>CM067338.1:56203819-57403819 GCA_034376525.1 Nicotiana benthamiana
ATGCTGGTTGCTCGCCTCGACAATTCCATACCCTCGAAATCTTTATTGGGTCATGGGCGAACCTCGTGGAAGGAGTTCAATCGTAGTCCTGCAGTCTTGGGATATTAATATGTCTCCCCAAATTCACCTTTGTGGCGAGAAAAAGACACCTCCAATTTCACCACATACAAATAGTCTCTGCATTTCCTAGAATGAAGTAATATGAAACAATATTGAACCATCGTCTCGAGGTGATCATTTCTATGACGTCAATCATTTAAGATTATTAAATGCCATGTTCCAGAAAACTGTGCAAGGCTACCGTTAGATGCGGTAATCAAGAAACCTAAGAACTGCCACTGTCTCGTCCTTTTATCTTTACTAATGGTTCCTTTAATTGTATCGATTGCTTGAGACTCTCACCTCATTTCCAATCTCACGAGTCATAATTTTTGTATGTGACATTCTTTCTTCTTTTATAGAAGGATTTATACCATTTCCATGGCTTGGACTTCTAGGACGGTTCCCCAATGGAACGAGATTGCATCATATTCCCCATTTCCTTAGGCAGAAATTACAGTGATTCACTCTTTGGAAAAATGTACCCAAACTGATCTCGACATGTCAGAGGATTTTAATGTCTGCCACTTCATATACACTTGGCCGGTGCAATCATGTGTCCTGATACTTTCGCATTGTTACCGATATTAGCAAGATGAGGAAGGACTGTCGATAGAGCGAGGCAGTGGGGGTAAAGAATCCCGGTCCCAAAGATAATATAAAAAACTATAAGGCTATCTTCTTCCATGTCTAAACCTACCCATTCACCCTGGGTCCCGATAGTTCTATCGATTCCTCTCCCCCCGAGACAGACCAGGTTATCCTTGATATCTACGATCGATACCAAGTGACTCTTCGTCAGATCTACCTTTTTTTGGAGGATAGTGTTGATGCTTCGCTATTTCACTGAACAAGTTAAGGGTGAGATCTTTAACATTAATCATCCAATCAAGATGTACAGCCTCGATTGTATCAAGGTTTAATCAAACTCCACCATCGATCTAAAATATCTTTTTTCACTAGCGCTGACAAGGGAAAGGATCGACGATGGATGAGCAAGTTTATCTGAGTAACGACCTTGGACATCTTCGCGGCCTAGAGGATGCCCTTTCCGAAGAGGTGGAATACCCGACGCAAGCAATTGTTCCCTTAGCCTCTTTCTACTATTCTTCCTTTCGATATAATAATCTCTTTGTGCTTCCTATAGTCGCTGCTTGGCACTCAGAGGCGGTTCCAAATTTGTCGCGATGGATCGGGTGATTGAATGAGAAGTTCCCATATTTTGTTTGGTCATGGACCGACCTGGCTATGAAGCGTTGGGTGGCCAAGAGTCATGGTGCGGTTACTTTACCACCTATTCTTCATATTTTGTATTTCTTTCAGTGCCTTTAGTGAATGAGTCTTGTTCTTACTGTGTTGTTGCACGTATTGTCAATAATATGAACCTGAGGTCGTCCCCTGGTGGCGAAGCAAGGGCCTTAGAGCCCGACATGAGCAAGAAGAGGAAAAGCAAGGCAGCTATTGTCCGTCCTACAGGAAAGAAAACCAGGTAACTCTTGCATCGTGCCACTGCTGGGACTTCTGCTTCAATCTCACCGGCAAATCCTGATATCGATGGAGAGGATGATGGTGGAATCCTGCTAGAGAGGAAAACGAGGTCAAGTGCGAGAGCCTAGTCGGTGCCTTTGGCGGAGGCTATTGAGTTCGAAATGGCCGAATCCGATCAGCTTGTGAGCCAGGAATCCTCAAAGAGGATGTTGATAAAGCTTAAAATTGTGTAGCCGGACTCAATGCAGCTTCCACCGGGGGAACCGTTGGCACTGATCCTGAGGGTTCGGCGCCCGGTGCCTTCCAGGAATGTGGGTTGCCACTTAGAGAAATCAGCAACTTGAATGACTTACTTTCGAGCTTTCCGATCTCATTAGGGAAACTGCGGGATTCTCATGAGAGGATCGGCGCCACAGGGGGATTCCTCTCAAAGAGGGATACTTTATTGCCAACATCTTTAATAGTGTTATTGATAGAGTCGATCTAGATATTGGTGCTGCCGTCAAATTGGCAAAGAAGTTCATGCACCAGGTGATAGCCATTTCTTGTGCATTTCTTTTAACCTCAAGCCTCGTTGTTCATATTTATAACTTTTCTGTTATGCCATATTGTAAGGAGATGTACGATAATGCCATCCTTCGGCTCCACGGGGACCTTTGTTATCATGAATAGGAGTGTAAGAATGTTACTTCAAAGGTGCAGGACTCGAGGACTATCTCTGCCCAAGGAGGGAAAGATCTTGGTGAACTTTGGGCCGCTTTGGAAACGCTGCTCCGGGAGAAGGTCAATCTTGCTGCTCATGTACTTTGTCTTGCTCGTACCCAACTTTTTGTCTCGTATTCTCATATATTCTAAATTCATATATACATTGACATACCCCTCTTACGTTTGTCGAGTAGAGTGGCTCACATATTAATATTTTGGATTTGGAGATCTTCGGGCTAAGGGAGAGAAATTAAATAGCGGCCGGGGAGATGGAGACATCTCGGGATCTTCTAAAGGATGCTTGCAGGGAGATTTATGCTTTGGTTGTGGCTAAGTCTGAGATCGAACAAAATGTTGTTACTTATTAGAAGGATGCATCAACGGCACATAGAATAGCTCGTGACATATCCATAAATGCTTAGCAGAAATTAACTTGATCTATTGAGCACACTAACACAGAAGCGAGGAGAGAGACCCTAGAGGAACCTAGGACGATAGGTATGAACCTGTTAGGTGATCTTATGGTGGCCCATGCAGCGTAGGAAAAACTGCCACGTTTGGTTGCCCACGATAAGGGCGAATATAATAATGACGAGGAGTAGTCTCCGAGTCATTTTTTGTATCCCTTCCCTTTACTCTTAGGGGCCTGCTCTCGGATAAACCGGGGCCCTGAAACTGGCCATGTTCTGGGATAAAGTCGATAGACACTCTCAAACGGATGTTCGTGATGTTGGGGGGATCCCCGAGGTCCCATAGTTTTCTTAGTTACGTGGGGGCCGGAGTGATTACTCCAGTATGCTACCCTAGGGTAGATGGGGAGTTGTTGCTTTTCCCCTATATATTTATTCATCTTTCTCTTAAGTGGCGAATTTGCTATTTTTTGATAAGGCTATCTTCTATGTAGAGCCTGGCGCATTGTTCTAGTCCTCCCGCTTCTATATTTAAGAAACTTTTTGCTCAGATCCTTACTTTTTACCCCCAAGTTTGTCGTAGCAATGTCCACTGCTTTGACATCTGATCATCGGTTGAAGGGTAGTCTCTCATGTGTTCCACATTAGGTCGGTGCCACCTGCTCGCCTCCGATTTTAGCAGAGAAAGGCTCGGGATTCCATGACTCGAGGAGATCTGTCATGTAAGAAAAACCTCCCAATGTTCCGAGCCATCAGGAGCATGTGTCGAGGATCATTTTATTATTAAGGGAGGAATACCTCGAGATGATCATATATGATTATGGACTGGGGGAAGGCTCGATTTTACAAGTACCTTCCCCCGAGGAGACTGCAAACACATATGTTGAGGTAGTTTTTAGCACATACACTCATGTTTTCGTGCAGAGTTCCCCTGAACAGATCGTGCTTGATTTCTGTCAGAGATATAAAGTAACGCTGCCACAGGTTCAAAGTGAGGTCGTTTCAAAGTGAGGTCGTGTCCCCCCCGACGAGGAGGAAAGATTTCTAGCCTCTGGATCAAGGAGTGCTGATAAAAGGAAAGATGTTCTGGGGTGTGAAAAGGCTTGTAGTGAGGCGACTAATTCGTAGCAGTAAAGGAGAAGTGATTCAGTCAACCGACAGCCTTCTGGAAGTTGTATGCCATCAGATGTTGAATCGGCCTTTGACGAGGCTTACCATTTTGGCCTTATAGTGAGTTTTGACTACTATAAGAATATTCTAGCCCCACGCTTTTCCTTTCTCCGTTTTTTTTTCTTTATCTGGCTTTCTCTCATAGGCTTTCGATAGGCTTAAAGCCGAGCTGCTTTGTTACGAGGCCTTATTGCAGAAGGCTCTGGATAGGGAGAAATCCCTCAAGCTTCTTTGTGTGGTAAAGGAAAGCGAGCTCGTCTCCTTACGGGGCGTGGTGGACATAGGCCCGGTTCGGGAGGTCCACTTGGAGAAATAGGTACCCTGAATTTCGTGCTGGCTTGCACTCCCTTTCTATCTTTGCATCTTAATGTTTTCCTGTTTTAGTTGAAACATTACTCTTTTTGGGTTTAGTCTTCGAGTCGGGCTCTGACTCTAGCTCTATTTACCTTCTTGTTTTTACATCTGCATAGACTGGCAAAAATGGCTCTTACGCCTTGGGTTGAAGTGACGTTTTATGTATGTGGCCCTTAGGCATGTATAATTAACTATTTTTGATCGGGTATCCGAATCAGGTTATGAGTCGAGCTCATTAAAATCATCATGTTTTAAAATTTCAAGCTGGCGATAGTGACTCTTACGTTATTGCTTGTTGCATCCTTTTTGTGTGTGGCCCAGAGGCTCGTTTGGCTGGCGATAATTGCTCTTATGATTTTTCCTATGGGCATATTGTAGTCTTTTTTTTCCTCTCGCTATGTCTTTTTGGAATAATTTTTCCTGACCCGTTATGGGTTTGGGAAGAACCTCAAATTAAAATCGTTAACGGCAATGTTTGAGCACATCAGAAGGTTTAGCTCATAGGCTGAGTAGCTCGAAGCCTCGTGATTTTGAGCTTACATGGTTGAAGCTCGTTTGCCTGTTGAGGGAAGCCTGTTTTATCTTGTTCTTTTCAAAGTAGATTCTAAGAAATGTCATGTGACTTTGTTAGCGACGATCGGGAATCCCCGGTTCGCGTTAATTTGGCTGGTGTAGCCGTTTTGACCAATGTGATATATGTTAGGCTAGAGCCATCTTTGATCCTATGTGATAGTTTAAGTGTCTAAACCAAGAGTATGACCTTTCGTTATCTTAGAACTTTGACGTATAGCCGAAACTTTTTGATTGAGTTTTATGCCTGTAGTAAGGAATTACAAAATTTTTCATGGCTGTTGAGGTATTATAATTTGTCATACCTGTTGAGGTCTTAAAGTTTTTCATGCATGTTGAGGTCTTACAGTTAGTCATGCATGTTGAAATCTTATGGTTTGTCATGCCTGTTGAGGTGTTACAATTTTTCATGCCTGTTGAGGTCTTACAATGTTTGTTGTTTTGTAAAATAGATCATGCTAGACCGAGTCTACCCACTTAGTTCTGACAGCCTCAGGTATTCCAGTGTATGGCAATTGATGACAGTCTCTGAGTCATTGAGTTTGCTTTGGCCTGGAGGCCATTACTCGTGAGTTTGGACTTGCCTCGTTGGGTTGCCAAATTTTTGACTCTATGTCTTTGAGTATTTTGGGACGTATTAGGTGGAGGGACCCCTACCCAGAGCATGATAAACTTTCTTGTGGAGTACGTGAAGCTTTTGGTGAAATTTATTTTTTGATTACTTAACAGGAATACATGTCATTAGGTAGATGTAAGCCCGGCTTATGCAAACAGGGTTTGTTTGAACGTTTGGCCAGGTATACCATCTCCTATTTAAGCCTCGTTCATCATTTCTTGTAACGGTACTAATTGCAAAGAAGGTCCTGTAGGCTTGCTTAATCCCTATCGGGAAGTGCGTGGACGTTGCCTCATTAAAAACCTCTACCGAAAAAACTAGTTTCAGGATGAAAAGTCGATTGAAGGAAAATAGTGCAACGCATGCTTTGAAGACTTAGGCTCCTCGAGCCGGAGCGGCGTCCCAGTTGCCTTGGTCGTTTTCTTGCACATGAGCTATCATGAAATAGAAGATAGAAAGAGGGAAGGGTTATCATACCTTGGTGGCAATTCTGCTCTCTAGTTTTGGCATTTGTTTGGCGGTTGCTACGTGGTCCTCTTTTTGAATGCGTCAGGGGCACAAATAATCAGGTGGGCAATGTGTTGGGGCTTATTTGTTTTGTTTGTTTTGGTTGTTTCTCTTTATTAGGATTAGTTTTTAGCTCGGTTGCTGAGAAATTCCTGAAGGTGCCCGTTATCAAGCAATCAGGCCACTTCCTCTCGGAGCTACTTGTAATCCTCGGTTCGGTGCCCGTGCGAGTTGTGAAACTCGCAAATAAAATAATAGTTCCTTTGGGAAGGATCCCAGTGTACTAGTCTGGGCCATCTGGTGTCCCTGATTTTTCTTATGGCGAATACGATGTCTGACACATCGACGTTGAAGTTTTACTCTGATAGGCGGGCTAGCCCTGTTGGCACTGTATACTTGTCGAAGTCACCTCTATTCAGGGGTCCCCGAGTGTTCTATCCTCATCTTACCAATCGGTCAATACATGGCAGATTGCGCTTTGAAGCACTTCTCCTATCATCGGGGTACGACTGGTACCTCCATTTCTTTGATCTTGGCTCTTTCACCAAGAGTCTGCTTGGGTATACTAAGCCCAAAGCGGCTCCCAGCTGGTCGTCCCTGACCCTGATCTTTGACTGCTATTGGTTGTGGATGTCTGAACAGGTTATGGTCGGATACTCGATCAAATTTTTTTTAAGCTGCCTCGATACCACCGAGCTTCGTTCATTCAGGCCTTGAGTTAAGTCCTGAACTCCCCACTCATCGAAGATCGGGAATAGTTCTATTCTTTCAGTCACAAGACGAGACATGATTTCTTGCAACATTTCGTTCTCCCTCAGCTTAATCTTGAATACGTTGGACTGCCTTGTCCCTACTTAGATGGCACCGGCATGCGCCCTTACTAAAGAGTCCGATAGCATGGAGAATGAATCTATAGAGTTTTGAGCTAGGTTGTGTATCACATCGTGGCCCCCTTCGAGAGCGTTTCTCCAAATTTCTTGAGTAAGACGCACTCGATCTCATCATTTTTTTGTCATTTCCATTCACCGCCCACGTTGGGAATCGGTCTCGGAGCCGCTTCCTTTAGGAATGGCCATTGCACGATTTTCCTCGAATCTACACCTTCCATGACCGGTGGCGTGCCCGAGATTTGGTCTAATTTGATATTATAAATTTCAACCTTCTTACTGTTGGTTGCTATCATTATCTCTATTGACTCGATCCTTTTGGTAAGTTCCTCCAACATTTTCACGATGGCAAGATCCGCTACTGATCCATCGTTGCTTGCCCTCTCCGGTACCCGTACGTATGGGGAGTAGTTTCCAACACTACTCTACATAGATTCATCGGATGGCTTTGCAAGTGAGCTCTAACCAACGGTTGTGCCTGCAAAATTTCAAAAATGTTGTGAAGACTTACTTCCTATGCTTCTCGAGCCGGGGTTTTTTGTCTTCCAGTTGGTCGACATGGTGTATGCTTCTGCCGGTGTGTAAGGTTTTGTTGACTTGCTGCGCGTATTGAAAACCCGCATCCGCTAGAATTGGTCCAGATGCATTATTGGGGTTCTATAGCGGTGCGTCAATGGCTGGAGAAGCCATACAATTTTCACTGTTATTTTCAAGGTATTCGTTCTGCACTCCGTATACCGAGCTACACGTTTCGACCTAAAATCAATAGATCTTGGACAAGAGAAAGTGTGAAAGATAACTTGCATTCTTGTGTAATGAAACTAGCAATAAAATAATCACTATTATTTTTAGGCCCATCGTGGGCGCCAAACTGTATACTGTGAAAATGATAACAACAATTAAATTTGTAAATGTGATTCTGATTATTGCTGATCTATTTTTATGCTAGTTGTCAGAGTAGTTAATGCTCAGAGTATAAATTTTAACAAAGTGATAAAAGCTAAAACGGGGAAGTAATCAAACCCACGGGCTTGCCGCCCGAGCTTCAGACTGGACGATGAAGAAGCCTCGGGTTTATTGTAGGTGCTCGAGCTATCGGGGGTAGTCAGAAATGGGAAAACAATTAACATATTATCAAATAAGGATTTTTATGTCTAATGCAAAGTAATGAAAGAAGAAGACACATGAAAGTAATAATTCTAGGGGGCCTCGATGGAGTAAGAACGAGTAAGTTAGAAAGAAGAAACAGAGAGAGAGATATATTATTGATCTTGTGTAGTAGTGAGGATTCCCTTTATACAGAAGAGGGAATATAATATAGTACTGAGTGCATAAAATGCAAAGATACAGGATGGGATGGCTAGGCACGATGCTAGACTCTGCTGATGCTGGTTGCTCGCCTCGAGAATTCCTTACCCTCTGTATCTTTGCTGGGTTGTGAGCAAACCTCGTGGGAGGGAGCTCGATTATAGTCTTGTTGCCCCGAAATACTGATATGACTCCCCGGATGCACCTTAGTGGCGAGAAATAGACTCCTCCGGTGTCACCATATACAAACATAACAAGGAACTTGTAATGACCATACCAAGTCTTGAAAGTAGTCTTTGGAATATCTGGTTCCCGAATCTACAATTGATGGTAACATGAGCGCAAGTCAATCATATAAAACACATGTGCGTCCTGAAGCTTGTCAGACATTTCAACAATACGAGGCAAAGTATAACGGTTCTTCACTATAACCTTTTTCAACTTGCAATAATCAATACACATACGCATAGAACCACCCGTTTTCTTCAAAAACAAGACAATAGCACCCCAAGGTGATACACTGGGCCGAGTAAAACCCTTATCAAGCAATTCCTGTAACTAGTCCTTCAACCCCTTCAACTCAGAAGGAGATATACGATACGAAGGAATAGAAATAAGATGAGTGCCCAGCAATCGATCAATGCCAAAATCAATATCTCTATCAGGCGGCATGCCCGGAAGATCAGCTGGAAATACACTGGGAAAATCTCATACTCTTGGGGCTGAATCAACCGAATGGGTATCAATACTGAAATCTCTCACATATGCTAAATACGCAACACACCCTTTCTCAACAATACACTCAATTTTAAGAAAATAGAAAACTCTACTGGGAGTGTGATCTAACGTATCCCTCTACTCAACACACTATACACCTTGTATAGCCACTCACAGTTTTGGTGTGGCAATAAAGAATTCAAAATAGGGCGACAACCAGTCTATGTCTAAGATAATATGAAAATATACCATGCCGAGCAACAATATATCGGCTCTTGTCTCAAAAACACTAAGAGTAACCAAACTTATCTTATAAACGTTGTCCACAACAATAGAATCTCCCACAGGAGTAGAAACTTTAACAGTGGAACTTGAAGAATCCCGAGGTACACCCAAATGCGGGCCAAAATAAGAAGACACATAAGAGTAAGTGGAGCCTGGATCAAAAAGAACCAATGCATCTCTGTGACAAACCAGTATAATACTTGTGAAGACAGATGCAGAGGCAACATCCTCAGTATTGTCAGGATGGGCATAGTATCTAGCCTGGCCTCCCCCTCTAGGGAAACCACTACCTCCCCGACCTCTACCACTAGCTAGCTGAGTAGGTAGGGTAGCAACTTGAGCTAGCGTGCGAACTCTACAGGGCACGCTGTGCCTAAGAAGTCGTTGGAGGTGTACCTATCATATGTCTGGTAAATACCTCACAACATGGCATATGTCACCACCCTCAAAACAACCTCTCGACTAACGTGATAGTGGGAACTGTGAGGTATGGGTAGTCTAAGACCCTGAACAACTGAAACATTATGTGAAGTCTGAGATGCAAACTGAGGTGGTTGACCCACAAAACCTCTACCATGCCGGTACTCTTCCTTCAAAATAAGGACCAGTGGTCTCTCCGGTCCACGAGGTCTCTTTTCTTCCCCATAGTCTCTCTCTCTCTCTCTTTATCTCGTCTGTTTCCTCTCTCTTAGACCCACTTGTCCCCTACTCGATGAGACAGCCTAATCACCTACTGAAATGCGACCATAGTCTGTGTTCCATGACACTTGGAACCCGACCAATGTGAACTCGCTGCTCTAGAGTTGGGGCGGCGGGAGTCTGGGTCCCTCCCCTGATCTGTGAAGTAGTTGGTACAACCTGAATCAATCCCGAACCAATGTAATAAACATGCTCAATTACTGTGTTAAAGGGTCCTGAAGAGTTGGAGTAGTAGTAGTAGCAGTAGCCTTATCAGATGCCTGGACTCAATCTGGAACTGTTAGTGGCACTTCGGTGGTAGATCGCACGAGTGCTCTAGCTGCACCACGTGTGCATCCTCGGCATCTACCCCAACCCCGACCTCTAATTGCTCTCGTAAGGGCTGCGGTTGCCTGATCATCTCTCATGGTGTGTGTCCTCACCATCGGTGATATAATAAAAGATTGAAGTTTGGAATTGTGATGTCAATAATCTTTCACGATAGGGAATTCAAATGAAGTGGAATTTTTCTTACGGTTACATAGCCTCCCGTAGATAAGTAAAAACGTCTCCATACCAATCCGCAAGACTCTAATAAACCTACTTGTGATTCAGGAGTCCTATGAAAGTAGAACTCATATACCAACTTGTCACAACCCCAGTTCGCCTTGCGTGAACTGTAGTGACGGCACCTAGTCTCTATGACTATGTAAGCCTGAAAAATTCGTAAAATAAACAAAACTTGCGTAAGAAAAAATTAAAAGACAAAATAACTGAATGAAACAGTATTTAAAATTCTGCTCGGCATATTTTCACGCCCCAAATCTGAGGGACATGACCGGCACTCGACCGGGTATCCCCAGTCGAGCGGACATTGGTGCCTTTCCTATCCCACGAGTTACCCCACATTTTTCATTACTCACTAACCGAGTGGCACAATTATTTATGATTGAAGTACCTTTTACAAGCATACATAACATAGATGATATTAGTGTGGTTTTACAATTTACAATACCCCAAAATACAAAGTACATGATACATATCTCATGACCCACATTTCTTTTCTACGAAGCCTCTAATGATAAAAGATGACAGTACAATACTTGCTGGTAACAATGCTCCGGCTATACCTTTTACACACACCAAAATAAGATCTCAAAATACAAGAATATAGGCAGCATGAGCAACGCAGGGCCCCGAGAGGAAAGGGGCTCACCAATACAAGAGACAGGGAATGGGGAAGAGCTACGAGGGGTGGATTGGAGTACCCTCTATATATCCACCTACAATCATAACACTAATGTAGCGCCCCCGGCAAAAGGGACGTAAGCACATTTGAATTGTAATGGTATGTATGAGCAAAACTTGTCCCAAGTAAACTCAAGACATACGCATGTAGAAACATCAATAGATGCAACAACCAAACACACATAAAAGTACAATCAAGCCAAACAAGGTTGCACACTCTCTTTTTTTCCCCTTTCCACAATTCCAAAACAATGATCTCACAAGTTTACTTAGGTATATATTTCAACAGTGATTTCGATCACTTTTCCACCCTTTTTACCTCGGCCATCCTTATTACCTCGGCCACCCTTATCACCACAACCCACACCTTATAACTCCGTGTTGCGGCGCGCAACCCGACCCCGCCGCACAGTTTCAATTCACAAACAATCACAACAACAATTAACAAATCAGAAAGATTAACAACAATACTTCTCTAGACATAAACACAACAATGTTACAAGTGTTTCCATAGCTAATAGTACCAATTTCATTAAATTCAAGAGTTCGTACGCAATTCAAGTCACCACAGCAAATGCCCACAATATTTCAAGTACATTGTTACCACAGTTGTTCTGATTTCACAGTTTACTACGAGATGCATTCACAATCATACTAGTCACATGAAACTCACAAATAAACCACATAGATATGAACTACCAAACAATTCACATGCCAAACAAGGAGATTTCACAAGGATCAAGGTTAGCCATACATACCTGGAGTCAAATTCCCTTTTAAGTTCCTATTCTCAGTCAAGAAGCTATCTAGCCAATTTTAGGTTGTCAAGCACAGTCTTTTAGTTCTACCTAATTTACCCTTATTATATTTTAGGTTTTGAAAGACATTCATGTGGGTTTCCAACAATTAGTTCAAGAATCAAAGCATGAGACTGCCTCCCTTTGCTAAAATCTGAAAATTGGGGAAAAGGTTTTGGGATTGTACCTGTAAGAGTGGGGATGAAGACAGTAAATTAAATTTCCTAGCCCTGATAGTTTTGGAGAATCAGTTTGATGAAGAAACCCTTTCTCTCATAAGAAGTCTCTCCTCTATTGTTTTGTTAAGAAAATGTGTAAAAATGAGGGGTTGGGGTGTTTTATTAGAAAAGGGTTCGGGTTTAAAATTTTAGAAAATTGAAGACCGTGCAGGATCTGCAATCGCAGAGTTGATATGCGGTCCGCATATTGGACTGCAGAAGAGTTTTAAATTGTTGGCCTCTCTTCTTGGGTATGCGGTGGGCATGCGGTCCGCATTGCTGTTCTACGGTCGCATATCGCACTGCAGAACTGACCTTCTCAAATTCTCAAAAAATTTACGCGACGACTATGCTGTCCGCATATTGGTTATGAGATCTCATAATAGACTGCATTTTAAACATCAAATTTAGCTAACTCTTTGGTTAACTCTACGACAAAAATGTCGTCCGCATTTCTGATATGTGACCGAATTCTTGACTGCAGAAATGACAGTTTCTCGGAAAACTTTGACTCTAGATTTTTAAGTGTAAAATTAGTAGAAAGGGGTCCCAACACATAGGTGGACCGGACTCTAATGAGTTGCTCGGATTTGAGCATTCAGTTTTTTTCCGGGGTCTTACATCCCCCCCTGCTTAAGATCATTCGTCCTTGAATGAGAACTTTTAAAATAAAATGGTTTGAAAACATGGTATGCTAACTCCTATGTTTTCACTAACCCTCATAATTCTGAAATTTTTGCTAGAGTTCCCTTTGTAATATGGACATATCTACCTGTCAGAGAGTCCGAAAACATATTTCCAAGTACCATTACACAAATCTTGATACCCCTATAATTGGTACAATTCATTACCTTCACACTTGTACATATTTTACTTCTCAACACACTTTTGCATATAGTCGGTTACCTTATGGAGTTTGACACACTTTTAACCATTTTGGACTTTACATGCAATTAAATTAAGCATTAATCATATGTACTATCATAAGCCATTTGCTTATCACAAGAGCACTATTCTTTCATCTAACAAGAAGGGTTGCCTATAGTCCAATTCATTACTTTTATACCTGCGCACATTCAATTTCTTAACACCCTTTTTTGCACATAGTTGATTACCTTAGGGAATGCGAAACAGTTAATCATTTCAATACATTCTATCCATGCAAAATAATTATTACTATTTTATGCTTACTCTACCAAGGGCCAGTTTCCTACCACAAAGCATAAAACATTCATTTACCAATAAGAGTTACATAGGGCCCAAACAATCACGACACAAATAAATTTTTGGCACAACTTGGAGAATTACAATAGTAGAGCATTTAGGAAACTTTTGCACCGAATGTGAAACAATTCTAGTTTGCTTAGGTGCAAGAACTTACATGACCACTCCTAGACTTAATTAAACAAATGGGGGTATTTTACTTTCATCTCATCTTCTGCTTCTTACATGGCCTCTTCGACTTGCTGATTTCGCCACAACACTTTAACCGAAACGATCTCCTAATTTCGCAACCTACGGACTTGTCTATCAAGAATACCAACCAAAACCTCTTTATATGATAATTCTTCAGTAATCATGATGTCTTCAACTGGCATGATGGTGGATGGATCCCCAACCACTTTCCTTAACATGGACACATGGAACACCGGGTGCACTAAGGACATTTCAGAGGGGAACTCCAGCCTATATGAAACTTGTTCAATCTGTTGAAGAATCTGATAAGGCCCGACATATCTAGGACTTAGTTTTCCTTTCTTCCCAAATCGCATGACTCCCTTCATAGGAGACACTGGCAAGAATACCTGATCACCCTCTTAGAACTTCAATTATCCTCGATACACATCCGCATAGGATTTCTGGCGACTCTGCGCCGTCTTCATCCTTTATTGAATGACTTTTACTTTTTCCATGAGCTGGTGCACGAGATCCGGCCCTATCAATTATGCTTCACCAACTTTGAACCAGCCAATCAGGGACTACATCTCCTCCCGTACAATGCCTCAAACGGGGCCATTTGGATGCTAGCATAAAAGCTGTTATTGTAAGAAAATTCTATAAGGGGCAAATGATCATCCAAATTACACTTGAAATCCATTACACAAGCCCTCAACCTATCTTCAAGCATCTGAATAGTCTGCTCTGCTTGACCATCGGTCTGCGGATGAAAAGCTGTGTTGAGGTTCACCTGAGTACCCAAACCTTGCCCAAATGTTTTACAAAAGTTTGATGTGAACTGAGCCCCTTGATCCTTAATAATGGGAAGTGGAGTACCATGAAGCCTCGCTATTTCCTTGATATACAATCGAGCATATTTTTCTGCAATATCAGTGAACTTGACTGTCAAGAAGTGAGTTGATTTGGTGAGTCGATCCACTATCACCCAAAGAGAGTCGAACTTGCACTGATTGCGAGGTAGTCCTTCCACAAAATCCATATTGATCATCTCCCACTTCCACATTGGTATCTCCTTAAGCTGGGTTATCCCACCGGGCCGGTGATGCTCGGCCATTACTTGCTGACAATTTGAACATTTAGATACAAAGTCTGCCATACCCCTCTTAATACCACTCCACCAAAAAAATATATTGAGATTGTGATAGCTTTTTGTAGATCCTGCGTACACCGAATACCTTGAATGATGGGCCTCCCCCATTATCCTTTCCCGACGATTATCTGCATCTTAAACACATCGACTACCTTAACATCATAGCACGCCATCATTGCTGCCGAGTGAGAATGCCAAAATTTAGTTACTCCGAACGACCTCCTTCACTTGTGCCAATGCTGGATCGATAAACTACTTTTCCTTGACTTCCGTTACATGTGATTACTCAGCTACATTGTGCACCATAATCTCCTCCTCATTCAGGGTCGAGATACAAACCCCTCGACTAGCTAACTGATGAACCTCTCGAGCTAGGAGCCTATGATCGGATCCTAAGTGAGCCAATCTACCCATGGATTTCTGGCTAAGGGCGTCGGCCACCACGTTCGCCTTCCCTAGATGGTACAAGATGTTCATATCATAGTCTTTAAGCAATTCTAACCACTACCGCTGCCTCAACCTTAACTCCTTCTGCTTGAACAAAATATTGGAGACTCTTGTGATCCGAGAACACATCACATGGACCCCATAAAGGCAATACTGCCATACGTTTAAGGCAAACATAACTGTTGCATGCTCCAAATCATGCGTCAGGTAATTTTTCTCGTGATTCTTGAGTTGCCTTGAAGCATACACTATAAAATTCCCATTCTGCATGAGTACACATGCTAAACTGACCCTCGAGACATCGCAATACACCAGAAATCCATCCATGCCTTCCGGCAGACCCAACACTGGTGTTGAGGTCAACCTTGACTTCAATTCTTGAAAACTTTTCTCAGAGGGATAAAATCATTGGAACTTGACTGATTTCTGCGTCAGTTTACATAATGGAGAGGCGAGGGTAGAGAATCCCTCCTCAAACTGCGATAATACCCTGCTAACCCAACAAGCTATGGATCTCCATCGGGGTTGTGGGTATAGGCCAATCCATCACTGCTGCAATCTTTGGGTGGCCACCTAAATTCCCTTACTATAAACAACATGCCCCAAAAAAGAGACGAACTTGAACCAAAATTAACATTTTGAGAATTTAGCATACAACTGGTGCTGATGAAGAGTCTGGAAAAGTGCTCTGAGGTGATCAGCATGATCCTCCCTGCTTTACGAATAAACGAGGATGTCGTCAATGAAAACTACCACAAAGAAGTCTAGAAATGGCTTGAATACACAATTCATAAGAATCATGTACGCTATCGGGTGTTAGTTAGCCCAAAAGACATGACCAAGAATTCGAACTGACCATAGCGGGTTCTGAAGCGGTCTTAGGAATATCCTGATCTCTAATCTTCAATTGGTGATACCCATATCGCAAATCAATTTTGGGGAAGAACATCACACCTTGGAATTTGTCAATCAAATCATCTATCCGGGGCAAATGGTATTTATTCTTGACGGTGACTTTGTTAAGCTCCGATAATCGATGCACATCTGAATCGACCCATCCTTCTTTGGAATGAACCCCTTCTCTATTAAATCCTTTAGCTACTCCTTTAACTCCCGTAATTCTTCTGGTGCCACTCTGTATGGTGGGATATATATTGGCTGGGTATCAAACAACGCATCAATCCCGAAATCAATCTCCCTATCTGGCGGAATCCATGCAAGCTCATCTAGAAATACCTCAGGAAACTCATTTACAACTTGCACGGATTCGGGGGCAGGTACTTCTAAAGCGGTGTCTGCCGCCCGGGCCCAATGATAGATACACCAGTTCTTAATCATCTTCGAAGCCTTCAAGTTATAAATAAACCTACCTTTTGGCACAACACCATTCCCTTTCCGCTCAATAACCGGCTCGTTGGGGAACTCGAGTCTCTTGACTCTCGTCCGGCAGGAAAGTTTAGCAAAGCACGAATAGAGCCAGTCCATTTCCATAATCATATCAAAATCTGTTGTTCCAAGTTCATTAAGGTGGGCCGTGGTAATGCGACCACACACAATGATGCCACAAATCCTGTAAACTCGTGTTGCTATAATCGAATCACTAACCAGAGTCGATACAGGGAACAGATCAAGAAGTTGTTGAGGCTCTATTCAAAAACTCAAAGCAATAAATGGAGTTACAAAGGACCAAGAAGACCCAGGGTCAATAAGAGTATAACAATCAATGGCCTCAATAGAAAACATACCTATAACAACATATGAAGAAGCCTAAGCATTCTACCGAGCACTCAAAGCATAGAACCGACTTGGTCCACCTCTACAACGAGACCCCACCCCTAACTACACTATGCCTTACTGGAGCTGGATGACGCACTGATGATGTAGCAAATTGAAGAATCGGATGGCTGGGTGAATCCCCTCTTGATGCCCTGCCTGGGTGCATGAAAATTTAGTTGGATATGACCTATCGCAATGCATTTATAACACATCAGGATGTCAAGATAGCATGTCTCTGTACGGAACCTCCCACACTTGGGACATGTAGCTCCCCCTACTGCCGGGGCCTCATCCCCGAATGACTGAACTAGTGGAACCTCCTGCTGTAAAAACCTGGTCTCGAGGAACTACCCTGCTGATGGTTTTGCATAGATGGTGGTGTATTTACTGAGGACTGAACATATGACCAGGATGGCCTTGGTGGCCTTTTCCCTGAAGCTAACCTCCCAGAGTGACGCATTGACCGAGCCTTGTTGCTACTCTCCCTATCCACCCGTATCTTCAACTTTCTTGACTCTGTTGCCTAAGTGAAACCCACAATCTTCCCATAAATCATATATGAGTGTAAGGCCGTTGTAGCAGACTCATTCACCACCAACGGACTAAGACCCTGAACGAATCTCCGAACTCGAGCACATATGATCGACACTAGATCAGGCACATACTTGGACAATCTCACAAACTCCATATGGTTCTCCCAAAAACTCATGATGCCCTGCTTGAGAACCTCAAACTGCGTGGCACGAACTGCCTCCGTAGTGGCGTGCAAGAAATGGTCTATAAAAGCATTTACAAACTCCTCCTTCTAGCCGTAGCGCTCCATTCCTCGCTGGAATCCTCCCACATCTTGAACAACGAGTGTGCCGCTGCCCTCAATCTGTAATAGGCCAACTCAACCCCCTCTGATTATGTGGCCTTCATCACACGAATGGTATTGTATACCTCATCAAGAAAATCCTGCGGATCAGTCTTTAGGTCATTGCCTGAGAACTCTGGATGAGCTAATCGCAGAAACTGGTAGACTCTAGAGCTGGCAGAATCTCCCTGTCCGCTGAAGGAAATATGGGCATCATGAGATCTCTGGGCCTGATCAGCCACTAGCTGGGTCAACATTCAGATGGCTACCCTAAGGTCCCCATCAGAAGCCTCGGGACTCAAAGCTGGAGCAATATCAGGATTAGGAATATCGGGAAGAGGGATGGTGACACCCTCTGCCGCAACTGGAACAAGAATGCTTAGATCTTGAAGAGACGGGCCAGGCATATTCAAAGCTGGGGAGTCAGCCGTACCACCGCGTCAGGTACATGGTCCACGATCACACTTGGGGTGGCATTGGACTCAAGGCCGAATATAACTTTCTTCTTAGGTACCATTTCTTAAAATTTCGGAACAAGGAACAAATTAGACACAAATACTTCAACTTTTCACTTCACTGCACGAAATGGAATAACAAAGAAGATAGTAGTTTCCTAAATACCTGTGTATCCCCGTGCTTATAGATGTGGTCGACAACACACCGATAAGAAATGATCTACTAGGCATGGCTCTCAGACATTCTTGGACTCTTTTTAAAACCTTGGGCTCTAATACCAACTCTGTCACGCCCCAAATTCGAGAGACTTACAGGCACTCGACCGGGTATCCACAGTCTAGCAGACCTAGGTGCCTTTCCTAACCTACGAGTTACCTAGCATTTTTCGTTGCTCATGAACCGAGTGGAACAGTTGTTTATAATTGAAATACCTTTTACGAGCATTCATCACACAGACTATATTAGCGTGGTTTTACAATACCCAAAAATACATAGTACATACTACATAGCTCATGACCCACATTTCTTGTCTACGGAGCCTCTAATGATAAGAGATACAACAACAACTACCCATTATAGTCCCACAAAGTGCGGTCTGGGGAGGGAAATATGAAGAAGGGCCTTACCCCTACCCGAAAGGGAAGAGAGGCGGTTTCCAATCGACCCTCGGCTCAGCGAAGAAAAGGAAAAACAAAAACAAAAACAAACGAGCATTAGAAACTCCAGCAGAAATAGCGTAAACAATTATCTAAACAAAAGAATCATAAATAAAATAGCATGCAATAATTAGACAGTAACCACCATAAATAACTACCATAAATAACTACCATAAATAACTGCCATAAGGGAGACACATTCCAACACACAAATCATCTATGGATAGCCCTACCAAGCCTCACCCAACCCCGGGTGAGGAGTACGAAAAACTCTAGGAGCCCCTATCCTACAACCCTGATATTAGACCTCCAGACTTTCCTATCAAGGGCCATGTCCTCCAAAACCCGCACTCTAGCCATGTCATACCTAATCACCTCTCCCCAATACCTATTAGACCTCTCTCTTCCTCGCCGTACGCCGACTATCGCCAGCCGCTCACAAATCCTTACCGGGCCATCAGGACTTCTCCTCCGCACATGCCCGAACCACCTCAGCCTCTCTTCTCGCATCTTCTCATCCACCGGGGCCACCCCCACCTTCTCCCGAATTACTTCATTATTAATCTTATCTAACCTGGTGAGCCCGCACATCCACCTGAGCATCCTCATCTCCGCGACCTTCATTCTCTGAACGTGAGAGTTCTTCACTTGCCAGCACTCCGCCTCATACAATATGGCAGGTCTAACCACAGCTCTATAAAATTTCCCCTTGAGTTTCAGTGGAACTTTCTTGTCACACAGGACTCCCAAGGCAAGCCTCCACTTTGACCACCCCGCTCTTATACGATGATTGACGATCACGTCAATCTCTCCGTCCCCTAAATCACCGACCCAAGATATCTTGCATTGTCCCTCTTGGCGATTACCTGAGATCCAATCATAACTGTCCCTCTAATGATAAAAGATGACAGTACAATACTTGCCGGCAACAAGGCTCCGACTATACCTTGTGCACACACCAAAATAAGATCTCAAAATACAAGAACGGAGGCTACATGAGCCACGCAGAGCCCCAGGAGGGAAGGGGCTCACAAACGCAGCTTACTGGGAATAAGGAAGAGCTACAAGCGGTTGACTGGAGTACCTGCAATAGATCCACCTACAATCATAACACGAATGTAGCGCCCGCGGCAAAAGGGACGTCAGCACATTTGAATTATACTGGTATGTATGAACAAAATTTGTCCCAAGTAAACTCAAGCCATACGCAAGTAGAAGCGATAGATGCAACAAAAAAACAGACATAAAAGTACAATCAAGCAAAACCTTTCCACACTTCCACAACAATGATTTCACACGTTTACTCAAGTATTTATTTCAACAATGATTTCGATCACTTTTCCACACTTATTACCTCGGCCACCCTTATTACCTCGGCCACCCATATTACCTCAGCCTCCATTATAACCTCGGCCACCTTTATCACAAAAACCCACACCTTATAACTTCGTGTTGCGGCGCGCAACCAGACCCTGCCATACAGTTTCAATTTGCAAACAATCACAACCACTATAAAAAAATCACAAAGATCAAAACCAATACTTTAAAATACATAACAACAACAATGTTACAAGTTTTTACATATCTAATAGTACTAATTTCATTATATTCAAAAATTCGTACGCAATTCAAGTCACCACAGCAAATGCCGAAAACATTTCAAGTACATTGTTACCACAGTTGTTCCGATTTCACCATTTATGAATCCTTTTAATCACCTATTCTTCGACTTTTACCACAATATGCACTTAAAATCATACCAGTCACAAGAAACTCACAAATAACCCACATAGATATCAACTACCAAGCAATTCACATGCCAAATAAGGTAATTTCACTAGGACCAAGGTTATCCATACATACTTGGAGCTGAATTCCACTTTTGAGTTCCTATTCTCAGTCACCAAGCTATCTAGCCACGTCAATCTAATTCACAAATTAACACATGCACCTTAGAATTGAAGTTAACAATTATTTCCTGGCTTATTTAGGTTTTCAAACACAGTTCTTTACTTCTACCCAGTTTCCCCTTACTAGATTTTAGGTTTTGAAAGACATGTATGTGGGTTTCCAACTATTAGCTCAAGAATTAAAGCACGAGACACCCTCCCTTAGCATAAATCTGAAAAATGGGGAAAAGGGTTAGGGGTTGTACCTGTAATAGGGGGATGAAGACAGTATATTAAATTTCTCGGCCCGGATAGTGTTGGAGAATCAATTTGATGAAGAACACCTTTCTCTCACAAGAAATCTATCCTCCCTCTATCTTGTTTTGTTCAGAAAATGTGCAAAAATGATGGGTTGGGGTGTTTTATTTGAAAAGGAGTCGGGTTTATAATTTTAGAAAATTGAAGCCCGTGCAGGATCTGCAATCGCAGAGTTGACATGCGTTCCGCAGATTGGACTGCATAAGGGCTCCAAATTGTTGGCCTCTCTGCTTGGGTATGTGGTGGGAAAGCGGTATGCTTTCATATTCTGCGGTCTTATATTGCACCGCAGAACTAACCTTCTCAAATCCTCAAGGAATTTATGCACCGACTATGCGGTTGCATATTGGTTATACGATCGCATAATGGATTGTATTTTAAACATCTAATTTAACTAACTCTCTGATTAACTTTGCGGCAGAAATGCGGTCCGCAAACGTGATCTGCAACCGCATTCTTGGATACAGAAATGACATTTTTCTGGAAAACTTTGACTCTAGATTTTGAAGTATAAAATCAGTAGAAAGGGGTCCCAACACATGGTCGGACGTGACCCTAATGAGTTTCTAGGATTTGAGCACTCATTGTTTTCACGGGGTCTTACACATATACAATACAACTCCTCTAAAACTAATACACTTTCTCAAAACCCGAAATCTCATGAAACAACAAGCCTTCAAATATAAAACGGTGACTAACTCCAGAATATCTAACAAAGAAAAGAAATACAAAAGGGCTAGTACTTAAAAACGAGAATAGAAAGGGACTCCTCGGTCCGCGCACGTGGAAGATATACCTCAAAGTCTTTGGACCCGTTGCCTCGCCTCAATAGTTATCGGACTGAGCCGAAGTACTTGGATCTGCACAAGAAAAACATGAAGAGAAAGGGAATGAGTACACAAAAGTAGTACTTAGTAAGTGTCAAGCCTAACCTTGATCGGGTAGTGATGAGGAAGGTCAGGGCCCTACTGAGGTTAAATAAAATATAAAGTTCGACAGTGTAGAACAGAATAGTATAAATAGTACAGCAGTAAAAGTAAGACATGATATAAAGGACATCAACAACTATTATAGAGGCAAGTAAAGAAAGAAAGAAATGTGTCTTAGCATCAAAATCAGAATCGGGAACTTCCCAGGATACCGTTCTATAGTCCCAAATATACATATTCAATGGACTTTCCGAGATACCGTCTCGTAGTCCAACTCATATTATGCGGGGATCTACTAGAATCTTGTTCTGTGTCGTAAATGTAAATACCCAGTACTAAGGGAATCTACCGGGTGCATTCTCATAGTTCTATATAACTGTGCAGTGGGATCTACTGGAATCCACATCCGTAGTCCCAAATATAAACAAACGAGGGGGAGCTGCCGAAATCCCACATCTGTAGTCCCAATGTAAATACACAACAGCAATAGGAAAATATTTAAAAATATATAAGTTCATATTAAGGGAAAAAAATAAGTCTAGCCTAGCATGCTACACAGAATTCAGGTAACACAGTATAAGCAAACAATGCAATTAAATAACTTAGACATGCTTTCCTAAGCTAATACCAGGCCTAATGCTGCAAGTAATAAAAACATGAAAGGAAACACGCTAGTAATTACTCAATGAAAATTGGATTTTCAAAAATTAGCACAAGTACACATTCCTCACCTCACGTAAAAGGTATATCAATTACCAAATATATCAACTCCTAAAGTGAAAGTCCAGCACACAAGGTTAGGAAAGCTACTTACCTTGAAATGGCTCAAACTCAACCCGAAACCACATTCTTGCAACGAGTACTCGACTCTAAATGGCCCAAAACTGTACAATTCAATTACATAAAGTAAATAACACTTCAAGTAATTGATTTTACACAAAAATTCTAAGCTAATACGAAATTAAGGTAAAATTACAAAAATTCCCCTCAAACCCACGTGTGGGAATGAAATAAAATTTACATTTTCATAATCTTCAAACATTTACGAGACTAAACATAAAAAAATTATCCAAATCCAATGTCAAATCCCCAATTAAAACTCTAAGTTTAAGTCTAGGAACTTTCCCCCAATTTTCACCATAAATTTGAAATTAAAGGTTGGATTTAAGTGTAAATTCATGGAAATTAGTCTAAACCTAGTAGGGATTACTTACCCAAATCACCTAGGTGAAAATCTCTTCAAAAATTGCAATCTCACAAGATCCCAAGTCCAAAATATGAATTATGGCTTAAACCCACAGTTTTGGGTTGTAAAATCTTCCCAAGTAATACATTCATTGTGATCGCGGAAGCCCAGCCACTATCGCGAAGACCAAAACTTGCACACCTCAGATTTACTCTACGAACGCGGAACCCCATCTATGAACGCAATGTTTTAGCTCCCTCAAACCTGCGCGATTGCATTTGGTTTTACGCGACTACGTAGAGAAACACAAAATTCCACTACTATCTTATTTCTTCTACGCAGACGTAGCCTAGCCCAAACGTTCGCGATTAAGCACTGACCATAACTACACAGTTGCATTCCTCTTCACGCGAACGCAAAGAGCAAATTTCCCTCTGCCTCATCTAAGCCTTCGTGATTGCGATCCACTCCGAGTGATCGCGATGAAGAAAAGTCAGCAATAAATACTAGTAAAAATCATATCTTTCTCCAAGTCCAAAAGTGGTATGTTGAGCATCCGAAACACACCCGAGGCCCCCCGGGCCTCAACCAAACATGCCAACTAATCCTAAAATATCATTCAAATTTTTTTCAACATTTGGAATGCTAAATAAAACATTAAAATACCGATTTAACATCGGATTCAATATAAAGACTTCCAAAAACTCTCAAACTATGTTCTTGATCAAAAAGTCTGCCAAACCTCGTCCGAATGACCAAACATTTTGTAGGCAGGTCACATTCAACACTACGGAGCTACTGTAACTTCTGGAATTCTATTTCAAACCTCGGATAAAAAATCTTACTATCGAATCGAAAACTTCAAAAATTCAACTTTCGGCATTTCAAGCCTAAATTAGCAACGGACCTCCAAAACACAATCGAAACACTCTCCTAAACCTGAAATCACCCAACGGAGCTATGTAACCATTTGAATTCCATTCTGAGGCTGTATTCACACTATTTCGACTGCCTTTATGTTCAAAAACCAATGCTCTCATTTACGGACTAAGTGTCCCAAACTCTCTGAAATATAAAACCGAACATCCCGGCAAATCAAAATAGCAAAAATAAATACTAGGAAAGCATATTATAGGGGATCGGAGCATTGATTCTTAAAGACGACTGTCCGGATCGTAAAATAAAAAATATATACAAACAAATCAAAACCCTTAATGCTGGGAAACCCTAACTTTAGCACAACTATCTTTTTAACCTCTCCCATCCCTTTTTAAAACATGTTTCCAACAAACCTAGGGGTAATACTTAATATTTCTCAAAACTCCAGCTATCCTAATATTGCATTGTCCACTTCCATGTATTTCTTTTACTAGCAATTTTCAGAGGCCCGCAACACTTTTTTGTTTGCCCAAGAAAGTCCTTTGGTCCCTATCTTTCCACAGATATTAGATACAACCAGCCATCACCATCCTAAATATACTAGCTTCCGCATATTTTCCTTTAGCATGATTGATTGCCCAATTAACTACTTGAATCCATCCTATAGGTAATCTGTTGATGCATGCAAAATTTGAGATCATTATGAGTTGATTTGATATGGTTCCGCACGACATTTGAATTTATAAATTTAGATTAATTCCTTAGGCTTGAATTGAGGTGTAATTTGTAGTTTTCATATTGTTATTTCTAAATTAAGTCCTCGAGTTAGTTCGTATTATATGTTTTAATAGAATGGACTAATTGGATAGGGTCCTAAGGGCCTGGAGTGAGCTTCTAATGAGTCTCGGATCCTTTTGTTTTAGTAGAACATGGCTGAAGATTTCAGGTCTGGTGTAATCGCACCTGCGGTTAGCGTAGCATATGCGATGATGGATCTGCGGAATATTTTAATGAATAGTAAAAGCAGGAGATTAGCGGCTGGGTATGAAAATGTAGAGGATAGGGCACTGATGCAAATTCACATATGTGATGTGAGAGGCGCAAAAATGTAACCACAGATGGTGATGCGTGACCGCAAAAGCGGGATATCAGGAGCGAGTTTTGCAAGCGCGATCCTATTACTGCAGAAGAGGCACCGTAGATGCAGTAAGGTGCTCGCAGATTCATAATCACTGGAAGGTTTGTATTTCTAAGGTTTGGTTATTTTCTCATTTTGGCAGATCTGGAGCTCGGCTAGGTGTGATATTTGGAGGACTTGTCATAATTATTGAAGGGCTAACTAATCATTACTTAATTTGGTGTTAGATATTGATTACCCATATATTATTACACCTAATTTATATGAATTTTCTTATTTCGCACACACAAACCAATCTCAAAATAGGGTCTAAAACATGGAAGATGTCCAAAACCAACTCTAAAATGTATTAAGCTACTAGCTATTGTAAAGTCTAATAAGTTATAAATAAAAGTACTAGCTATTACAACATGGAAAATTAAATGATTCAATCTCCTGTTAGTGTAAGTTAATCCAATGGCCAAAGGTAAATAGCAAGCAGCACCTCTCATGCTCTCACCGGGTGCTAGGGTATGCATTCAAAACGTGAATATGGACTCCTAATAGCTGCACCAAGTGATTGAATCAGCAAATTCTCCCCATCTTTCATTTTGATCCAAAGTGTTCCATTCTAACAAAAACAATACAGTGAGTTTTTCATCTGCTCTCTCATCAATTAGGCCATGCATACTACATTATCATCTCCAGAATGACAGTGTAAACACACTGATATCACTAAAAATTGACAATTCAATACACATGTAAATACTGAGCTATTCGAAAAGTAATGAGTTGTTTGACGACCCGACTTGTCATCACGTGGGTTATCGTCCTGTTTTCCCTGTTTTATGCCCCTATTTGTTTCATTATGAGTGTTTGAAGAGTTTGAAGTAGTTCGGATCGAGTTTTGTTGGAAATGAGACAATTAGTCTCTTTAAGAGAAGGTTAGTTTGGATACGTCAACCTTATGTTGACTTATGAGTTATAGGGCTCCGATTGTGTTGGAAGTACTCACTCTACTCCCTGCACCTTGTATTAAGACATAGGGATCCCAGGGGCTTAGCTGCGACTATCTGCTGTCCCTCAGCTCAGTACCGGAGTTATCAAAGTAGCTGCTGGCGTCCGCAAGACCTGATATCTTCTCTTATCTATCGTTTGCTTTCGTATCTAGTTTTCCTTTTGTTTATGATACTGTTCAGTTGTACTTTGAGGCAATTACTTATGATGCCGGATCCTTTGGGCCGTTATTATTTTTTGTTATGGATTTCGCAGTGCTTCTATTGGTATCAAACTGAGAATTTAATGCCAAACCTAGTATTTTATGTTTGTGTTTTAGCTGGAAATGATTTAATGGTCGAGCTTGCCTAAAAAGGTGTTGGGCACCATCACGACGGGGTTTGGTTCGTGACAAGTTGGTATCGGAGCCTAGGTTACCAATCCTTGCGAGTCATGAGCCGGTTTAGTAGAGTCTCGCGGATCAGTACAGAGACGTCTGTATTTATCCTCGAGAGGCTGCAAAACCTTTAGGATAAATTTCATATTCTTGAAATTCTTATCATGCGACTTTGTTGATCCGAGAAATAAACTTTTGTATTCAATTCTCTCACAAATGGCGAGAACGTGCACGATCGGATGTGGCAGATGACCAACATTGCCACCTACTAGAGGCCGAGAATGAGGACCATGGTCGTGGTCAAGGTAGAGCAGTAGGGGCAGCACAAGGAGACCCACCAGCGGCCCCCATTTAGGATCAGCCTCCAATTGTAGAGGTTCCGCAAGCACCTGCCAAGGAACCAACAGTGCCTATTGTGATTTCGGGAAGCCCTCGCTTAGATCTTATCGGTTTACACTGGCCTTTCTCAGGAAGTCTCGACTTCTACTACCATAGCTACATCTCAGACTGAGGGTGGTCATCATACCCCCGCAGCTCGCACTCCGGAGCAGGATGTACAGGGTTTGTAGAAATCGAAGGCACCACCAGTTTAGCCAGTTATTCTGGTTCAGGGTGATGGGGTGCCAGTGATGCCAGATGGCGAGCAGTGTCATCTTGAGAGGTTCATTAGGCTTTCACCTCCTACTTTTAGTGGTTTTCTGGGTGAGGATACCCAGGGGTTTCTCAACAAGTGTCCACACATGCTTCGGACAGCAGGGATCTTAGAGACTAGTGGGATACCTTTTACTACTTTTCAGTTCTTATGAGTAGCGTTTTCATTGTGGAAGGCACATGAGCGCCGCAGGCCGGTTGGTGGAGTATCGTTGTCCTGGAAAGAGTTCTCCACTATCTGTCTGGAGAAGTGGGTACCTCGGTCGCAGAGGGAGGAGTTGCGCAGGCAGTTTCAGTCGCTTCGTTAGGGGGATATTTCTGTGACACAGTGAGATTTGTAGTGTTAGCTTGTTATGCCCCTTGGATGGTTCCGATGGATCAGGAGAGGACCAGACGATTTGTGGACTGACTTATTTATCCCATCCGTAATATGATGACTCGAGAAAGGGTCCTGAGTCACACCTTTGAGGAGGTAGTTAATATTGCTCGTACTATTGAGATGGCTCGCCGTCAGGCGAGAGAGGAGAGGGAGGCCAAGAGGCCTCGCGGATCAGGTAGCTCCAGTGGCACTCATTCTAGGGGCCAATTTCAGCAAAGCAGGGAACGCTCTTTCAAGCCTCCACAGCCAGCTCGCTTAGAGTACCATGGCTCATCTTCTGGTCGGGGTTATCAGGGCTCTCAGCAAGGTCGGCTATCTCTGAGTTCACTTCCAGCACATAGTTTGTATCATGCCCTATCTATTCAGATTTCATCTCGGCCAAGTTCTTTACCCAGCTACTCTAGTGCGAGTGGTTCCCTTTAGTCCCAACCCTAGTGCCAGGGAGTTGTGATGAGTGTGGTGAGTTGGGGCATATGTGGAGGCAGTGTCTTCGTCATTCTTCCAGTTCATCTCAGTAGAGGGGTCGGCCGTCATCTTCTGCCCTAGTGTCTTCAACATCCGCCAGTCATCTATGGGTGAGGTTCAGGTAGTTAGGGGTCACCCCATTGGGGGAGGCCGATCCGGTGGTGGTCAGACTCATTGCTACGCTCTTCAGGGCTGCTCAGATGTTGTTGCTTCGGATGCTGTTATCAGATATATTATTTAAGTCTGCCACAGGGATGCCTCAGTCTTATTTGATCCCGGATCCACTTATTCCTATGTATCTTCTTACTTTTTTCATCATTTGGATACTACCCGTGGGTGTCTTCCGTTACCTGTGCGCGTATCTACCTCGGTGGGTGATACTATTATTGCGGACCACGTGTATCAGTCCTATCTTGTTACTATTGGGGGTATGGAGACCCGATTTGACATGATGCTATAGAGAATGGTAGATTTCAATGTTATTCTGGGCATGGATTGGATATCACCGTGCAATGCTATTCTGGACTGTCACGCCAAGACAGTCACATTGGCTATGCTGTGTATTCCGATGATCGAGTGGCGTGGTACGACTTATTATGTACCCAGCAGGGTAATCTCTTTTTAAAGGCCCAACAGATTGTTGGGAAGGGATGTTTGTCCTATTTTTCATTTGTGAGGGATGTTGGAGCTGAGGCTTCTAGTCTAGACTTGGTCCCCGTGGTGAGGGAATTTCTTGATATATTTCCAGCATACCTACCAGGCATACCGCCGGATAGGGTTATTGACTTCGGTATTGATTTGGTGCCGGGTACTCAGCCCATCACTATTCCTCAATATCGCATGGTACCGCTAGAGCTAAAAGAGTTGAAGCAGCAACTGTAGGAAGTCCTAGATAAAGGGTTCATTCGCCCGAATGTGTCGCAGTGGGAAGCACTGGTGTTATTGGTAATGAATGAGGATGGCACAATGAGAATGTGCATTGATTACATACAGTTGAACAAAGTGACAGTGAAGAACAAGTATCCACTACCCCGTATTGATGATTTGTTTGACCATCTTCAGGGGGCAAATATATTCTCTAAGAATGATCTCCGTTCAGGCTATCACCAACTAAAAACAAGGGATTCTGATATCATGAAGACAACTTTTAGGATTAGATATGGGCATTATGAATTTGTTGTTATGTCATTTGGGTAGACTAACGCCCAGCCGCATTCATGCACTTGAAGAAAAGTGTATTATGACCGTATCTGGATTCTTTTTTGATCGTGTCTATTGATGATTTACCGGTGTACTCGTGTAGCCAGGAGGAGCACGCGCAACACCTGAGAGTGGTATTGCAGAGGTTGAGGGAGGAGAAGCTTTATGCAAAGTTCTCCAAGTGTGAGCTCTTCCTCAGTTCCGTGGCATTTATGGGAAATGTGGTGTCTAGTGGTATAATTCAGGTCGACCTTGCGAAAGGCGGTGCAGAGTTGGCCCATACCGTTCTGAGCTATTGAGATTTGGAGTTTTCTCGCTTTGGCAGGTTATTACCGCATGTTCGTTCAGGGTTTTTCATCTATTGCTTCGCCTTTGACGAAGTTGACGCAGAAGAATGCTCCATTCCTGTGGTCGGATGAGTTCAAAGAGAGCTTCCAAAAGCTCAAGTCAGTTTTGACTACAGCTCCAGTGCTAGTATTGCCATCATCTTCAGGATCTTACTAGGTATATTTTGATGCTTCGAGAGTTTGGATCAGATGTGTATTAATGCAGGAGGGTAGAGTTATTGTGTATGCTTTGCATCAACTAAAGCCCTATGAGAAGAACTACCATGTTTATGACTTACAGTTGGCTGCTATAGTTCATACTTTAAAGATTTGGAGGCACTATCAATACGGTGTATCTTGTGAGATGTTCACGCACCATCGAAGTCTTCAGTTTCTTGTTTAAGCAGAAGGACCTTAATTAGAGCAGTGGAGATGGATTGATTTACTCAAGGATTATGACATCACCATTTTGTATCATCCGAGGAAGACCAACATAGTGGCTGATGCTTTGAGCCGGAAGGCGGTGAGTTTGGGTAGCTTGGCGTACATTCCAGTTAGGGAGAGGCCCCTTGCAGTTAATGTTCAGGCCTTGGCCAATCGAATGGTGAGGTTGGATATTTCAGTCGATTGCTTGTGTGATTTCCCGGTGTTCTTTGTATGATCGCATTAGGGAGCGCCAGTATGATGACCCGCATTTGCTTGTCCTAAAGGACAGGGTCAAGCATGATGATGCCAGAGATGTGACTATTGGCGATGATGGTGTGTTGCAGATCAAGGGCCGGATTTGCGTGCCAATGTGGATGGGCTACGAGACTTGATATTAGAGGAGGCCCACAACACTTGGTATTCTATTCATCTGGGTGCCGCGAAAATGTACCAGGACTTGAGGCAGCATTATTGGTGGAGGAGAATTAAAAAGGATATTGTGAGTTTTGTGGCTTGGTGTCTCAATTGTTAGCAGGTCAAGTATGAACATCAGAGACCCGGTGGCGTACTTTAGTAGATGGATATTCCTGTCTCGCTCGTACCTCGAGGAACTTTTATTCTATTTGGGTGATTGTGGATATGCACTGTATTCCAGTGTGTACCTATTCTTCGGAGCGGTTAGCAGAGATTTTCATCCTAGAGATTGTGCGGTTTCATGGGGTTCCGATTTCTATTGTCTCAGACATGGGTACTCAGTTTTCTACCCAGTCCTGGAGGGCCTTTCATTAGTAATTTGGAACTCAAGATGAGCACGGCGTTTCATCCTCACACTGACAGACAGTCCTAGCCTACTATCCAGTTATTGGAGGACTTGTTATGCGCCTGCGTTATTGGTTTTGGAGGTTCTTGGGCAGAGTTCTTTCCACTTGCAGAGTTTGCTTATAATAATAGCTACCAGTCTAACATTCAAATAGCGCTGTATGAGGCTTTATATGCGAGATGTTGTAGATCTCCAGTTGGCTGGTTTGAGCCCGGCGAGGCTACACTAATGCGACAGAGTTAGTTCAGGATGATTTTGAGAAGGTGAAAGTTATCGAGGAGAGACATCGTACTGCGTCATGAGGTTTGGAAAGAAGGGGAAGTTGAGTCCCCAGTTCATTGGACCTTTCGAGATACTCAGGAGGATTGGGGAGGTGGCCTATATGCTTGCTTTTCCACCCTTCTTGTTAGGAGTTCACCCAGTATTCCACGTTTGTATGCTCAGGATGTATGTTGAGGACCCATCTCATGTATTAGACTTCAGCATGATCCAGTTGGATGAGGACTAGACCTATGATGTGGAGACATTGGCTATTTTGGGTCGTCAAGTTCAAAAGTTGAGATAAAAGGATATAACTTCGGTAAAGGTGCAGTGTAGAGGTCGGCTCGTGGAGATGGCCACTTCGGAGACTGAGCAGGAGATGCGGAGCATATATCCTCATTGTTTGAGTCTCCAGGTATGTTTCTTAACCAGCTCGAGGACGAGCATTTGTTTTAGTTAGGGAGGATGTGACGACCCGACCCATCGTTTAGTGAGTTACCACCCTATTTTCCCCGTTGTATGCTTAATTATGTGTGTTTGAAGAGTTTGAAGTAATTTGAACAGAGTTTTGTTGGAAATGAGACAATTAGTCTCTTTGAGAGAAGGTTGCAAAAGTCAACCGTATGTTGACTTATGAGTTATAGGGCTCGGATTGGATTTCTGAAAGTTCGACTAGTTTCAGGTGGTGATTTATGACTTGGAAGTACTCACTCTACTCCCTGCACCTTGTGTGTAGATACAGAGATCCCGGAGGCTTAGCTGTGACTATATGCTGTCCCTTAGGTCAGTAACAGAGTTATCAAGGTAGGTGCTGGTGTCCACAAGACCTGATCTCTCCTCTTATCTATCTTTGCTACAGTATCTAGTTTTCCTTTTTTTTAGGATATTGTTCAGTTGGACTTAGAGGCTCTGACTTGTGAAGCCGGATCCTTTAGGCTGCTATTATTTTTTGTTACGGATTTCGAAGTGTTTGTATTAGTTTCAAACTAAGAATTTTATGATAAACCTGGTATTTTAAGTTTATGTTTTGTCTGGAAATGCTTAAATGGTTGGGCTTTCCTAACAAGGTATTTGGCGCCATCACGACCGGGGTCTAGGTCGTCACGTTGTGAGGTAGATGAAGGAACCAATGAGTAGATTCAACTCCATTTTTGTATGTTATGTGCTCATGTGAGACCATTGAATTTTGATCCCTCAACATGCGTTGATCAGTGGCCCTATTAAAACATATCAAACATAGCCTAACTACTCATGCAAGAACTATTGAGGCGTGATCTCTTCGGAAATTGCACCAATACCACCAGAATGAGCATGAAACCATGTTGATACCACTTGGAAGTGTAATACCAATCTCCAAAAACTTATAAGCACAAGTTCAGGAAATTCTTTCACATTTGGACTTCTCTCACAATGTAATGTTGCACCATCCATAACATATTTCTCCTACAAATCTTGTGCACTATCATGTTACCATGAGCATGTAACCATGCTAATACCACTGACATGTACCCTAATAACACACAGTATAATACAAACCAAATAAGATAAGCAGATAGGTGCAGAATTAAACCATATGATTGCATTAGTCTGGTGCTATCCTCTTTGCTATTTTGACCCTAAGATTAGGAGTTTGGCATTTGTGAAGATTGATTAACCTCCTCCATGGACTAGGAAGTTCAGAGAATGAATGGAATTCTGATGTACCTGCAAATGAAAACACAATGTTGCTATAAAATCTGCCACGGAGTTTCCTTCTCTTAACACATGCTGAATGATCCAATTAAATTGTCCTTCATAATCGTCCTTGGAGGATCCCATTCCCCTTCAATCACCTTCTTCATCACTAATGAATTAGTCTCCAATATGATACGGTGAAGGTTATGTTCAACATTATATTCCATCCCCTGATCAATGGCCTTAGCCTCCGCTAGTACATTTTCTGTCTCCCCCAAGTCTGCTGCACTTGCATAAACTAAGTCCCCTTTATCATTTCTCATCAGACCTAGTTTGTCACCTTGGGGTGCAATATTTGTGAAGAAGAAAGATGCTTTTATACGGATGTGCAGTGACAATAGGTAGTGAACAAGGTTACTATGAAGAACAAGCATCAATTACTACCTGTTGATGACTTATTTGATCATCTTCAGGATGCTAGATCTTTTCGAAGATTGATATGAGATCAAGGTACTTCAATTAAAGATCAAGACTTCACATATTTTGAAGACGTCTTTCAGGACCCGCTATTGTTATTATAAGTTTTTGGTTATGTCTTTATGAACATTATATTTTAGAACTATTTTGATTCATTCGTCACAGTCTTCATTGATGATATATTGGTGTATTCTCACAAGATGAAGGATCATGAGAAGCATTTGAGTATCGTGTTATGGACTTTGAGGGAGAAGAATCTATATGCTAAATTCTCCAAGTGCGAGGTATGGATAGACTAGATGGTATTCTTGGGAAATTTGGTTTCCAATGAGGGGATTAAGATGGAGATAAAGAAGATGAGGCAGTTTAGAGTTGGCCTAGACCATTTACTGCTACTAAGATTTGGAGCTTTCTCAGATTAGCTGGTAATTATGACAGCTTCGTGGAGGGATTTTCATCTATTCTAGCCTCATAGACTAGATTGACATAGAAGGGTTCCCTACTAATGTTATCGGATGTATGTGAGGAGAAATTTCAGAAACTCAAGACTGCCTTGACTACAACCTGTGTTCGATTTTTGTCTTTGGGAGGGGGTTCTTATATAGTCTATTATAATGCTTCATGGATTGGCATTGGGTATATGTTGATGCATAAAGGGAGAGTGATTGATTAAGCTTCGTGTCACTGTATGATTTGGAGTTGGTAAAAATTGGTCATGCATTGAAGATCTAGCGGAACTATCTTTATGGCGTGCCTTATGATGTGTTCATGGGTCATAGGAGTCTCTAGATCATATTCAAGCAAAAGGATGACCTTGATGAAACAAAGGTGATTGGAGATATAAAAGGACTATGATATTACCATTCTTTATCATCTGAAAAGGCCGATATGGTGATCTATGTATTAAATAGGAAGGTTGACAGCACAGTGAGTCTTATTTTTATTTTATTTAGATAGAGACCATTAACTTTTGGCGTTCATTCTTTGGCCAATAGGTTCATGAGGATAGATATTTTGGAGCTTAATAGTGATTTTACATGTGTTGTATCGCGATCATCTTTGTTTGATTGCTTCAAGATGCGTCATTATGATGATCCCACTTATTTGTCTGGAGGGACACGGTGTAGCATTATGATGTTAAGGAGGTTAGTACTGGTAATGATGGGGTGTGGAGGCTTCAAGGTCGGATCTATGTTTTGAATGCGGATATATTGCATGAATTGATTCATGAGGAGGTCCATAGTTTGTAGTATTCCATTGATCCGAGTGACATGAAGATGTATCAGGATTTGAGGCATCAATATGGGTATTCCATTGCTCAGTGTTTGAATTGTCAGCATGTGAAGTATGAGCATCAAAGGCCTGGTAGTCTGCACACTTTATTCTAGACATGAATACCTCCTCTTCAGAACAGTTGGCTCAGATTTATCTCTGTGAGATTATTCGTCTTCATGGTTTTCCCATGTCAATTATCTTAGACCTAGGCATGTAGTTTACCTTACATTTTTAGAGCAATGTAGTGTGTGTTGGGTATACAGGCCGAGCTTAGTACGTCATTTCTCCCAGACAAATGGATAGTCTTCGAACGTACTATTAAAATATTTGAGGACATGTGAAGAGTATTTATCATTGATTTAGGGGGATCATAGGACATGATTCTACCATTAGCAGAGTTTTCCTACAACAATAGTTATTATTCGAGTATCTAGATGGCTTCATATGAGGCCCTATATGAGAGGCGGTGTAATTCTTTGATGGGTTGGTTTGAGCCAAGGGAGACTAGGTTGTTGGTCATTGATTTGGTCCGTTATTGAAGGGCGGCTTTGTATAGCACAGTCCAGGCACTAGAGTTATGCATATAGGAAGCCTCATGATGAGCCATATATAGTGGGTGAGATGGTTCTACTCGGAGTTTCCCCCATGAAGAAGGGCTTGATAAGGTTCGGTAATCAAGTCAATTTGATCCCTTGGTACATTGGTCCTTTTGAGTTGCTTGAGAGAGTACGAGAGGTGGAATATAGACTTTCCTTCCCACCTAGTATCTCAGAAGTTCACCTAGTGTTTCATCTTTCTATTGCTCAAAAGTATTATGGGAATCCGTCTCATGTTTTATGCTTCAGCACGATGTAGTTGGATGGTTATTTCACTTATGGTATGTAGCCGCTGGCCCTTGTGGACCAGCAGGTTCGAAAGTTGAGATCGAAGAAAATAGCATATATAAAGGTTTATTGGAGAGGTCAGACGGTTGAGGAGGCTAATTAGGAGTTCGAGGAGGAGATCGGAGCAGATATCCTTACCTTTTCGAGACTTTACGTATGATTCTAGACCCGATCGAAGACGAACGTTTATTTAATAGGGGAAAATATAATTACTCGGCCTACCATTTTTTGTATATTACCCCCAGCATCCCAACTTGATGCTCTATATATGTGTATTTTTTGTTACATAACTTTTTGGGGTGAATGGTTTGGTTTGGGGGATGTCTTAGAGTTAATTGGGAAACTTAATCTCAAGGTTAGATTCTTAAGTTATAAAAGTTGACAGGAGTTTTACTTTTGTGTAGACAAACCGTGAATGGTGTTTGATATTTCCAATAGCTTAGTATTGTGATTCTGGACTTAGAATAATGTCTTAATTTGGATTTAGAGGTCTGTAGGTTGATTGAGTGCTTTTGGCAAAAAGATAGGAAGTAGAAGGTTTAGAAGGTTGATAGGTTTAACCGAGGATTGACTTTGTTAATAACATGTTCAAATTTTGGTTTCAAGAGTTAGGATTGGTCCATTGTGTCATTTTGTACTTGCATAAAAAATGTTACGGTGATTTGATATGGTTCAACATGAGTTTTCAATTTGGAATTCTGGATAAGTCCCTCGTGCTTGAATTGAGTAATAATTCATAGTTTTGATGTTATTTTATATGATTTGAGGCCTCGAATTAGTCCTTTTAACATTTGGGATTGGTTGAACTCATTGGACGGCGTTCCAGGGTCTATGGGTGTGTTTCAGATGAGTCTCGGATCCTTTTGGTTAAGTTGAACTTCGCTAAAAGTTTCAAGTCTAGTGCAATTGCTTGTAATTAAGAGTGTGCAGAAGCGATGGCTCATCTACGAAATTGTTTAGCGCAGATAAGAAAGAGGAGGTTGGACACTGGGTACGGAAATGTGGAGGTATGGGTTGCATATGTCAATGCACATATGTTATGCTAGAAGCATAGAAATGCGACCACTGATGATGTTTTGTGACTGCAAAAGCGGGATGTCTGGAGCAAATGAAAGATCACAGGTGTTGTCCTGTTATAGCGGAAGGAGCACTGCAGAGGCAGTTAAGTCTCAGGAGATGCAGAATCACTGACATGTGTTATATTTCAAAGGGTTTGGTTATTTTCTCATTTTGGGAGTTACGAAGATCGGCTAGGTATGGATTTTGGATGACTTTGCACCACAATTGAAGGGTTAAGTAATCATTACTTGATTTTAGTGTTAGAAATTTACTATCCATAAATTATTACACCTAATTTATATGAATTAAAAGGTTGCTTTAGGGACTTTTCTACTATGGTTTTAGAGAGTGAAAATTGGTTATTTGAGGGTTAATATGATGTTCGTAAGTTATGAGTTTTGTCAAGATCTACGGTGCAAGCTGGGACCTTTTTGATTGACTTCGCATATTAGCATCACCATCTTACATCTATTGTTCGGGGTTGTTTTCTATGGCTTTTATTGATGATATTGAGTTTTTTTGGCTAGATTCGAGTCGCGTGGAGGTTGATTCACGTTGAAGGGCTTTTTGGAGTGTTGATTAGTGCATTTTGAGGTAAGTAACATACATAATCTTGGATTTGAGGGAATTTCTCCCTGAGACCTATGATACTTGAGATGTTTTGAGGTGAAGCACGTGCTAGGTGATGGGCGTGTGTCCGTGCACCGGGGTATTCATGATCGGAGTAGTTGTTGGGCTAGTACATGCCTTACTTTGCTATCATGCTTCTTGATATTATGTTTCTCCAATTGTATTACTATATGAGTCATATTCATGTTAGAAATCATGCTTAAGCTATTTGTTTAATTATTTGAGACATATTAGGGCTATTTTTCTCATATGTAGCTATTTGCCGTAGTCATAGTCATATTGTTCATTCATCATAATTATATACGCATGTTATATATTTCTACCTCTGTGCACTTTTGATATGTTGTCTCATATGTTATTACTGTCCTTGTATGTGACACGAGTTGTGCTGAATTTGTGGCATATTGTGTTATTCCGTGTTCTATAATTAAATATGTCTCTTTGAGATGTTGGTATAGGGAGACCCAAGAAAATTGATGAAAATTATGGGGCATAGAGCCATGGTTATTGACATTGATGCAACGCGTACGCCAGGACCCACCTTGGACTGAGTGGTATTATTTAGCGGCCACCCATGCACCAGGCCCATGATGGGCTGTAATATTTATTATTGATAAGTTCATATTTTAAAAAATAATGATGAAAGATTAGGCTTTGATTTTTATAAATGGAAATCATGTAAGATGATATCTTTTGAGTTTTTACCTTTGCTATTTTCATAACACTATGAGGTTTTATTCATTTTTAATGTTGGACTATGAATTTCTTCGAAGCGCGTCACTACTTTAAATCAGAGGTTAAGTTTGTTACTTATTGAGTACATGCGGTAGGTTGTACTCATACTACTGTGCACTTGATGTGCGGATCCAGGTACATTTGGGTATTCTGATTGCTAGAGCTTGTAAATGGTACTAGCTTGTATAGAGTACGAGGTAGCTGTTGTGTCATTCAGAGACCTTGAAACTCGATTCCTTTATTTCTGATTTACCTGATATATTGTTCAAACAGTTTGTATTGAGGATTTGGCCATGTATTTTGAGATGTGTATTATGCTTATATACTTATTGACACCTGATTATTGAGATGGTTGTAGTTGTGTTATTCTTGTTTTCTTAGATATTCCATGACATTTCAATTGTTGAGATTATTAAGTTCTCTTTATTGAGTTCATTGGTATTGTGAAATTGTTGGCTTGCCTATTAAGCAGCATTAGGTTTCATCACAGCTCTTATGGGAGGTCTGATCATGATAGTCATGTCATACGACGGAATAGATATCAAATCATGTGTGCAAAAAATAATGCGGGTCTCTTTTATGTAGGAGGGGAAATCCCAACATAGTACATGTGCATTTATTATATAGAAATATAGCTGGTACAAATACTTAGTAGTCTGGTACAGACTTTTACTATTATTGCAAGTGTTGTCAGCTTTGACCACGTGCCTAGGGAACTTTCCGTTTATCCATGATAACCATCGATTTAAACAGCCTCGAGGTTGGGCATATAGAACCCTCGAGGTCGAAACCTCAAACCAATCTCGCGGGCCTTCGAGGTGAAGCTACGAAAAGACGCAATGATTGTAAAATCGGCCCCTCCAATTTTATCCATTTATAAATAGTTCCCGTGTTTCTTAAAGTAAAATGATAATAAACAATGTTGAATTCTTTCCCCTTTGATTCTTCCATCACGACTTTATTCACGCCCTATCAAGCGATTGGCATGAGAAGATGAGGTGTATAAAGTTTGCGTCTAAACAGCCTTAAAAGCCTTTGAATTAATTTCTGCGGTTGGTTGTCCTTAGGTTCGCTCCAGGCATGTAAGACCTCTATAAATAATTCTCTTTCGCTCCTTATCTTCAACTGCACCACCAAGCCTTAAAAAGAGTTCTTCTTACCTCTCTCTTGTGTTCTCTTCTGAAAAGCAATTTTCATTTCTCCTCTGAAATCTCTTAACAATAGTGGCAAAAACTTCCACCCCTGTTCCTCAAAAAGATGTGATTTCTTCTTCCTCGTGCCCGTCTAAGTGTGAAGCAACAATGCCTCTTCGCGTCAGGGAATGCGTTCAAGGAGCCTTTGTAATGAGTTTCGATTTTAAGACCCAAAAAAGTTCTAAGAAGCTGGGACGATACGAACCCATGTCCCAATATGTTAGTTCAATAGCAAACGTCGAAAGGGTGAAGGCCGACTACCTCATGGGGGACATAGTGCTTGTGGAGATTCCTTCTTGGGGGGAGGATATAACGACATACAAGGACGAATTTCTCGGCATGTATACTTATCCATTTACCCTTGTCCCGATGGAGTGATATCGAGTGACCCTCGGCCAAATTCATTCTAATTCAGGCGCATTGTTAACATGATGAGATATTATGCGAACAAGATTAAGAGGATGCCCTTCACCCTTGACCACCTGGTCAGAATGTATAGTCCCCGACTCTTCCGTGGGGTCCTCCTTTGTCGGACCTCAAGATCCCTTTTTGCTTGTACCGACGAGGTTAGGAACGAAGGGTGGATGAGCCATTTTGTCTGAGTTAGGACTTCAGACCTGATTCTAGTAGAGAGGATGACGTTCCCTAAAAGGTGAAACATGAACAATAAGTAGCTATGTTAATTAAATGTTCTCTTGTTTCTTTTTTGATACATCCCCCTACGAACTGACTTCTTATGCTGATGGGGCCGTCTTAGTGTATCATAATATGGTTATGGTCTTCTTGGGATCGGTAAACTAACTAGATTCTATTTGCTCAGACATCCAGCGCGCGTGGGCGCGATCTGTCCCAGGCTCGATGGGCTGCAAAAGACCACTATGAGCCTCCACTTCTACTGCAGTTGCATCTCAAAAAAGAGCAATTAGTGATAGCATCCTCATTCCTTGTGCTCACATTTTGCATTTGCGCAGGTCAAGGGGAGGTCCCCTTTATAACGGAAGCATTACTTGGTGGAGTAGATACCTCGAAACCTGTCGAAAAGAGGAAAAGGCGAAAGGGGTCACCTACTCATTCACTAAAACCCAATAAAGAAAAAGTGTAAGAACCTAAGGTTGAGTTAGCAACTTTACTTTCAGATGTTCCGGGGAGTTCCTTAGCTGAAGGCGAGAAGAAATATGTTTCTTCGGAAGCATCCGGGTGGGGAGAAAGACAGAATATCTAATATACTATAGATTTGATGGCTTCAAGATCTAAACTTGATTCCGTTGTTGTCCTATCTCGGATTGAAGAGGCCTTCGAGAGTGCGTCATGTGATATCTACGAGTTACTTGTCAGCAGAAACTCTCCTCGAGCTGAGGTGCATTCGTTAGGTGATCCGCGGGAGCTTTGTTCTGAAGCTGTCCTGAAACAAGAACTGGTGCCGGTTGATTCAATCTGGATAGTGAAAGTGAACGATTCCCCTTCAGGATCGTCTTTTCCACCAAGGGAGATACAGGACGCCCAAAATAAAGATTTTTCTGACGCGGGGCGCCTGTCGAAGATAGGAATGTGCTTGAAACGGTTTTTGTTGTGCCCGGGGAAAAGCCTTAGCTTGACGTCTCACTTATTTTTAATGAAATCGACGAGTTCTGTGAGCAAGTAATATTTTTGCATAATTTTTTTTGGTGCGTGATTTTTGTCTTTTTAACCTTGTTTCCTTCATTGTTTCAGGGGATGGTGCTTTACAATTAGACCTTTGCTAGGTTTCAAACTGACCTGACTCATTATGAGGGTGAGCACAAGAAACTCACCTTGGAAGCTGATGAGCTCAGAGCCCTTTCTATTAAGAGGGAAGAAGAACTTCGTGGACTTGGGGATTGTTTGGAGGTGGCGTCCCGAGACAGGACTCATCTCACTTAGCAGGTTATATAGAATGTTTACCCGGCTTTAGTGCTTTAACACATTCGGGTTGATCTTTGCAGCTTGAGAAGAAAGATGTCCTGATGAAGGATGAACTCTAAGCCAGGGACTCTAAAATTCTCGAACTCAAACGGCATGTGAGTAAGATAGTCTCTGAGAGATATACCCTCCAACGGGAGGTGGCCTCAGTCAGAAATAACCTTGAGGATACAAGCGCGGAGAGTAACTAGTACATAGATATTCATACTAACTTGGTTGCTGTGTTATACAAGGAAAAGGCTGAAGTTGATGAGTTTGTATCCTCGTACAAAGATGATGATACTACTGCATATGCTCAAGACAAGAAAATGTCCAAGGAGGCTGAGCCGTGATCGACCCTAGCTATAGAGCATGCCCATTTAGAATTTTAGATACGGGCTATATGCGGGGGGAATCAATTTGTCCTCCGTGATTGAGAGGGTGAAGGTGAGGTTGCAGCCCTACTTTCCTCTAAAGACGAGTCGTGCAGTGACTCGGGAGAAGATGAAGATGGAGGCGAGATCCCGGAGGGGGAGAGGCTGTTGAAACCCGAGGGTTATAGCTGATACTGTTGAAACTACAATTTCCAAGGGTGCCATCAAAGGCAAAGACCCGGTGGTAGATTAGGGTTTTATTTGCACTTTTGCCCTTGTAAGGGCTTCAGACATATGACTTGTATATGCATATTTGTGAACCTTCCGACATGTATGTAATGGCTTTTTCGTTTTTACCTTGCTTTAAATTTGATGTTCATCAATGATTAGCTAGATGAATTTGACTTCGAGGTAAAACCCTTAGGTTGGTAAATTGGCCCTATGGCCAGTTGGGATGGCTCGTATGCTCTTACGCATTTGCGCTTAGGCTTTTAGTTAAATTTTTCTAGCTCAGTCTTCGAGTCGGATTTTGACTCAAGCTCATTGACCCTTTAATTTTCAACATTTTAAGTTGGCTCTTACGCGTCAGGTCGGTACGACCTCTTAATATAGGCTGGAGATGGTTGCTCCTATGCATTGGGTCAGTACGACCTTTAATTTTAAGGTGGCAACATAGGCTCGTACGTATTGGGTCGGTATGACCTTTAATTTTAAGCGTGCGATAGTGGCTCTTACCCATCGGGTCGGTACGACCTTTAATTTTAAGATGGTGATAGTTGCTCTTACGCATCGGGTCGGTAGGACCTGTAATATTAAGCTGGCGATAGTGGCTCGTATGTATCGTATCAGTACGACCGCATATGTAGGATATATTTTTCCCTCGCTAAAGACCTGTTGATGTTTTTGTGTTTGCCCGACTCTTCGATGGTTCGGTAAGAACAACGATTGTGAGCCATTATGTAACGATAAATGAGTGCCTCGGGATGTTTCCCTTGATGGCCATACTATTTTGAAGACTTTTGTTTGGAGCTGATATAGTCGAAGCACTTTTTCTTATGCCTAGGGTAGCCTGATTAACCGATTCTTCTTGATGTTTTTTTTTTGAAGTAATTGAAGGCCTATAATTTTATGGCGATAGTCGGGTGTCCCCAAGTCGTGTGAGTTTTGCCGGAGCCTTGTGACCATAGTCATTGAGTTTGTACGGAGCCTTTTCAGTCCCCAAGTGAATGAGTTTTGGGGCTTACATCGAGGGTATGCCTTTTAGGGGTCTTACAAGTTCGAATGTATAGCCTTAACTTCAAGATCGAGATTTATGCCTTTATAAGGTTATATGAATGTTGACTTTCCTTACTTGAGGTCATACAGATTTGTTTATTTGGTACTAATGTAATTCACGCCTTGCTTGAGGTCTTACAGATTTGGTTACCTGGTACAAGTATAATTCGCACCTTGCTTGAGGTCTTACAGATTTGGTATTGCCTTATGAAGATCTATGAGCTCGAGGTTTCCCGCATGGGGGTCTTATAGTGTTGATAATACCTCGTAGAGGTCTTATATTTTCAACTATTTCCACATTGGGGGCTTTCCGACCGAGGTTTACCCTTTAGCGTCTTTCGGCCTTAAGTTTCTGATAGCTCGATGGGGTGATAGTCAACGACAATCCCGGAGTCGTAGAAAGTGTTTTGGCTCTAGGGCCGTTCTTTATCAACATGGTGTTACCGCATTGAGGGCATACAAGTTTTATGTTTACGACCTTGAGGTCATATGACTTTGAGTTCTTGATGTTAGTCCCCGAGTGTTCGGGAGATGATTTCAGTACCCGAGTGTTCGGGAGGTTTGTTGTCTCTAGAGCCATTTCTCATAAAATTAGCATACTTCTTTGAAACGGGAATCATTTTTGGCGGTAAAAGATACTCCTTTTATTACTTGGTACAAGTATACATGTTTTTGTCGTCAAGGGCTTAATTATTCTATGCGAACACTGTTCATTCGACTGTCTGGCCCAATAGATCATTTTCCTATCGAGACCCTCTTCGACTCATCTTGACTTCTTCGAGAAGGTGATCTTCCAGGGTGATGCCCCCTAGTGATCGAGGTTGATTGAAGAGAAGCCTTGTATATTTGTTAGGTTCTCCTTATGCATGCATATAGATGATTTCTCATTACAAACCTTTCAAGTAAAACCCTTCTTGGGATAAAATCCGATCGAAGGAAAAGAATCCAATGTTTGCGTTAAAACCCAAAGGTCTTTGAGCCGGGGGATGTTTCATTGTCTTCCAACCAAAACCTTAGAAGTAGTAATGTTTGAGCGGCACCGTGCTTGTAGGACCTTTGCCGATTGTTCTAATGACACGGTATGGTCCTTCCCAATTTTGGCCTAGCTTTCCTTCATTAGTGTTTCAAGTGTTTAGGGTGAATTCCTCAATACTATGTCCCAGAATCCGAAATGTCGGAGATTTGTTCTCCTGTAATAGTACCTTCCGATCCTTTATTTTTTAGCGGCCATTCAGACCAGCTAAGCTTCTCGCTTTTCATCCAAATAGTTCGAGGATGCAGTCATGGGCTTACTGTATAAGCTTTTGGTGGTGTGTTGGAATCTGGCATTTGGAACTTCGACCTCTACCGGTATCAGAGTCTCGACACCATATACCAGATAGAAGGGCGTTTCTCCTATGCCTGATTTTGGAGTTGTTCGATATGCCCATACCACGTCGGGTAATATTTCTCCCATTTTCCCTTAGCTCATTCAGACTTATATTTAAGTTTTTAATGATTGTCTTATTTGCAGATTCAGCTTGGCTGTCTGCACACAGGTGGTAGGGAGTCAACATGATTCTTTTAATTTTGTGATCCTTAAGGAACTATGTCACTTTGCTTCCGATGAAGTGCTGCCCGTTATCATATGTTATCTCTAATGGAATTCTGAATCGGCACATGATGTGGTCCCAGATGAATTTAATTTTTTTTTCTCTTATATTTTTGAAGGCCTATGCTTCCACCCATTTTAAGAAGTAGTCAGTCGTAAATAAAATAAATCTTGCTTTACCTGGTGCCGTTGGTAGAGGTCCGACGATGTACATCCCCTACTTCATGAATGGCCGTGGTGACAAGACCAAATGCAAATGTTCACAAGGTTGGTGAATTATCAGGGTAAATCTCTTGCAATTGTCGCACTTACGGATGAATGTTTTCGTGTCTTTTTCCATATTGTCCCAATAGTATCCTGCTTTGATCACCTTTCGGACTATGCAATCGGCACCTGAGTGATTTCCATTGGTGCCCTTGTCGGTTTCTCAAAGCATATAATCTGTGTCTCCTAGCCCTAGAAATACTGCTAAGGGCCCATCAAAGGTTTTTCTATAAAGAGTGCTATTTTCATTGAGCGAGAATCAGGCTGCTTTGGTTCGCTGGTCCCTTGACTCTTTTGGGCCCACGGGTAGTTTCCCACTTCCTAAATAATTGATATATTTGTTTGTCCAATCCAACTTCAGGCTAGTGGAGTTAATCTCAGCATAACCTTCCTCGATCACTATTTGGATAGCTAGACAACAACCCTGAGAGTATGTCATCTTCTTAGATGGATGATCCCAGGTTTGCAAGGGCATCGGCCTCACTATTCTGCTCTAGAGGTATGTGGACAAGTGTCCACTTTTTGAAGCGGTACAATGTGACTCGAATTTGTTAAGTATCTTTGCAACTTGTCTTCTCGAAACTCAAAGCTCCCATTTACCCTATCCACTACCAACAGGGAATTACATCTCTCTTCGATGACCTCAGCTTCTAGTCCGTTAGCCAATTCCAGACCTACAATCATAGCTTCATATTTGACTTCGTTGTTAGTAAGCCTTGAAGTTTTTATAGATTGTCTGATAATGCCGCTCGTAGGTGGCTTTAGAACTATGCTGAGCCTGAATCCCACACATTCGAGACGCGGTTAGTGAACGGGATCCAAACCCCGGAAGATGTGCCTTTTTTAGTAAAAGTTCTTTCTCTAACTCGGGTACGAGGGAGGGAAAAACGTCGGCCACTAATCTACCACAATTCGGGATTTGATAGTCTTTCTAGGTTTATACTCGATATCATATCCCCTGAGTTCGATGGCCTATTGGGCTAGTCAATCCGATAACCCAGCATATGCAATATGCTTCGAAGAGGATATATTGTTTAAACACAAATATGTTGGCATTGAAAGTAAGGTTTCAATTTTTGTGATGCGCTTATTAATGGAAGAGCTAATTTTCTAGGTGTGGATACCTAGTTTCAGCATCTCCCAGGGTCTGACTTACATAATAAATAGGGAATTGCGTACCCTATTCTTCAAGAACTAGCACACCACTTACTGCTATATCAAATACGGACAGGTATAAATATAACGTCTCATCCTCCTTTGGGGTGTGGAGTAAAGGTTGGCTAGTCAGATATCGCTTCAATTCCTTAAAGGCACTTTGGCTTTTAGAGTCCATTCGAAGTTTTTCTTCTTTTTGAGTAAGGAGAAGAAATGATGACTCCTTCCTGATGACCTCGATATGAATCGTCCCAAGGCTGTTATCCGCCCGGTCAGCCATTGCACGCCCTTCACATTATTTACTGCCTTTTTCTTCGATAGCCTTGATTTTGTCGGGGTTGTTCTCAATTACCCTGTTTGACACCATAAAGCCTTAGAATTTGTCTGAACCCACCACGAAGGCACATTTCTCATGGTTGGGTTTCATGTTGCAGCTTCTGAGGATGTCGAACGTCTCCTACAAATGAGTCAAATGGTCCACTGCGTGCAGGGACTTAACTAGCATATCATCAATATAAATTTCCATGGATTTGCCTATTTGATGTTCGAACATTATATTAACTAAGTGGTGGTATGTGGCTCCTGCATTTTTCAGCCTAAAGGGTATTACACTGTAACTGTATGTACCATACTTCGTGAAGAGCGAAGTCTTTTTCCTATCCCCGAGGTTCATCTAAATTTGATTACACCCCAAGTAATCGTCGAGAAAGGGGAGGGTCTCATGACCGACCGTGGCATCAACCATGCGGTCGATGTTAGGTATTGGGAACGAATCCTTGGCGCATACTTTTATTTAATTGCAATCTACGCATATTCTTAACTCATTTCCATTTTTGAGACTACCACCACATTTTCCAGCCACTCGGGATATTTTACCTCCCCAATAGACCCTATTTTAAGGAGTTTTTTTACCTCGTCCTTAATGAATGCATGCTTTATTTCGAACTGGGGTCTCCTTTTTTGGTTTCACCGGTTTGAATTTGGGGTCGACGCTAGTCGATGGGTGGTTATTTCAGGTGGGATTCCTATCATATCTAAATGGGACAAGTTAAAGCAATCGATATTATTAATAGGAAATTGAATGAGGTTTTTCCTCAGTTTTGGGGTTAGTCCTGATCCTAGGTATTCCTTTAAATCAGGGAGATGTTCGAACAAAATAGCTTGCTCAAGTTCTTCAATAGTCGACTTCATTGCATCCGACTCTTTGGGGGAAACGAAAGTTCGGGGAGCGAGGAAATTGTCCTCATCTTCCTCAGGGGTCTGCTTTCCTCCCGGCTCTTCAAAGTTAGAGTGTATGAAATTTTATGTCTCCCAGTGAACCAAGAACATTTCTTTTGCCATGTGTTGTTGTTCATGTACTGTCTTTATGCCATCCTTTGTCAGAATTTTCATCATCTGATACAGAGTGGACGACACTACCCTCATATTGTGTATTCACGGTCTGCTAAGCAATGCGTAGTACCTCATGTCGCCTCCAATAATATGGAATTTGGCATCGTGAATAGCACCAGGCATGTTGACCGGGAGGGTGATATCTCCCTTCCTTTTTTTGTCGACCATGTTAAAGCAGTTGAGGACTGGGGAGGTAGGTACGATCTGATCAAGTAGCCCAAGTTGTCTTACCACCTAGAACCTGATTATGTTGGCCGAGCTACCTGCATCAATGAGTACCTCATTTCACCTCTGATGGCATGGAATTTGGCATCTTGAACAGCACCGGGCATGTTGACCGGGAGGGTGATCTCCCCCTTCGTTGCTTCGTCGACCATGTTGAAGCCGTTGAGGAATCGGGAGGTATGTATGATTTTATCGAGCAGCCCGAGTTGTTGTACCACCATTGACCTGATTACGTAGGCCGAGCTACCTAGATTCCATGAGTACACGTTTAATTTAAATGTTATTCAAGAGAAATGAAATTACCAGCGCATTGTTGTGTTGTGGAGTCAAGGTCTCATCATCTTCCTCGCTGAATGCAAAGATATCTTTGGACATGCAGCCCCGAATTAACCCTTCCGTTACAGTGGATCTTTACCTGTTTGATTACAGGTCCTTGGGGAATATCAATCCCCCCGATGATCATATGAACGACATGCTAATGTTTTCCTGCTCTGTTTCTCCTATCTGCCACTCTTTCTTCCAGGGTGGGATTTTTTTCCGAGTTTCCTGTTGATTTTCTTAGCGTATACTCCCGTTAGTATGGGAACTGATGTCACGCGTTGGGTCTTGCATGAGATTGTACCCACGAAGATCGGTTTAGGTTCACTCTCAAGGTTTTGTAATGGTACACCAATACCTGGAACAACTACACCATTCTCTCCAAGGTCCTCAAGGTATATGCGTTCACTGAGTTGAAAATTTTGATCTAAAATCAGAGATTCTTGGACAAGAAAAAGTGTGAAAGATAACTTTTGTTATTTAGTAAACCAATAGAAAATAATCACCATTATTTTTAGCCGTACATTGGGCTCCAAACTGTTTTCCTTCAAAATGGTAATCATAATTAAATTTGATTCGGTTATTCTAAAAATATGTAACTTATTTTTATGCTAGTTGTTTGGCAGTAGATGCAAAGTATGAGACTAGAATACAAGATAAGATCCTTGAGGCAGTATGATAAGAAAGCCCAGTGATGGAGAATAAGGGCCTCAACCCAGGAAATACGGAACATCGAGGTCGAGCTGAGCGTTAGATGGTGACCGGCAGATGAAGGTCTAACAATTCTACGGGTTTTGATAAGAGCTCTATATGAGATCTATAATGAGCAATAAATGAAGAATAATCAATGAAACACAATGAATGTAAACAATAAATGCAAGTAATAAAATCAGAGGAGGGCGTGTTTAAGATAGAGAGCATAGAATATTCTTGTATTTAATCTTGTATGATCAAATCATGTGTGCAAAAAATAACGAGGGTACCGTTTATATAGGAGGAAAAATCTCAATATAGCATATGTGCATTTATTACAAAGAAATGTAGCTGGTACAATTACTTAGCAATCTAGTACAGACTGGTACTATTCTTGTAAGTGCTGTCAGTTTTGACCACGTGACTAGGAAACTTCCCGTTTATCCATGATAACCATCGATTTAAGGTGCCCGGGGTTAAGCATAAAAAACCCTCGAGGTCAAAACCTCAAACCAAGCCCCCGGGCCTTCAAGGTGAAGCTCCGAAAAGACGTAATGAGCGTAAAATCGGACTCCCCAATTTTATCCGTATACAACTCCATCAGTCACGAGAAACATATAGTTGTTATCGTAAATAATTTTATCCTAACAATGAAAAAAATATGATACACCATTTGTAACATAAACTCTTACAATTAAGCATCTTTTGGGTTTAAAACTTATTATCTCCAGTGGTTCAATAGATATGACACATGGAATTTCTATAATTTATATAATAGCTATTTAATTCAAAGTTGGCTGGGAGAGGTAGCAAGTTAACTAAAGGGAAAGCGTGGAATGGTGGGGAAGAATGGGGCCAACTATAAGTATGTCAGCCTAAATGACAAACCACATCAATGAGTTTTATGTAAATTATGTGATACACAATAAGTCTTCAAAGCATAGTGAAATTATGGGGTGGCAACTAAAATGATGATAATTATGATTTATGAGTCCACTTGGTGTGCATGGTGAGATAAATTCCGTATGACCATGCCTCGTGCCATCATCCTACCGATGACTATTACTCATAACTCATCTTATATTTTCCTTCAAGGCAAATTATCTGTGGGAATTACTGAAAAAGAGTTCAAAAAATGAAGCAACATATAACTATGAGAGAGATGGCGTCCTTTAGCGTATTATATTATTTTTTATTGTGAAGTGTAAAATTAGATTATTTATAAACTTTATACATAATTAGCAAGAAAAGAATAATGCAGTTGCAGTGTTGCAATTCAAATTTGATTTTTTGATTATCAAGTTCTTTGGGCAGATCGCTCTTTTGTGCCTCGTGGAATCAAAAAGTCACTTCTTCGAATATCAACTTAAAAAACTATGAGAAAAAGAATCTTTAATTTTGATGCAAAATTAAAGCAAATCTAGAATCTGAAGCGAGAAAGTGCATAATGAATATGATGTTTTATTATACATGACGCAGTTAAGCTTGCTTTATTTCTGTCTCTATCCACTATTTTTGCAGTGGTGAATTGGTGAAATAGAAAAGAAAAAAAAAAGATGATGAGAAAAGCTAATTGAATGATTGTGTTTGTCAAGAATGAGGAGCAGAGGATAGAGAGAGGAGGAGTTAACGGTGAGTAATGATTTCAATTTGGAGTCTAGGAAAAAGTATGTAATGGTATAATTGGAAGAGATACCTAATAATGATGATGATCTCAACAATAATTACAAAGAATCCTCTTTTACGTGTGAGCTCCGTTTACTGCTTTTGATTGCTTTGTTGAATTTTTGGACTGAAACTGATGCAATGCAAATAAAAATAATGTCCTACCCCTTTTAACTTTTCTCGACCTCTTTTTATTAATCAAAGTACAAATAGTTTTTTTAATCAAGAATATCAAGGAAGACTATTTGATTACCTCGAAAAATGGGGAAACAATTAAATGTAATTTATAATTTTAAATATATGTGATTTATTCTATTATTAGTAAATAGATAAGTAATATTAAGTTCAAATAAGAAGAATTGACGAAACAAACAAGTGTTGCTATGTCAGTAAGGACCTTTAGCCTGACTTTCCTGGTCATCTCGAGGTTAGTTAAGAATAATGAAGTACAAAAAATAAAGTAAAAGCAATAAAGCTAAAGAACACTTGTTGAGTACGTTAAATAAGAAAAGAATAGTAGAATATTTTATTGGAGTGAATAGTGTGCGAGGTATCCTTATAAAATAATTGGGATCCCCTTAGTATCGGATGAAAAAATATTAGTATAGTACATTCCTAATTATTGTAAGGAATTCTATTGGTACAGCTAGACAGTAGCCTAGTACAGACCTGCATAATTTCGTACAGATCTTATCATTTAATTTATTCCCTTACCCACATGTCCTTGAGAAAATTTCTGCTCTTTGTTAAGTGGCCTCGAGATTCCACTGCCCTCGATATAGGTCGATCATGGTCTTGGATCTGCTTCCTCGAGGTTCCTGTCCTCTAACTGGGTTTGACCTCTACTTTGAGTAGCCCAAACTCCGACTCATAGCCTAATTTAAGGCTTCAAAATCGGACTTCTTGATTCTGACCGTATAAAGATAGTCACCGGATTTCTTAGAATGACATGATATGAAACGATTCGGATTCCCGAAGCCCTTAGTGATGATATCATCATCGTGATGCTAGCATTTGAAGTGACCGAAAGGTCTCATCATCTCACTTCCCCAAAATATTGAATGCACGCAAGCGTTGGTCAGTCACTAATGCCACTGAACCGTTGTTGTCCCTCTATGAATATGAGGTGTTTTCTCTATGTAAAGAACTTTACCCTTTCTTTATTCTTTTCCCATCTTCATCTCTTTCTTTAATCACTCGCTTTCTCCGCATCTTTGAGCACCAGAAAATACCAAGCTATTGACGGGAACACCACATCCATGTACACCTGCATTCTTTAGTTTACAACCATAACCAAAACATCCAAGATGGTCCCCAAAAAGGACAAAGCATCATCTTCCTCTGCCTCTCGGCCGGCCACAGCAGTGGTGCTGCCAACACTTGAGGAAGTCACCCCCGGTGATTGCATCATCAAAAAGGACTTCATTATCGAGAATCCTCCCAATCTTGAAGGCCGATGTGAGCACGTATTCTGATATATTAGCTAGATAATAAAGCAGCTTATCGATGAAGTAAATAAGGATTATCAGTGGGGTGACGATGTCGATGCCCAAATCTCGGGGTCTGATGACAGCATACCTACCCACAAAGAGGTTCTTTTGAGTGTTTACACTTACCCTTTCGTACAGGGTGTTGAAACACGTTCTCAAGGCACTAAACTAAACGTGTGTTCATATTTGTAGGTTTTGATAAATGACAAACGACGCGCAATTGACATATGACGAGGTCCAAGCACAAGTGCGCAATTAACACATAACGAGGTTCAAGCACAAGACGAACAAAGATCATGATCAAGCAAAGAAATAAAGTTATACATGAGTCGTTCTTTCATTGTTATCTTGATCCGACAATTGACTCAAGACTTGGCTTCTCTCGTAAAATCATTTTTATCAAATCATGCATATTTAATTTAAAGCAAAACAATTTTCAAACATTTTATTTTAGCCAAAATGATTTTTAAACATGCCTTTCAAGTCTGGACAAAGACAATCGATTATGTACTTTATGATAATCGATTATGTTAAGACAATGTACACCAGAATTACAAAGCTGAACAATAATCGATTATGTACCTTATGATTATCGATTATGTTAAGGCAGTGTACATTAAATTTTTCAAATCTACAAGATAATCGATTATGTACCTTATGATAATCGATTATGTTGAGGCAGTGTCCATCAAATGTTTCAAAGCTACAAGATAATCGATTATGTACCTTATGATAATCGATTATGTTGAGGCAGTGTCCATCAGATTTTTCTAAGCTATAAAATAATCGATTATGCACATTATGATAATCGATTATGTTGAGGCAGTGTCTATCAAATTTTACAAGACTGTAAAGTAATCGATTATGTACTTTATGATAATCGATTATGTTAAGACAGTGTAGTCCGAAGTTTTCAAAATATAAAAGATAATCGATTATCCTTATAGCATAATCGATTATGCAAATGACCGTTGCCAAAGTATTTTTAAACTCTGAAAGATAATCAATTATACACAATCTGATAATCGATTATGCTAAGTAAAATCTGCATATGATTTTTTGAACGTTGTCAGGTAATCGATTATACACAATCTTGTTGGAAACACGTTCTCAAGGCTTTAACTAAAACGTGTGTTCTTATGTGTAGGTTTTGATGAATGACAAACGAAGCGCAAAGTGATATATGACGAAGTTCAAGTACAAGCGCATAATTGGTGGATAACGAGATTCAAGCACAAGAGAAAGTTTTATAGTTTAAATGAGTCGTTCTTAATTGTGATCTTGATCCGACAACTTGACTCATGACATGGCTTCTCTCGTAAAATTATTTTTACAAAATCATGCATATTTAATTTAATGCTAAACGATTTTAAATCATGCATATTTACTTTAGTCAAAATGATTTTTAAACATGCCTCTAAAATCTGGACTAAGATAATCGATTATGTACTTATGATAATCGATTATGTTAAGCCAAGACTGCATGACAATCGATTGTGAACTAATGATAATCGATTGTATTAAGGCAGTGAGCATCAGGTTTATCAAAACCTGCATGACAATCGATTGTGAACCTTATGACAATCGATTGTGATGAGGCAGTGTCCATCAAAGTTTTTCAAAACTCAGAATAATCGATTGTGAAGCTAATGACAATCGATTGTGATGAGGCAGTGTCCATCAAAGTTTTTCAAAACTCAGAATAATCGATTGTGAAGCTAATGACAATCGATTGTGAAGAGACAGTGTCCATCAGATTTTTAAAAGTCACAAAATAATCGATTGTGAACATATGACAATCGATTGTGTTGAGGCAGTGACTTCCAGACTTTTTCAAAATTATTTAATAATCGATTGTGAGTATATATCAATTGATTGTCACGAGGCAGTGTCTAAAATGATTTTCAAAGTCTGATAAATAATCGATTGTTAACATTGCACAATCGATTGTGAAGCTGACCATTGTCGTAAAATTTTCAAATATCGTCAGGTAATCGATTGTTGATTTTGTACAATCGATTGTTGATATTGAAATCTGAAAAAGATTTTTTGAACGTTGCTGAATAATCGATTATTGATTTGGTATAATCGATTGTTTGACGAAAAATCTGGAAATGATTTTTTGAACGTAGCCAATAATCGATTGTTGATCTTGGATAATCGATTGTTAAGCGTAAAATCTGGGATTGATTTTTGGAACGGTTGGCAAACAATCGATTGTGGCTTCCTGACAATCGATTGTCACAGAGTAAAATCAGCAACTCTTAATTGGCAATTAGGCAACGGTAATGCCAAGTTTTTCAACTATAAATACAGCTTCATTTCAGTGTTTTAAATACAAAAAAACACACAACAACTGATCATTCTATTGCTATAAGCTTGCATATTATTGTTTATCATTTTATATTCATTGCATAAAGCTTTTGAGAGCCAAAGTCTTGTCCATAGTTGTTGTAATCTTGAGCCTACTTCTTTTACTCATATCTACTCATTAAGGAGTGTTTTGTTTGAGTGCTTAGTGTTTTGTACACTTGTAAGAGAATTGTGATTCTCTTGTTGTAAGGAACTTGTGTTTCCTTGGTTGAAGTCTTGGAGTGTTGTATCTCCGAGCAAAGGTGTTAAGGCTTGTGTCCTTAAGTTGTAAAGGTTTGTTGAGCACCCGTAAGCTTGACAAGTTAGTGGAAAATCTCGAGAGAGTCTCTCGGGGACTGGACTAGCCACGTTTTGTGGTGAACCAGAATACATCGGTGCGTTCTTTCCTTTTGTTTATTTAACGCACTTAATTATTTCCTGCAAATTTTAATTTCCACAAGTTTACGCTAAATTTTATTATAACGCCATTCACCCCCCTCTAGCGTTAAGCGTATTATCTAACAATTGGTATCAGAGCCCAACTCTCTGAAGACTTAACAGTTTGAGAGAACCATCCATGGCTTCTACTCGTGACTCTTTTGCAGGAATTGATGAAGGACAATGCTCCACACGACCACCTCTATTCGACGGTACAAACTACACGTACTGGAAGGAGAGAATGAAAATTTTCGTTCAAGCAAACAACTTTCATCTCTGGAAGGTGATAACGAAGGGAAATCAAATTCCAACCAAAAAGGTTGAAAACGAATGGGTTCCCAAGTCCGAAGAAGAATATGACGCGGATGATATCCGAAAGGTTCAAAATAATGCTAAAGTAATTAATTTATTATATTGTGTTGTAAATGCTGACGATTACAGGAAAATATCGTGTTGCACAACGGCAAAGGAAATGTGGGACAAGCTGAAAATTACGTACGAAGGTACGGACCAGGTAAGGGAAGCTAAAATTGATTTCCTAACCCATGCTTATGAATTATTTCACATGAAGGAAGGTGAAAAGGTGGATGAAATGTTCGAACGATTTTCAATAATCGTAAATGACCTACATGCCCTCAAGAAGACATTCACGGACAGAGAACTGGTTCGGAAAATTCTTAGAAGTCTCACTCCGGCATGGCGATCAAAGGCCGACGCAATTCAAGAATCCATTGGCGTCTCAAATGTCACAATCGACGCATGAAGAGGTAACCTTAAGACTTATGAATCTACAATACTTAACCCTCTTGTTGATGATCAAAGGAGGCAAAGAATAGCGCTTAAGACAAGCACAAGCCAACCTCAAGTTGATGAGGACGGAGACAACGAGTTTGGACTCGTTATCAAAAGATTTCAAAAGTTCATGCGAAAGGAGTATGAACGAAAGGGCAAAAAGCAAGGCGAGCAAATAAAGTGCTATGAATGCGGTGAAACCGGGCACATCAAATCAAATTGCCCAAACATCAAAAAGGAGAAGAAACCTTTTAAGAAGCAACGTGCATACATTTCTTGGGGAGGAGACCCCGGAGATGAGTCAAGCGAAGAAGAAGAAGACGAAGCCGCAAACCTTTGTCTTATGGCGCAAGAAGACAAGCAAGATGAGGTATGTCAAATCTCTTCTAAAAAATTTTTTACTCTTGAAGAAATGCGAACTGCTTTTGATGAGCTATATACTGAATTTATTAAAGCTTCAAAAACTGTCAAGAGCATAAAAGAAAATGCTTCTCTAAAAGAAATGATTTTCAAAAATAGCTTTCTTTAAAAGAAAAGGATTTAGAAAAACTGGTTTTAGAAAATGAAAAGCTGAAAGAGGATAACAAGTTTTTCGGAAAAAGAAGCGCCGACAAGCCCGAAAGTTCTATTAATAATTGCTCTTCTTGCATGCATCTTGAAAATGAGGTAGATAGACTTAAATGTACCTTAGATAAGTTTAATTCTTCTCACAAAAACTTGAATGAGGTCCTTGTTAATTTGAAGTCAACCAAGCATGGCATAGGTTTTAAGAATGAGCCTAAAGAAAAGGTTGAAGCCAAACCCCAACCACCTAAGGCTCAACCTAGGATTAATAAAACAAATGCTTATCCTAGAAAGAGCAATCCTAGAAAAAATATGCATGTTAGACCAAATGATGAACATTTTAGAAGACCTAGAAATGACTTACCACCTAGAAAAGACTACCCTAGAAATGATGCATATTTTAGGCCAAACACTAGAAGAAGTTTTGAACCTCCTAGAACATCTAGACATGACCATTACTCTAGAAACGCTGCTCATTGTAGAACTAATAGTAGGAGAAATGGTTCTCATGAACTGTGCAATAGTCATAATGAAAATAGAGTAATTCATTTTCGTCCATCAAGTTACTATGAACCTAGAAGGATGCATAACCCCAATGTGACTTGTCATTATTGTAGACGCATTGGTCATATTGCCCCTGCATGCTTTACACGACATAGACATATCACTCAATCGCATCATTATAATATGCCTCACCCTCAAGGACCCAAAATGGCATGGGTACCTAAAACGCATTAACTTGTTTTTTAGGTATGTTTGAAGGGATCAAGTGTACTATGGTACCTTGATAGTGGATGCTCCAAACATATGACGGGAGACGAATCCAAATTCCTTCAACTAGAACACAAAGAAGGAGGAAGTGTGATTTTTGGGGATAACAATATAGGAAAGATCATTGGCATCGGATCAGTCGGTAAGGATGAAAATTCCTCTATTAAGCATATATTACTTGTGAAAGGTTTAAAGCATAATCTCTAGAGCATAAGTCAATTATGTGGGAAGGGAAATCTTGCCCTATTTGATTCGGATGAATGCTTAGTGTTTAGACGTAGTGATTTCAAAATTATCCTTCGTGGTTTTAGAGTGGATAATATTTACATGGTTGATCTTGCTAATTCCTCACCCGAATATGTGGATTGCCTTATGAGCAAAGAGGATGATACTTGGCTATGGCATCGTAGAGTTGCTCATATAAACATGCATCTTTTGAACAAATTGATTTCTCAAAACTTAGTTATTGGCCTTCCCAATTTGAAATTTGAAAATGACTCTATCTGTGATTTTTGTCAAAAAGAGAAGCAAACAAAAGCATCTTTCAAATCCAAAAATATTGTTTCAACTTCGAGACCATTGCAATTGCTTCACATGGATTTATTTGGACCATCTCGCATTGAAAGTCTAGGAAGAAATCGTTATGCTTTTGTGATTGTTGATGATTATTATAGATTTACTTGGACTTTATTTCTTGCCAATAAAAGTGATGCTTTTCAGAATTTTAAATATTTTCTTAAGCGTGTTCAAAACGAGAAGGAAACAACCGTCACTTCAATTAGAAGTGATCATGGGGGAGAGTTTGATCACAATCTCTTTGCGGACTTTTTTGACTAACTCGGTATCGAGCATACCTTTTCCGCTCCACGTACACCACAACAAAATGGGGTGGTGGAAAGAAAAAATAGGTGTCTCGAAGAGATGGCTAGAACCATGCTCGAAGAGGCTAAGATTCCCAAACATTTTTGGGCGGATGCCGTGAGTACCGCATGCTACATCTTAAATAGAGTAGTCATAAGGCCAATACTCATGAAGACCTCTTACGAACTCTACATGGAAGGAAACCAAATATCTCCCATTTTAGAGTATTTGGTTGTAAATGTTTTATTCATAACAATGGCAAAGATCAATTGGGAAAGTTTGATGCTAAGTCCGATGAGGGAATTTTCATTGGTTATTCCTCACGTAGCAAAGCATATAGGGTTTTTAATAAAAGAACCGAAACTGTGGAGGAATTCCCTCATGTTGTATTTGCCGAAAATAATGCTCGCTTGGCGAGAAAGGATTCCGGTTTTGATCTTGCAGGTATTTTAGATAGCTTGAAAGACAAAATATAAGTGGAAACGCCTAAGGAAAATAAAGATGAAATGTTGGAACAACCAACGGAGGAAGCGCCACATTCTTTTTGGGATGGGTGAGTTAACATTCTTTTTGGGATTACAAGTAAAGCAAATGAAAGAAGGTACGTTCATTTGCCAAGCCAAATATTGCAAAGAACTGCTGAAACGATTTGAAATGAACAATGCAAAAGCAATGGCGACTCCCATGAGCACATCCAATAATCTAGACAAAGATGAGAAAGGTAAGGAAGTCGACACTAAGAAGTATCGAGGTATGACTGGCTCTCTTATCTATCTTACTGCTAGTCGTCCGGACATCATGTTTAGCGTGTGCTTATGCGCCCGTTATCAATCGTGTCCGAAGGAGTCTCACCTTACTGCGGTAAAACGGATTTTGAAGTACCTTGTTGGTACTACAAATGTGGGTCTATGGTACCCCAAAGGTTCTTCATGCCAACTCGTTGGCTATTCCGACTCCGATTTTGCTGGATGCAAATTGGACCGCAAAAGCACCAGTGGAACTTGCCATTTGCTCGGTAGCTCTCTCGTTTCTTGGTTTAGCAAGAAACAAGTAAGTGTTGCATTGTCCACAATCGAGGCTGAATATGTAGCCGCGGGGAGTTGTTGCGCTCAAATCCTCTGGATGAAACAACAACTCTTGGACTATGGCCTAAGTCTTGATCATATCCCTCTTAGATGTGATAATACTAGTGCCATATGCTTGACGAAGAACCCCGTTCTTCATTCGCGAACAAAACACATTGAAATTAGACATCATTTTATAAGAGATCACGTTCTCAAGGGCGATGTCGAAATCGAATTTGTTGAAACCAAAGACCAATTGGACGACATCTTTACTAAACCCTTAGAGAAAGAGTCCTTCTTCCGAATTCGTAGTGAACTCGGGATTCTTGACTCCACGTTGATCTAAGTCATGCATTGCATCTTTTTTATCTTACATGATTTCTAACTTGAGCGTCGGAGACGTCTAACAAATTTTTGCGGGTATCGCCCTAAAGGTAGGGGGAATTATAAAGCATGACGCGCAATAAACAAGTCTTCTTCAGAAAATTCGGTCTCTGTCGTCTAAATAATCGATTATCTCGTATCAATAATCGATTGTTCTGCTATTACTTGAGTTATTGTACTCTCTTTATGTAATCACATTTTCTTTCCAATAAATAAACAAGTTTTATTTACTTTTTTGGCATCTTCTTATATTATTTTTTCTAATGGCAAAAGGGGGAAGATAACGGGCATGCAATCTCAATATTTATAAGCTTAAATTGAGGGGGAATTCATATATTGAGGGGGAACTAATCGCATACTTATTGCATATCTTTACGTGTCTTGAATCGTCATTATAAATTATTTAAGTTGCATATCCCGCTTAAAGTTTGCCATTATCAAAAAGGGGGAAATCATTGGAAACACGTTCTCAAGGCTTTATACTAAAACGTGTGTTCTTATGTGTAGGTTTTGATGAATGACAAATGAAGCGCAAAGTGATATATGACGAAGTTCAAGTACAAGCGCATAATTGGTGGATACCGAGATTCAAGCACAAGACAAAGTTTTATTGTTTAAATGAGTCGTTCTTAATTGTGATCTTGATCCGACAACTTGACTCATGACATGGCTTCTCTTGTAAAATTATTTTTACAAAATCATGCATATTTAATTTAATGTTAAACGATTTTAAATCATGCATATTTACTTTAGTCAAAATGATTTTTATACATGCCTCTAAAATCTGGACTAAGATAATCGATTATGTACTTATGATAATCGATTATGTAGCCAAGAATGCATGACAATTGATTGTGAACTAATGATAATCGATTGTATTAAGGCAGTGAGCATCAGGTTTTTCAAAACCTGCATGACAATCGATTGTGAACCTTATGACAATCGATTGTGATGAGGCAGTGTCCATCAAAGTTTTTCAAAACTCAGAATAATCGATTGTGAAGCTAATGACAATCGATTGTGATGAGGCAGTGTCCATCAAAGTTTTTCAAAACTCAGAATAATCGATTGTGAAGCTAATGACAATCGATTGTGAACAGACAGTGTCCATCAGATTTTTAAAAGTCATAAAATAACCGATTGTGAACATATGACAATCGATTGTGTTGAGGCAGTGACTTCCAGACTTTTCCAAAATTATTTAATAATCGATTGTGAGTATATTACAATCGATTGTCACGAGGCAGTGTCTAAAATGATTTTCAACGTCTGATAAATAATCGATTGTTAACATTGCACAATCGATTGTGAAGGTGACCGTTGTCGTAAAATTTTTAAATACTGTCAGGTAATCGATTGTTGATTTTGTACAATCGATTGTTGATATTGAAATCTGAAAAAGATTTTTTGAACGTTGCTGAATAATCGATTATTGATTTGGTATAATCGATTGTTTTACGAAAAATCTGGAAATGATTTTTTGAACGTTGCCAATAATCGATTGTTGATCTTGGATAATCGATTGTTAAGCGTAAAATCTGGGATTGATTTTTGGAACGGTTGGCAAACAATCGATTGTGGCTTCCTGACAATCGATTGTCACAGAGTAAAATCAGCAACTCTTAATTGGCAATTAGGCAACGGTAATGCCAAGTTTTTCAACTATAAATACAGTTTCATTTCAGTGTTTTAAATACAAAAAAACACACAACAACTGATCATTCTATTGCTATAAGCTTGCATATTATTGTTTATCATTTTATATTCATTGCATAAAGCTTTTGAGAGCCAAAGTCTTGTCCATAGTTGTTGTAATCTTGAGCCTACTTCTTTTACTCATATCTACTCATTAAGGAGTGTTTTGTTTGAGTGCTTAGTGTTTTGTACACTTGTAAGAGAATTGTGATTCTCTTGTTGTAAGGAACTTGTGTTTCCTTGGTTGAAGTCTTGGAGTGTTGTATCTCCGAGCAAAGGTGTTAAGGCTTGTGTCCTTAAGTTGTAAAGGTTTGTTGAGCACCCGTAAGCTTGACAAGTTAGTGGAAAATCTCGAGAGAGTCTCTCGGGGACTGGACTAGCCACGTGTTGTGGTGAACCAGAATACATCGGTGCGTTCTTTCCTTTTGTTTACTTAACGCACTTAATTATTTCCTGCAGATTTTAATTTCCGAAAGTTTACGCTAAATTTTATTATAACGCCATTCACCCCCCTCTAGCGTTAAGCGTATTATCTAACAAATCTGATAATCGATTATGCTAAGTAAAAGCTGAATATGATTTTTTGAACGTTGTCAGGTAATCGATTATACGATTTGGATAATCGATTATTCTGCTTAAAATCTGGGAATGATGTTTGAACGATTGGAAAATAATCGATTATTCAAATCAGATAACCGATTATCTTAGCACAAAATCAGCAATTCTTGATTGGCAATTAGGCAACGGTTGTGGGGGGTTTTGAACACTATAAATACAACTCAAAATCAGTCTTCTAAGTACAACAACTGACCATATTCTTGCTAAAGCTTGCATACTCTCATATACATCATTTTATATTCATTTCATAAGTTTTTGAAAGCCAAACTCTTGAGGAAAATTGTTGTGTTCCTGAGCGTATTTATTTTACTCATATCTACTCTTAAAGAGAGTCTTGTCTTGAGTGCTAAGTGTTTGTATACACTTGAAGGGAAGTGTTAATCCCTTGTGGTTGTAAGAAGGAACGTTTTCATTCCTTCGGTTGAAGTCTTGAAGTGTGGTATCTTCGAGCAAAGGTTGTTGAGGCTTGTGTGACTCAAGTTATCAGTTTGTAACGGTTTGTTAAGCACCCGTAAGCTTAACGAAGTTAGTGGAATCTCGAGAGAGTCTCTCGGGGACTGGACTAGCCACAGGTTGTGGTGAACTAGGATACTTTCGGTGCGTTCGTTCCTTATTATTTACTTACCGCACTTATTTCAATCCTGCAATTTTTAATTCCGCAAGTTTATATTGTTTTTTATTATAACGCTATTCACCCCCCCCCCCTAGCGTTAAGTGTATATTCTAACAATTGGTATCAGAGCCCAACTCTCTGAAAGACTTAGCCATTTGAGAGAAACAATCCATGGCTTCTACTCGTGACTTTAATGTAGGAATAGGTAAAGGACAATGCTCCACCAGACCACCACTATTCGATGGCACAAACTATACGTACTGGAAGGAGAGGATGAGAATATTCATCCAATCGAATAATTTTCATCTATGGAAGGTAATAACGAAGGGAGAACAAATTCCAACCAAAAAGGTTGAAAATGAATGGGTTCCAAAATCCGAAGATGAATACGATGCGGATGATATCCGAAAAGTGCAGAACAACGCTAGAGCCATCAACTTATTATATTATGCTGTAAATGCTGATGATTACAGAAAAATATCATGTTGCACAACGGCTAAGCAAATGTGGGATAAGCTGGAAATCACGTACGAAGGTACGGACCAGGTAAGAGAAGTTAAAATTGATTTTCTAACCCATGCATATGAACTGTTTCACATGAAGGAAAGCGAGAGGATCGATGACATGTTCGAACGATTTTCAAAAATCGTTAATGACCTACATGCTCTTAAGAAGACCTTCACGGATAAGGAACTTGTCCGAAAAATTCTCCGAAGTCTCACTCCGGAATGGCACTCCAAGGCCGACGCGATTCAAGAGTCTATCAGCGTTTCAAATGTCACCATCGACGGACTAAGAGGTAATCTTAAAACCTATGAATCTACTATACTTAAACCCTCCGTTTAATGATCAAAGGAAACAAAGAATTGCCCTCAAGGCAAGCATGGCTCAACCTCAAAATGATGAGGACTCAAACAACGGAGATAACGAGTTCGGACTCGTTATTAAGAGGTTTCAAAAGTTCATGCGAAAAGAGTATGAACGAAAAGGAAACAAGAAGGAGATCAAGTAAAGTGCTATGGATGCGGAGAAATCGGGCACATTAAATCAAATTGCCCAAATGTCAAAAAGGAGAAGAAACCCTTCAAGAAACAACGAGCATACATATCTTGGGGAGGTGACTCCGGAGACGAATCAAGCGACGATGAAGAAGACAAAACCGCAAATCTATGTCTCATGGCACACGAAGACAATCAAGAAGAGGTATGTCAAATTTCTTCAAAAAATTTCTATTCTCTTGAGGAAATGCAAAACGATTTTGATGAACTGTATAGTGAATTCATTAAAGCTTCCAAAATTGTTAGAGACGTAAAGAAAAATTCCTCTTTGAAAGAAAAAGATTTTGGAAAACAACTCTCTTTGAAAGAAAAAGATTTGGAAAAATTGATTTTGGAAAATGAGAAGTTGAAAGAAGAAAACAAAATTTTCGGCAAGAGAAGTGCCGACAAACCCGAGAGTTCTAGTAAAAATAATATTTCTTGCATGCATCTAAAAGATGAAGTAGAAAGACTTAAGGGCACCCTAGATAAGTTCAATTCTTCTCATAAAAATTTGAATGATGTTCTTGTCAATTTGAAATCGACCAAACATGGCATAGGTTTCAAAAACGAGCCTAAAGAAAAAGTTGAAGCCATCCCCCAACAACCCAAGGCTCAACCTAGGATAAATAAAATAAACATTCATCCTAGAAATAACCATCCTAGAATCAATATGCATCCTAGACCAAACACTAGAAGAAACTTTGAACATTTTAAAACGCCTAGAAATGGCCTTCAACAATCGCAACCTAGACCAAACACTAGAAGAAACTTTGAACATTTTAGAACGCCTAGAAATGGCCTTCAACAATCGTAACCTAGACATACTCAACCTAGAAACAATTATTCTAGAAACGCTGCATATCCTAGAACAAACAGTAGGAGAAATGATTTTCAAGGATTGCGCAATAGCCATATTGTCAAAAATAGAGCAAACGATTTTCGTACCTCCAACTACTACCAACCTAGAAGAATGCATAATCCTAATGTCATTTGTCATTATTGTAGTCGAATAGGACATATTGCTCCTGCTTGTTTTACTAGACACAGACACTTATCTGCATGTCAAGCACAACAACATTTTACACCTAACTCTCAAGGACCCAAAACAGCTTGGGTACGAAAAACTCATTAATTTGTCTTGTAGGTATGTTTGAAGGGATCAAGTGTACTTTGGTACCTTGATAGTGGATGCTCCAAACACATGACCGGAGACGCATCCAAGTTCCTTCAACTAGAACACAAGGAAGGAGGAAACGTTATTTTTGGAGATAACAACAAGGGAAAAATTATCGGCATTGGCGCGGTCGGTAAGAATGAATCTTCTTTCATTAAGCATATATTGCTAGTTAAAGGTCTAAAACATAATCTCTTGAGCATAAGTCAATTATGTGACAAGGGAAATCTTGTTTTGTTTGATTCGGAAGAATGCTTAGTTTTTCATCGTAGTGATTTTAAAATTATTCTTCGTGGTTTTAGAATTGATAACATCTATATGGTTGATCTTGAAAACTCTTCATCAGAGTATGTGAATTGTCTTATGAGTAAAGAAGATGATATGTGGTTATGGCATCGTAGAGTAGCTCATATCAACATGCATCTTTTAAACAAATTGGTTTCACAAAATTTAGTTATTGGTCTTCCAAATTTGAAATTTGAAAATGACACTATTTGTGATTCTTGTCAAAAAGGGAAGCAAACAAAAGCATCTTTTAAATCTAAGAATATTATTTCAACTACAAGACCTTTGCAACTTCTTCACATGGATCTCTTTGGACCATCTCGCATTGAATGTCTTGGTAGAAATCGTTATGTTTTTTGTTATTGTTGATGATTATTCTAGATTTACATGGACACTATTTCTTGCTCACAAAAGTGAGGCTTTTCAAAATTTTAAATGTTTTCTTAAACGTGTTCAAAATGAAAAGAACACAACCGTCACTTCCATAAGAAGTGATCATGGGGGAGAGTTCGATCACAATCTCTTCGCGGACTTCTGTGACGAACTCGGTATTGAGTACACCTTCTCTGCTCCACGTACACCACAACAAATGGAGTGGTGGAACAGAAAAATAGGTGTCTCGAAGAGATGGCTAGAACCATGCTCGATGAGGCTAAGATTCCCAAATAATTTTGGGCGGATGCCGTGAGTACCGCATGCTACGTTTTAAACAGAGTAGTCATAAGGCCAATACTCATGAAAACTCCCTATGAACTCTACAAGGGAAGGAACCTAACCTCTCCCATCTTAGAGTATTCGGTTGTAAATGCTTTATTCATAACAATGGAAAAGATAATTTGGGAAAGTTTGATGCCAAATCCGATGAAGGAATTTTTCTTGGTTATTCATCACGTAGCAAAGCATACAGAGTATTCAATAATAGAACCGAAACAGTTGAGGAATCCCCTCATATTGTGTCTTCCGAAAATAATGCTCGCTTGGCGAGAAAGGATTCTGGTTTTGATCTTGCAGGTATTTTAAACACAGTAAGTCCTCAAGACAAAGTACAAGAGGAAAATCCAAAGGAAATTCAAGATGAAATCTTGAAACAATTATCGGAGGAAGCGCCACCACTGGTGAAAGAAACGAAACTGCCTAACACGTGGAGGACAATCAAAGACCATCCTCTCGACAAGGTAATTGGCGACATTGAACAAAAGGTAAGTACTCGAAACACTCTTAAGAACACCTTAGAACACACTTCTTAACAGATCACGTTTTCAATTAGTCAACATCTTCACAAAGCTCTTAGAGAAAGAATTCTTAATTCTTGACTCCACATTGATCCAAGTCATGCATTGCATTATTCTTTTAAAAAATAACTTACTAACTTGAGCGTCGGAGGCGCCTAATTCTCTTTTGCAGGTATCGCCCTAAAGGCACGGGAAATTATAAGGCGATGGTGTAGAATAATCGATTTCTCTAAAGTCGATAATCGATTATCACTTCTTTTTTTCTTATGCTTACTATGCCGGAAAATCGATTAGCAAGTATCACTAATCGATTATTTACATTTTATGTTTATTATGCCGAAAAATTAACATAATCGATTATGCAACACTACAATCGATTATCTGACAGTTTTTGCTTTGGAGGTTTTTGGATGGTAAATATAAAAATCGATTATCAATTTTTATAATCGATTTTGTTGACATTATTTTTCAGGTGTTAATTGTGACAATAATCGATTTTTTAAAACTGTATAATCGATTACCATCTCGGCTATTCATTACTGCACTTCCTAAAATAATCGATTATCTCAAAAGTATAATCGATTATTTCCCGAGTCAGAAAATCACTGTGCACTCTGTGTCAGAATAATCGATTACCATAATTCAATAATCGATTATCCTCAGTCAGTATTTCAAAATTGTTACCGTTTCTGACCGTTTTGTCTCTTAAATTTCTGCAGATTTTCATCTTCAATGCAATGCCATCCTTCTCATTATAAATAGGTGCTATAAGTCTTCAATTTCTTCACTCAAACATCAAACTTATCTCCCAAACTCTCAAAATTTCTCAAATTTCTTTCAAAGGCTATTACTACTTATTCAAAATGTCGGGCAGAAACTCCAAACGTGCTCGTGCCGGCAAAAATGTTGCCTCCTCTTTCGCCACTCGTCCACCAGTTTATTGTTATAAAGATGGCTCCTTCTTACGATTCAACAGTGAAGAACAACTTATGCGCTTCGCTGAAAAGTTTAAAAATCGAGAAATCCTCCCTCCTCGATTTTCCACTAATCGATTTCTTAGTCAAAGCGCCCCTCCATCCACAGCAAATATGCTCCTACAAAGCCAACTCCTTGATTTCCTATACCTTCACACCCCTTACATTCATCCTTCCTTAATTCAGGCCTTCTATTCAAATCTCGAGAAAGACAAAGATGATGAACTCTTCTCGACCGTCAATGGAATTCACATCCCTGTATCTGAGGCAAATATTCAAGCCATCACTAAACTTCCGCGCAATGGGGAAGACATTTTACGCTATACTAGGGAAGAAGGCGCTCTGTTTGATGAACAACTTCTTTTTACTCAAATCGGCATCAGTGAATTTTTTCCAACTCCGGACCATAATCGTCCCACCATCACAAACATGCTCCCCGCATACCGTTTAATTTTTTATTTCATCACCCGCGTTCTAAAACCGCGGAAATTCAATCATACAACTATATCTCATGAGGATTCAAAACTCATGCATGCCATCATCACCAGAACTTGCATCAATTGGTGCAAGTTCGTCAAGACTCATATGTATGATGCTGTTGGGGAAGATAAGCTTCTCCCTTATGCTTTTGTCGTTATGAACCTTCTTGTTGAATCCGGTGTCGCCACTTCCGTTGGCCCTCACAAAAAGGCGACGAAACATTGGGAAATACAAGAATCTTCGTTTCCCAATATCGGTGAGCATCAACCTCCTCCTCCAACTCAGCGACGTCGTCATCCGGCACCGTTCAATATATCCCTCAATACCATTTCCGAGCAAATTGCGTCTCTGTCTACCTCCATGACTCGCATCGATATGAATGTCACTCGTCTCTCCCATGAACTTCATGGATACTTTGACCATGTCAATTATCCATATGCCCAAATTTTCCTTCGGGAAGATGTACCGGATGCCGAGCCGGAAATTAATAATGATAATGAATAATTTCTTTCTTTTTCTAGCTTGTTGTTCTATGTTTCATTGTCTCTTTTTATGTACTCGGAGTTTTGGTTAATCAATAAACAAGTTATTTCCTAATGTTTTTTTGCTAATGTCAAAAGGGGGAAGAATAAGGGCTATGCACTTAATATTTATTGGCATAAATTGAGAGGGAACTAATTGCATATCTATATACTTGTCTTGGATCGTCATTATGAATTATCTAATATGCATATCCCGATATTGGTTTGCCATTATCAAAAAGGGGGAAATTGTTGAAACACGTTCTCAAGGCACTAAACTAAACGTGTGTTCATATTTGTAGGTTTTGATAAATGACAAACGACGCGCAATTGACATATGACGAGGTCCAAGCACAAGCGCGCAATTAACACATAACGAGGTTCAAGCACAAGACGAACAAAGATCATGATCAAGCAAAGAAATAAAGTTATACATGAGTCGTTCTTTAATTGTGATCGTAAAATCATTTTTATCAAATCATGCATATTTAATTAAAAGCAAAATGATTTTTAAACATTTTATTTTAGCCAAAATGATTTTTAAACATGCCTCTCAAATCTGGACAAAGATAATCGATTATGTACTTTATGATAATCGATTATGTTAAGACAATGTACACCAGAATTACAAAGCTGAACAATAATCGATTATGTAACTTATGATAATCGATTATGTTAAGGCAGTGCACATTAGATTTTTCAAAGCTACAAGATAATCGATTATGTACCTTATGATAATCGATTATGTTGAGGCAGTGTCCATCAAATGTTTCAAAGCTACAAGATAATCGATTATGTACCTTATGATAATCGATTATGTTGAGGCAGTGTCCATCAGATTTTTCAAAGCAATAAAATAATCGATTATGCACATTATGATAATCGATTATGTTGAGGCAGTGTCTATCAAATTTTACAAGACTGTAAAGTAATCGATTATGTACTTTATGATAATCGATTATGTTAAGACAGTGTAGTCTGAAGTTTACAAAATATAAAAGATAATCGATTATCCTAATAGCATAATCGATTATGCAAATGACCGTTGCCAGAGTATTTTTAAACTCTGAAAGATAATCGATTATACACAATCTGATATTCGATTATGCTAAGTAAAATCTGCATATGATTTTTTGAACGTTGTCAGGTAATCGATTATACACAATCTGATAATCGATTATGCTAAGTAAAATCTGAATATGATTTTTTGAACTTTGTCAGGTAATCGATTATACGATTTTGATAATCGATTATTCTGCTTAAAATCTGGGAATGATTTTTGAACGATTTGAAAATAATCGATTATGCAAATCAGATAATCGATTATCTTAGCAAAAAATCAGCAATTCTTGATTGGCAATTAGGCAACGGTTGTGGGGGTTTTGAACACAATAAATACAACTCAAAATCAGTCTTCTAAGTACAACAACTGATCATATTCTTGCTAAAGCTTGCATACTCTCATTTACATCATTTTATATTCATTTCATAAGTTTTTGAGAGCCAAACTCTTGAGGAAAGTTGTTGTGTTCTTGAGCGTATTTATTTTACTCATATCTACTCTTAAAGAGAGTCTTGTCTTGAGTGCTAAGTGTTTGTATACACTTGAAGGGAAGTGTTAATCCCTTGTGGTTGTAAGAAGGAACGTTTTCATTCCTTCGGTTGAAGTCTTGAAGTGTGGTATCTTCGAGCAAAGGTTGTTGAGGCTTGTGTGACTCAAGTTCTCAGTTTGTAACAGTTTGTTAAGCACCCGTAAGCTTAACGAAGTTAGTGGAATCTCGAGAGAGTCTCTCGGGGACTGGACTAGCCACAGGTTGTGGTGAACTAGGATAATATTGGTGCGTTCGTTCCTTATTATTTACTTACCGCACTTATGTCAATCCTGCAATTTTTAATTCCGCAAGTTTATTTTGTTTTTTATTATAACGCTACTCACCCCCCTCTAGCGTTAAGCGTATATTCTAACACAGGGTCCCTTCGATCTGGTGGTGATGGACTTGTACAAGATGTATGAAGCCACCCTCGATCAAATCCACCCCTCCTTTTGGCGTATCGTCATCATGTTGCGGTACTTTTTTGAAAAGGCCAAGGGTTTGGAGTTCACCCTAATCACCTGGTTCAGTTGTATTGGCCCCAACTATTTCAAGGGCATAGCAAGCTGCAAGGCCGAACGACAATATCCTTCTTTGTCAGCACCGACGAACCCAAAGACTGGGGTTGGATGAGCCAGTTCGTTACAGTAAGAACTTCGGACATCATCCCCGACGAAAAAATACCATTCCTAGAGAAGTGAAACTTTAACCGTAAGTGGAGTTTGTATTTTTATGTATACATTCATATTCTTTCATGTTCCATAATGCCCTTATCTTTCTTCTGGCAGCTAATGCTTGAGCGCCCTAGTGGTACTCGACCTCGCGGATTGGGTCAGAAAGTTAGCTGCCACTTCTTCCTACGATGAGCGCAAGTGGCACAATTTAGCGGGGGTCGGTGGGAGGCCAAGAACCATGGTAACTGCCTTTCCATATTTTTATCACTTTCCATTAGAGCTGGTCATATATCGGGTATAACCGATAGCCAGAACCGACAAAAGGCTATTGGGTTATCGGTATCGGATTATTGGGTAAATAGTTTGATAATGATTTAATGTTATTTAACTAATGAGTTATCGGTTCGGGTATCGGTTTGTCAAATTTTATTGCCGATTTAACCGATAGCCCAATAAACTTTAAAAATTATAATTTTACCTACTAAATATATAAAATCACCTTACGAATTCATTCTGTCATTCTCTCAATTCTCTCGGCAGTTACTCTTAATCTTCTGACCTTAATCCATAGAGTAAGTTTTGAACTTTTCTAAATTTCTTATTTACATTTTTAGTTAAGATATTTAGTTTTAATCTTTAATGAATTAATTGTTCAGATTTTTAATTTATCTATTGAATTCTTTTGTTGCACTATTTCTTTAGTATTTACAAAATTAGGATTTTATTATCTTCCTGTGAATTATGTCTAACCACAGTGAGATAGTAACCAAAATTAGATTGATGTATGTCTTATCCCTTATTACTATTAACTTATACCTTTGAAAATCGAGATCATTCATTGGTATTTTTAAATGCAAAGAAAGTTTTATTTTGTAAGTTAAGATTTAATCCCTCTTTTCTTAAGAGCAAACTTCAATTCTTTTCTCTTAATAGCATGATCACAATTTTTATAATAAAAATATGAATTTTTGGATAGTTTTTATTCTTATCGGGTAAACCGTTAATCAGATCGATAAAGATTGACAACTGACTTATCGATACCTAATAACTGACACATTTTCAGTTCGGTTATTAGTTTAAAATTTATATAAACTGATAAACGATATGAAAAACCAATAGCATTCACAATCGAACCGATCGATTCACACCCTACTTTCCATACACTTGGCGGTATTTTTACTTAATCACGCTTGCTTATACAGGCCTTGGAGATGCGTCCGAGATGATACAAGTCTCGTCTGGGGAACCAACCAAGCCTTCAAATCAAAAGCCCAAGGACAATAAAAGAAAAAGGGTCTTGAAACCCGAGCACCCACAAGACAAGATGAGCTTCACTCGAAGGTTGTGGAAAAGGTTTGCTCAAATGGACACAGACTCAGCTCATGACTCTTCGAATAGTGAAGAAAATGATGTTGAAGAGTTGGCGTTGATGACTCGGACCAGGATGCTGGTCGAGACCGTCAAGCCTTTAGAACCAAAAAAAGCATCCCATGGTAAGGATGCCCGGAAGGAAGACACGGGCAAGGCCCATATGTCCTCGGATGTTCAGATTGTTCCTCCATATTTAACAACCATTCCAAATGGAGTAGATGCTTATTCCTCCAATGGAATGAGACTACTCTGTGTGAAGAACTTAGGGCCGCGACAATAGGTCATTCCCTTTCATCGCCAACTTTTTCCTATGGGACTATCTATGAAGCCAACGCTAGTACATTCCTGATCCGAGTAAGGTCATTGGGGACGATCTTTTGTAGAGTTTCTATTCTAGGATCGAGGATGTTGTTGACCTAATTGATGCTTTCACAATATTTGAGGAGGCATAACATCTCAACTCTTGTGTCTCAACTCTTGCATAGGCCGTCACAAAGTTTAGAGCTGAGCTGAGCTAATGTGACGTCGAGCTCAAGAAGGTTTCAGGCATAAAAAAGGCTTTGAGGCTCCTGTGCAACCAGAATTAAGAGGAGCTTAAGGATCTTCGATCGACATTGGTTAAAGCTCAAATAAGCGAGTATGAGCTCAATGAGCAAGTAACTTTTATTGTAATAGAGTACGGCCTTCTCGGCCCTTCTTCGAAGGCTAATACTTTGACACCTCAAATGCAACAAAAGCTAGACATGATTGGGCAGCTTTGGGGTGAGCTAGATCTAGTTCGTGCTAATTGTCAAAACTGGAAGAAGAAAATGGATCAACTTATTGCCGATAAAGAAGCTATTGCATCCCACCTGAACTCAGTTGAATCTCAGCTCCAAGGTGTTGAAATGAAGGGTCTGGCTCAGGCTAGGAAAATTGATGGGTTGGAGGCCGAGCTCGCTAAGGCCAGCACTGATGTTGCGCGGGCTAAGGATGAAGCTGTGCAGGCTAAGGCCGAAGCCGCAAAGACGAAGGCAACAGCTGATAGATCCATAGCTACACACAGGAGGGAAGTCACAGTCGTTCAAGCCGAGTTGAGGGAGGTCACTATAAGGCACCAGAATATTTTTCCAAGTAATTTGAGATTTCGTCGTGCCAAGATAGGCTAATTATTTTATTTTGTGTGCAAATGAGGATTCATGATATGATGGGTATCAATTGGATACATTAACAACCATATAAGTCATATTAGAGGTGAATTGGGGTCTAAGGAGAGGCCCAAGTCTAAGCAAAGTTAAAAAATTTCAAATTAGACAAAAGTTGTAAATGAGTGCGCACAAGACCTCACTTTGAACGATCATATCTCCAGTTATATAAGGACTTGTGTGAGGACAAACCTATCAAATTAAATGCTTTGAGTTTAATTTCCAACGCAACAAACATTTCATCATGTGCAGCTTCATACAGAAAATTAGGACAATTTTACTAGACAGGTGTCGAAGCGTGCGAAGTCGCGCATTTTCGCTCAGTATTCTACCCCCAACACACTAACAATGCCTGAATTTGTGCACCTGGAGGGTTTGTAAATACCCCAAGACTGGCCTAGAGAGTTCCCAGTAATATTTGGGGTAAGATCTTGCTCTCTCAAGGGGATTTCATCCCAAACATCATTTCTATGATCCAAGATAAGATTTTCTGAGTATTTTGAGTTGATTACTACTCCTAAACACTTTTATTAACAAGGATTAACCTTGAAAATCCTTAGATCTTCCTTCAAATCATTGAATTTATCAAGAACACCACAAGTGGGGATTCTTAAAATTCTTACTAAAGAGGTATGTCTATCATCTCTAACTACTCTAAGGTGATTATTTATGTATGATATATATACTAGAATACCTGACGGTTGGATCTAAGACAGAATACCTTGAATGCAAGTTTAGCGCCGAGTCGAGCGAAGTAGGCAGGGACGTGACTATTGGATCCCACGTCATCGCCAAGAGGGACAACGTCATCGCCAATAGGGACAATGTCAGATATCTTGGGTCGGTGATTCAGGGGGACGGAGAGATTGACGGGGACGTCACTCATCGTATAGGAGCGGGGTGGTCAAAGTGGAGGCTTGCATCAGGAGTCCTGTGTGACAAGAAAGTTCCTCAGAAACTCAAGGGGAAATATTATAGAGCTGTGGTTAGACCTGCCATGTTGTATGGGGCGGAGTGCTGGCCAGTGAAGAACTCTCATGTTCAGGGAATGACGGTTGCGGAGATGAGGATGCTCAGGTGTATGTGCGGGCTCACCGGGTTAGATAAGATTAAGAATGAAGTTATTCGAGAGAAGGTGGGGGTGGCCCCGTTGGATGAGAAGATGCGAGAAGCGAGGCTGAGGTGGTTCGGGCATGTGCGGAGGAGAAGTATTGATGCCCCGGTGAGGAATTGTGAGCGGCTGGTGATGGTCGGCGTTAGGCGCGGCAGAGGGAGGCCTAAGAGGTATTGGGGAGAGGTGATTAGGCACGACATAGCTAAAATGCGGGTTTCCGAGGACATGGCCCTTGATAGGAAAGTCTGGAGGTCTAGTATCAGGGTTGTAGGATAGGGGCCCCTAGAGTTTTTCGTACTCCTCACCCGGGGTTGGGTGAGGCTTGGCAGGGCTATCCATAGATAATTTGTGCATTGGATTGTGTCTCCCTTATGGCAGAAATTTATGGTAGTTATTGTCTGATATATTTGCATGCTATTTTATTTATCGTTCTTATGTTTAGCTAATCATTTAAGCTATTTCTGCTGGAGTTACTAATGCCTCTTTTGTTTTTCCCTTTCCTTCACTGAGCCGAGGGTCGATCGGAAACAGCCTCTCTGCCCTTTCGGGTAGGGGTAAGGCCTGTCTACATATTACCCTCCCCAGACCCCACTTTGTGGGACTATACTGGGTAGTTGTTGTTGTTGTTATATATACTAGAACTCATGGGATGGTGATTGGGAGCCATAGGTGCCTAAACTAGGTTGTGTAGGTGTTGTAAAGATTTTGAGTATTCTTATTTAGGTATGATTCTTGGTATAATAGTATTATGTATACATGCATGTGAAAATAGGGTTTGTGAGAAGATTGATCAACATAAATAGGTAAAGATTGGGTTGGGTATTGAAGAAAGTCTTGTAACAGAGATTAAAAATCAAGATGCTCAACTAGTATTTGATAAAATGCTCAAATGATCTAAAACCATGAACGCCTTCTTAATTTGTGTTAATTTTGTTATGTCTCAAAATAGATTGAAGTTGCTAGATTTTTCGGAATATCGTAGTGATTAAAGGAAAGCTCAAGAAAGGTATGTATGGCTAACTTTGACCTTTGTGGAGTCACCTTGTTTTGTGTACGACTATTTGGTATGTGATATCTGTGTGGACTGTTTGTAAAATTCATGTGATTGGTTTGGTTTGAGTGTTTGTGGTTAAGTCTCCAGATATAATGGTGCAAGTAATTGGCAATAAACTACATGCTTGATCATGAAAGTGTTATATGGTAAAAGCTGAGAAACAGATGGTGGAAGGAATTCGTAAATGATGCAATCGAAACAACTGTGGTAACAACATATTTGACGTGTTTTGGGTAATTATTGTAGTAACTTAAATTGCATATGAATTGTTAAAAATAGTATTGATGGTTACGGAAATACTTGTAAATTGTTTTGGTTGTTCTTAAGAAGTATTGTTGTTGATCTTTGTGAATTGTTAATTGTTGTTATGTTGTTTGTGAGTTGTAACTGTACGGTGGGATCGAGTTGCACTTCACAACACGAAGTTATAAGGTGTGGCTTGTGGTGATAAGGGTGGCCGAGGTAATAAGGGTGGCCGAGGTAATAAGGATGGAAAGTGATCGAAATCACTATTGAAATGAAAATATGAGAAAAATTGCAAAGTCATTAATGTGATGATGTTGAAAGGGAGAAGGAGAGATTGTAAACTTGTTTGGTTTGATTGTTCCTTAAATGTGTATTCGATTGGTGATTCTGTTATTGCTTGCTACTTGTGTGTGGTTTGAGTTTACCTAGAGCAAGGTTTGTTCATACATACCAGTACAATTCAAGTGTACTGACGTCCCTTTTGCAAGTACTCAAGTCCACTGACCGTAGCTCCCATTCACTTTTCGTCAGCAATATTGGTGAGCCTCTTTCCTCTCGGAGCCTTGCGTGGCTCATGCCGCTTTATATTTCGGATTCTTGTTTTGATAGTTAGTGAATGGTATAGCCAGAGCCTTGTTACTACAAGTATTCTATCACCCTTCTATATCCTTAGAGGCTCCGTAGACAGTAAATGTGGGTTATGAAATTATATAAATATGTATTTTGTATATTGGACTGTGTAAGATGTAGACCACACTGAGTACAATGTATGTTGCGTATATTTTGTAATAAAAAGGTGTTTTTAATTATGAATGGCTATTTCACTTGGTTAATAAGTAATGAAAATGTGGGGGTAACACGTTGAATTGGAAAGGCACCTAAGTCCGCTTGATTGGGGATACCCGGTCGAGTTCCAGTCATGTCCCTCGAATTTGAGGCATGACAGTCTCTGACTGAGCGAGATGGAGTATTGAATTGGCTAAGTTCCAAGCCTGGATGGAGACTCTTTAAGAGATCCATGCCCGAGGGTTCGACCTCGCTAGGGAGATAGCCGAAGCAAAGTCGCGGGAAACCAATATTAGGTATCGTATCTCATCTAATGACAAGGATGTGGTGAGTGGCTCCTGCGACGAGGAAGGTGAAGAAGAAGCTTCCGAGGGGGGAAAGGCTCCAAAAGATAAAGCTACCAAAGATTGAACTCCTGAAGATGGCGCTCCCAGGGATATGACCTTGGATATAGATTAGGTTCTCTTTTTCTTTTTTGTGCAAGGTCCCTTTGCGAGGCGTTGTAATATGTTTTGTAATCTTCCTTAGTGAATCATAAAGTATCTTTTTCTTTCTCCTTGGTTTGTGCTGACTTTTATTTTATCCCTGTTTGTGAAAGATTCTGATAATTCTAATACTAAGCTCGAGTATTGGTCTGGATTCGTAGCAAACCATTTGGTTATTATTGCTCAAGATCATACCCCGTGGGTCTTAGATGATCCTAGAGTTAATCTTAAGATTACTTTGATGCGAACTCGGAATGATAGGGACTTTAGATCTTAGATAAACGAGAACAAATTCTTGGGCTCCTATAAGCTTTTTGCCCTATATCATTTTTAAGCTGGCCCTTAGGCTCTTGTATATCGGCCCTTAGGCTCTTTTATATCGGCCCTTAGGATATTTTAAGTTGACCCTTAGGCTCATATATATGGCCCTTAGGCTCTTTATGTTGGGATGTTTCGCCCTTTAAAATGTCTATGATTTTTCCATCTTTTCGACTAAAAGACGTAGTAGAAAAAAATTTGTATGCCTTCGCACATATTTTTTGTACCCGTTTTGATTTTTTAAAGGTTCAATGTATCAAAACCTTATTAACAATTTGTTTGTGTAAACATCATCAAATTCCTCTTGATATTTATTCGAAGGTTGATGTTATCGAAGCCTTTTGAGGGCCTAAATTATCGAAGCCCTTAGATTTTTCGTGGGCTGAATTTATCGAAGCACCTTATATTCTAATTTTTCTGGGGGAAGCGTGATTTAACCACTTTTTAAATGTTTGAAGGCCGTTAATTTTTGGCTCAAGTCAGATGTCTCTGAGCCGTATTGTAACGATCGTAGCCTTTATATGACCGTAGTCTTTAATATGGATATAACCTTGAGGTATGTCACTTGGACTTGTTTCCCAATAACATTTCGAACTTGTTCGAAAATTTAGTCCCCGAGTATATCGCCCTTGGCCTTTGTTTCCAGGGGGTGCCTCTTTGAGGTGTTTTGAGTCAAAGTTTTTGGACTAGATGGAAGTCCCTGAATATTCGGGGGTTCTTTTACACTTTGTCTCTTGGGTTTTTTCCCGTTGGATTATAAGTGTAGAGCTTGTATAATAGTATACTTCTTTGAGATACAAAGTATTTTTGACATTAACAGATGCTCTGTCGTCGGGGCTCGACAATTGTATATGTACACGGTTCATCAGACTCTTTGGCCCATTACAAAGTTATCCTATCGAGGCCTTTTTGGGCATGGAATATATTTCTAAAAACATATATACTCTGAGGGTGATACCCCTCAGTATTCAAGGTTATTTGAACAGAAGCATTGAATACTTTGTTGAATGTTCTATACGTAGCATATAGGTGTTGGCCTCATGAAAAACCTTGCAGGAAAAAATCCATTTGGGATAAAATTCAATCTAAGGGAAAAAGAGTGCAGCACATGCTTTCAAACCCAAGGTCTTCGAGCCGGAAGATGCCTCGATATCTTCAATCGAACATCTGCAAGAAGTTAGTTTTAAATACAAATGAAAAAGGAGAGAAGGTAATACCTCAGCAGTAATATCACTTGAGCATCGATACATTCCAATTATTTGGTAGTTGCTCGTCTTCAATTGTGCTATGTTTGAATGATCCTTTCCCTACAATTTCGGGGACGCGTCACGGCCCTTCCCAGTTGGGACCTAGCTTACCTTCGTTTGGGTCTCGAGTGTTGAGAGTGACTTTCCTTGGAACCAAGTCCCCAACTCTTAAATATTGAATATTCGTCCTTCTATTGTAATACCTTTCGATCCTCTGTTTTTGTGCGGCCATTAGAATCGATGCAGCCTCCCGGTTTTCATCAAGTAATTCAAGAGAAATGTTCATAGCTTCGTGATTTGTGTCCTTGATGGCATGCTAACACCTGAAGCTAGGTTCCCCGACTTTGATTGGGATCAATTCTTCGGATCCGTATACCAAAGAAAATGGGTATCCCCCTGTGCTCGACATCGAAGTTGTTTGATACATCCATAGCACCTTGGGAAGCGCTTCTCTCCATTTCCCTTTATCATTATCTAACCTTTTCTTTATGTTTTGAATGATGGTTTTGTTTGAAGACTAGACCTGACCATTTGTCCTTGGGTAGTAAGGTGCTGGTAGAATCCTTTTGATTTGTGGTCCTCAATAAATTTTGTTACCTTCTTGCCGATGAACTGCTTTACATTGTCACACACTATTTTGGCGGTATCCCGAACCGATATTGGATATGGTCCCATATGAACTCGATGACTTCTTTTTCTCTTGTCTTCTCGAAGGCATACGCTTCCACCCAGTTTGAGAAGTGGTCAACCATAAAAAAAAATTATGCTTTACGTAGAGTCGTTGCTAGGGAGCCAACGAAGTTCATCCTTCATTTCATGAATGTCCACGAGGATATAACCGAATGGAGCTGTTCACCCGGTTGATGGATAGTCAGTGCAAATTTTTGGCATTGGTCAAATATTCGAATGAACTCCATGGTATCCTTTTCCATGGCATCCCAATTGCACCTCGCTCTGATCACTTTGCGAATCAAACAGTATGCACCAGAATGGTTCCCGGAAGTACCCTTGTTTGATTTCCTGTAGTAGGTAATTTGTATCCCCATGACCCAAGCACACTGCCAGTGGTCCATCGAAGGTTCTTCTGTATAACATTCCATTTTCGTCGAGTGACAATCGAGCTACTTTGGTTCGAAGTGTTATCAGCTCCTTTTGGTCCACCGAGAGCTTCCCGTTCTTCAAGTAGTAAATGTTCTTGTTCCTCTAATCCCATGTTAAACTTGTTGAATTAATCTCTGCATGGCCTTTTTCGGCCACCAACTTTGATAGTTGGACGACAGTCCCCAGGAGGATATCATCTTCTTCAACCGATGATCCCAAGTTTGCAAGTGCATCGACCTCGCTATTCTGCTCCCGAGGTATATGATCTCGCGTCCTCCTTGAAGTGGTGCAATGTCACTTCAAGTTTTGTTCAACTACTTCTGCATTCGGTTGTCTCGCACCTCGGAGCTCCCATTTACTTGACTTACCACACCAAGAGAATTATATTTTTCCTCGATGACCACTGTCCCAAGGCTAGTGGCTTGTTCGAGACCCAGTTTTAGCATCCGCTAGGGTCTTACTCACACATAGACAGGAAACTGTGTACCTTGCTCTTCTCGCCACTTATCACACCTCAGACGGCTAAATACAAGTAGAGTGTTTCATCCTCCTTTGGAGTATGGATCAAGGGTGGGCATGAGAGATACTGTTTTAACTCTTCCAAGGCTTGTTGGCACTCCGGAGTCCATGCAAAGTTTTTCTACTTCTTGAGTAGGGAAAAGAATAATGGCTCCGATCTGATGACCTCGAGATAAATCTGCCTACGGCAGCTATCCTTCCAGTTAGCCGTTGTACGGCTTTCACATTGTTCACTATGGGGATTTCCTTGATGGCTTAGATTTTTTCGAAGTTGATATCTATCCCCCGTGTGATATCATGAAGCCCAAGAATTTTCCCGAGCCGATTCTGAAAGCGTATTTATTGGGATGGAGCTTCATGTTATACTTTCTTATGGCGTCTAACGTTAACTGCAAGTGGGTCAAGTTGTCCTCTGTGTGCAGAGTGTTAACTAGCATGTCATCAATGTAAACATCCATGCATTTGCGTATTTAATGGTTGAACAGCTTATTAACTAGGCGTTGATATGTGTCCCCTGTATTAAAGGGCATTACACTATTGCAATATGTATCATACGTCGTTATGAACGAAGTCTTTTCCTGGTCCCCCGGGTTCATCTGAATCTGATTGTACCCGAAGTAGGTGTCGAGAAAGGTAAGGATCTTGTGGCCAGCCGTAGCATCGATCGATTGATCGATATTGGGAAATGGGAAATAATCTTTAGTGCGCGTTTTGTTCAAATCCTTGTAATCTACATACATTCCTACTTTATTCCCCTTCTCGCGGACTACCACTGTTAGCTAGCCATTCGTGATATGTTACTTACCTAATGGATCCTATTTTGAGAAGTTTGGATACCTCTTCCTTCATGATTTCATCCTTTACCTCGGACTGAGGTCTCCTCTTCTGCCTCACACGTTTAAATATGCCATCGACACTTAGTCGATGAATAGTTATTTTTAGTAGGATTCACATCATGTCCAAGTCTGACCAGGAAAAACAATCAATGTTATCGATAAGAAATTGAATGAGTTTATTACTGAGCTCGGGGTTAGCCCTATTCCCAGGTATAACTTTCGTTGTGGAAGATGCTCAATCACTACGGCATGTTCAAGTTCCTCGACTGTGGACTTCGTCACATTCAATTCTTCGGGAGCGCAAAAGGTTCGAGGGGTGAGAAAATCTTCGTCTTCATTCTCACCAACCTGTTTGTCGGACACCTGTAGCACAGGCTCAACCGAGGGCACGGGATGTGATTGCCATTTGGTCACTTGCTCTTCTTTCGAATTTTTCGACGTGGATAGTGCCGATACTGGTGTAAAGTTGTGCACTGCAAACAACTCCTTAGCAGCAGGCTGCTCTCCATATACTATTTTCACGCCATCCTTTATTGGGAACTTCAACATATGATGGAGATTCGAGGGCAACGCCCTTATGCTATGGATCCACAGCCTTCCAAGCAAAGCATTATACCTCATGTCACCTTCAATAACATGAAATTTGGTGTCTTGTATGGTTCCGGCAACATTGACTGGGAGATTTATTTCTCCCTTTGTCGTTTCACTTGCCGCATTAAAGCCATTCAAGACTGGAGATGTTGGTATGAATTGATCAAGCAGCCCGAGCTGCTCCGCGACCCTTGATCGGATTATATTTTTCTAACTACCTGGATTGACGAGAACACGTTTAACTTGAATTTTATCTAAATGGATAGAAATTACCAGTGCACTGTTGTGAGGCTGAGATAAGGCCTCGATGTATTCCTCACTGAATGAGAGGGGTCCTTGGGCATGTTATCCCATGTCCATTTCTCCCTTGCGATGGATACTTTGGTACGCTTGAATATAGGCCCTTGTGGTACATCAACTCCATCGATGATCAGGTGAATGCATTGTTGAGATTCTTTTGGTTCATTCTTCCCACCTGCATCTCTCTCCCTGAACTGATTCATAGCTCTATCACTTAGGAATTCTCGAAGGTAACCCTCATTGAATAACCTAGTCACTTTTTCCTTTAACTGCCTACAATCATTGGTCTTGTGCCCGTGAGTACTATGATATTTACACACAGGTCAGGGTTCCTCTTAGAAGGATTGGTCTCTATAGGCTTGGGCCATCTAATATCTCTAATTTTTCAAATGGCCTAGACGAACCCCGAGGCATCGACATTGAAATCGTACTCCGATAACCCGGGCGCCTTTGCCAGTCCCAAGTGCTCATCAAACTCGATTTTGCTCATGAGTCCTCGAGAACTTTAGCCTCAATCAGCTGTTCGATCTGAGGTATGTTATTCTTTAAAATATTCTTTTGATACTCGATTTATGGATGATATCTTTCCTTATTCGATCTTTGACCCTTGTATGCATTTCCTGACTTCCTTGTTGGTAACCTACTATGATAAACTGAGCCAGAAAGGGCTCCCAACTGGTCATCCATAACCCTAATCTTTGAATTTTACCTGTTTTGCATGTCATCCCAAGTCACAACGGTATACTTGACCAAGTTCTGTTACAGCACGTTCGAAGCTATTGAGCTACGTTCATTAATTCCCTGAGTGAAAAGTTGTATGGCCCAGTCATCGGACATTGGCGGTAACTCCCTTTGTTCTTATTGTAAACGGGATAGAAACTCTCTCAGCATTTCGTACTGCCTTTTATTTATCTTAAATATGTCGGATTTCCTTTTTACAACTTATATGGCACCAGCAAGTGCCTTCACAAACGAGTGTGCCAGCATGGCAAACGAATCGATAGAGTTTGGGGGTAGGTTATGGTACCAAATCATGGCACCTTTAGACAAATTTTCGCCAAAACGTTTTTAGCAAAACTAATTCAATCTCACCGTCTTCCAAATCATTCCCTTTTATGAAACAAGTGGATGTGGTAATGCGTTCGTTGGGATCAATGGTTCCATTGTATTTCGAGATATCTAGCATCCTAAACTTCTTCAGGATAGGCTTTGGAGCCTCACTCTAGGGGAATGGTTTTTGCACGAACTTCTTCGAGTCCAGTTCCTTTAAAATCGGAGGTGCTCCCGCTATTTGGTCGACCCTTGAGTTGTATGTTTTTACTTTTTTGTCATTTCCATCAATCTTATTTTCTCCAGTCTCCATACTATTGGGGAGCTTCTCGAGCATTTTCATAATAGCAGGGTTAGTCCCCGAGCCATTTTCATCGGGACTCGTTGATTCCGCATGCCGAGTGTTAACTGGTTCGACTCTGTTCGGATTCTGTTCTGACTTTGGAACAAAGTGATGGTGAACTGCGGAGCTTGCAGCATCCTCAATATCACTTAGAGGCTGAATCCTCCTTCTTCCATCCCTCAAAAGTTTCCTGGCCTCCTACTCGTGCTTCTTTGTGTGTGTTCCTTGTGGGGTCTGCGCCTGCATCCGTGTTTATAGCATTGTACGAACTGATATCAACTGGCTCCACATTCGGCACTCCCTTAAGGTTTATGAGTGGGTACACCGACCCTTATACCGCTATTTTATCCTAGATCTTCACTGTCAAGAGCAGGTGCATTTTGTGTGCTAGACATGTTTAAGCCTGAAATCAAAGAATCTTTGACAAGAAATAGTGTAAAGAATGATGTGTGTTATCAGAAAATTAGCACTAAAACAATTACAATTATCTTTATCCACACTGTAGGCGTCAAACTATTTACCTTGAAAAATGGGGGTAACAATTAAATGTAATTTGTGATTTTAAAGATATGTGATTTATTCTAATACTAGCTAGTAGATATACAAGTAATATTAAGCTCAAATAAGATGAATTAATGAACCAAACCACTATTGCTATGTTAGTGAGTACCTCGAGCCTGACTGTCCTGGGGACCTCGAGGTCAGCTAAGAATAATGAAGTATGAAAAATAAAGTAAAAGCAATAAAACTGAAAAATATTTGTTGAGCATGTTAAACAAGAAAAACATAGTAGAATATTCTATTGCAGTGAATACTGTGTGTGATATTCTTACAAAATTATTGCGATCCCCTTTATATAGGAGGATAATACCCCAATATAGTACATTCCTAATTGTAGTAAGGAATTATATTGGTATATGTGTACAGTAGCCTAGTATGGTCCTGCACCATTTCGTAAAACTATTATCCTTTGATTTATTCCCTGACCTACGTGTCATAGAGAAATTCTCGCTCTGTCTTAAGTGCCCTCGATATAGGTCAAAGCGTGGTCTTTGATCTTCTTCCTCGAGGTGTGTGTCCTCCAACTGGGTCTGACCTCTACTTTGATTCGCCCAAACTCGGACCAGCCCAATTTAAAGCTTCGAAATCAGACTTCTCACTTCAACATTTTAGGCTTACAAACACCCCTGAGAAGTGTTGCGTAAGACGCCAAGAAGTGTAGCGTTTGGGAAAAGGCAAAACTTTACCAGTTTAAGCCACACTTTTTGGGGGGTGGCCTAAAGTACCATTACCTTTGACTATTTGCAACACCTTGTAGGTGTAGCCTTAGAAGCCACGCTTTAAGAGTGTGGTTGATACAGTACAAAGGCCACACTTATATTTTCTCATATGGCCATGCTTTTATCACATAAGGCTACACTTATGAAGCGTGATCTTTTTAACGTTAAAGGCTACGCTTACAATGTATGGCTTCTATAGCAACATGACAATCCCTATGGCCACCCTTTTTAAGAATGGCGATTTTGTCTGCACTACAACATTATTTTTCAAATACTTATATTATCCATAATATTGTGGTTAAAAAATTATATTTATTTGCATCAAATTCTATTCTCTCTCTCACACACACACATATATCTAAAGCATTCAATTAGATAATAAGTAATAGAAAATAATTCAAATGCATATGCTTAAAATAAATTTCAACAAAGAAACATACTTTGTGTACTGTGTATAGTAACAAAGCACTGTTGGTTCAAGAGTTCACTAGAAAAGACCGCTACAAAACCAAATGCATTCACATTTATAAAATCAATGAAAATAAACATCCCAATTGTTTAAAAGGTCTTCACCATTCACTTTAATAAGTCAAATTTATTCGCGACCACCATATCAAGTTGCATCACCCATATTTTCCTACACATTCAAAATAAAATTAAAAATTAGGAAGAGACACACACACACACATATATATATATACATATATATATACTACATCGTCGTAGTATTCCGCTCTCCAAGAGGTCATTTATAGGAGGAGATTTTAATGGTCATATTGGGTCATCTGCAGGTTGTTATACTACGGTACATGGCGGCTTTGGTTTCGGAGAGCGGAACAGAGGGAGAACTTCATTGCTGGACTTCGCCAAGGCATTCGATTTAGTGATTGCAAACTCTAGTTTTCCTAAACGGGAAGAGCATTTGGTCACTTACCAAAGTTCGGTGGCGAAGACGCAGATTGACTATATCCTTCTCAGGGGATGCGATAGAAGGTTGTGCAATGATTGCAAAGTTATCCCAGGTGATACCCTTGCGACACAACATAGGATTTTTTTTATGGACTTGGTGTTATTATAAGGAGGATAAAAAGGTCAGTACGAGGCCGCCCGAGGATAAGGTGGGGCGCCCTGATTAAGGATAAAGCTCAGCCGTTGGAAGGAAGGTTATCAGAATTGTGGGCTTGGAGAAGTAGTGGGGATGCAAACACTATCTGGTCAACAGCGGCAGATTGTATATGGAAGGTGGCGAGAGAGGTGTTAGGGACATCTTGGGGACGCACTGGGGGCCACTAGACTGGTGGTGGAATGCACTTTTCCAAGGTAAAGTGCGAAGAAGGCAGCTTACCAGCGGGTAGTACAGAGTACTGGAGAGGTGGAGAAGAGAGAGAACAATGAGAGATATAAGGTTGCTAGGAGGGAGGCGAAGATGGCAGTTACGGAGGCTAAGACGGCAGCTTTTGCTCGTATGTATGAGAGCTAGGGCACAAAGGTGGGGAGAAGAAGCTGTTTCGACTGGCTAAGGTGAGAGAGAGGATGGCTCTGGATCTTGACCAAGTGAGATGCAAAAAAGATGATAACGGCAATGTTTTGATAGGAGATGAGCAGATTAAGAGGAGATGGCAGACCTACTTTCATAAACTTCTGAATTAAGAAGGGGATCAAGATATTATACTAGGTGATTTGAGAAATCCCGATAGACCACATGAGATAAGTGATTGTAGGGACTTTGAGGTTGAGGAGGTCATAGAGGAAACGTGTAAGATGAGGAGGGGCAGAGCAACCGGACCAGACGAAAATCCGGTTGAACTTTGGAGTGTGTAGGTGGAGCAGGCTTGGAATGGCTTACTGGATTGTTTAATGTTATATTCAAGACTAATAGGGTCCTGAAGAGTTGAGGTGGAGTACAATGATTCCATTGTATAAGAACAAAGGTGATATCCAGAGTTAATAACAACTATAGGGGTATCAAAATACAGAGTCATACCATGAAAGTCTGGGAAAGAGTAGTAGAAATGCGAGTACGAAGGACGGTTTCTATTTCAAACAACCAGTTCAGGTTCATGCCAGGGCGATCAACCACAGAAGCTATCCACCCTGTTAGGAGGATCGTGGAACAACATAGGGATCAGAAGAAGGATCTCCACATGGTATTTATCGATCTAGAGAAAGCGTATGACAGGGTTCCTATAGAGGTCTTATGGAGATACCTAGAGGTTAAAGGATTCCCAATTGCCTACATTAGGGTGATTAAAGACATGTATAATGGAGCTAAGACTCGGGTTAGGACAGTCGGAGGAAACTCCGAGCATTTTCCGATTGTTACGGGGTTTCACCAAGGTTCTGCATTCAGCCCTTTCCTCCTTGCCCTGGTGATCGATGCCATAACACATAATATTCAAGGAGAAGTACCATGGTGTATGCTATTTGCTGATGATATAGTTCCAATTGACGAGACAAGACGCAGCGTCGACGGGAGACTAGAGGTTTGGAGACAAGCCCTTGAGTCTAAAGGTTTCAGGTTGATCAGGACGAAGACGGAATATCTTGAGTGCAAGTTTGGGCTCGAGTCGACGGACGCGGGAATAGAAGTGAGTCTTGACTCCCAAGTCATCCCTCCGAGGGTAGTTTCAAGTACCTTGGGTCAGTTATTCAGGGCAACAGGGAGATCGACGAGGATGTCGGACACCGTATAGGGGTGGGATAGATGAAGAGGAGGTTAGCAACAGGACTTCTGCGTGACAGAAAAGTGTCACCTTTCATCAAAGATAAGTTTTATCGAGCAGTGGTTAGACCGGCCATGTTGTATGGGATCGAGTGTTGGTCGATTAAAGACTCTCACATCCAGAAGATGGAAGTAGAAGAGATGAGGATGTTGAGGTGGATGTGTGGGCATAAAAGGATGGATAAGATTAGGAATGAAGTTATTCTAGAAAGGATGGGTGTGGCGCCCATAGAGGACAAGATGCGGGAAGCAAGACTCAGATGGTTTTGGCACATTCAGAGGAGGAGCACTGATGCACCGCTGAGAAGTTGTGAGCGACTAAAGGTGCTGGGCACGAGGAGAGCTAGAGGGAGACCTAAGAAGTATTGGAGACAGGTGATCAGGAAGGACACAATGCGACTTAGGATTACTGAGGACATGGCCCTTGATAGGGGATTGTGGAGGTCGAGCATGAAAGGTTAGGGGGAAGTTGGGAATACTTTTACAGCGTGCTAGAGTGAGACTAGAAAGTTAGTAGTAAGGGTTAGAATCAGCTACTAATGCAGCGCTTTATATTATAGATATTAGTATACATTCCCCTTTCTCGTATTTCTTATATTCCTTATATTGTTATTATTTATGTTATGTTGTGTATTTTATGTTATTTACTTTGAGTTCATTGCTAGTACTAATATATTGCCACTTGTTATTGTCACATGTTTCCTTCTTGAGCCGAGGGTCACCTGGAAACAACCCGTCTGCACCTCGGGGTAGGGGTATGGTCTACGTACATATTACTCTCTCCAGACTCCACTTGTAGGAATACACTGGGTTGTTGTTGTTGTTGTTGTTGTTGTATATAGTCAATACTGGTTAGAAAGCATGATTTTGTAAGTTAAGATTGAGGTAGTTTTTAAATGCCATTTCAAGACTTGGGACGAGAGTTGAGCCAGGAATGTGGTTAATTTTGGCCTCTCATAGCTCGTGCACTACTTGCATCAACTGGTGAAGGAATATTACTTCCAACACACCCTTGTATATCATGAGAAAAAAAACATCGCATTTCTTCTCTTATCATTTCCTTCATTTCTTCCTTTAGAGAAGTGATTTCATTGGCATGATTTTGTTTAAGCCTGGTGATTTCTTCATCTTTTTCAGATATCTTGTCGTCACCGATCTACCATAACATCTAACCTGACCAGCCTGCTCCTTTTCAAATACAGCCCTAAATGCATCATCTGTTGTTCTCCGGAACTCTGATGGTTTTGAAGTTCATACTGTCAAAAAAATATTATTGTACATCACTTACAAGTCAAGATAGAACGAACACTAAAATAACTTTCAACAAGTCAAGTTTGATTAAAAGAAAGTTTAGCAGACCTAAATTTAGCCAAGAATGTCAATGGAGTTCCCAGTGGCAAGTATCATAACCAATTTAATATGAAGTTTCGAACAAACAGGACTAATTTGTGCATGTTTATCCTAAGTCTTCTGGGATTAAATTCACCTTTATTTACTATTCTTTGGAACCTTTGCAGTGCAGATGCTTTAAACAAAGAATAATCAGATGCTTTTATATTTCTCTTTATTTTCAACAATCACATATCCTGCTGATTGATTATTGCATCACATAGTTAAAAAATAAAAAGTTACTCAAAATACGTTACAAATTAAAGACAACAAAAGAAGTTAAAAAACAAAAAAAGACATAAATGTTAGATTAAAATATTCTAATTAAGAATTAGATCCAGCAGTTTAAACTTTTTTTTAGTAGTAAGAGAAGGAGAAAACGTAAGTAATTCTTTCTTTTTCTCCCAAGCTTTAACAATCAAAAACACATCAAACATTTTTGGAGAACCTGAGGAAGTAGTTATAGAGATTATAAGGTAATATTTAATCCCAAAACAACTTATTTTACTGCTTCAATAATCTCAGAAATATCATGCCAACTTCTGAATAACCATTGTCACATCACTTCATTTTGAGAGCTAGAAGAAGAGGTTGATATCTAGAAGAAAGTCCTCTAATAACAGCAGAGTTCACTTCCCATCCTTTCTATCCTGGCCCAAAATGTTACAGATATGGCTTTCAATGAGAAGGAAATATATAGTGTTGTTCTGAAGAGATGGCACCCTATTGAAACTGGTGTAGCTGTTTCTACACTTCATGCTTGCTATGTAGGGTTACCCATAGATGATTTTTGTTTTAGCTTATGTCTCCCTTATGGCTGTTAGTTATGGTAGTTACTGTATGATATTATTGCATGCGATTTTATTTATGTTTCTTATGTTTAGATAATTATTTACGCTATTTCTGCTGGAGTTACTAATACTCTATTGTTTTTGTCTTTGTTTTTGTTTTATTGTTGTTTTTCCTTTTATCCTATGAGCCGAGGGTCGATTGGAAACAGCCTCTCAGCCCTTTCGGGTAGGGGTAAGGCTCGTCTACATATTACCCTCCCAAGACCGCACCTGGTGGGATTATACTGGGTAGTTGTTGTTGTTGTATGCTTGCTATGGAAGTGAGCTGCAGAAATATGTTTCACGGATAAGTGAGTTGACTCCAGATGCTTTACATGTGTTGATAGCAGCTGACAAGGTGGAGAAAGATCTTGTACAGATGGCTGTTGCGGATGCTGTTGATAGTGAAGATGGAGGACTAGAATAGACAGGCTTAAGGAATGGGTCAACATGTATCTGCAACAAGAGGTATGTCTCCTTCTCCCGTTGCTTAATTAATTTAGTGATAAGTTGTTGGCTTGTACTAATGTCTGGTTCCATGGACCATCACTGTTGTGCTAAACATTTTATCATCATATGCGGCATTAAGAAGGTGAATGATTCGGGATTACGGTGTGGAAAATATTTCTTTTAGGTTGTGAAATTCTTTTCCTATAATTCCCTAATGTTATGACACTACCCATTGAGTGATAGCACAAAAGGGAAGAGTGCAAGCCCTTTCCCTCAACAAAAGCATAGCATTTAACTGTCAAGTCTACCCAGTATTATACACCTAATCTGTAATTTGTGTCTTGTCCGCTAGTCTAAAATTTTCCTTCAGTCAACTGGTATGCCTGGAAATCCTAATTTGTCCAAGATAAAATACGCACACACGCAAGAGAAACTCGAACATAATAACAAAGCTCATCTTTTTTATTTTATATACTCAACTACAACAATATCTTCACTGCAACAAAATCAAACTTGTAGAGACAATACAGACATCAAACAGCAAGAACAAGAACAAAAAGAAGGATAATAGCAGAAACAATTATTAGCTGGTTGCAAAACTTCCATGGAAATTAAGCCCTTCTGACGCTAAAAATCATTTTCAAGAAATTCATAAAATCCAGAAAGCAAATACAATAAGAAGACTTAACTTGCAGCATGACTTACTATTGCAATTTGAGTATCTATATGAATTTCCTTCCCTTTCTTTGTACGAGTTGTTATAAACATTTCAGACTTTGATGGCGCCTCGTTTTTCTCGTTGGTTGCGCGCTACAAATCTACATCAACCAATAAATAAGAAAATATCACATTTTCCCGAAAAAGTACAAAAAGACATATAAGTACGATTACAAAGTGTTGACTAAATCATAACAATGCCACACGCACTATTGCAAAATAAATAGGTCTCATTCGATGCCTCCACTTTTATTTTTTCCTGTTTTCAGAATTCAATTGGCACACAGCCTAACAACAAAGGAATAATATTAATTAATATTATGGTACATGTCTACAATTGGGACATGTTTGTACTAATAAGCAACCTCTACCACAAAGCAATCAGGGACTGCCCAGCCTAAACAGAAGCAACAAAAATAGTTTTGTATATATAAGAACATCAAAACATGCAGATAAATAACAAGTGGGGAGTAGGAACGGAAAGTCTGCAGATGTTGCCCACCAAGTAGTACCAGCAATACATGGAGAAGGATAGAAAGAAGGGAGAAGTCAGTTGCAAAGGGTAGCCAATCGAATAATAGAGGTAGGGACATGGTCAATACAACAAATGTTTTTGGTTTATTTGACAAACAGAGTGAATTACAGCCTATCACAGTAGCCAATCTTTTATTTCTTACTTTATTTTTCTTTCCTTTCTACTTTAATTCTCAAATAAGTTCAAATGATGTTGTATCATCATCTTTTCCCTCTCATTTTTCATGGATGCAGCATTAACCTAATGTTTTGATGACAAAGTTGGACTAACTGGTCTTCTATTATCCAAGTTTAATGACTCACCAATCTCAATCATGATAATCAAGAAGACGTGAAAAGCATTAACTAAAACAAATACAAGGAAACCAATTTTGCGGAGTTCAGAAATTTTGACAACAAAGTTTAATGGAGCATGCATCTTTAGCGCACGTAAGCTGGTCATCCATTAACTCAGATCGCTGGAGTTAGATAAAACAATAAACACATGATAAATGTCCACAAAATCCCATCACAAAGTAAGAAAAAACATATTAACATATGAAGTTCTCAAGGTATATCATGTTTTCCAGATAATATTTTCAAATCAGCAATCATAACCCTCTTCTGATAACAAAATCTAACAAGAAATGAACTCTAACAAGACAACTGAGAGCCCTTACCAAACAATTCTCTTGGTTCCACAGTATATACAAAGATATGTAAATAAAAAGATTTCGTAGCATATATAAATATGCAAAGTAATAAAGATACATGTTCAATATCTCTTGGTTGCATAAAATTTGTTATTCCAATATCTTCTTTAGTTGTGTGCCTCACCTGATAATAATAATAAAAAACAAATATGTATATACGTTGAAATTTGCTCCAATACTCCGAGTAATATACGACAATACATATTCCAAATCATAATTTCTTCTTACTCACATTCACTTCTCTACTCAATCCACATATGAACAATATGGTTTCTCAGAAAGGATACATTGAAGAACCAATCAAGTAATTTCTAGTGAATAAAAAGGGACATATTGAAAATACATGAGTAGAAAATATGTCTGCACATAAAAAAAAGATCGATCTGCAAGAAAATATTTAATATTGACCTTGACAAAATAGACAACATCAATTTAAATTTAAAGCAATAATTTTTAATGTGTTTTTAGCTATTAATAAAAAGATGCTATGCTATTTTCTATTAGAATTTGAATAAAACTCAGGATGTGTCTTCAAAATCAAACTCTTCATCCACTTCAATTTAAAGTTGTGCTAGAAATCGTTCTGGAGGTACATCAAGAATGGTCGATGGAACATGACTCCTTACTAATGAAACCTCACATTATCCTCCGGTATTGATGGGTCAGCTAAATATTCAGATGGCTCATTTTCATAACACTGTGGGGCATTAGTTTTAAGTTCATCACTTATTCTAAACAAGTCACTCGGAACGGTCTTCATGACATAATATTTATTTTGATCGTATGGATCTTGCACATAGAAGCATTGGTGTACTTGAGATTCTAGGACAAAAGGCTCGTTTTGATAACATTTCTTGTTGAAGTAGATATAAGTAAGGCCATAAATATCTTCTTCAACTTCATACTAGTCGCACTTAAATACGACAATCCTAAAATTTCCATAATAGTCTAAACAACTATATCCACTATTTTACCATAATATGTCATGTTTGCATCAATTGGATTTTTATCTTTTGAGTTTGCAAAACTTGTAGTTAGGGCGACTAATTTAACACCAGTATTTTGTGTTTTAAGTCTTGCATCACGCTGTCTCGTATGGAATATATATCCATTAATGAGATACCCAGAATATCTTTTAGCAATTGAATTTGGTCTGAAGGATAATTTCTTTGTAAGATTAGGCACATCCTCTTTCAAAGAACGAGTTTCAAACCATTAAGAGAAGTTTTGAGTATGCTTCTTGGTCTTGCTCTATATAGATCCTCATCTCTGATTACTAACCTCAACCTCATATTTTCTACACAACAACTATTTATATATGTTAGTAAAATGATAAATAAAGTAATTTAATAACAATATACATAAATAAATGCTATAAGTGATTGAATTACCTTGTATATTATTGAATTTTATCACAATTGTTCAATAAGTATATATGTGCCTTATTTAGTGATATGTCATCTAAAACAATTAGATCACCCTTTTTTGCTCCTGAAGGACAACCTGTATTAGAAAAAAAACTAAAAGATTGTAAATTAGTTGAATCATATTCATCATTGTTTCAGGGTCGTCGATTAAATCGAGTCTTTAGACCTCCATGTAAGCACCTAGTTGATAATGTCAAACACTCTTCAACCAAATAGGCCTTAGCAATTGATCCTTCTGGATAATTTCTATTATGAACATATGATTTTAATCTACACATATACCTTTCAGGAGGATACATCCATCGATTTTGAACTGGACCTCCCAACCTTACCGCATATTCCAAATGAATAAGAAAATGAATCATTATATCAAAAAAATTTGGAGGAAAAATTCTTTCCAATTGATTAGTTGTTTCTCTAATCTCAACTTCAAAGAAATCTAGCTATTCCATTGTGATAATAACTCTTTGACATAAACGAAGAAAGAAAGAACTTAGACGTATCAAAAGGATAGCAACATGATCATGAAGTACGCTTTTAACGGGTATTGGCAACAAGTAATGTAACATAAAGTGGGCATCATGGGTTTTATAACTGGATAATTTTCTTTCATCTAGATGTACGCACCTGGATATGTTTGAAGTACTACCATCAGGTAACAAGTTGTGCGGCCAATAAGGTAATTAGAAAAAATTGGCCTTTTTTCCAAGGACCATCATTTGTTCTCTTTCTTTTCTTCCCAAACACATTGTTAAAATTGTTTAAGCTATTAAGCACATCAGTTCCCTTTTAACAAAGGTCTAGGAGGCCTAAATTTTATTCTTCCATTAAAAGATATTTTATTTGATCTCCACGGATGATCCATGGGAAGAAAAACTCGATGATCCATATAACACATTTTTCGGCTATGTTTAAGATAACGAGAATTAGTGCGATAATTACAACATGGGCAAGCCAACTTTCCCTTTGTACTCCAACCAGATAATATAACATATGCAGGAAAGTCACTGATTGTCCATAAAAGAGTTGCTCGCATTTGAAAGGTTTAATCTGTTGAATCATCATATGTTTCAACCCTGGACTCCCACAAAATATTTAACTCTTCTATTAATGGTTGTATATAAACTTCAATGTCATTTCCAGGTGATCGTGGCCAAGGTATAAGCAAAGAAAGCATACAGTACTCTGACTCCATGCACATCCAAGGAGGAAAATTATACACCGTTAAATTAACTGGCTATGTGTTATGAGATATACTCATGGTCCGAAATGGATTGAACCCATCACTTGCTAAGCCAAGTGTCAAATTGAGAGAATCCCTTGCAAATTCTGAATCCAAGCTATCAAAGTCTTGCCATTCTTGCCCATCAGTAGGATGCCTTTACTTTTCATATTTAGAACACTCCTCAACATGCGACCTCAATGTATATGCTGTCTTTGAGAACATAAATAACCTTTTAAGTGTAGAAATTAATGAAAAGTGTCTCAAAAATTTTGCTGGAACACGATAGCCTTTTTTGGAAGCCTCAAGATTGCTATCTACTTCAGGATATTTAATATATCGAGAAGCTCCACAGACATGACACTATTCATCATCCTTATGGTCAATCCTAAATAGCATGCAATCATTGGGACATGCATCAATTTTTTCATAATCAAGACCGAGATCCTCTACCATGGATTTGAAATTATAATAGGATATAGGAATGTTCAAGTCAGGCATCGCCTTTTTTAATAGCTCTAAAAGAGAAGTGAAAGACGCATTGCTCCATCCTTGTAGATACTTCAATAAATAGAGAAGGATTGAAAAGATAATCTAGAGAATCCTTTGCAACCCGGATATAGCTCTTGGCTTGCCTTGTCAACTAAGTTATTAATTTATTGTCATCTACATTAGGGACTTTATACACTCCTTCAGCATGTGTAGCATTTCTAAATTGATCATTCAACAACTCATCAATATCATCGCACAAGCAAACATTATCATCCATATCATAATTAACATTCATCAAAATTTACCATTCCCCGTGATTAATAAATCTTTTAATACCTTGAACAAACTCATAACATATTAGATGATCATAAACTACATTACTTCGAGTCCAACGAAGATGACAACACTTTGCACATGGCATTGAATGTCTTCGGCTTGAGGATCTCCATAAAAGTAAGCAAAAACTAAGAAAGATTAAATTCCCTCGATATACTCTTTGCTATGCCTTGGTAAATTCATCCATACATTGTATGGAACATTTGAATTCCTAAAATAATATTTTATAGATCTTCAAATATATAATTTTTTAAGCGTTAACTATAAAATAAATCTGAAACGTCAAGAGTGAATTTGAAAACTAATGCATTAAAAACTAATAAGCCTTTCTTACCTAGTCATGACATTTATGTTAAGCAAAACCAACTTCAAGTCCACCACAGATATATCTGAGCGTGACCGATCTTCTTGAAAACATTGAGTAAAATTCAGAGGATCCACATAACAACGACAACCAGTAATAAAATTATAAATCAAAGTTTTCGTCAAGGTACCATAATAATTTAACACAGAAAAAGTGTCATGAGCATATTGGCAAGTATAATGACACATAAAAGGTGTATTTTACGTATAAAGATTAAATTAAAAAAAATTTATGATATTAATATTTAACAGCTATTCATGATTTTATCTACTCTAAAGAAGAAACTCAAGAACTAGCCATATTATTGAAATTACTAAAAGAAAGCTTTGGACATAAAGGGAACAATTTAACCTGACAACTTGAAATTATCTTTAACAAGTTCATGTTAGTAACTCTTAATACAATACAAACTCTATTAAATGCAACTACGAATTGAAAATTTGGTCTGCACTTTCCCAAATGGCTATGCCTTTTAAACATCTTCTTTAGCTTATAATATTTCCCAAACTGTAAACCAATCTTCTTTCGAAGGTATAAAATTTACTTTTAGTTATTTAAGTACTAAATACTACTAAAACAATTAACAAAGGCATACATATGCTAAATCTTGATGGGTTATACAACTCATAACCATCCCTGTAATTGCAACTAATATATTATTTCAAAGAACATACCAACATACCCATATATATACATCATAGAAGATTATTTTTTCATTAGAAATCGAAAAAAATTATAGAAAATATTTGAGTAAAAGACATACTAACCGATACAGAAAGTATGGAGATTCGCTATAGTGAAGGAGCAGCTCCAGCAGCGGCGGAAAAAAAAAAGCGCATCCAAAAGTTAGGGCACGGAGGAATAGAACGTTGGGAATAATTCTACACGGAGGAATATGTTTAAATTACTTTGCCTTTTGAGTATTGGGTGTGGAAGAGGGAAATATTTTCGTTATTTGGGGGGAAAATTTTTTATAATAAATTTTTAGGTTACACTTATAAAGTGTTAAATATGGTATTAGAATATAACAACGCTCTAAAAATATTAAATTATAACTAATAAGCGTTGCTAAATAATTTGTAAATTGGAAACACTTATGAAATGTTGTCTTTATATTATAAGAGCACATTTTTTCAGTGTGGCCTTAAAAATGTGGGTAAAGATTCCAGTCAAAGACCACACTTCAAAAGCTCATCTATAACTACTTTTGGCATCACTTTTCGTGTGTTGCCTCAAATTAGTGTGGCTATAGGGCAAAAAGGTTGTAGTGTCTTGATTTTGATTAGGGGTGTCAAATAGGCGGGTTGGGTCAATTTTGAGCGGTTAAAACGGGTTAAGTCAATAATTGGATGGCCAAATGACCTGCCCAAAAGTTACTTGGGCTAAGATGGATTGGGTCAAGATGGGTTAAAATTCGAGTCATAACCCAACCCGCCGAAACTCTTATTAAACATTAATTAATAAGTATTATTTTTTTTATAAATCGTATAATTACTAAATGAGGCTTTTTTGCTTTTGTTATAGTCATACTTATAATAATAAATAAAAAATAAAATTATTTCTAAGATATTTTGATAAACTTACTCATGGATCAATTTGTGCTAAAAATTAGCCAACTTTAAATGGATTGAGATGGGTTGGGTCATGTGACGACCGGGCCGGTCGTCTTTAGAATTTATACCCCGTTCCCCTATTAAATGCTTCAACTAAGTTCATTTTTTCTATGTTGGTTTGCCGGGAAGTTCGGTAGTAGAAATCGGAGTGTTTTGGGACACTTGGTCCCTAATTTAGAGCTTATGTATTGGAAAATGGTCCGTAATCAGAAAAATGTCAAGATGACCTTGGAATGGAAAATTGATGGTTTTGTTAGCTCTGATATGTGATTTGGGGATTGGGAGCGTGTTCGGAATGTATTTTGGATGTCCGTATTTCATTTAGGCTATAAATGACGAAAGTTAGAATTTTGAAGTTTCCGGTTCGATAGTGAATTTTTTATCAGAGGGTCGGAACGAGATTCTGGAAGTTGTTGTAGCACCATCATGTCATTTGGGACGTGTGTGCAAAATATTTGGTAAAACGGGCGTGTTTTGGTTAGGTTTTGAATCTAAAGCCAGTTTGGTTAAGTTTTGAAGTTTTCAAGTTCAAATCATTGATTACTTCGAGTTTCCGGCGTTGTTTTATGTGTTTTATGGATTGGTAAAAGTTCGAATGATGTTATGGGATATGTTCGTTGGTTTGGTTGAGGTCTGCGTGCCTCGGGTGTGTTTCGGATGCTCAACGAAGCATTTTTGGGACTTAGTGAGTGGAAGATTTTTGCTGCTATATGTTGCGGACTTTTCCTTCTCTGGATAGCATAGAGCCCTTTGTGCTGGCCTCATTTTTCCTTCAATGCAATCGCACAAGCCCTTTTGCGATCGCATATCCCTCCCTTCCCATTCTATTCGTTCGCAACCTTACCCCTGCGTTCGCACAGAATAACCTGGCTAGTGTCTCAAGGGCAAATTTCTTATATGCGATCGTAGAGCCTCTATTGCGATCGCATAGGTCCAGTTCCCCCCTCTTCCACGATCCCATTCCCATCCATGCGTTCGCATTGGCCCTTTTATTGGGTCTTTACATTTTGTCTACATGATCGCATCCCATTTCATGCGATCGCAATGAAGAAATACCTAGGCATATATTAATATTTCAAAAACGAGGTTTCTTTCTTTTTTGCAAAAAAAACAAGCTAGAGAGCTCGATTTTGGGAGATATTTCGAGGGCTTTTCAGAGGAAAACTTTGGGTAATGATTCTTTACTCTTTTATGATTATTACCCGCTAATCTAATCTCGAATTCAAGCCTTAATTTCGGACTTTGAATGAAAATTGGGGTAAAGTTCTTAGACTAATTTTGATGATTTGAAGGAGTATTTGACCTCCAATTTGGGAGCTTTTTATATACTTAGACTCACGAGAGTATGAGGTTTCTGAAAATGTAAAAATTATTTGATTCCGAGACGTTAGCTTGAGGGGTATTTTGGTCATTTCACCTATTTTCACGCCTTAGCTTTAATTTTAACACAGTAATTAGTTACTTCTAATGCTATTTACTATATGTAATTGGTTTGAATAGATTTAGGCCACTCGGAGTCGGATACTCATGGCAAGGGCAATGTTTCTTAGCGTTTTTATACTGGTTCAAGGTAAGTGGCTTGCCTAACTTTGTGTGGGGGACCTTTCCCCTTACGGTATCTTTGTCATTGTTTAAATGCTTTGTGCGTGAGGTGACGGGCGTGTATCTGTGCCGGTTGTTGAAGATTCACCTTACTTGGCCTATTTAGACTTTGTTTCTTCATATATCTAATTGTTAAAAATGAAACTTCACTTGTTTTGACTTAGGAAAAGCATGTTAGCAACATATTTGACCTATTTGGCTAAATTGCAATATCTATTTTCTCTTGGAAAGCATGTTAGCAACTTATTTGCCTTATTTTACTAAATTGCAATCTATGTCCTTCTTGTAAAGCATGTTAGATGCTCGATTTTATTTGTTGTTCGCATTGGCTTCCTTTCCATTAAATATTAATTTATTGTTGTGTATTTACATTTGGGATTACGGGTTCAATTCCCGGGAGATCCTCTGTTATTGGTATGTTGGACTACGGGTTCGATTCCCAGGAGATCCTCTGATATTGACATGACGAACTACGAGTTCTGTTCTCGGGAAATCCTCTGATATTGATATGACGAACTACGGGTTCAATTCACGTAGATCCTCTATTATTGGTATAAAGGACTGCGGGTGCAATTTCCGGAGATCCTCTGTTATTGGAATGAAGGACTGCGGGTTAAATTCCCGGAGATCCTCTGCTAGAGGTAAGATGGACTACGGGTTCGATTCATGGGAGATCCTCCGATATTGGTATATATAGACTGCGGGTTCGATTCTCAGAGCTCCATGTGGAAATTCTGACTTTTGAGTGATTTGCCTTGTGTTTGTAGTTTGTACTTTTAGCCGTATTGTTTTAATTACTATCTTGTTAGATATTCTGTATTTACTTCATTATCTACTGTCTATTTATTCTTAATTTATTTCTTATGTTCGTCTCAGTAGTGCCTCGACCTTCCTCGTCACTACTTTATCGAGGTTAGGCTTTGCACTTACTGAGTACTGATGTGGTGTACTCATGTTACTCTTCTGCACACTTATATTGTGCAAGTCGAGGTACTTCTAGTCAGGCGCACTATTAGAGTTTTAGGAGCTACATTTGGAGGCCTGAGGTATGCATCTGCCGCGTCCGTAGAACCGAGGTTTCTCCCTCTATTCTACCTTTAGTTAGTAGTTTTATTCATGTGCTCTCTCGTTGTAGACACGTCTGGATGTTAGAGCCATGTGTTATACTTTACTCTTAGCCTGTGCTACCCGTGGGTTTCCGGGTCTTGGAGGTTTTTATGTATTTATGAGTCGACATGTATGTGCCAGGAAGAACTATATACATTATCTTATGCTATTTATGTTTTATTTATCGTTTCCGTAAAGATCGTTGAATTTTTGCAATGTGTCAGGCTTACCTATTCGCAAAAACTAGGTGGCGTCATGAAAGATTCATGATTGGTGAACAAGGGTCGTGACAAGTTGGTATCAGAGCTCTAGGTTCATAGGAGTCACGGGACACATGCCGGTTATTTAGAGTCTCGCTGATCGGTACGGAGACGTCTGTACTTATCTACGAGAGGCTATGTAACCGTTTAGGAAAAATCTTCACTTCATTGGTTCCTTGTCATGCTATGTTTTTTATGCCGAGTCTAAAGTTCTATCTACTATTCTCTCATAGATGGTGAGGACACGCGCGACCCGAGACGATCAGGCACATGCACCCCCTCATGGAGCAACTAGGGGCAGGGGTCATGGACGTGCGCGGGGTGCAGCTAGAGCACCTGCGCGAGCAGCCGCTGAGGTGCCACCTGAAAACCAGTCAGGACTCAGGCACCAGAGACGCCCACAGCAACCACTACTCCATTTGTTCAGGAGGCATTGGCGCAGTTTATGAGTATGTACACCATGCTGTCGCAGGCAGGGTTTTTTCCACTTCTTGCAGCTACGTCCCAGGCCGGGGGAGGAGCCCAGACTCCCGCAGCTCGCACTCCATAGCATAGGGTTCACATGGGGCTGATTCTAGATATTATTCTTGTCCAGCCTACAGTGCCAGTTTAGCCCGAGGACGGGGCACCTGCTTCGAACGATGAGCAGCGTAGATTGGAGTGGTTCAAAAAGTATGACCCTCCTATTTTCGGCGGACTAGCTACAGACGATGCTTTGGGGTTATTGGAGGATTGTCACCGTATTTTTTTCACCATGGGTATTACTTCTTCAAGTGGGGTTTCCTTTGCATCTTTTCATCTTCTGGGAGCCGCCTATGACTAGTGGCGCACTTTTGAGCTAGATATTCCGGACGAGGGTGCCTCCCTGACTTGGACCTAGTTTTTAGATATATTTCAGAGGGAGTTTGTTCTCTAAAGCCTATGAGATTCATGGTGCGCTGAGTTTGAACACTTGCGCCGGGGCTCTATAACTGTCTCTTAGTATGCCATCCATTATACTAGGTTGGCCATGCATGCACCTGCTTTGGTGGCTACTGTACGTGAGAGGGTTCACACGTTTATAAAGGGTCTTATTCCTTCCATCAGGTATGGCATGGAACGATATTTGGAGATGATTATATACCCTACCAGCACGTGGAGGGTATAGACAGGAGGATAGAGGGTATGCATGCCAGAGAGCGGGAGGAGAGGGAGGCCAAGAGATCTCGAGAGTCTGGTCATTTCTCTGGTACCCGTACTTCAGGAGTAGGACACCATGCTAGGTGCTATACGGGTCGCCCAGTTTACTCAGCTCTTCCATCATCTAGCAGTACTCCAGCTCCTCCCAGGTTTCAAGAGCCTTATTATGCACCTTTGGTTTCTAACGCACCTCGTGCGTAGGGTATCTCCAAAGGTCAGTCTAGCAGGGGGTGGATCTAGTCAGTCACAACCATCGTGCCCTCCCAGAGCTTGTTATGAGTGCAGGGATACCCGGCACTTGGTTAGAGAGTGCCCTATGCCCTAGACGTTAGAGAGGTGTGCTTTCTCAGACTCCACAGCCTCAGCGTGCTCCACATGGTCATCAGGCTATTGTTCCAGCTCCAGCTACCACCCCACTTGCCCAGCCAGCCAGAGGTGGGGATCGGGGAGATAGAGGTCTCCCTCGAGGTAGGGGCGCTCCATATTTTATGCCATTCCTGATTGTGCCGAGGCTGTCGCCTCCGATTCTGTTATCACATGTATTATTTTGGCTAGTCACAGAGAGGCATTGATTCTATTTGATCCAGACTCTACTTATTCTTATGTGTCATCTTATTTTGCTTTGCATTTGGGTATAGTCCGAGAGACCTTGAGCTCTCTTGTTTATGTTTCTACTTCCGTGGGGGATTCCCTTACTGTGGACCGCATATATCGGTCATTTTTGGTTAGTATTCGTTGTTTTGAGACCAGAGCAGATATTTTATTACTTGGTATGGTTGATTTTATATTATCTTGGGCATGGACTGGTTGTCGCCCCATTATGCTGTTCTTGATTGTCACGCTAAGACAGTGATGCTTGATATGCAAGGTATTCCTCGTATTTAGTGGAGTGGTACTTTTGATTACACTCCCAGCAGAGTTATATCTTTTCTTAAAGCTAAGCGTATTTTTGAGAAGTGTTGTGCCGCATATTTATCCTATGTGAGAGATGTCAGTGCTGATACCCTTTCTGTTGACTCTGTTCCAGTAGTACGGGATTTCCCCGATGTGTTCCCAACAGATGTTTTGGGCATGCCGCCCGATCGGGACATTGATTTTGGTATTGATTTGTTGCCGGGCACTCAGCCCATATCTATTCCTCCTTACCGTATGGCTCCTCCTGAGTTGAAGGAGTAAAAGGATCAGTTACAGGAATTGCTTGATAAGGGTTTTATTCGACCCAATGCTCCAACATGGGGTGCTCTTGTATTGTTTGTGAAGAAAAAGGATTGTTCTATGCGCATGTATATTGATTATCGTCAGTTGAACAAAGTTACAGTGAAGAACTAATATCCTTTGCCTCGTATTGATGATCTATTTGTCCAGCTTCATGGCACACAGGTGTTTTCCAAGATGGATTTGCGCTCAGGTTATCACCAGCTAAAGATTCGGGAGCCGGTTATGCCAAAGACTGCTTTCAGGACACGGTATGGTCAGTACGAGTTCCTTGTCATGTCATTTGGGCTGACCAACGCCCCAACAGCTTTTATGCACTCGATGCACATTGTACTCATGGCCTATCTCAACTCATTTATCATTATTTTCATAGATGATATTCTTGAATACTCCCAGAGTCGGGAAGATCATGAACAACACCTGAGGACAGTGCTTCAGACCCTAAGAGAAAAGAAATTATATGCAATGTTTTCAAAATGTGTGTTTTGGTTGATTTTTGTGGCATTTCTAGGCCACGTGGTATCGAGTGAGGGAACTCGGGTAGATTTGAAGAAGGTGGAGGCCGTACAGAGCTTCCCTAGGCCCTCCTCAGCCACAGAGATCTGCAGTTTCCTTGGCCTGGCAGGGTATTACCACCGTTTCATGGAGGGGTTCTCGTCGGTTACATCCCCTATCACTAGATTGACCCTGAGTGGTGCTCCTTTTTCAGTGGTCAGACGAGTGTGAGGCGAGCTTCCAAAAGCTCAAGATGGCTTTGACTTCAGCCCCTATTCTATTTTTGCATACTGGTTCGGGGTCCTATACGGTATATGGTTATGCCTCACGAGTTGGACTAGGAGTGGTATTGATGCAGGACGGTACGATGATTTCCTACACGTCCAGATAGTTGAAGGTGCATGAAAAGAACTATCCTGTCCATGACCTTGAGTTAGCTGCTATTGTTCATGCCTTAAAGATCTAGCGTCATTATTTGTATGATTTACCTTGTGAGATTTATACAGATCATCAGAGTTTTCAGAATTTGTTCAAGCAAAAGGACATGAGCTTGCGCCAGAGCAGATGGTTGGAGTTACTGAAGGATTATGATATCACTATTCTTTATCACCCGGGCAAGGCCAATGTGGTATCCGACGCCTTGAGTCATCGGGCAGAGAGTTTGGGGAGTTTGGCATATTTACCAGCTTCGGAGAGACCTATGGCACTGGATGTTCAGGCTTTAGCTAGTCCGTTCGTAATATTGGACCTTTCGGAGTCCAGTCAGGTTATAGCCTGTGGGGTTTCTCGGTCTTCATTGTTTGATCGTATTAGGGAGCGGCAATATGATGAACCTTACTTTCTTATCCTCAGGGACACATTTCATCATGGCGATGTTAAGGATGTGACTGTCGGAGATGACAGGGTGTTGGGGATGCAGGGGCGGATCCGAGTGCCCGATGTTGATGATATTCGAGAGTTGATATTGACTGAGGCCCATAGCTCGCAGTACTCCATCCACCTTGGTGCCGCGAAGATGTATCAGGATCTGAGGCACCATTATTGGCGGAGGCAGATGAAGAAGGACATAGTAGAGTTTGTAGCTAGATGTCTCAACTGTCAGCAGGTGAAGGATGAGCATCATAGACCGGGAGGGTTACTCCAGCAGATGGAGATTCCGGAGTGGAAATGGGAGAATATCACCATGGATTTTGTGACTGGTCTCCCTCTGATGGCGAGAAACTTTGATTCTATTTGGGTTGTTATGGAACGGCTGACCAAGTCCGCTCATTTCATTACAGTATGCACTTCTTACTTAGTGGAGCGGTTAGCAGGGATTTATATCAAGGAGATTCTCCGTCTGCATGGCATTCCAGTTTCTATCATCTCAGACAGGGGTTCAATGTTTACATCACGGTTCTGGAGAGCAGCCCACCATGAGTTGGGTACCCAGGTGACCATCAGTACAACTTTTCTCCCTCAAAAGAACGGACAGTCCAAGGGCCCTATTTAGAATCTTAAGGATATGCTCCGTGCGTGCACGATTGAGTTTAGAGGGTCTTGGGATCAGTTCTTGCCATTGGGTGAGTTTGTATACAACAACAGTTATCATTCCGGTATTCAGATGGTGCCTTATGAGTCCTTATATGGTAGGAGATGCAGATCCCCGGTGGATTGGTTCTAGCTGGGCGAGGCCAGGATATTGGGCACTGATTTTGTTTACGATGCGGTTGAGAAGGTTAAAGTGATTTAGGACAGACTCCGTGCAGCGCAGTCTAGACAGAAGAGTTATGCTGACCAGAAGGTTCGTGATGTTTCCTTTATGGTTGGTGAGCAGGTTTTGCTTCAGGTCTCTCCTATGAAAGGCGTTCTGAGGTTTGGAAAGAAAGGAATGTTAAGCCCGAGGTTCAATTGTCCATTTGAGATTTTGAAGCATGTTCGGAAGGTTGCTTTTGAGCTTGCATTACCTCCCATTTGGCCGGGGTTCATCTAGTGTTTCATGTTTCGATGCTTCAGAGGTATCATGGTGACCTGTCTCACGTGTTGGAGTTCACTTAAGTCCAATTGGACAATGACTTGTCCTACTTCGAGGAGCCAGTGGCAATATTGGACAGACAGGTTCGAAAGCTCAGGTCAGAGGATATAGCTTCAGTAAAGGATCAGTGGCGGGGTCAGCCGGCTAAGGAGGCGACTTGGGAGACCGAGAGCGACATGCGCAGCCGATACAACCATATTTTTTCTACATCAGGTATGTTCTCTATGCTCATTCGAGGAAGAACGAATGTTTAAGTCTATGTGACAACCCGGCCGGTCGTCTTTGGATTTTATGCCCCGTTTCCCCATTAACTGCTTCCCCTAAGTTCATTACTAATATTTTGGTTTGCCAGGATGTTCGGTAATAGACTTCAGAGTGTTTTGGGAGACTTAGTCCCTAAACGAGAGGTTAAGTGATAGAAAATGGTCCGTCATCAGAACATTGTCAATACAACCTCGGAATGGAAAATCGATGGTTTTTTTAGCTCCATTAGGTGATTTCGGGGTTGGGAGCCGGTTCAGGATGTATTTTGGATGTCTGTAGCTCATTTAGGCTATAAATGTCGAAAGATAGGATTTTGAAGTTTCCGGTCCGATAGCGAATTTTTTATCCGAGGGTCGGAACGGGTATTCTTAATGTTGCTGTAGCATTTTCATGTCATTTGGGACGTGCGTGCAAAATTTCAGGTCAAACAGAAGTTTGGTTAGTGTTGAAGTTTTTAAGTTCAAATCGTGATTAATTCGAGTTTCCATCGTTGTTTTATGTGGTTTATGTATTGGTACAAGTTTGAATTATGTTATGGGATGTGTTCGTAGGATTTGTTGAGGTTCCGGGGGCCTCGAATGGGTTTCAGATGTTCAACGGAGCATTTTTGGGACTCAGTGAGTGGCTGATTTTGCTGCTATGTGTTGCAGACTTTTCCTTCTCTGCGATAGCATAAGCTTCCATGTGTTCGCATAAAGCCTTTTGTGTTGGCTTCATTTTTCCTTCAATTCGATCACACAACCCGTTCTGCGATCGCATAGCTCTGCCTTCCCATTCTATACATTTGAAACCCTACCTCTGTGTTCGCACTAAGTAACCTGGGCTAGTGTCTCAGGGCCCAATTCCTTATATAGCGATCACAGAGCCTCTATTTTGATCGCATAGGTCCAGTTCCCCCTCTTCCGCAATCGCATTACCATCCATGCATTCACATAGGCCATTTTTCTGGGTCTTCTTATTTTGTCTACGCGATCGCATCTCATTTTATTCGATCGCAATGAAGAAATACTGGGGTAGATATTAATATTTCAAATACGAGGCTTCTTCCATTTTTCCAAATACACAAGCTAGAGATCTCGGTTTTGGGAGATATTTCGAGGGCTTTTCAGAGGCAAACTTTGGGTAACTATCCTTACTCCTTTATTATTATTACCCACTACACTAATCTCGAATTCAAGCCTTAATTTTGGATTTTGAAAGAAAATTGAGGTAAAGTTCATAGACCTAATTTTGAGTATTTGAAGGGATATTTGACCTCCGATTTGGGAGATTTTTATATGGTTAAACTCGTGAGAGTACGAGGTTTTTGAAAATATAAAAATTATTCGATTCTGAGACGTTGGCCTGAGGGCATTTTGGTTATTTCATCTATTTTCGCGCCTTAGCTTTAATTTTAACAGTGTAATTAGTTACTTGCGATGTTATTTCTAATATGTAATTGGTTGAAATAGATTTGGGCCACTCGGAATCCGATACTCGTGGCAAGGGCATTATTTCTTAGCAATTTTGTACCGGTTCAAGGTAAGTGGCTTGCCTAACTTTGTGTGGGGGACCTTTCCCCTTAGGATATCTTTGTCATTATTTCAATGCCTTGTGCGCGAGGTGACGGGCGTGTACTTGTGCTAGTTGATGAAGATTCACCTTACTTTGCTTATTTAGACTGTGTTTCTTCATATTTCTAATTGTTAAATATGAAACTTCACTTGTTTTAACTTAGGAAAAGCATGTTAGTAACTTATTTGACCTATTTGACTAAATTACAATATACGTTTTCTCTTGGAAAGCATGTTAGCAACTTATTTGCCTTATTTGACTAAATTGCAATATATGTCCTTCTTATGAAGCATGTTAGATGCTCGATTTTACTTGTTGTTCGCATTTGGCTTCCTCTCAGTTACATATTGATTTATTATGGTGTATTAACATTTGGGGCTATGGGTTCAATTCCCGGGAGATCCCTTGTTATTGGTATGTTGGACTATGGGTTCGATTCCCGGGAGATCCTCTGATATTGACATGACGGACTACGAGTTCAATTCCCAAGAGATCCTCTAATATTTATATGACGGACTACGGGTTCAATTCCCGGAGACCTCTGTTATTTTTATAAAGGACTGCGGTTTCAATTCTCGGAGATCCTCTGTTATTAGTCTGAAAGACTGGGGGTGCAAGTCCTGGGAGATCATCCGATATTGGTATAAATGGACTGCGAGTTCGATTCTCGGAGCTCCATGTGGAAATCCTGACTTTTGAGTGATTTGCCTTGTGTTCCTAGTTTATTCTTGTAGCCATTTTGTTTTAATTATTGTCTTGTTAGAAATTCGGGATTTACTTCGTTATCTACTGTCTATTTATTCTTACATTATATTTTATGATCGTCTCAGTAGGGCCTCGACCTTCCTCGTTATTACTACATCGAGGTTAGGCTTGGCACTTACTGAGTACCGCTGTGGTGTACTCATGTTACTCTTCTGCACACTTTTGTTGTGCAGATCCACGTACCTCTGGTCAGGTGCGCTATTATAGTTCTCGGAGCTACATTTGGAGGCTTGAGGTATGCATCTGCCGCGTCCGCAGAGCCGAGGAGTCTCCCTCTATTCTACCTTTAGTAAGTAGTGTTATTCATGTACTCACTCGTTGTAGACACTTCTGGATGTTAGAACCATGTGTTATACTTTACTCTTAGCCTGTGTTACCTGTGGGTTTCCGAGTCTTGGAGGTTTCTACATATTTATCTTGTGCTATTTATGTTTTATTGTATCGTTTCCGCAAAGATCGTTGAATTTTCGCAATGTATCAGGCTTTCCTAGTCGCGACTACTGGGTGCCGTAATGACAGGTTCACGATTGGTGAACTAGGGTCTTGACTGGTCAAGATGGGCTAAGTTCAATAAATGGGTGGGTCAATAACCAACCCAACCTTGAACGCGTTGGGCGGGTCCTTTGGGCTTGGCAAAATTTTATAGCCCTAATTTTGATCTTGTACACTATTCCTGTCCAAAAGGCGATAAGTAAGAATCAACTATTAAAATAGTTACTCAAAGATTTGTGAATTCATAGACTAACCGTTAGGTAATATTCTTAAAATAAAAAAGGGATAATTTCAGCCCTTGTCACTTGGCCTAACAGCCCAACAAAAAGTGGCACATGTTTGAATAGTTTGGCCCATCTTTGAATTACTTATATTACAAACTCACTTTTAGGGTTTGTTCATTTTCATTTTCCCCCACCACACTCCATACTCTAAACCCTCCTCTCTTTGCTTTCTCCTATCTCACTCATGTAGATCTGGGTATTTGTAGAACTCATACTTGATTTAAAGCATTTTATCTACTAAGTTTATTAATCTTCATAAATTTTTAGAGATGTCAAATATTGAATCTCGATTTATGTGTGTCCAAATTTAAAATTGAAGTTTTGTTGCATCCATATTCTAAACTCCATTGAAGGAACTTTGAAGCTCAAAGTTCAATTCAAAAAATCTAACTCTAAACTAATGGGTTAAGTTATAAATTATTGTAAAGGCTTGTAATGATAAGAATATTGAGTGCTGGATTAACTCTGTTTGATTAACATTGGTTTTGGGAACCATACTAGTTGAAGAAGGAAGGTCAGGATAAATCCAGTTTTTTATACACCGTTCTACATCATTATACAATATTATATAAAATTATAATGTCCCCAGTCGCTGACAATTGAGTGTGACATTCCATGCAATGAATATATCAGTCAATGACGTTGCCAAGGTAGATGTTTTTCTTTGCCTACATAGCTGCAGGATTATCGGGGCATCGTTCATTATCTCACTCGACGGGCCCTTCTCCAGGAAAAGACAATAGGCCGTGGCGAGACTGTCGACATCGGTCAAATCCGGACTGATCGTCCTTGAAATGACAGTCCTTTTAAGATATTGCGTATAAAGAGAAAGATAGCCAGTCCTCTTGGACGGCCGAGAGTGTTATGTAAGGGTATAATATTGTATAATATTATATATTGGATGTAAAAATACTGTTATACAACATTGATCTTTTCTTTGAAGTAAGTTTCATGATAGTAATTTTAGTTTTTTGCATGTTTTTTATTTTTAGTTTTTCCAGTCCTCTTTTTCTTTTTTTTGGTTACTTTTTGTTTAGATTTTTCTTTTTTGCTTTTACTTTGTATTCTCAAGTTTCCTATTAACATCGAGTTTGCTTCTTCTTCTTTTTTTTTTTCGCCAGCAAAATACTGGTATACATTATTCAACATTTCATATATAAGTTTATACAAACTTATACATCAATCTTTTTTTTTTGTTGCTTTTACTATGCAGATGCAGTTAAAACTGAAAAATAGAATTTTTTTATTTTTCTCACTTTTATCTAACAGCTTATTTATAATGTTAATTTTTTCGTTGATTTCTCTATTAAATGATGAATTTTTAAATTTTTTCTTTTCTTGTTGAGTTTTCTGTCAAATAAGAAACTTTTGGAGCAAATTCACTATATAGAAATTGGAAAATAAGAGATTCTAGGTCTGTTTTTGTATGTTTATAGCTAAGATAGGAAAGTATAAACTTGGGCTACATATTTGTAAACTTAAATATTGGGCTACATATTTGTAAACATAAATGTAAATCATTTGATTGAAAAGTTAACTTGTGGAGCGTATTATTATGTAATTTTGCCTAAAATAATTACTTCAGAAGAATATACTACTCTATTTGAATCAATTTGTGTTTCTAAATTAGTGAAGTAAGATCTGAAAATATGAAGCAACGGTCAAAAACCAAATCCTATATAAGGGTTGAGAAGACTTTAAGACAAAGTACGCAGCTTCGTCATGTATTTTTCAATCTTTCTACTGTATTAGTTTTAAGTTGACCAGTTTCCTAAAAGCTAGAGGCAAAAAAAAGAAAATAATTAAGAGGTTTTGTCACTACTCATAGTGGAAACTGGAAACGAAAGAATCCAATAATTGGAACTCATTAATGGTGAACGAAGAAAAATAATAACTCGTAATGAGAACCTTTATGATTCAAGAGAACTGAATACAAGTACCACACTGAGACACAAACTCGTATACATATATTTTGCCTCATTTGCTTTCAATTCAGTCTTAAATCTAACGCAATATGTTTGTCCGCAGAGAAGAAGTTAGTTGACTAAATTATTATCTAGTCGACTATAGTTTTAAAATTATAAATAATTCACCCCACCTCTCTTCTGTTTCATATTATTGGGATAGTTTTACATGTACCTTATTTTATTTATTGAGAAGTTTCATTAAAATCTGTTATTCAGGAATCAATTGGTGCAGTCATACTTACTACTAGGTTAAAATTTCAAATCGCCTCTGATCACTTCCAATCTAGACTCTACCCATTATGAGCAAAACATTATAAGAGTATCACCAATAACAAGATGATTAGCCTAAAACCCAACTTAGGCTCCTAATATAATCCAAATACTCAGATTTTAGCTGGTAGTCTACCCTATTATGTTTTGGGAAATCTTACAAAAAATATCCCAAAAATATGTTAAGTTACCAACATCTGGCATGAATCATATACATACCAAAACTAGACAAACACATAAAAAAAATTAAAAAATCCAGAGAAATATTTTTTCTCACCAAAAATGACATGCAAAGATATCGTTCCATCCTTTTAAGCGTGATTACAAACACTAGATACAAAACTGAAAGGAAATTTCATGTATAAGGTAGTAAATAAGGTGGTGAAATACAAACATATATATATATATATATATATATATATATATATATATATATATATATATATATATATATATATATATATATATAATCTAAGTAAAAAGGATTTTTTTTTCAATGGGTATGGTTGAGATTCATTGTAAACATATAGATAAGTCAATATACAAAATTTGAGGAAGATTGGAGGTGATTTGGACTGAGTTGGTTTCAAAATTTGTAGTTAAAATCTAGTTTAAAAAGTTCTTTTGTGATACATATACACACTTGATAAAAATATGATGCATAAGTGATACACAGTGCGATACACATCTTCGACTTTAAATTTTCAATTTAAACCACCTTAACACTCAACCAAATCATTCCAAAACTGAAATACAAGCTCCTTAAGATGTATCCAAACGATTCTATTAACACACTAAAAAAAGCAAATTTAACTTTTTTTATTACAAATAGCTAATTGGTTAATATTAATAATATTTTTTGAATTGTTTAATTTATATACTAAACTACATATAAATGAATATAAATTTTTCCTAAGTTTTGAGACAGCCAACATGTACCCAAAAAAATACGTTACTCGCTGATATTTAGCAATTAATTCATAATATTTAAAATAGCCACAAAAATATTACCAATAAAATAAAACATTCAAAATATCTAGAAAATTTTAAATTCACTAAGAACGCATAGTGGATAATATATAAAATTTGAGAAAGATCGAAGGTGATTTAGACCAGTTTACAATCAATATTAAATACTAATGATACATCATATTAAAAAAACTATGCAAAAAATAATTATTTTCAATTTATATATTTGAAATTCATTGAGAACACATAGTGAGGCAATGTACACAATTTGAGAAATATTGGAGGTGATTTGCAGTCAAAATTCATATTTGAAATTAATTTTAAAATTTTTCTATGACACTATCTAATATATATCTCGCACATAAGTATACATAAATATATATATGATACCCAAGGACTACACATTTGATACATATGCAATATATAAAGAATACATGGAGGATATACATAGCACGTGCTTAGGAGACTATATGGAAGGGTACTAGGGCACGTGATGTAGACAGGTTTAAACTATAGTACTCAAGAAGCATTGGGGATAAGAATAGGGTAGGTATTTGAGTTGACACAGAGCTCGTGGTTGACGTTAGGAGGGTAAACGATAGGTTGATGAGTATTAAGCTTGTAGTTGGTGGGTTTACTTAACCAAGGACAAAGCTCAGGAGGTAACTTATCCAAGGACAAAGCTCAGGAGGTATGGGAGAAGTTGTTGGCTATGAAGGCCAAGATGAGTAAGGGGGACGCATCTAGCATGTGGTTCACGACAGTGAATTGCATTAGGGTAGCAACTAGAGAGGTCTTAGGGGTCACGAAGGGTTCTCCTAGGGTCATTGAGGGGAATAATGGTGGAATGGAAAGGTCCAAGGTAAAGTGGAAATTAAGAAAGCTGCTTATGTGAAGATAGTGGAGAGTACAAATGAGGAGGAAGAAAGGACTTATTAGGAGTGATAAAGAAAGGAAAATAAAGAGTCAAAGTTAGCAGTTGCGATGGCTAAAAATACGGTGTTTGCTCATTTTCACGATGAGCTCGGGGGCAAAGGCGGGGATAAAAAGTTGTACCGTTTGGCCAAGGTGAGGGAGAGGAAGGATTGTGACTTAGACCAAGTCAACTGCATCAAGGACTAGGATGGAAAAGTATTGATTGACGAGGAACTTATTAGGAGAAGATGGAAGACATACTTCCATAAGTTGTTTAATGAGGGTAGGGATAAATGCATTGTGCTGGGGGAGTTGGAGCACTCCAACAGTTGGCGGGATTTTGGGTACTCTAGGCGGATTACGGTAAAGGAGGTGGAAGGTGCGATGCGTAAGATCTGTAGGGGAAGAGCGACAAGGCCAGACAAAATCCTAGTGGAATTCTGGAAGGACAAGGGGCGAGCAAGCTTGAGGTGGCTCATTGGTACGTTTAATGTTATTTATAAGATGAATGAGATGCCCGAAGAATGGAGATGGAGTGCGATGGCTCTACTTTAAAATAAAAAATGTGATATCCAAAATTTCTATAATTATAGGGGTATTAAGCTATTGAGTCACACTACGAATGTTTGGTAGCAGGTGGTGGAGGCCAAGGTGAGGAGGTGTGTGTCTATTTTTGAGAATCACTCTGGATTCATGCAAGGGTGTTCGACTACAAAAGCGATTCATCTGGTAAGGAAATTAGTGGACCAGTATAGGGAGAGGAAGAAGGACTTGCATATGATGTTCATTGATCATGAGAAAGGATATGATAAAGTCCCGATGGAGGTCTTGTGGAAATATTTGGAGGCTAGCGGCGTTTCGACACATACATTAGGTTAAAAAACTATATGTATGATTATGTGAAGACTGGTGTAAGGATTGTGGGTGGTGACTTGGAGCGTTTCCCTCAGGTGATGGGTTTGCACCAGGGATCGGCTCTTAGCCTGTTTTTATTTGCCTTGGCGATGGATATACAATCGCGACACATCCAAGGGGAGGTGCTTTGGTGCATGATAATTTTCGAGGATATAGTATTGAATGCTTTCTTCTGTCAAAGTTTGCATACCTATCATGTTCTTCTTCAGACTCACTTTCATCTTCTTCTTCTATGGATGCTTTCACTTGTTTTCCCTTAGACGCTGATCTTGTTCTCTTGGCAAAGAGGATTCAGTAGGAACTAGTTTTGAGAGCTTCTTTGAAGAAGTCCTAGTCTCCTTTGGTTTTGCAAGTGGAACCTGCACAGTAGTATTTCTTTCTTTATGGACCTGTTCCATCTCCTCTTCATCCTCTTCAGCTGAAACTTCTGAACTCTCACCTATCTTCCCTTTCCCTTTTTCTTTTCTTTTTATCTTACTCTCCTCTAAAGCTTTCTGCAACTTCACTCTTTCTAACATTGCTTCTAGTTGTCCTAACCCTAAGAATAGACTTGGGTGTTGAAGGTTTGGATTTCTTGGTTGGTTTGGACGCAACAGTGGTCCTTTGTGGAGAAGCCTTGCATTTCTTGAGATTATAACTAGCCCCAACCTTCTTCATCATCTCAAATAGAGTTTCCTCTGCAGATAGACCAGGTTCAACAGTTTGTTTGCTAAAACCAACTAACCCTTCAGCAGCCTCTCCATACTCACTTCTCCCTGACTTTGAGGCTTTCTTCTCCGCTCCCACATAGAGCTAGCACCTTCTTCCTCTTATTTTTCTTCAATAATACAAATCCCCTATAGCAACATCTTTAGCATCCCCTATCAGAATATACCTATTTTCTACCCTTTCCCCTAAGTCATCAAAAACAACACTTGGATTTACCTCTTTTGGGGTTTCTTGTTGAGTGACATTGCCAGAAGGCCCGGGTTCATCTCCTTCACTGGAAAATATGTAATCATCAGACTCAGAACTGGAATCAGTTTCTTTTACTGGAGATTATTTCTTTTGACTTGCCTTCAATCTTTTGTTTAGAGATTTCCTCAAGGGACAAGTCGCAACAACTTTTCTTGCTATCATTTTTGTGCAATGGAATATGGGCTTCGGTTTCACTAGGAGGTGTGTATGATGAAGTGGTGTTAGGTGACACTGGTGGTGGGGTTCCAGGATTATCTTGCGGATTCGACAATTTTGGTGAAGAATTTCTGTAAGGCTTGAGAGAATTTTTGACAATTTTTGAGGGTTTGGAGAAAAGAGTGGATGATCAGGGTTTTGAGATGACAGTTAAGAATGATTACTGGGGTTTATAAAGAGTGGTCATTATAGCTCTAGGAACGGTAGCTTTTCAGGTGTCAGCAGAGGTCTAATCAGCTTATAGTTCCAGTCTCCCTAGTTATTTATTAGGATTAATTAGAATATCTAAGTTATAGGAGATAGAGTTCCGTTACACCTGGAATTCTAATTTCAATTAAACTTGTTCAATTAGCCCCAACGGATATAATTTTTGAGACGATTGGGTTTTCTAGGACTCTTGCTCATGATTGAAAATTAGAATTTTCTATTTGTGCAAAGTATAGAAACATACCCGACCTTTCTCATGAGCATGCATTGATGAACTAGAATATTTAAATGAAACTTCTCTTGATTATACCTTAAATGTCAGAATAGAGAATTTGTAAGAGTGAGTCACATAAACACGTGTCATAAGAGTATACTATTTACAGTAATGAGTAGAAATTAGTATAATAGTTACAAAAATTAAAAACTGCTAACCAATTTTTTTTTCTTTTTTTTATTGTGTATTCTGAACATGACCTCTTAGGTGATCTTAATCATCCCGAATTCCAACATGTTCCTCTCAAAATTTTCTCTACTTAGTGTTTTGGTGAAGATGCCAGCTATTTGTTTATCAGTCGCACTGAATTCTATGGAGATTAGCCCTTTTTCATAGTTGTCTCTTAAGAAGTGGTGTCTAGCATCTACATGCTTAGTCCTTTTATGATGTTCTTTGTCATACTGATTGTACTAGTGTTATCACAAAATATAGGTATGCATCCCACTTCAATTCCAAAATCTACCAATTGTTGCTTGTTCCAAAGCAACTGAGCACAGCCTGAAGCAGCAGTGACATACTAAGCTTTAGCAGTAGACAGGGCCACTAAATATTGGTTTTTTGTAGCCCATGTTACAAGACAAGATCCTAGGAAGTGTGCCATACCTGAAGTGCTCTTTCTATCCACTATATAACCTGCATAATCAACAACATCATATCCAATTAAGTCAAAATTGCTATCTTTGAGATACCACAAACACAGATCATTTGTGCCTTTTAGGTATCTTAATATTCTTTTGATTGCAGTCAAGTGTGACTCCTTTGGATTTGCCTAGAAACGAGCACAAAGTCCTACACTGAAAAAAAATATCGGGTCTGCTGGCAGTAAGGTACAAAAGTGAATCAATCATACCCCTGTACAACTTTTGATCAACTGATGAACCAGGTTCGTTAGCATCTAACATTGTGGCAGTTGCAATAGGAGTATCTATTTCTTTGGATTCTTCCATTTTAAATTTCTTGATTAGTTCTTTTATGTACTTCTGCTGATGAATCATGGTACCGTTTGGACTTTATTTGATTTGCAAACCTAAGAAGAAATTGAGTTCTCCATCATACTCATTTCAAATTCACTACCCATTAGTTTTGCAAAGTCCTTGCTCAACCTCTCTATAGTATCCCCAAAAATTATTTCATCGACATAAATTAGTACAACAAGAAGGTCTTTACCATTTTCCCTTAGGAACAAGGTATTATCAATTTTACCTCTTTTGTACCCATGCTCCAGAAGGAATTTTGACAATCTTTCATACGAGGCTCTTGGAGCTTGCTTGAGACCATAAAGAGCATTATCCAGCTTGTACACATGGTCAGGACATTCTTTGCTTTAGAATCCAAGAGGTTGCTTTACAAACACTTCTTCTTTGAGATTGCCATTTTGGAAGGAACTTTTCACATACATTTTATGAAGAGTGAATTCCATATGTGTTGAAAAGGCTATGAGAAGTCTAATTGCTTCAAGTCTAGCAACTGGAGCAAAAGTCTCAGCATAATCGATGCCTTCCTCTTGACTATTACCTTGAACCACCAACCTTGCCTTATTTCTTGTAACTGTTCCATATTCATCCAGCTTTTTTCTGAAGACCCATTTTGTCCCGATGACTGACCTGTCCTTAGGTCTTGGAATCAAGTGACAGACTTGCTTCTTCCAAACTGATTGAGTTCTTCTTGCACAGTATTGATCCAATCTGCATGTTGTAGAGCTTCACTCACATTTTTCAGGTTCAATCAGGGACAAAAAGGCATCAAATGCACACAGGTTCTTCAGTTGTGATCTAGTCTTGACTCCAAATGTGGGATCATTGATAATGTTCTCAATGGGGTGAGAACTCAGGTACCTGTAAGATTTCCCCAATAACTGGTTTCTGCTAGCTTCTCCTACATTATTATGCTGTAAAGGAACAGGTTCAGGTATAGGATCATTTAGAGAATTTTGTATAGTTTCTCTCAGATTGGTTCCCGTTGTCAGGTTGCCCAGGGTGAAAGGACTTGTTCCTTCACCTGCTCCTTCCTTGGATGCCTCCATGACTTGTGTTATAACTTCAGTCATTTGTGTCACCAGTCCAATGGCTTCAACTTCATGTTCCTGTCTCTCAGAAAAAGTGTTAGATTCATCAAACACAACATGTACACTTTCTTCAACACATAGAGTTCTTTTGTTAAACACTTTATATGTTTTTCTACGTCAATCATATCCCAAGAATACTCCTCATCACTTCTGGAATCAAACTTGCCTACGGAGTCTTTGCCATTATTGTGCACATAGCACTTGCAACCAAAATCCTTAAGATGGGATATGTTTGGTTTTCTCCCTTTAAGTAACTCATAAGGAGTTTTCTCTACAAGAGGTTTGGTCATGCATCTATTAATTATATAGCAAGCAGTTTTTATAGCCTCTGCCCAAAAGCTATGAGATAGTTTACTGTAAAGCAACATGGTCCTTGCCATATCCTCAAGGGTCATTTTCTTCCTTTCAACTACCCCATTTTACTGAGGAGTCCTCGGAGCAGGGAAATTATGATCCATTCCATTTTCATCACAAAATTCAGCAAACTTTGCATTTTCAAATTCAAATCCATGATCAGATCTAATGGATGCAAGTTGATTTCTTAAATTTTTTCTCAATTTTTCTAACAAAAGTTGTGAACATGTCAAATGCTCTCATCATTAGAAGTTGGAAACAGCACCCATGTAAATCTAGAATAATCATCAACAAGCACCATAACATATCTTTTACCACCTCTGCTCATGGCTTTCATTGGACCACAGATATCCATATGAACCAATTCCAACATCTTGGACTAGCTTACTATTTTCTTAGGTTTGAAGGATGACCTTACCGCTTCCCCCTTGCGCATGCCTCACAAACTTTGTCTTCTTTGAACTTGATATTAGGTAACCCTATCACCAAGTCCTTGGAAACTAATTTGTTTAATTGATTTAGACTAGCATGACCAACTTTTTGTGCCAAATGATGGAATCATTAATTAACACACTCGGACAAGTGAGTTCATTTTCAGAAAAGAGTCGACAAATGTACAATGTAAATATTGTTAACTCTTCTTCCCTGCAAAATAATTTTTTCAGTAGTAAGGCTAATCACAAAACATTTTAAGGAAGTGAAAGCCATAAGATTACCTCTGTCACACAGTTGTAACACACTTATCAGGCTATATTTCAAGCCATCTATCAAATAGACATTCTCAATGGAATGAGAGTCTGTCTTTCCTACCTTTCCAACCCCAATGATCTCTTTCTTGCCATTTCCAAATGATACATTGCCTCCTTTTAGGTTCTCAAGTGAAAGAAACCTGTCCTTATTACCAGTCATATGTTTTGAGGAGCCACTATCGATGTACCATATTTGGCTACTTCATTTCACTTGGACATGCAAAATGAAATCAGGGTTTAGTCTTAGGAACCCAAACTAGTTTGGGTCCCTTTCTATGGGAAAAATGATGAATTATCTTTTTCTTTGCCCAACGAGGCAGTTTGTGTTTTTCTTGAACAAAAGCTTTATTCTTTTGACCGGCTTTTTCTTTTGCATTGCATTCATTTTTGTAATGGCCAGTCTTACCACAATGTGTACAGATCTTATTCTTAGAAAGAGTGAGGTACTTATTTTTGGGAACCCATTTTGGAGCTTGTGTTCCAAACCTAAGTCCTCTCTTGTAGTTGCTGTGATGCTCTTGCAGTCGGGAGAGTGCGTCGGAAGCCTTGTTCCATTTGCATGTTCTGCCTAGTTCATGTTTCACCTTTCATAGTTCTTTTTTAAGGACCTAGATTGATTCATCTTTCTTATACAGCTTATCTTTCATTTTTCCTAAATTTTCTTCTACTGCGAGAAATCAGCCTTTTTCTTCCCGTTCCTATTTTCAGTTTTAAGTTTTCAGACTTGAGTTCTAGGACACAATTTTCCAGTTGAAGAACTTGGTTCTTCAACTCAGTATTTAAGCTATTACTCTCATCAGCCCTAGATTCTAGCCTTTTGCATTTTTCTTCTAGTATTGCACAATCCCTAGACAGAACATCTTTCTCACTTTTTATTATTTCAGACTTATCTATGAAGTCCATCAAAAGCTCAGCCAATTTTTCTTTAGACAGAAATTTAATCTTTTCTTTAAGATGTAGAATACTTACCTGCTGTTCATCTTCTGATTCTCCGATGGCTATAAGAGCTTGCTCATCTTCAGCTTCATTTTCTAAGTCTTCATCTAACGTATCTCCCCATGCAGCAACCATCAATTTGGTAGTTCCTTTGTTTCTTCTTGGTTGAACGTGTTCCTTCTTCATGTTCCTTCTTTCTTCCCTTTGTTTCTTCCACTCAATCTCCCATTGAGGGAAGTTTTTGATCATGTGATCTGTCTTTCCACATTTAAAGCAACCATCATTTGCCTACTTCTCACGAGCCCTAGGTTTGTTGAATGTTGATCCTCTTGAAGAACCCTTGCCTCTAATAAGATATTTCCTGAAGTCTCTAGTTATCATTGTCATTTCATCATCTTCAAGATCTGATCCTTCTGAGATTCTATGAGCCAGACTTCTTTCTTTCTTTGGAGAATCCATCTTCATAGTTTTCCTTCTCAATTCATAAGCAGTCAAATTTCCAATCAGTTCATCCAATTTCAGAGTATCAATAATTTTGGATTCCTGAATGGCAATGATTTTGCTCTCTTAGGAGATTGAAAAACTCTAGTTAGAATCTTCTCTACCTTGTCTTCTTCAAGAATAACCCTTCCAAGAGACTCAATTTCATTTGTCAGTGTAGTGAACCTAGTATACATCTCTTGGATAGTTTCACCATCCTTCTTAGTAAAATTCTCATATTGAGAATACAGTAGAGTTCCTCTTGATCTCTTCAGCTGAGGTGTTCCTTCATGAGCCACTTGTAAAGTATCCCAGATCTCCTTGGCAGTTGTACAACCTTGAATCCTACTGTACTCATCAAGACTAAGTCCACACACTAGCCATTTCTTAGCTTTAGCATTTTTCCCCCACTTCCTTAGGTCTTCAGCAGTACAATCCGCTTTAGTCATAGGCACATCCAACCCTTCAGCAGCCTTCTTAGTTGTGGCAAAAAGACCATTAGTAATGATGTCCCAAAGATCATAGTATTCCCCGACGATGTGGTCTCTCATTCTATTTTTCCACCAAGAGTAATAGACCACATTGAAGAGTGGAGGCCTTGCAGTAGACTGTCCTTCCCAATTCCTAGGTGGTGCAGTCATGTTGATCCTTTTCCTAAGGTGTTAACCTCTTCAAGGATAACCTGCTCTGATACCAATTGATGTTAATAAACGTCAATACCACACAAGAGGGGGGTGATTTGTGTGGTACCTAATTTTGGCGTTAGAAGAACCTAGTTCTTCTAAGTGTTCTAACTACAGCGGTTTGCGAAATAATAAGAACTGAAAGTAAAGTGCACAGATATTTTATGTGGAAACACCTGGCACAAAAGGTAAAAAAACCACTACCTAGTACTTGATAGGATTTTCCCAAACTCCACTAAAAATCAATGAGCCAAAACAGCATTTACAAAGACTCTTTGTAAACCTAAGGATTAGACTCTAATCCCAGTGTGGCACACAGCTTCATCTGCTGCGACACGATCAAGTTAACTCTAACTTGATGACACAAGGTACCTAATACAATTGCCTCTAATAAAGCTGAAAGGTACAATTTTTTAACCTACTACAATTGAACTAAACAAACAGATGGAACTGGTTCTTCTCTCTTAGTTCATGTAGCTTTAGGTGTACACACTTGTATCTTGCATATATAGTTCACAAAACAGACTCGCTTTATTTGCTCTCAAATATACTTTACTTTTTCTTGTGTGTGTTGCATACAAAAGATAACCAATACAATAATAGATTGAGTTAGTAGTTAGAGTTTGATTATAACTCCACTTCTTATCCGTAGTCCATTTAAGTCCTTAGCCAATACAAACTCCAACTCTTCTCCTAACTTAGGATCAAGTTTTCTTCACATAGGGAGACTGTCATCCTTATCCCAAATGCAACCTTTTCAATTACGTTCAGAAGATATTTATGCGTGATCTTTAATGCATATCTTCCTCACGTGCTTCACATGTGCCCTGGTTAATTCAGACTAGTACAAGATGGACCAGGTCCTTCCATAGGTTTATTTGTCAATCTTCAAAACTCCAACTGAAACTTGGGCCAAAAATTTGTGAAACAACCTCCAAGGTTTGAGATCAAGGAATATCCTAAGTCTGTGTACAAGTTAGACAAGGCTATTTATGGACTCAATCATGCTCCAAGAGCATGGTATGAATGATTTTCCAAATTCATGCTAGCGCATGGTTACGAAAGAGGTAAAATTGATAGTACCTTATTCTTAAGGGAAAAAGTTAAGGATATCCTTGTGGTACAAATATATGTTGATGATATAGTCTTTGGGGACACAATTGATAAGCTAAGTAAGGACTTTGTAAAATTAATGGGGAGTGAGTTTGAAATGAGTATGATGGGTAAGCTAAACTTCTTCTTAGCCTTTCAGATCAAAGAAAGTCCTAATACAATCATCATTCATCAGCATAAGTATGCAAAAAAGCATATCGAAAAGTTTAAAATGGAAGAATCAAAAGAAAAAGACACACCCATTGCAACTTCCACTATATTAGACATTGATTAACCTGGTTCATGAGTTGATCAAAAGTTGTATAGGGGTATGATCCGTTCACTCTTGTATCTTACTTTCAGCAAACATGACAAATTTTTCAATGTAGAGTTTTATGATCGTTTTTATGAAAATCCATAAGAGTTTGACTTGCCTATGCCTACTGTCAAGAGGATACTGAGATATTTGAAATGGACCACTGATCTATGTCTTTGGTACCCCAAAGGTAGTATTTTCAAACTTGTAGGATATGCTAATGTTGATTATTTAGGTTTTCTAGTTGATAGAAAGAGAAATTTAGGTATGGCCCACTTTCTTGGTTCATGTCTTGTGTCATGGACTACCAAAAAGCAAAAATCAGTGGCCATATCTACTGCTGAAGCTAAGTATGTTGTTTTTGCCTCTTGTTGTGCTCAATCGCTATGGATCAAACAGCAACTATAGACTTTTGTATTGAAACTAGTTGCATTCCTATATTCTGTGATAGCACTAGTGCTATAAGTATGACAAAGAACCATGTTCATCATAAAAGGACTAAGCACATAGATGTTAGGCACTATTTCTTAAGAGACAACTATGAGAAATGTTTGATCTATATAGAATTCAGTGCTACTGATAAGCAAATTGGTGGCATATTCAGTAAAGCACTTAGTAGAGAAAACTTTGAGAGGAACATGGGGAATTAGGGATGATTAAGATCATCTAATAGGCCCATCTCAAAATACACAATGAAAAAAAAATGGAAATTGTTTTTAAAAAAAAAACTATTTTGCTAGGAATTCTAACTTTGTGTAAATATCTAGATTAATTCTTACTTAGTTTAATAATTTAATTAGTATACTCTTGTGACATGTGTATATATGACTCATTGATCTCTTACAAAGTTTTTCCTATTATGCATTTGACGCGTTCAAGAGAGTTCTAAAGGAAGAACTTGTTCATCAGTATGGGTTCGTATGAAAGCTCAGGTATGTTTTCTATGCGCTACACAATTAGAAAGATTAATTATTCAATAATGAGCAGAAGTCCTATACTTTTAAAATTACTAGAAAATTCTATCTGTTGAGCATTGAACCAGTTCTTTCCATCTAGAACTCTAAAATCGTGATTTTTTCCTAATATCTAGGGAACACAAATAATCATTAAAATTCTGGAATTTCAGTTTGATTAGACTTCTATTTGACCCCTGAAAAAAATGTCGTCACTTAATTAATGTCTAATTTTCTTTAGATACACGGCTAGGCCTCAAATATTCAATGGTCAGTACTATTCTTGGTGGAAAAACAAGATAAGGGATCACATCATAGGAGAAGACTATGAACTCTGGGACATAGTCACTGATGGTCCTCTAGCAACTACAAAAAAGAATGTTGAAGGAGTGGATGTGTCAAAGATAAGAGTTGACTGCATTGCTAAAGACCTGAGGAAGTTGGAGAAGAATGTCAAAGATAAGAAATGGCTTGTGTGTGGACTAGGTCCAGATGAGTACAGTAGAGTTCAAAATTGTACCACTGTTAAGGAAATCTGTGACACTTTGCAAGTGGCTCATGAAGGAACACTTCAAGTGAAGAGGTTCCGAGGAACACTGCTATGTTCTCAGTATGAGAATTTATCCATGAAGGAGGGAGAAACCATCCAAGATATGTATACAAATTCATCATACTGACAAATGAACTTAAATCTCTTGGAGGATTATGCTAGGAGAAGACAAAGTTGAGAATGTTTTGACAAGGGTTCTGCCAGTCTCTAGGGAAAGCAAAATCACTGCTATTCAGGAATCAAAATATATTGATACCCACAAGAAGGATGAAGTAGTTTGAAACTTACTGCCTATGAACTGAGAAGGAAAACCACGAAAATGGATGCACCCAAGATGGAAAGAAGTCTGGCTCTCAAAATTGCTGAAGGTTAAGATATGGAGGATGATGAAATGGCTATGATCACTAGAGATTTCATTAAATACCTGATGAGAGGAAAGGGATCTTTAAAAGGTACAACCTTAATCAAACCAAGGGCTCCGGAGAAATAGATCAATGAGGGTTGCTACAAGTGTTGTAAGACTGATCACATGATCAAGAACTACCCTCAATGGGGAATTGAGTGGAAGAAGGAAAAAGCTGAACGACGGAGTAGGAAGAAGGAACATGTTCAACAAAATGTAACAAAGGATCAACAAAGGCTATGGTGGCTACCTAGGGAGAAACATCTAATGAGGACTCTGAAGATGAAGCTGGAGATGAACAGACATTTATGGTCATCAGAGAATCAGATGATGAACAAGAGGTAAGTATTCTTCATCTGAAAGACAAGATTAAATTCTTGTGTAAAGAAAGGTTGTTTGAGATATTGCTAGACTTTATTGATGAGTCTGAGATAATTAACAATGAGAAGGAAGAGTTGTCTAGGGAATGTATGATCCTAAAAGCCAAGTACAAAAATCTAGAGTCTAGGGCTAATGAGAGTGAAAGTGAAAATACTTAGTTAAAGAACCAGGTTCTTGAACTTGACACTAGTGTCCTAGAACTTAGGTCTGAGAACTTAAAACTAGGAACAGGAAAGAAGAAAGTTGAATACACTCATCTCACCCTAGAAGAAAACTTACGAAAAATGAAGGATGAGTTTTACAAGAAAGATGAGCAGATAAGAGTATTAAAAGAAGATCTATAGAAGGTAAAACATGAACTAGATAGAACTTGCAAATGGAACAAGGCTTCTGATGAACTCTCCTGGCTACAAGAATATCATAGTAGAAATAAAAGAGGACTTGGTTATGGGACTCAAGAAACTATATGGGATCCTAAAAGAAAGTACCTCACTCTTCTTGTTGCACACATTGTGGCAAGACTGCCTATTACAAAAATAAATTTAATGCAAAAAAAAGGCCAGTAAAAAGAACAAAAATTTTGTTGAAGAGAATAATAGACTGCCTAGGTGGGCTAGAAAGAATCTGATTTATCCCTTTGGCCATAGAAAGGGACCCAAATTAGTTTGGGTTCGTAAGACTAGCCCCTAATTTCTTTTTGTTTGTCCAAGTGAAGGGAAGCAGCCAAATATAGTACATGGATAGTGGTTGCTCAAAACATATGACTAGAATCAAGAACCAGTTCCTTTCACCTGGGAACTTAAAAGGAGGTAATGTCTCCTTTGGAAATGAGAATAAAGGTGAGATCATTGTGCTTGGAAAGGTAGATAAGACAGACTCTCACTCCATTGAGAATGTCTACTTGATAGATTGCTTAAAATACAGTCTGGTCAATGTGTTACAACTGTGTGACAGAGGTATCCTTGTAGCGTTCCCTCTACTAAATGCTTGGTGATTAATCTTACAACTGACAAGATTATTTTGCAGGGAAAATGAGTTAACAATATTTACATTATAGATTTTTATACTCTCTCAAAAAATGAACTAGCCTGCCTAAGTGTGCAGGAAAATGATCCCCTCCTGTGGCACAAAAGACTTGGTCATGCCAGTCTGAATCAAATAAACAAATTGGTTTCCAAGGACTTGATCATAGGGTTACCTAACATCAAGTTCAAGGAGCACAAAGTTTCTAAGGCTTTTGCATGGAGGAAGCAGGTAAGATCATCTTTTAAATGCAAGAAAATGGTAAGCACAACCAAGTCATTGGAACTGGTCAATACGGATCTCTGTGGTCCAATGAGAACCATGAGCAGTGGTGGAAAGAAGTATGTAATGGTATTTTTTGATGATTATTCTAGATTTATCTGGGTACTATTACTAACATCTAAAGATGAATAATTTGACAAGATTACTGCCTTTGTTAGAAATACTCAGAAACAATTAGGAAATCAACCTGCATCAATTAGGTCTGATCATGGAACTGAATTTGAAAATGCTAAGTTTACTGAATTTTGTGATGAAAATGGTAAAGATCATAACTTCTCTACCCCTAGGACACCTCAACAAAATGGAGTAGTTGAAATAATGAATAGGACTCGTGATGACATGGCTAGGACTATGCTTCTTTCTAGTAAACTACCTCATAGCTTCTAGGCAGAGGCTATAAACACCGGATGTAACATTATCAATAGATGCATGACAGACCTCTTGTAGAGAAGACTCCTTATGAGCTACTTAATGGGAGAAAACCAAATTTAGCCCATACTAGGGCATTTGGTTGCAAGTGCTTTGTGCACAATAATGGAAAGGACTCCTTAGGTAAGTTTAATCCCAGAAGTGATGAGGGAGTATTCTTGGGATATTTTTCACATAGCAAAGCATATAAAGTATTCAACGAAAGAACTTTCTGTTAGAAGAAAGTGTACATATAGTATTTGATGAAACTAACATTCTTTATGAGAGACAGGAACATGAAGGTATTGCCATTGGATTTGTAAAGGACTTGAATAAAGCCTCACCAAAAGTCAAAGTGGCACCAATAGAAGGAACAGGTGATGTAACGTGGTTTTCCATCCAGGGAAACCTGATAGTGGGAACTAATCAAAGAGGAATTGAAATAAATCCCTTAAAGGAACCTGTTCATGACCTTGTTCATCAACAACAGAACATGAGAGAAACATCTAGCAGAAACTAGTTGGTTGTGAAACCTCACAACTAACAAAGTTTTCATCTTATTGAGATCATTATCACTAATCCAACATCTGGAGTCAAAACTAAATCACAATTAGTGAATCTGTGTGCTTTTGATACATTCTTATCTCTTATTGAATCTAAAAATGTTGTTGAGGCTTTGCATGATACAAATTGAATGAATGCAATGCAAGATGAACTCAATCAGTTTGAGAGAAGTCAAGTTTGACATCTAGTTACAAGACCTAAGGCAGACTAGTCATTGGTACAAAGTGGGTCTTCAGAAACAAACTTGATGGAGATGGAACAGTTACAAGAAATAAGGCAAGACTGGTCGTCCAAGGTTACAACCAAGAGGAGGGCATAGATTATGATGTGGCAATTGCTCTAGATGCAAGACTAGAAGCAATCAGACTCCTCATAGCCATTACAAAACACATGGAATTCACTCTTCATCAAACGGATGTCAAAAGTTCCTTCCTGAATGGATACCTGAAAGAAGAAGTGTTTGTGAAACAACCTCCATGATTTGAGAGCAAGGAATGTCCTGAGCATGTGTACAAGTTAAAAAAGGCTCTTTATGGACTCAAGCATGCTCCAAGAGCATGGTATGAAGGATTTTCCAAATTCCTACTGGAGCATGGTTATAAAAGAGGTAAAATTGATAGTACCTTATTCTTAAGGGAAAAAAGGTAAGAACCTCCTTGTGGTACAAATATATGTTAATGATTTAGTCTTTGGGGCTACAACTGATAAGCTAAGTAAGGACTTTGCAAAATTAATGGGGAGTGAGTTTGAAATGAGCATGATAGGTGAGCTTAAATTCTTCTTAGGCTTGCAGATCATACAAATTCCTAATGGAATAATCATTCATCGGCAGAAGTATGCATCAGAATGTATCAAAAAGTTTAAAATGGAAGAATCAAAAGAAATAGACACATCCATTGCAACTACCACTAAATTAAACATTAATTAACCTGGTTCATCAGTTGATCAAAAGTTTTATAGGGGTATGATATGTTCACTCTTGCATCTTACTGCTAGCAAACCTGATATTATTTTCAATGTAGGGCTTATGATCGTTTTTATGAAAATCCATAAGAGTCTGACTTACTATAGCATATGGGGCTCTGAGGAAGGTTTTAATTGAAAGTTTGAAGGCTATCCATGTGAATGAAAGCCCAGCTCCAAATTTTTATTCTAGCTCTGAGTCTGAGCTCTTTCAATATGCGATTGAAAGAGATGGACATGGGTCTTCTGATTCTGAAAAGACTCAAGAATATCCTTATGAGGTAAGTTCTACTGTTGTTGGAACCTTAGAGACTAGGTTTGTTCTGGTTGGACCCATTAGGGATGTTGAAGTGCTCGAATTACGTAAGAGTGGAGGTAAAAAGAATTTTGTAAAAGAAAAAGGGAGAGAGGGTGCATGCGGCGAAGAGAGAGGAAATGAGAAGGGAAATGTATTTGGTATATGTGGAGTTGCACAAGAGATGGTAGAAAAGAGTGGCATGAAGCCTGGGAGAAGTGTTTTTGGGGAAGCATCTAAATAGCTGGTTCATCTATGCAAACAAAGAGATGAACCTGTTTCATCTACCGAGGAAACCTTTGTTGATCTTCTGAAAAAGGTTGGGGCAAGTTGATATCCAAAGAAACGCAAAGCTACCTCACAAAAAGCCCTAAATGTTCCCAAACAATTCATGAAAAGAAAAGCCTTATCCCAAACACCTACTACCTCTTAAGTGCCTAGGAGTTGAGCCACAAGAAGTAGACTAAAACAGAGTAAAGCTAATCTACAAAAGGCTTTAGAAGAAAGCAAGAAAAAGAAAATTGACAAGGGAAAAGGGAAGGTTGCAGAAACATCAGAGGCTGTTGAGGAAGAGGAGATGGAACTAATCCATCAAGAGAGGGGTACAACAGTAGAGGTTCTTACATCAAAGCCTAAGAAACCCAAGACTTCCTCCCAGAAATCCTCCTTTGTGCCTGTGGTTGTTGATCCCTCACTGGCCAAGAGGACAAGATTTTCAGTGAAATCTAAACAAACAAAAGTTTTTGACGATAGATGATAACTGGAGTGGAGAAGAAGAAAAAATTGAGAAAGAACAGGACAAGCTTAGCATTTTAACAGAAGAAAAATCATGAAATGTAGACTGTTGAAGGACCTGGTGGAACCAGGGATGATGATATTGGTAGACTTTTTGGATGCTCGAGGATGGAAAGACATGGTCCTTCAGATGGAAGGAAGGCTAGCCAGAAATGAGTTGATTAAATTTATGGCAAATGTGGTTGTTAAGGATAGAGTTGTCAGTAGCCAGGTGAAAGGATTTCAAGTACAATTTGATGATTTCAAATTGGGAGAGATTCTGGACATACCCTCTGAAGGGTTTGATGACTATGCTAGGCAAATGTGGCCATGCTTGGACTCCCTCCCCACTGCCTCTTGAAATCACCAAAAGGTTATGTGATTCAATGGATGTGAATGAAGCTAGAGCTATGCAAAAATGTGCTTCGTACTAAATGGTTCCAAGGCTCGTGTTACTAGATAGGGTCATAAATGGTTCCAAGGCTCATGTTACTCCATATGGCTTCGTACTAACCTCAGTTCTGGATAGGCTCAATGTGCCTCTGAAGAAATGGGAAATGGGCTCGAGCAAAGAGCACTTTGGTGTCAAAACTCTTCTCGGTTGTGACTATCCCGTCAATGAAATCCCTGTTGAACCCAGTTCATCTCTGAGGACACCCATCAACAGCAAGGTTAGAACTTTGGTTCAGGAATGTGCATATAATAATTATTAAATTTCTAGGCTGCAGGCTTGTGCGGTTGATGTTGAAGCTGAGAGGGATGGTCTCAGACTTGAGCTTGCAAAAGAAAAGGAGAAGAATGATGGAATTCTTTAGAACATCCTTTATCTTCTCCAAACTCAACCCTACATTTCCTCTAAGACTTAGTATTCCTAGTTTCTGACTCTTGAACTAGTTCTAGTACCCCAGTAACCCAGATCAGGGATTCTTCTATTTTGATCATGGTTTGGATGTTTTTCTTTCTTTTTGTGGTTTTCTTATGGAAACATATCTCTATCAATGACATTGTTGTTTTCTCATGTTCAATGATTATTCTAACATTGATAGTATAAATATGTTTGTTTGATTAGTGATAATTGCACCATGATTTCACTTGCAGTTGCCCATGGCCATAAGTACTTACTAAAATCTAGGATTCACCCTGTGCGTGTAAATTTTCGATGATGCCAGTAGGTGGAATAGATATTGTACTTTACTTATTATTCTGAATTAAGTAATATTTATAACCTAATTAGCCTGGTCCTTGATGATACGTAAAATTTCTAAGTTAAGTGTTGATGGTTAAGTTGAGTTCTTACAGGTTCTTTGATCAGTAAAAAGCATAGAGTTTGTCATCATCAAAAAGGGAAAATTTGTTGGCCCAAGAACATGTGAATTTTTTAAGAATGACAAATGAAATCAGTCATGGACCAGGTCCATCTTGTGAAGCACAGTCTTAATTAACCTATATGTATGATGTGTACGTGAAGGAGATACTTTCATCAGCAATATCTCCTGAATTGATCAAAAAGGCTGTATATTGGATAAGGGGAGAAGGTTTCCTTATATGAATAGAACACAATCCGGATAAAGATAGTGTTGGAGTTTGAGATGTTCAAGGACTCAACTATGCAAAAGTTAAACTAAACTGAGAGCATTCCTGAAGCTACTAGAATGAGATAGAAGAACCAGTTCCATTGTGCTTTTTCCTATTCTTGTTCAATTATAGTAGTTGGTTTAAATTTTAACCTTTCAACTTTCATAGAAGCAATTGCATTGAGTATCTAGAGTGTTCAAATTATATCTAGCTTGAAATTGTCGCAGACAGTTGAGGATGTGTGCTACAATGAGATTAGAGGTAATCCTTAGGATAACAAAGAGTTTTGAATTGCTATTTTGGCTCAATGATTTTAGTGGAGGTTTGGGAAAATCCTACTGAGTAGTGGGTCATGTTTTTTCACCTATTGAGCCAGGTGTTTTCCATGTAGAAATCTCCGTGTTCTTTATTTTATGTACTTTTAATTCTACAAACAGAAGTAGTTAGAACACCTAGAAGAACCTATTTCTTCTGGATCGAAAATTGGGTACCACACAAATCATCCCCTACTCTTTATGGTATTGACAATTATCACTTTAGTTGTTCACCTTCTAAGGACCCACATGATTATCTTGAAAGCTTCTATAAGGTGCTGCAGAACATGTGGATAGCTAAGACCAATGGGGTTGACTTTGCTATGTTTTAGATAATGGGTTCCGCCAAAAGATGGTGGAAGGATTTTGTATCGACCAGACTATCTGGGTCACTTGCTGTTACTTAGGACCAGTTCTCATACATTCCTTGGGAAGTTCCTTCCTGTCATATAGAGAGAGAATTATCGTAGGCATTTTGAGCATTTTCAGTAGGGAAGTATGTTTGTCACTCAGTATAAGACCAGTTTTGTCAATCTGGCATGTCATTCTATTCTTTTGTTTCCTACAGGGAGAGAGAGGGGGTGAGGAGGTTTATTGAGGGACTTGATCAGCTTATTAGGTTGCAGATTATCAAGGGGAACAAGAGTGAGATTTCTTTTCAGATAGATGCTAATGTCGCCAAGCGAGTCGAGATGGTTCTTCCACAGGGAGGAGGCCACGGGTCTAACAAGAGGCCTCATCATTCCGATATGTTTGGTGGTGTCTCATTCGGAGGCAGGGATACTTTTTGTAGAGGCCATCCTCCAAGTCATTTTATTCAGCACTCTAGGCATCCCACAGTGCTTCATTTATCGTGGCCCTCATATGTCTTGTTCCGACAAGCTAGTCTTCCGTGCACCACCATCTCCTATTAGTGCACCTCCGATCCAGAGTTTTTAGAGTGGTTACTCAGGTTGACAGGGTTAGTTTTAGGGTCACCAGTCACATCAAACGAGGTCCTATTATACTTGATGTGATTTGATGCACATTACTAGATTTTGCTCTCGGGCATCAAGCAATTCATAGCATCTAGATTCTTTTTCCATAGTCCCAGCAGTGGGTGCTTCACCACTAGCTCAGCTAGATAGAGGTAGGGATCAGAAAGGTAGAGGTGATGGTCAGTCCATTAGAGGTGGTGGTCAGGTTGATAGAGGTGGAGTCCAGCCAGCTAGGGCCCGTTCTAGAGATATAGTTTAGAGTGGTTGGGCCCAACACCAATGCTATGCTTTTCCACCCTGGTCGAAGGTTGAGTCATCTGACACTATTATCACATGTACTGTTTCAGTTTTCCCTATTGATGCTTCAGTTCTATTTGATCCAGGTTCAACTTATTCCTACGTGTCATCCTATATTGCTTCATATTTGGTTATGCCTCGTGATTCATTGTGTACTCTTGTATATAGGTCTACATCCATGAGAGATGTTATTATTGTAGATCATGTTTATCATTTATGTGTGGTTACCATTAGGACTCATGAGACAAGTGTAGATCTTCTACTTCTCGATATGGTAGAATTTGATATTATCTTGGATATGGATTGGTTGTCACCTTATCACGCTATATTGGATTGTCACACCAAGACAGTGACCTTAGCCTTACCAGGGTTGCCTCGATTATAGTGAAGAGGAACTCCTAGCCATTCTACCAGTAGGGTTATCTCTTATTTGAAGGCTCAACATATGGTTGAGAAAGGCTGTCTAGCATATTAGGCTTATGTATGCGATTCTAGTGCGGAGGTTTCTTCCATGGATTCAGTACTAGTTTTTTGTGAGTTCTCAATGATTTTTCCTACAAATTCTCTAGGGATGCCACCAGACATGTATATTGACTTGGCTTCAAGTACGCAGCCCATTTCTATTTTTGCATACCATATGGCACCTCCAAAATTGAAAGAATTGAAGGAGCATTTGCAAGATTTACTTGATAATGGCTTCATTACACGTAGTGTCTTGCCCTGGGGTGCGTCCGTGTTGTTTTTGAAGAAGTAATATGGATTGATGAGGATGTGCATAGATTATCGATAATAGAATAAATTCACCATCAAGAACAAGTATCTATTGACGAGGATTGATGACTTATTTGATCAGCTTAAGGGTGCCAGGGTGTTTTCAAAGATTAATTTGAGATCTAGCTACCAATAGTTAAGGATTAGGGCATCTGATGCCCCTAAGACAGCTTTTCGGACTTGATATGGACATTATGAGTTTCTAGTGATGTCATTTGGGCTGAAAAATTCCATAGCAGCATTTATGTACTTGATGTACCGGGTGTTCAAATCCTATTTGGACTCCTTTGTGATTGTGTTTATTGATGATATCCAAATCTACTCTCATAGACAAGAGGAGCATGAGCACCATCTCTGAATTTTTCTTTAAACTTTGAGAGATAGCCAGTTATATGCTATGTTTTAAAAATATGAGTTTTGGTTGCACTCAGCCGCTTTATTGGGCCATGTTGTATTAGCAGTGGGCATTCAGATGGATCCTAAGATAATTGAGGCAGTTCAGAACTAGGCTGAACCCAGTTCAGTTATAGAGATCCGGAGTTTCTTGGGATTGGCAAGTTATTATTGTTGGTTTGTGAAGGGGTTTCTCATCTATAGCAGCCCCATTGACCAGGTTGACCCAGAAGGATGCTTTGTTCAGATGGTCAGATGAGTGTGAGGCGAGCTTTCAGAAGCTCAAGACCACATTGACTATGACGTTATTGTTGATGTTGCCCACATGTTTATAATATTATACACTATATTGTGATGCATCATGTATGGAACTTAGGGGGGTATTGATGAAGGATGGCATGGTGATAATATATGCATCGCGGCACCTGTAGGTGCACCAAAAGAATTACCCTGTTCATGATTAAGAATTGACAACCATCTTTGAAAAAATAGGAGCTCAATTTGAGGTAGAATAAGTGGTTGGAGCTATTGAAAGACTATGATATCACTATCTTGTATCATCCCAGGAATGCCAATGTAGCTGCTGATGTATTGAGTGGGGAGTCAGTGAGTATGGGCAGCATTGCCTACATTCACGTCAGTGAGAGACCTCATGCATTAAATATTCAGGCCTTGGACAATCAGTTAGTGAGGTTGGATGATTCTGAGCCTAGTTGTATTCTAGCTTGCAAAGTCATTCAGAAGTATGATGACCCTCATTTGCTTGTCCTTAGGGACATAGTGTGGCACATTGATGTCAAGGCAGTTACGGTTGAGGATGATGGATTTTTAAGGATGCCGGGTCATGTTTGTGTGCCTAATGTGGATGGACTTCGTGAGTTAATTCTTTAGGAGGCCCACAATACCCTGTATTCTATTTATTATGGTGCCACCAAGATCTATCAATACTTGCAATAACATTAGTGGTGGAGGAGGATGAAGAAGGATATAGTTTCATATGTAGCTCGGTGTTTAAATTATCTGCAGGTAAACTATTATATTACATACCTTATGGTTTGCTTTAGAAGTTAGAAATTCCTGAGTGGAAGTGGGAGCGTATCACTATGGATTTTATTGTTGACTACACGTACTCAGAGGACGTTCAACGCAGTTTAGGTTATTGTTGACAGGCTGACCAAGTCAGCACATTTCGTTCTATGGAAGTTACCTATTTGTTTGAGCGGATGGGAGAAATTTACATTTACGAGATCGTTCGTCTTCATGGTGTACCCCTGTCTATCATTTATGATCGAGGTATGTAGTTCACCATGCAGTTTTGAAGGGTAGTACATCATGAGTTGACATACAGGTCAAGTTGAACATAGTATGTCATCCTCGGATGAACAAACAGTCTGAACGCACTATTCAGATATTTGAAGATATCCTCCTCACTTGTGTTATAGACTTTCGGAGGTTTTTAGGATCATTTCTTGCCTCTTCCAGAGTTTGCCTACAGTAACAGCTACCTGTCGAACTATCATATAGATCGCTATTAGGCGTTATACTGGAGGCGATGTCGTTCGCAAGTTGGGTGGTTCAAACTGGAGAATGCTTGGTTGTTGGGTACAAATTTGGTACAGGATGCCCTGGATAAAGTTAAGATTATTCAGGATCGACTTCGCACAGCTCAGATTAAATATAAGAGTTATGCCGACTGTAGAGTTCGCGATGTCGCATTCTTGGCCAGAGAGAGGGTAATGCTTTGGTTTCACCTATGAAGGGTGTAATAAGGTTCTGAAAGAGGTGCAAGTTGAGCCCGAGATATATCACACCTTTAGAGGTTCTTCAGAGAGTGGGTGAGGTGGATTACAAGCTTGCATTGCCATCTAGTTTATCAGCAGTTCATCTGATTGTCCATGTGTCCATGCTTCGAAAAGCATCACAATGATCTATCCTACGTGTTAGATTTTGACGCTGTCCAAGTTGAAAATGATTTGGCTTCTGAAGAGGAGCTGGTGGCTATTCTAGCCTGGCAGGTTCATCAATTGAAGTCAAAGGGTTATCCTTCAGTTCGAGTGCAGTGGTATAATAGCTCATCCCGCTAGTGATATTATCTGCTCTGGGCCGAGGACCTCATGTGTTTAAAATGCGTCATCAGGGCTAAGGCTTGTTAACTTATATACCCAGTACCCCTCTTGTGTTTTGCCGATATGGGACTCTGTCTAAAATCTGAGGTGTTGCATACACCCCCTCTTATGGACTCATCGTCCTGGCTATTTGCTGCATCGTATGAGATTCGCCTAGACTCAGAATAAAGGTTTTCCCCGCCTAACCAGGATTTTCCTAAACTCAGTTAAACTCTTGCCCACCATCATCAAGGCTACACAAGAGTGGCTCTGATACCATTTGTAATAGCCCAGCTCGGTAGTGATATTGTCCGCTCTAGACCTAGGCCCTCACGGGTTAAAAACACATCACTAGGGTCTAAGACTTCTTAACTTATATACCTAGTACACCTCTTTGTTTTGCTTATCTTGTACTCTATCTAATGTTTGGGGTGATAGGAGTGGAGAGGTCCACCCACCAGGACAGCTAGTTGGGATTGTGAGTCAGACATGCGAAGTAGATATCCACACATTTTCACTAACCCAGGTAGTTTTCTATGTTTGTTCGAGGATGAATAATTATTTTAGAGGTGGAGAGTGTGATGACCCAAAATATCATCTTATGTTTTTCAACCTAATTCTACGCTTTGAAGCTTTAAATGCCTCATCTTAGACCTTCTCGGTTTATGTGTGCAGTTCGGATGTTTTTCTGGAAAGCTTTTATGTTAAAAATTGAGAAAAACTTATATTGTTTCCTCAAAATCCATTCGAATTGACTTCAGTCAAGCTTTTGAGAAAATAAAAAGACATCCCTATTTTGACAATCTCGAGGGGTCCGTATTATGATTTGGGACTTGGACATATGCTCGAAATCGAATTCAAAGGTCCCTAGCTCGAGTTATCGCATGTTCAAATTTAAAAGTTTAAAACCTTAATGATTTTAAAAGTTTGACCAATGTTTGACTTTATTGATATCGGGTCCATATTTTGGTTCAGGAATCTGATATAGGTCCATTACTGTATCTATGACTTGTCTGTCAAAATTTAGCAAGAAACGGAGTTGGTATGACGTGATTCAGACGTTTGGTTGTGAAAATAGAAGTTTATGATTTTTCTTGAAAACTCCATTTCATTTGGTGTTCAATTTGTAGATCTAGGAATTATTGTGGAAATTTGATCATGCGAGCAAGTTCGTACTGATACTTTTGGACTTGTGTGCATTTTATGTTTGGAGCCCCGAGGGCTCGGACAAGTTTCTGATAGGCTATAGAGTGAAATTTAGACTTAGAATGTGATAATCCAAAGAGTTATCACCTATTTTCTTATTCATTCCATGTCTTCAAGGCCTTGAAAACCTCATTTATAATTGCCTCAATTTGCATGCGCAGTCCGGACACGTAGCCGGAGAGCTTAAAAATGCATTCTATGAGAAAATGAGAAATTTTGATATTAATATGAGCAAGTTGACTTTGGTAAATATATTAGGGACTCGAGCGTATGCCCGGAATCAAAATCCGAGGTCCTGAGCCCGAGAAATAAATTTTTAAAAGAAATTGTTTATCTGAAAATTTTAAGAAAATTTGAAATGAAAATTGATTAGAACGTGTTGGTATCTGGCCCATATTTTGGTTCTGGTGCCCGGTACAAGTCTTATCTGTTTTTTAAGATGTTTTTCTGAAACTTTGTTGAAATGGAACGACATTTGACGTGTTTCGGGCTTAAATCTCAAAAATTGTAAGTTTATGAAGTTTGATGAAAAACTAATGGTCTCAAAGTTTGATTCATTGATTTTGATATTATTTTGATGATTTGATCGCACAGTAAAGTTTGTAGGATATTTAAGTTAGCATATGTGTTTGGTTAGGAGCCCCGAGGGCTCGGGGGTGTTTCGGAGGTGTGTCAGAGTGTTTTAGAACTTAGAAAAGTGCAAAAAATCAGCTTTAGCTGTTGCAAACCAGCCTTCTTCGCGATCGTGAAGAACCTCTCGCGTTCGCATAGCTATCAGTCCTCTCTCCTTCGCATTTGCGTCTCAACCCTCACGATCGCGCAAGCCAAACTCAGAACCCTAGTATTTTATTCTTTGCCTTCTTAGCCCTCTCTCGCGATCGCAATGCTCTGCCCCTATTCATCACGAACGCGACCCCCATGTCGCGAACGCGTAGAGTATTTCCACCCAGCGATTTTTATGTTTTAAAAACATAATAGTGATGGGAATTTCACCCAAAAATACACGAACTCTTTTTCTCCACAACTCCTAGGAAAATCTTAAAGCTCTTCTTCACCAAAGCTTCCTGGGTAAGTATTATTTAAATTGTTTCCCTCATTTTCCTTCGTCATTTATCAAATTCATAAGCTCAAATCATGTAATCTAGGGTTGAAATTGGGGGAAAAGGGTAAAGTTAGGGCTTTCTGATTTCTTCGATTTAGACCTTGTTTTGGGGTCAAATTTGAAGACAACTTTCATATTCGGGCTCATGGGCAAATAGGTGACATCAATTTGATCTGAACCTCGTGTTTCGACCATGAGGGCACGGGGTCGATTTTTAGAATTATGGGAATAAAGGTTAGGAATCTATATTTAGGCATTGGGTTTGATTTTTATAGATATTATTGATATTATAAGGTCATTATGTCATAGATTTGATTGAGTTGGAGCCGAGTTCGAAAGGAAAAGCAGTAATTGAGGATTTATTTGGCCGTGAGAGTTGAAGTCAGTGCTCTATCTAACCTTAGCTTGAGGGAATAAGAGTTAAGTCTTGTTTGTTACTTGCTATCATCGAGTACGATGTATTGGCATGGTGACAAGTATATGTACATTGGTGTCTAGCATGACCGTGAGTCCTTAAAATGTGATTGTCATGATTTTGTTGTGAATTCCTTGTTTAATTAAGTATTTCAATACATTGTAGAAAACATGTGAAAGACATTATGAAAATTTGATTTCTTGGAGTATTGGCTCGGTTGTGATATGAATTGAAAAGGTATATGAGATTATGAATTCTTTGTAGTAGTGTCTCAAGTGATAAATTGAGATATGAAGTAAGAAATGAAAGAAAGCTAATGAGTTATCGGTTATCCCCTTGCCGGGATGTTTTGCTGTTTGGTTGACTTTTCTCCCTTGTTGAGATATTGAAATTGTTGTTATTGTTCCCTTGCTGGGATTCCTATTTTTGTTTGTCTATTCCCTCGCTCATTGTTTTTTATTGTTGTTTGGGTGAGGAAGAGTGATAAAGCACGAAGGGTCGTACACGATTGTGATATGAATACTAATGCATGGAAGGAATATTTCGTTCCATAATATGATGACTAATGCAAAAAGTAAAATTTGTTACTATGATATGATTACTAATACACGAAGGAACATTCCGTTCTATGCTATAATTACTAATGCACGAAGGAACATTATGTGCCATGATATGAATACTAATGCATGAAGGATCATTTCGTGCCATGATATGAGTGTTTATGCACGCAGGATCATCTCGTGCCATCATTTTACGAGGTAAAGCACGAAGGGTGATGTCGTGTACTTTATATGATTGATTTGGTGGGAACGAGAGTAGAAGTATAAAGGGTGTTGTCGTGCATCTGTCGATTTCTTATTCTCGTTGATATTGTAGTTGTACAGTTTCTTTCCTAATTGATTGATTCTATATCTGGACTGTTATAGCCCCTACATCATGCCCCATATATATATAACTGCACATATTTGATTGGTGGTCCGGTACTAGCCTCGTCACGGGGTTGGGCCAGGAACTTACCAGCACATGGGGTCGGTTGTGGTGATGCTACATTTTTGTGCTCTTTTGCATAGATCACTGTGTTGGAGCAACTATTGGACAGCAGCAGTAGATTTGGAGTAGACCTTTAATCCAGAGACACTGAGGTATCCTTGCTGCCATCCGCAGGCCCAGAGTTTCCTCTATCTTTATTTCGGTTTGTTATCCTTTGTACCAAAACAAACAGATTATGATTCCTTTCAGTCTATTTCACTTAGTAATCTTAGAAGTTCGTGAGTATTGTGACACCAATCATGGATAGAGTTTTGCATTGGAATTTCTGCATTTCTTTCAGTTATTTACATTTGAGACTTCCACTTATATTATTAAATGCTTCATTTTATAAAATTGTTGATGTCTGCTAAAAGAGGTAATTAATAATTGTCTTGCCTAGCTCCTAACTGTAGGCACCATCACGACTCCCGAAGGTGGAAAATCGGGGTCGTGACAAGTTGGTATCAGAGCACTAGGTTACATAGGTCTGACAACTCACAGACAAACTTGTTAGAGTCTGAGGGATCGATACGGAGACGTCTGTATTTATCCCCTATGGGATAAACAGTTACAAAAACTTCACATTTGTTTTATCTTATCATGCGGTTCAGTTTCTCAAAACATCGATTGAATTTCTACTCTATTCTTTTGTAGGTGGCGAGAATACGCGCTTCCTCACATACCGCTCAGCAGTCCGAGTCTCCAGTAGCATCCCTCAGGCTCGTTTTGGGGAGAAGGCTCCAGCCCCAGCAGTCTTGATAGGCCCAGCTGAGGTCCTAGAGATGTTCATTGCCACGCCAGTTCTCAAGGACGCACTAGTCCGATTGGTAGGCTTCTTGGAGAATGTCATTCGAGTGGGTTTGCTTCCAGTAGCACCAGCCACTTCTCAAGCTGGAGGAGTGGTTCACGCTCCTGCTACATGTACTCCGAAGCAGGAAGCTCCCCAGATTCAAGTTTCAGTGGTTCATCTAGAGGTGGCAGGACAGCCGGGTATAGTGGCTCAGGCCGGGAGTAAGGTCGCATTTTAGGAGGCGGCCAATGTGGGCCATAGAGTTGAGAGGGTTCTGCCATAAAGAGGTGGTCGTGGGTCGAGTATGAGGCCCCTCATGCAGGCATATTTAGTGTTACCTCGTCTGGAGGTAGATGTTCTTATGGTAGAGTACATCCTCTTAGGCCCTTTTAGTCAGCTCTCCAGGTCACTCATGGTACTACAGGTGGTCTTTTAGGTCAACAGGGTCAGCCTCGGTATTTGTAGCTACAGCAGTCCCGTGGATGTTATGAGGTTGGCGAGCATGGTCACCCTAAGAGGGCTTGCCCGAGGTTAAAGGGTGCTCAGCCTAAGTAGTCAAGGTCTTGCCATGCTTATTGTGACCTGAGGCACATTGTCAGATTTTGCCCTCAAGCTTCGAGCATCTCTCAGCATCGGAGTTCTCTCACTTGGATTCAGGCACCAGAGTTTCCACTGCCTGCCCAGCCAGCTATAGGTGGTGGCAGCGGTGTTAGAGGTGGAGGTAGAAGTCAGAAAGGTGGATGTCAGGGCGACAGGAGTGGAGGCTAGCTTGCAGCAGATTATCCTAGAGAGGCAGTTCAGGGTGGTGGAGCTCAGCCCCGGTGTCATGCTCTTCAAGCCATGCCGGAGGCTCAGTCTATATATGCATTCATTACAGGTAATATTATGATTTATGATAGAGATGCTTCAGTGCTATTTGACCCTGAGTCTATGTATTCGTATGTGTCATCTCATCTTGTACCGTATCGGGTCATGCCTAGTGATGCATTGAGTATTTCTATTTATGTGTCTACACCGGTGGGTAATTCTATTGTGGTTGGTCGAGTTCATCGTTCCCGTGTTGATTTGTTGCTCTTAGACATGGTGTATTTTGACATCATTAGGGATGGATTCGTTGTCCCCATATCATAGTATCTTGGATTGCCATGCCAAAACTGTGACCTTGGCTTTACCATATTTGCCCCATTTGGAGTGGAGAGGGACCCCAGGTCATACCACTCGTAGCATTATTTCATACGTGAAGGCTCAACGCATTTTCAAGAAGGGGTGTTTAACATATCCGTCGTATGTTCGCGATTCCAACGTAGAGGTCCCTTCTATTCATTTTGTTCCCATTTTTTGGGAGTTTCCCGAGGTTTTACCTTCAGACTTGCCAGTTATGCTTCCCAATAGGGATATCAATTTTTGAATTGATCTGGCTCCGGACACTTGGCCCATTTCCATTCTGCGGTATCGCATGGCCCCGTCAGAGTTGAAAGAGTTAAAGGATTAGTTGCAGGATATGCTTGAGAAGGGTTTCATTAGACCTAGTGTATCGTCTTAGGGTGCTTCGGTGTTATTTGTGAAGAAAAAGGATGGTTCGATGAGGATGTGGATTGATTACGGCAATTGAACAAAGTTACGATAAAGAATAAGTATCCGCTGCTGAGAATGGACAATTTATTCGACCAGCTTCAGGGTACAAATGTGTTTTCAAAGATGGACTTGAGATATGGCTACCATTAGTTGAGGATTAGGGCATCCGATGTCCCTAAGATAGCATTCCGCACTCGCTACGGTCATTATGAGTTCCTAGCCATGTCATTTGGGTTGACTAATGCCCCAGTAGTGTTTATGGAGTTGATGAATCGAGTGTCTAGGCCTTATTTGGACTTGTTTGTGATAGTTCTTATTAATGATATTCTGACATACTTCCGGAGTCAGGAGGAGCACAAGGAGCACCTTAGAGTGGTTCTTCAGACTCTGAAGGATAGCTAGTTATATGCTAAGTTCTTGAAGTGTGAGTTCTTGTTGAGTTCGGTTTCATTTTTGGGTCACGTCATATCAGTATAGGTTAATCAGGTTGAAACCCGAAAAATATTGAGGCAGTCAAGAACTGGCCTCAACCAGCTTCAGCTGTAGAGATTCAGAGTTTCTTCGGGTTAGCAGGCTATTATCGTCGGTTCGTGGAGGGATTTTCATCTATCGCCGCCCCGATTACTAGGTTGACCCAGATGGGTACCCGATTCAGATATGAGATGAGTATGATGTGAGCTTTCAGAAGCTCAAGATAGCTCTGACTATGGTACCAGTATTGGTTTTGCCCATAGGTTCAGGGCCTTATACTGTCTACTGTGATGTTTCCCGTATTGGGCTTGCTATAGTATTAATGTAGGACGGTAGAGTCATGGCCTATGCTTCGAGGCAGTTGAAGATCAATGGGAAGAATTATCCGGTTCATGATATAGAGTTGGCAGCCATCGTTCATGCTTTGAAGATTTGGAGGCATTATCTATATGGTGTGACATGTGAGGTGTACACTGATCACAAGAGTCTTCAGTACTTATTCAAGCAAAAAGGGTTGAATTTGAGGCACAGAGGGTGGTTGGAGCCGTTGAAGGATTATGATGTTACTATCATGAATAACCCAAGGAAGGTCAATGTGGTGGCCGATGCATTGAGTAGGAAGTCCGCCATCATAGATAATCTTGCGTATATTTTGGTCATCCAGAGACCGCTTGATTTGGATTTTCAGGCCTTGGCCAATTGATTTGTAAGATTGGACATTTATGAGCCTAGAAGAGTGTTTGCTTTCACGGTCGCTAGTTCTTCTCTATTGGAGCACATCCATGATCGGCAGTTTGATGATCCCCATTTGTGTGTCCTGAGAGACACGGTGCTGCGTGGAGGTGACAAGAGAGTGACCTTAGATGGCGATGGTGTTTTGATATATCAAGAAAGAGTTTGTGTGCCAATGTGGGTGGGATTCGAGAGTTGAACTTAATGGAGGCCTATAGTTCCAGGTATTCTATTCACCCGGGAGCCGCGAAGATGTATCAGGATCTGAGGCAGCACTATTGGTGGCACAAAATGAAGAAAGATATTGTTGCATATGTGGCTCGATGGTTGAACTGTTAGTAGGTTAAGTACAAGCATCAGAGGCTTGGTAGACTATTCTAGAGGATTGAGCTTCCCGAGTGGGAGTGGGAGAGGATTACTACTGATTTCGTTACTCGACTCCAATTGACTCGGAAGAAGTTTGATGTTGTTTGGATCATCGTTGATAGTCTGACCAAGTCAGCGCATTTTTTTCATGTTGCAACCACTTATTTATCTTATAGGTTAGCTGAGATCTACATCAGAGAGATTATTTGCCTTCATGGGGTGCCGGTATCTATCATTTTGGACTGGGGTACGCAGTTTACCTCGCACTTTTGGAGAGTAGTTTAGCAAGAGTTGGGCACCCAGGTTGAGTTGAGCATAACATTTCATCCTCAGATAGACGGACAATCTGAGCGGACTATTTAGATATTGGAGGACATGATCCGATTTTGTGTTATTGACTTTGGAGGTTTGTGGTATCAGTTCTTGTCTTTAGCGGAGTTTGCCTACAACAACAGCCACCACTCCAGCATTCAGATGGCTCCTTATGAGGTGATGTGTGGTAGGCGATGTTGGTCTCCAGTTGTGTATATTGAGCCGGAGAGGCTCGATTAGTGGGTACGGATCTGGTTCAGGAGGCTTATGACAAGGTCAAGATCAATCAGGATAGGCTTTGGACGGCTCAATCTGCGTAGAAGAGTTATGCATATCGCAAGGTTCGGGGTGTGGCTTTCATGGTTGGTGAGCGAGTATTGCTCCGAGCGTTGCCTATGAAGGACGTGATGAGATTTGGGAAGACGGGCAAGCTTAGACCTAGGTTCATTGGTTCATTTGAGATTCTCGATCGTGTGGGAGAGGTGGCTTATAGACTTACCTTGCCGCCTAGCTTGTCAGTCATTCATCCAGTTTTTCATATGTCCATGCTTCAGAGGTATCACGACAGTCCAGTCCACGTGTTATATTTCTGCATTGTCTAGTTGGACAAGGATCTGTCTTAGGAGCCGGTAGCTATTTTAGACCGACGGGTTCGTCAGTTGAGATCTAAGAGTTTCCCTTCTATGCATGTTTAGTGGAGTGGTCAGCCACCTAAGGCATCGACCTGGGAGTCTGGGTCCGATATGCGGAGCCGTTATCCTCATCTATTTCCTAACTCAGGTACTTCTTTCTTTTGTCTGTTCAAGGACGAACAGTTATTTTAGAGGTGGAGAATGTGACGATCCAAAGGGTCATCACCTATTTCATTATGCATTTTGTATCTCTGAGGCCTTCAAAACCTCATTTAGGGTTGCCTCAATTTGCGTGTGCAGTCCATGTGCACAGCCGGAAAGCTTAAATATGAATTTTATGTGAAAAATGCTTAATTTTGATACTAATATGAGTAAAGTTGACTTTGGTCCATATTTTGGATAAACCGACTCAGACCCATGATTTGACTATCCCGGAAGGTCCGTAGTAAAATATGGGACTTGGGCGTATGCCCGGAATCAAAATCCAAGGTCCTGAGCCCGAGAAATGAATTTTTAAAATAAATTATTTTTCTAAACGTTTTAAGGAAATTTGAAATGAAAACTTATTAGAATGTGTTGGTATCGGGCCCGTATTTTAGTTTTGGTGCCCGTTATAGGTCTTATATGTGTTTTAAGATGTTTCTGTAAAATTTGGTTGAAATCGAACGTCATTTGATGTGTTTTCGACTTAAATATCAAAATTTTAGAGTTCATGAAGTTTCATGAAAAACTAATGGTTTCGAGATCTGATTCATAGACTTTGATGTTATTTACGCGATTTGATCGCACGGTTAAGTTTGTAGTATATTATTGAGTTAGTGTATGTGTTTGGTTAGGATCCCCGAAAGCCCGGGGGTGTTTCAGAGGTGTGTCGAAGTGTTTTAGAACTTAGAAAAGTGCAGAAAAATAAGCTTCAGTTATTTCAGACCAGCCTTCTTCGCGATCGCGTAGAACCTCTCACATTTGCATAGCTATGAGTCCTCTATCCTTCACGTTTTCATCTCAACCCTTGCGATCGTGTAATCCAAACTCAGGACCCCAGTAATTTCCTCTTTGCATTCGCATTCAATCGCGAATGCGTAACCCTGTAGCTCTCCTCATCGCGTCCGCATGGCCCTTCACACGTTCGGATATAACAAACCTGGGACCCCTAGTATTTTATTCTTCGTGTTCGCTGCCCTCTCTCGTGAACACGATGCTCGTCTTCCCCTATTCATCGCGAACGCGACCCCCAGTCGTGAACGCATAGAGTATTTTCACCCAGCAATTTTAAGTTTAAAAAACAAAACAGTGACGGGAATTTCACCCAAAAATACACGAACCCTTCTTCTCCACAACTCCTACATGAATTATAAAGCACTTCTTCTCCAAAGCTTCTTGGGTAAGTACTATTTTACTTGTTTCCTTCATGTTCCTTCATCATTTATCAAATTACTAAGCTCAAATCATGTAATCTAGGGTTGAAATTGGGGGAAAAGGATAGCATTAGGGATTTTGATTTTGTTCAATTTAGACCTCGTTTTGGGGTCAAATTTGAAAATAAATTGTATATTCGGGCATGTGGGGGAATGGGTGTCATGAATATGGTCCGAACCTCGTGGTTCCACCAAGCGGGCATGGGGTCAATTTTTGGAATTTTGGGAAGAAAGGTTGGGAATCTATATTTAGGCATTAAGTTTGATTTTTTTAGCTATTATTGAAATTATAAGATCGTTATTTCATAGATTTGATTGAGTTGGAGCCATGTTCGAGAGGAAAAGCAGTAATTAAGGATTGATTCAGCGTTGGAAGTTGAGGTAAGTGCTCGATCTAACCTTAGCTTGAGGGAATAGGAGCTGAGTCTTGTTTGCTACTTTCTAATTGTCGAGTACGGTGTATAGGCATGGTGGCAAGTATCTATACATTGGTGTCTTGCATGACCGTGAGTACTTAAAATGTGATTGTCATGATTTTGTTGTGAACTCTATGTTTAACTGAGGATTTCTATATATTGTAAAGACCATATGAAAGACATTATGATCGTTTGATTTCATGGAGTATTGGCTCGGTCGTGATATGAATTGAAAGCTATAAGAGATTATGAATTCTTTGGAGCATTGGCTCAAGTGATAAAGTGTGATATGAGGTAAGAAATGAAAGAAATCTAATGAGTTATCGGTTATCCCCTTGCTGGGATGTTTAGCTATTTGGTTGACTTTTCTCCCTTACTGGGATGTTTTGCTGTTTGGTTGACTTTTCTCCGTTGCTGGGATATTGAAAATTGTTGTTATTGTTCCCTTGCCGGAATTCCTAATTTTATTTGTCTAATCCCTCTCCCATTGTTTGTGATTGTTGATTGGGTGAGGAAGAGTGATAAAGCACAAAGGGTGATGCCGTGCACGATTGCGATATAAATACTAATGCACGAAGGAACATTCAGTGCCATGATATGATTACTAATGTACAAAGGAACATGATATAATTACTAATGCATGAAGGAATATTTCGTGCCATGATATGATTAATTATGAATGAAGGAACATTCCATGCCATGATATGAATACTAATGCGCGAAGAATTAATTCGTGCCATCATATGAGTGGTTATGCACGAAGGATCATGCCGAGCCATAATTTTGTGAGGTAAAGCACGAAGAGTGATGTCATGTACTTTATATGATTGATTTGGTGAGAACGAGAGTAGAAGCACGAAGGGTGGTGCCGTGCATCTATCGATTTATTATTCTCTTTGATATTTACATTGTACAGTTTCATTCCTTATTTGACGATTCTATATCTGGACTATTATTGCCACTACAGCGTGCTCCCCCCCTTATTTGACGAGTCTATACATATATATATATATATATGTATATATATATATGTATATATATATCTATATGTATATATATATATATGTATATACATATATATATATATATACATATATATGTATATATATATATATACATATATACATGTATATGTATATATATATATACATATATACATGTATATATATATATATACATATCTACATATATATATACATGTATATATATATATACATATCTACATATATACATATATATATATATATATATATATATATATATGTATATATGTATACATATATATATATATATATATGTATATATGTATATATAACAGCACAGGTTTTATTGGTGGTTCGGTCCTAGTCTCGTCACTACTTTGTCAGGATTAGGCGAGGCACTTACTAGTATGTGGGGCCGGTTGTGCAGATGCTACAGTTCTGTGCTCTTTTTCATAGATCGCGGTGTTCGAGCACCGATTGGAAAATAAAAGTAGATTGGCAGTAGGCCTTTAGTCCAGAGACACCGAGGTAGCCTTGCTGACGTCCGCAGGCCGGGAGTTTCCTCTATCTTTATTTCAGTTTGTTATCCTTTGTACCGAAACAAACAGGTTATGCCTCCTTTCAGTCTACTGTATTTACTAATCTTAGAAGCTCGTGAGTATTGTGACACCAATTTTGGGTAGAGTATCGTATTAAAATTTCCGCATTTCTTTCAGTTATTTACATTTGAGACTTCTGCTTATATTATTAAATACTTCGTTTTAAATATTATTGATGTTTTCTAAAAGATGTAATTAATAATTGGCTTGCCTAGCTCCTAATTTTAAGCGCCATCACGACTCTCGAAGGTGGAAAATCTAGGTCGTGACATAGAAACAATGGTGGTGTGTTTCAGTTCTGGTGCAGGCCTCACACCTTGCTATTGCGAGGTCAGGCTTCGCATTTGCTATCTCTGTTAGGTTTGCATTTGCGAGTAACTCCTCGTATTTACTAAGAGTAACTGGGGCACCTCAGATTCGCATTTGTGGACAATACTTGCTTTTCCAAACTGGGATTGGGGCAGGCTTGGTCGCATTTGGGATCAATTTGGTCGCAAATGCAGAAGCTCAATGTTCGTATTTGATAACAAATCATCGTAAATATGATGACAACAAAAATCTGATTCCATATTATATTGCAAGAGTTAATGCACGAAGGGTGATGTCGTGCCATATTTTGAGAGATAATGCATGAAGGGCGATGTCGTACCGTATCTAATAATTTATACTGAAAGTGAGAGTAAAAGCACGATGGGTTATACCGTTCATTATTATTGTTCCATTTTGAGGTTGGAAGGAAAACCATGAAAGGTGATACCGTGCAGTTTTTATTTATTATGTTTATCCACTTTACTAGATAAAGGCATATTGACTGTTCTGGTTATCTTTTCCTGTTGTATTTTATCATATCTTGTACCCCTTTGCATGCGCCCACCCAAAAGTACATGCATAGCCGTTATCTGTTGTTATCTTGTATGTATATTGTTATATGCAAAGGTCATTTGCGTAGATGTCTTGTCATAGCCTCGTCATTACTTCGTCAAGGTTAAGCTCGATACTTACGGAGTACATGCGATCAGTTGTACTCATACTACACTCTGCACTTCTTGTACAGATTTTGGTACTGGCCCCAGCTGTTCGTGAGGCGTAGCAGCTTGGATTTGCTTATTGGAGACTTGAGTTAGTTCTGCTGGCATCCTCAAACCTTAAAGTCCCCTCCTATTTCCCCTATTTTACTGTTTTTTTTCAGAATAATTGCATTTATTTCAGAATCTATTTGTAGAAATTCTAGAAGCTCGTGAGTTGTGACTCCAGATCCGGATTGTAGTAGATATTATCGGTATTTATGTTATTCTGCACTCAGTTTTAGGTTATTTTTGCTTAATTAACTTTATTTATTGAAGTTTTATGAAAATTAGCTTAAAGATTCTCTAATGTTGGCTTGCCTAGTAAGTGAAATGTTAGGCACCATCACGGTCCCGAAGGTGCAAATTTTGGATCGTGACAAGTTGGTATCCGTGCACTAGGTTGCCTAGGTCTCACAAGTCACGAACAAGCTTAATAGAGTTCGGTGGATCGGTATAGAGACATCTGTACTTATCTTCCAAAAGCTATGAAGTTTAGGAACAAATTTAACTTCTATTATTCTCTGTCGTGCAATTTGTTTTCTCATTGCTAATTGAACTCTTCTACTCTTATTCTTCCACAGATGGCGAGAACACGTACTTATTCAGTCATGCATGATCAATCATTTCCTTATTCATAATATATTATTTATATGAACCTGCTTTTGTTTGAATTCACTTTAATCTAAAGTGATAATACTTAAAATGACTGAAACGTGTTCATCCTACAATCTTAAAAACTTGTTATAACTAATTTTGTTTATGTTTCTGACCACAAGATTGATAATTTAATTTTGTACTTTGGCCTATTATGAAATTAGTTAAGGGTAAGACATTGGATTTAAATTTTGATGCACTATAATAATAAGAGTTGGGTTTGAGCTCTAACACATTTGGTCTAATATACCTTTATACGGGAAGGTATTGGGTTTGAATCTCAATGCACTATATTGATGATATGATAATGACTATAGAAAAATAATATATTTTTCATTAAAAAGCACGAAGCTTGTTCCACATGATTTTCTCATCTTGAAGTTAATGTGATAATGGTGCATAATAAGTCTAAATGAAAACAAGTGGTTGACCAATGAACGTGGGCATGCCAAAGATCAAAATAATAGTCATCTTTATGGTAATTGTACAAAAAAAAATAATAAGGGTTCTTAAAATAATGCTTCAAAGAAAAAGGAAATATGTCTCAATGTTGTATGTTAATGTGAGACACGCTCAAATGATTATAGTCCATTCCTTGAAAACGTGACTTGTGATAAGCATTGTAAATGCAAACTCATTCCTAAGTGAATGTAATAAAGATTATGCATAATAATGTATTTATGTATGCCTAGATAAATATCACCAGTCACATCTAAGGGAGATTTTAGATAAATAAAGATAATGAATATTAAAATGTGGTTATATGAACATGTCACTTGTTGAGTACATGAGGTGCGCCAAAAAATATTTTGCCATGCCTATTAAAAGGTTGGCAAAATTAAAGCATGAAATAATTTTGTATATGATGATTTTGACCATGATAGTTATTATGATAAAAAATTTCTGTAAAGGAGACATTCACCATATGGTTGGTAAGAAAAAAATTGTTGTAGTACAAAATTAGTTAAGAGCTCCGGAAGAACTAATTTGCTACTACCCGGATCAATGAAATTGTTTATGATATTGATATTGCAGTAATTTTTAAAAGGAACCTTTTGAGTTTCAAATATATTAGTCAAAGTGGTTGTCATATTGAGACTATAAATGAAAGAAAGATTGAGTATATTAATTTTATTGCAATCATACAGGGTTAATATAAAAAGTTATCCTATGTTCCTTCTATTTGTGCTGCACAAGTATAAGCATGATGATGGAATCACATACCGCAAGTAAACTAGAACTTTACTTAAACAAATATCAATTTGCATGACCGATTGGCCATCCGTGTTCAATTATGATGCGAAAAATTGATGGAGTATTCACATTGACATGTATTCAAGAAATAGAAGATTTTTCAAGAATTCTCTTGTGTTGCTTATTCTCATGATATACCAGCTAAGGTTGAGATTGAATCCCTTGATTCCTGAACGAATAAAAGGTGATATATTTATGGGCTCAGTCACATGCCATGTGGACTATTTACTATTATATGATCTTAATAGATACATCTATTGTATGTTCGCATTTGCGTTGGTTATCAACTTGCAGTTTGGATTTTGCAAGGTTACATGCTCAAATTATTTGAGCATATTTCCATAGTGTTAATTATGATGATAATGCGGGTTTAAATCTAAGTTGGTTTAACAGAAATTGTATGGATCAAATTTTAGTTAAACCATTGGTTATGAGAATAAAACTCTCAAATAGAAATTTGGTATGAGATGTATTATTTAACATACAACATCACATGTACGCATCTATCCAAGTTATGCTAAATTCTCCCCATCACAATTGGTTTAGGTCAGAAACAAAATAATTTCGATCTAGAATTATGGATGTTCTATATAATTTAATTATGCCACCACAATGAACAAAAATGGATTCCCAAAGAATGTTGAAAATGTGTTGGTGATCCCAACAATAGAGAAAAAAACTGACAGCTGAAAAAGTGATACGTGGAATCAATTATTATGAATATATCTAGATCCCCGTACAAGAAAATGTGGACTTGAAGTTCAAGTGATAATACATTTGTAAAATATTATATAACACATTTGTTGACCCACCTAAATGTCATATTTCAGCTGCTAATGCTCCAAATAAAATAGCGTCCATGATGGACAGAGTTTGTGGCACACATGAAGCATAATAGACTAATCGATTCCAACGATAAAACTCCTTGAAGAAGGAGAGGAGCAATTATTCAAGATGGTAATAATAAGGAGTCAAATACTTTATAAGAGCATCATGACATTACACTTTATAAGACCTCATAGGAGAGGCTAGGGTACCTAAAAATATTGAGGTCTCCATAAATTATATCTTTATGTACTGAGGATGGAACCGATATAAAATGATCATCGGCAATGTTGTTAATATAATGTAGTGTTTAATTTTATTAATATTTATGAGGATCTTGAGCTCAAATTTGTCATAGAATATGGATAGATAAATGATTCGTAAATGAGAAATACGCAATCAAGATTTTCACATGAAAAACATGAAGTTTTGAACTGATAGTCCTAATGCCTAAAAGTATAAAGCAGTGGAGTGACACAAGGTGTTTCGTAAATGTCCTGGAATTTTTTATATGGAAACATGTTCTCTTGTGTTGGATGCAGGTGCTTTCAGATTTTAGTTTGACAATACCTGAAAATTTGATATGCGTATAACAAATTTCTTGATAAATTTAAATTGTTCTGAAACATATTAAGGTTCCAAGAAATTTATTTAATAATTCAGCAAATCCTTATGTGGATTAGAACAATCATGGCGTACATAATTTGATTTTGTGTCTAGTGTAATTGATGTACTAATATATTTTTTCGGAACCATGAGTGTACAATATGCTTGCAAGTTATAATTTTACTCCTATGTGGAGATACTGAAATACGATTAATATCATATTGCAAAAGGAATCTTTAATATATATTTGTTTACTTTAATAAATATTATAGATCAAGGTCTTATTGGTTATACGAATGCAGGGTATAGTTCGTTGTTCAGATAATCTATTGTCTGTAATGGCACTGCCATTTTATGATATTCAACAAGATTCCAATTACATTGAAGACGATACTGCATGCATAACTCAATTGAAAGAAGGACTATCGAAGCAGACAAAATAAAGCATATTTCACCAAAGTTATATTTCGGACATGATTGTTGTTCAACAAATTTGTTTGTTGTTCAACAAATTTGTTCAGGTGATAATTTGAGAAACTTCTTTCCAAGGCAACGCCGACCTCATTATTAGAGAAGTTATTATACAATCTTGGAATTCTTCGTCTCCAAAAATAAAGTGTTGTTTCCATCAAAGGGAGGAAAATACCTGATCTACTCTTTTGTCCAAAGCAAAGGTTTTATGCCACTGAGCTTTTTCTGGCATGGTTTTTAATAAGGTAGCAACCAATGCATATTACTACATATGTGTACTTTATTCCTTCACTAATATTTTTTCCCACATGATTTCTTTCTAGTAAGATTTTAACTAGGCACATAATCGGTGTGTAGAAAATCACTCTATCTATGATATGTGCGCTTTGGTTGTATGAGCATGATTTTCAGGTATAGGTTTTGATGAATGACAAACAATGAAGTCAAGCGTCAAACAACGATATAATATGACAAACAATCAAATGGCGAGAAGCATACTGATGACGAAATTGCATGAACAAGCCAAAGTCGAGCCAAAGAGTTCAAGACCGAAGACCCAAGACGTAGGTTGTTTGTTAGAACCAATGTAAGAACAACGCTTAAGTTATCTCGTCTTTTGGCTCAACATTAGGTCATCATAAACATGCATAAAACATTTTATTAAATCTTATTTATCATAAACATGCATCTTTTGATTTGTATTTTAATCAAAATGGTTTTTAAACATGTCTTTTAAATCTGGACCTAAACAATCGATTATATGCTCCTTACAATCGATTGTGTTTTTCAAAATAGCAAACAATCGATTATACAGTTTTAACAATCGATTGTATTAAGACAGTGTGATCTGAAGTTTTTCAAAATAGCAAACAATCGATTATATACTTCTAACAATCGATTGTATTGAGCCAGTACTTAAACTGAATTTTTCAATCAGCCAAATATCGACTATATGTTTTTAACAATCGATTATAATCAGAATAATCGATTATGGTTTTTAAACAATCGATTATATTCAGACCGTTCCCACAGAATCCGAAATTGATTTTTGAACGTTGAAGAACAATCGATTATACAGGTTTTACAATCGACTGTTTCCCTTAAAATCAGGAGTCTGTCTTTTGAACGGTCCTCAAACAATCGATTGTGTAGGTCAGACAATCGATTGTATGAGCAAAAATTCAGGGATTTTATTTGTCAATTAAGCAACGGTTAGCACCATTTTTCACCTATAAAATGAGGTCTTTTGAGCTGCTTTTAAACACACAACTCCTCCATACATTGATATACATATTGATCATTTTCAAGCATCATTTTAGAGCTTTTGTTGAGCCATTTGATAGACAACTTTGTGTTGTTCATAGAGCTAAAATTGTATCTTTTTATCTACTCTTTTGAGAGAGTGCTCGTGTAAAAGAAGTTGTTTGAGAAGAACATATCTTCTCATTTGTCGGGTTTGCTAAGTAACCAAAGTCTTAGTGGTTGAAGTTTTGGGGTGAGGTATCCTCAAGCAAGTGAAGTCTTAAGGTGCGGTATCCTTGAGCAACTGTAACGGTTTGTTAAGCACCCGAGCTTGACGAAGATAGTGGAATCTCGAGAGAGTCTCTCGGGGACTGGACTAGCCACGGGTTGTGGTGAACCAGGATAAAATACGGTGTTCTTTCTTGATTATTTCAATTATCGTATTTACTTATTCCTGCAATTTTAAATTCCTCGATATTCAATATTCCCGTGCCTCACTATTCACCCCCCCCCCTTCTAGTGAACGCCATAAATACTAACAATTGGTATCAGAGCCTAACTCTCTGAAAGCCTTAACCGCTTGAGAGCGATATATATTTTTTTTGTTGAGAATATTGAACGCAGGAATAATGAGCGAAGGACAATCCCCCACTTGCCCTCCACTATTTGACGGAATAAACTATTCATATTGGAAAGAGCGGATGAGTATCTTCCTCAAAGCAAACAGTTTTCGTTTGTGGCAAATCATCAAAAACGGTGAACAAATGCCGACAAAGAAAGTTGGAGAAACCACGGTTCCAAAGAAGGAAGATGAATATGATGCCGAGGACATCAAGAAAGTTGAAAATAATGCAAGGGCCATCTATGTATTATACTGTGTGGTGAATCCGTATGACAATCAAAAAATCTCTTGCTGCACAACCGCCAAGGAGATGTGGGATAAACTCGAGATCATTTATGAAGGTACGCCTCAAGTCCGAGAATCCAAAATTGATTTTCTAACACATAAATATGAAATCTTTAAAATGGACAAGGAACCCATTGGTATTATGTTTGAACGATTTTTAAGAATCGTCAACGATCTCCATGCTCTCGGGAAAGTTTACACGAACAAAGATCTTGTTCGAAAAGTCCTACGGAGTCTCACTCCCGAATGGCGTTCCAAAGCCAATGCAATCCAAGAGTCGATGGAATTCACGGATATCACAATTGATGGACTAAGAGGTAACCTCGAAACATAGCACAATTCTTAATCCTTATCTTAGAAGCAATTCAAATTTTGCCTTCAAAGCCTCATCCTCTAAACGAGAAGAGGTAAGTGATTCGGAAAGGGATGATGATAATATTTCAAATGATATAATTGAAAAGTCTTGTAAGTCTATGAAGAAGGACAAGAAAAAGAAGAAACACCATAGGCGCGTATCACGGGATTCGGACAGCTCAGGCGATGAAACCGCCGCATTGTGTCTCATGACAAACGAAGAAGAAGAGGTAAGTACATCTAACTCTCACTCGTTTGAAGAATTACAAAATGCCTATGATGAATTGTATGGTGAATTTGTTAATGCTTCTAAAATGATAAAAGATTTGAAGAAAACACTTTCTTTGTAGAAAACACTTTATTTGCAAGAAACAGATTTTCAGAAAACACTTTCTTTAACAGAAAAAGATTTTGAAAAATCCTCTTCTTTGAAAGAAATAGACTTTGAAAAATTGACTAATGAAAATGGTGTTCTTAAAAATAAAATTGAAGTTTTAGAAAAAAAAAATAAATTTTTGGAAAATGACATTGTTGTTTTTAAAAATAAGATCAAGGAATTGAATGAAGCCTCTTCAATTGATAAATGCTCAAATTGTTCTTCTTGTAGTTCTTTAAAAATAGAGAAAATAGAACTTAGGAACGCACTAGAAAAACGTAGTGTTGATAGTCCTAAAATTGAAGTTGTTAAAAAGGATGCAAGTAATGAGGTTGGTCAATCTAGAAAGAGTTCTAGGAACCTCACTAATGAGTCTAAGATTAATTGTTTTAGACCACCTAGAAACAACTCTAGGACTTTTGTTAATAAGTCTAGAATGAAAAATTTTAGACCACCTAGAAATGATTCTAGGAATTTCAACGATTCTAGGAAAACAAATTTAGATCACCTAGAATGCATTTGGCTCAACCAAGACATATGCACAATCCTAATGTTATATGTCACTATTGTAATCGGGTAGGACACATTGCACCCGTCTGTTTTGCTAAACATAGAGATTTATGTGTTGATTATGATTATTATTATCCTAACCCCCAGGGACCCAAAAGAAGTTGGGTACCAAAAACCTATTTTTAGGTTGTTTTTGCAGGTGTGCTTGAAGACTACAATATTGTAGTGGATGCACCAAGCACGAAATCTTAATGCATTAAGGGGGAACATCGGTTAGTTATCATATTTTGAATAAAAATGTAATAGTTGATATGTGCTAAAAATCAATATTATTTTTGCTTGATGCATGTCTTAGTAAGTTCTTTTTGAATAACAATTACTATCAACTAGTTTTAAAATAAATGATTGATTCATGTTTTGATGAATATTCTTAGTTTAAAATAACAATTGGCATAGTTGAGAAAAATGACCGTTATTATTAATATGCCATTTACTAACATTTGATATGATCTATTTATAACGACTGGTATCGTCAGTGGTTTAAATAATTTTTGGTATAGTCTTTTTGCTAATGCCAAAAGGGGGAAGAATATAGGCGATATGCATGCCTTAATTGAGGGGGAATATTCAATTAAGGGGAATTATATTGAATTGATTATATTGAATTGGTTGCATAAATTGTATGTTAAGATATAGCATGAATTTAGGGGGAATTCAATATGCATATCTTCCGTTGTTTGTCATTATCAAAAAAGGGGGAAATTGTAGAAAATCACTCTATCTATGATATGTGCGCTTTGGTTGTATGGGCATGATTTTCAGGTATAGGTTTTGATGAATGACAAACAATGAAGTCAAGCGTCAAACAACGATATAATATGACAAACAATCAAATGGCGAGAAGCATACTGATGACGAAATTGCATGAACAAGCCAAAGTCGAGCCAAAGAGTTCAAGACCGAAGACCCAAGACGTAGGTCGTTTGGTAGAACCAATGTAAGAACAACGCTTAAGTTATCTCAGCTTTTGGCTCAACATTAGGTCATCATAAACATGCATAAAACATTTTATTAAATCTTATTTATCATAAATATGCATCTTTTGATTTGTATTTTAATCAAAATGGTTTTTAAACATGTCTTTTAAATCTGGACCTAAACAATCGATTATATGCTCCTTACAATCGATTGTGTTTTTCAAAATAGCAAACAATCGATTATACAGTTTTAACAATCGATTGTATTAAGACAGTGTGATATGAAGTTTTTTAAAATAGCAAACAATCGATTATATACTTCTAACAATCGATTGTATTGAGACAGTACTTAAACTGAATTTTTCAATCAGCCAAATAATCTACTATATGTTTTTAACAATCGATTATAATCAGAATAATCGATTATGATTTTCATACAATCGATTATATTCAGACCGTTCCCACAGAATCCTAAATTGATTTTTGAACGTTGAAGAACAATCGATTATACAGGTTTTACAATCGATTGTTTCCCTTAAAATCAGGAGTCTGTCTTTTGAACGGTCCTCAAACAATCGATTGTGTAGGTCAGACAATCGGTTGTATGAGCAAAAATTCAGGGATTTTATTTGTCAATTAAGCAACGGTCAGCACCATTTTTCACCTATAAAATGAGGTCTTTTGAGCTGCTTTTAAACACACAACTCCTCCATACATTGATATACATATTGATCATTTTCAAGCATCATTTTAGAGCTTTTGTTGAGCCATTTGATAGACAACTTTGTGTTGTTCATAGAGCTAAAATTGTATCTCTTTATCTACTCTTTTGAGAGAGTGCTTGTGTAAAAGAGAGTTATTTGAGAAGAACATATCTTCTCATTTGTCGGGTTTGCTAAGTACCCAAAGTCTTAGTGGTTGAAGTCTTGGGGTGAGGTATCCTCAAGCAAGTGAAGTCTTAAGGTGCGGTATCCTTGAGCAACTGTAACGGTTTGTTAAGCACCCGTAAGCTTGACGAAGATAGTGGAATCTCGAGAGAGTCTCTCGGGGACTGGATTAGCCACGGGTTGTGGTGAACCAGGATAAAATACGGTGTGTTCTTTCTTGATTATTTCAATTACCGTATTTACTTATTCCTGCAATTTTAAATTCCGCAATATTTCAATATTCCCGTGCCTCACTATTCACCCCCCTCCCCCCTCTAGTGAACGGCATAAATACTAACACGGTGGGCATCCAAGAGGGAGTGTTATAAAATATTAAATGATAGTGGATGTCCATAACCACCAAAGGGATGATATCCACTACTCGACCTTAACTCTCACTATTCAAATACTTATGGTTGTAACTCTAATACTTTCATAACCTCCCCCATGATCTCAAATACTTAATGCCATACTTATGACATTCTTTTGTATACCTCTTTGTAACATTCTAAATAGAGGATGAGAAGTAATATTATAGACACTTGAATAGACACTTTAATACACGGAAGAAATAAGAATCTTTCATCTCGTGCTCATTATATTCTTGTCTATTTTCTTATTTTATATTATTACTTTGAGCTTACTTTCTTAATAAAACACACATTTTCTGTTCAAAAAACAAAAGGATATTTAAAACATGCAAATGATAAATTTCAGAAGATGAAAAAGAGGAGCAAAAAGGTCGAGAAAAAATAAAAGAAAAAGAAAGAGGCAAGCTCCAAGGTTTCTTTTACCGGAGATCTCGACTCTAATGGCAAAGCTTTTTTTTTTTTCTTCTGAACATAAACTAACAAAATTTATATTACTTAATACACACTACAAAATACGAACATACTCTTATACTATTGCCCATACTTGCTAAATAAGTACATACACTGATAGAGATGTTTTTAACACTATTATATATTTCATACTTGTTCCTTAACACGTCTTGTTCAACAAAATAATGTGGACGAGCGTGGTAGAAACTCTTGGTAGATGAGCTGAGCTGATTGCTTCCTTTGCCATCAGGTGTACCACTTCATTGCCTTCCCTAAAGTTATGCTTCAGGGTTGGGAGCTTCAATTGATGCATTAACCATTTGCATTCAGAGACAATGTTATAGAATTTATTACAATCATCATGCATAAGCTTAATGATATTCGTACTATTGAATTCGATTTTCATATTTATGAAGTTAAATTCTTTTGCAATCTTGAGTTTCTCTAGTAGAGCCATCAATTTTGCATGTGTGGCTTAAAATGCCTTGATTGTCTTGTGGAAACCCATGATCCAATCTCCGTTGATGTTTCGGAATGTACCATCAATTTCTGCTGCAATATTATTAGTAGAAAAAGTACCATTACAATTTAATTTATTTATATTTGAAGATGATTTATGCCACTTGATCTTTATTATAACTTTTTTGTTAGTGAAGAAATTTTTTTGTGAAGAAGGTACATTCCCATGCAAGGTAAATAGTTTTATTAGCATTCAAATGGCAATTGAGGTTGTTAATGGTAAAGCTTCAATTACGTATTTCTTTCAAAGAAAGATGACTAATATTAATAGCATCTACGATAATTACAATAATAATAGCATTTACGATAATTGGCTAATAATAACAATGTTTTATGAATTAGTTAATATTGAAAATATTTTTGTTCTAAGATACCAAATTAGATAGTTTATCTTATGGCTTTCGGATAGACATTGAGATAGGATGATGTCATATGAGTATAAATCCTTACTGGTTATGTTGTGCAGTGAACTTGTTTCAACTCAATATTATAGACTATAAAACAATTAATTTTTTTAGCATTAAAAGTTTTCCATGATACCACATGAGTATGTATCAAGAAAATAGTCCCTCCTTTCCACTAAAATAGAGAATCACATACACCGTCATCAAAGATGACCTAATGGGAACAAACTCTAGCTAGATAAGTATAGCTTACGGCAGGGCGGATCTAGCATGTTATATACATGTTTCCGTAAACCTAATAGTTTTAGTTGAATATTTAGAAATATTTAAATATAAATTTAGTTACTATTAAAAATTTATTCAAAATCATTACAGGAACCCATAAATATTAAATTCTGGATCTGCCTCTGACTCAGAGGTAGCTAGGCATTCCAATTTTGAAATGGAAAGGCCTTCATTATAATTAGTTCAGAAAATGACGAAAACAGCTCTTGAACTATCAGAATTGATCGTAAATTACCCTTCGTCCACTTTTAAATTTTCGGCTCATTTCCACCCTTAAAATTGCTCCAAAATAAAATAAAAATACTGTAAATTACGTGTCGCTTTTCTATTGGCTTAACTAATTCCACCCTAATTTTGTTGAACCCACTCGTATAACCTGTCTTATTTGACCAATCCGACTCAAAAAAGAGAACTCTCCCCAACTAACAACACTAACTAAAATAATAACTCGCTCCAAAGTATTCATCTATATATTTATATAAAGAAGGGAAAGGATAGATGACTTGGCACCTCTTTTTAGCCAAAGATCCTATTTATCTTTTTCTTTTTTTTTGAGATTTTCCTCTAATTTTACTACCACTAAATCATTTACCACCTAAGAAAGTGAACTAATAAAGAAAATAGATAGAGGCATACGGATAAGGACATTCCAGTTATAGAATATACAAAAAGTATTAATTACTACTCAATTACGAAGAGAATTTAGTTATGGAATATAATAAGAGAGTAATTAATTAATTAATTTGTAATTTGCAGAACGCATTAGTTATATGGCTTACCATGTGACAATTCACAATGTAAGATTTAATAGTGATCGGTTGCGTTATCAATCAGTTGCCTAGTCGGTTCTCATTTATTTATTTATTGTGCTAATAAAATAAAATAAAGCAATAAAAAATTGTAATGGTAATGAAAGTGATGTCACGATCCAGAATTCCTACCCTGAGACTGTAATGGCTCCTAATATTTCACTTACCAGGCAAGCGAACGGTAAAACATCTTATCCATTTTTTTTAAAGTTTAAATTTACTTAATTAATGAGAAAGAGCTGAAACTACTGCAATAATCCAAAGTAATAATGCGGAAGCTAAAACAACCAAAGGTCTGATTCATCCCTGGACCCGGTGTTACAAGTGCACGAGCTACTAACAAGTACAAATAAGGGTCTGAAATATCATAAAGTTGTCTGAAAGGAAAGTACACAATTGAATAAAAAAGGAAGGGGACTCCAGTAGCTGCGGGCGCTGAGCAGTTGTACCTCGAGTCTCCACAAGCTGTTCAATCCGAGCATGCTAATAATCTCCGCTAGGACCGATCCAAAATCAGCACAAGATGTGCAAAGTGTAGTATGAGTACGACTGACCTCATAAACTCTGTAACTGCCGAACCTAACCTCGATGAAGTAGTGACGAGGCTAAGACAGGTCACCTTCATTACAACCTTTATACAGTATATATTGGAGACAAAAAAGAATATACGGAACAAAATAAAACAGTCAATTGAAGATAATAGCAACATCATCACGATATAAGCCAGTCACGATCAGAATTACAAATCCATAGAGTTTCAAGTGAAAATACCAAAAACCAACACAGCTCAAGTAAATAAAAACACATTGGTTGTTGTAGCGCACAACCTAACGTACAACATAGAATCCTTCCTTATTTCACCTCCCGTATAATGCCTAATAGGGATCCATCTGAATGCTCGACTCGTAGCTCATGTTCTCAGTAATGCGCTCAGATTGTCCCTTCATTTGAGTATGAAATGATGTTCTCAACTCAACCTGTATGCCTAGCTCTCCAGGAGTGTAAGGTGAACTGCATACCTCGATCAGAAATTATAGTCATGGGCACGCCGTGAAGACGAATGATCCCGGGATGTAAACCTCAACCAACCGCTCTGAAGAATAGGTAACTTCCACAGGAATAAAATGCGTTGACTTGGTCAGTCTGTCCACAATAGCCTATACTGCATCGAACTTCTTCTGAATCCATGGGAGTCCAATATCAAAATCCATAGTGATACGCTCCCACTTCAACTTAGGAATCTCTAACGTATGAAGCAAACCACCAAGTCTGATGCTCATACTTTACTCGCTGACAATTTAGACACCGAGCTACATATACAACAATATCCTTCTTCATTCTTCTCCACCAATAATGCAGCCGTAAGTCCTGATACATCTTGGAGGCAACAGGGTGCGTTGACGCCCCCCCTTTTTCTCTCGAGGGAAAGAAATCGGGTTTTCAACATTATGGGTGGAATGACTCTTTTATCCCCTTTTGGGGGAATTTGAGCTATGGAGTTTGAAGAGTCGCCACCTAATGATTATAGTGCATTAGGACACTTTTTGAGAAAAGAAGAAGGATTTAAAGGAAAAATTAGAGTTAAGGGCTTAAGATTATCTCGAGTGGAAGGTGTTAGACACCCCTCAAGATCCACTAGTGTGGTTCCTGACCTTGCTTAGTTGTGACTTTAAGAAGAGTAGGTTAGGCCAGCTAAGTTTACACATAAGAAATATAGACAAGTTGACCATTTTGGAAGAAGGAAGAAGCAAGTAAAGAGTTTTAGTTTGAAGCAATAAATAAAGGAAAAGTAAATAAGGAGGGTCCTAGCTTTAACTAAAATATGGATTATTCGATGCAATATCTCGCACACATTCCCCAAAGAAGGGTCGCCATAGGATATTAGCGCATCGTCATCATCTCCATATTCTACCCTTCCCACCCCGTTAAGTTTTTTAAGCGCGTTTAGTCTCGTTAACTTATTGCATACTAGTACCTGTCCCAACCTATCAGTCCCGGGGTATTTGGAATTCTAATCCAAGAAGGAGAAAAGAGGGATAAGGGCATATATGGGGTTTTAAAGGTAAAAGTGCTAAGGCGTCAATCAAAACAAACAACACATAAGGGGAATAAACAAACATACAAAGGTTGCACGTAAAACCCCTTAAGCCATACAATAACTAATTTAGCAAGGCTTGCAATTACTGATTTGGTCTTAAGATTAAAATTGACAGTGGACAATTAATTTAACACATAGGGTTGGATAATAAGTCTGCATTAGGCAACCAGGATCAAGTTTGCAGAACTTAAGGTATTTTAAAACAAGTAATTTCATAAAGCGAAAATTTTAGACAAGGATCTGTACAGAAGAGTTTTGGAAACAGGAAATTGAAATTTGCAGAAGTTCATAAATGGCTTGCAAACTAGCCGAACTGTTTATGTAAAATTGTAAATAGGCGTTTTTCGAAAAGCATTGAAGTTATGATTTAAGCAGAAGACCAAAAGGTTGATTTCAGAAAGATGCACGTTTGGAACTTAAAAAACTTTATAGGTTTAAAACAGTGTAAAAATTAGACTTGGCCAGGTTTCAAAAGCAGACAGATTTGGACAAGTTTTTATTTTTGCTGGAAGTGTTGGAGAGATTATTACTCAGATAGGCAAGTTTGGACTCCTATCGGCATGATATCTACACCTTGATTTATTGCCACTTTTAGAATGCTAAGGGACCTACTGTTTTCCTAGAGTTTTTATGCATTTCCTATAGGCATGATCTCTATTATGCTTGCAATCAAAATCCTATAGGCATGATTTCTGAATGGTATGCAATATTAAAGTTCAATAGACATGATTTCTAAGTAATTTGCAATGTTAAAGTCCCATAGGCATAGTATCTACATGATTTGCAATATTGAAATACTATAGGCATAATTTCTACCTATTGACTTATGCAAACAACATAAACCCCTCCCACACCCTTTTCACTATATTCTCCAAATTCTTTTACAAAGTTTGCTACAGACACAGAAGGAAGTGAACAAAAAATAATACATTATAGCCTACAGCTAGATCTGAGAAGCCTAATTCAATCTTAATACCCAATAACATGTGATTCACCAAATCCGGATTCCAAAATTGCAAGGCCTTCTCTTAGAGTGTTTCAAAGTTCCAAGGGCTTTCAGGAAGCCCAGGCAATGCTTACACCCTAAAGATTGAATAGAGTAGTGCAATGTGTGGAATTACCAGCCCTTAGGCATCCAAGTTCAGAGGGAACTCTAGGGTCCCTAAGCATGTCTTACCATAGGGGGTAGGACTTAAAGAACTAAGAATAAGTGTAAAGTGAGGGGATTAGAGGAGGCATAAGCAAAGGATGGTCACACCCAGGCATGGGTGGGACTGACACACCCCTAATCCCTTACTTGATTCAAACAAATAAAAGAGCAAATTTTCAGAAGTCTGACAGGGGTCTGAGTGGTGATTAGGACACTACCAGACCCTAGTCAAGTCTCAACGCATAAAAGGGGTTAAAGGAAGGGGACTGGTTTGAGTAAAGGTTCAAAAGAACCTAATCCTAAGTCAAGGATAGCAATTAGATGCTACCTCAACTTTGGATAGTACTCACACACAAAGGGGTTAAAGGGAAGGGGATCACATGAAAGCATCAATGAGAAAGCATAACAGAACTTAAAAATGCAGGAGCATTAGGCATGACAGACTAAGGTATAGTCATTTAGTACAAGAAAAATATGTAATTGAGGGGTCATGTCGAAGGAAGAAGTAAACACATAGCTTTAGGGAACAGTATTTAAATGGTAGAGGCCTACCAGTTGCAAATTTCAAATGACAAAGTAAGAGAATAGCTAGAGAAGAAAACACAAATAGGATAGCAAGAGATTCCCAAAGTGTAGCCTTGGCTTTCAGCCAGCTATATTGAGCAGTAACACAAAGTAGCAGAAAAGAGCGGGAAGCTTTTGAGTGTATGTGTATTGAACTCTAATTGTTCGTGAGTTTGAATAAAAGGAGTGGGGTATTTATAGTTTTGAAAACTTGCAACTGGCATTTCCTTGTATAAGAGTTCTTCATTAACCTCAATAATTTCAACCAGCACAATAGCGGATGGATCTTCCACTACCTTTTTCAACATAGACATATGGAAGACTGCGTGTACCAATGTCATCTCGGGTGGCAGCTCGAGCTTTTATGTCACCTGACCAATCCTCTGAATGATTCTGTACAGTTTGACATACCTCGAACTCAATTTTCCTTTCTTTCCAAACCGCATTATACCCTTCATGGGGGAAACCCTCAAAAATACCCAATCATCTTCTTTGAACTCTAGATCTCTGCGATGAATGCCCGAATAAGATCTTTTGCGACCTTGAGCAGTTTTCAACCTTTTCTTAATTATTTTGACTTTCTCCATGGCATGATGCACAAGGTCCGTCCCTATCAATTCAGCTTTTCCAACCTCGAACCAACCAACGGGAGACCTACATCTCCTACAAAACAATGCCTCGAATGATGCCATCTGGATACTAGTATAGAAGTTCTTGTTATAAGCAAATTATATGAGTGGAAAATGGTTATCCACATTGAAATCAAGAGTACAAGCATTAAACATGTCCTCAAGCATCTGATATTCCACTCCGCTTGCTCGTCGGTCTGCGGATTAAAGGTTGTACTAAGATTTACATGCGTACCTAAACATTGCTGAAATATCTTACAAAGGTTGGTCGTCAACTGGGCCCCTTGATCCGAAAAGATTGAGATTGGAGTTCCATGCAACCTGACTATTTATTTTATATACAATTGAGCATATTGTTCCACTATTTTGGTATATTTGACTTGCAAGAAACAAGCCGATTTCGTGAGTCGATCCACGATTACAAAAACTGAGTCGAACCTGTGCGGAGTGCGCGGTAACAATACCACAAAATCCATGTTGATCATTTTCCATTTTCATATTGGAATTTCTATGCTTTGAACCAATCTACATGGCCTTTGGTGTTTTACCTTTACTTTCTAACAGTTTGGACACTTTGCCACAAAGTCCGTCACATCCCTTTTAATGTTGCTCCACCAATAAACTTCCTTGAGATCGTGATATATTTTCGTAGAACCTGGGTATATGGAATACTTGGAAGTGTGAACTTCTTCCAAGACCCTTTACCGAAGACCATCAACATCGAGAACACATAGGCGGCCTTGGTACAGTAGGATATCATCATCCATGCCAAAGGAAAAAGTTGTGGTCTTGTGTTTATGAATCCCCTCTTTCAGTTGTGCTAATAATGGATCGTAGTATTTCTTTTCTTTTAACTCCGCTATAAGCGATGATTTAGGCCTATACTGTACAATCACTCCCCCTTCACTAGAGACCACAATGCGAACTCCCAAACTAGTTAACTAGTGAGCCTCCCGGGCCAATGGCCTCTGGTATGCCTCCCAATGAGCCAAACTTCCCATAGATTTCCGGCTAAGAGAATCCGCTGCAACATTGGCTATTTTGGGATGATATATAATATAGATATCATAATCCTTGAGTAACTCTAGCCATCTTCTCTTTATCAGATTCATTTCTTTTTGCTCAAAAATATATTGAAGGCTCTTGTGGTCCGTAAATACATCCACATGGATCCCATACAAATAATGTTGCCAAATCTTTAGAGCACGCACTAATGCTGCAAGATGGGTTGTGTAGTTCTTTTTATGGTTCTTGAGTTGCCTAGAAACGTAAGCTATAACCTTGCCGTGTTGCATTGACACACACCCAAGTTCGATCCTTGAAGCATCGCAATACACAACAAATACCTCTGTACCCTCTGGCAGGGTTAATACCGGTGCCGAAGTCAATCCTGATTTCAATTACTGGAAGATCCTTTCACAAGCATCAGACCACAGGAACTTAACTGCTTTTTACGTCAATTTAGTCAATGGAAAGTCAAGAGTATAAAATCCATCCACAAATCTTTTGTAATGCCCAGCCAAACCTAAGAAAATGCGAATCTCTGTTGGAGTGGTAGATCTGGGCCAATTCCTTACTATTGAAATCTTTTGAGAATCACCCATAATCCCTTCCCTGGAGACCATATGACCCACGAACGCGACATATTCAATCCAAAATTCACATTTCTAAAATTTAGCATACAATTGGTGATGTTGAAGAGTCTGCAGAACTGCCCTGAGGTGGTCAGCATGGTCCTCTCGACTTTGGCAATACACAAGAATATCGTCAATGAACACTATCACAAAGAGGTCTGGAAAAGGCTTGAAGACTCGATTTATATGATGCACAAAAGCTGTCATGGCATTTGTTAGCCTGAAAGATATCACCAAAAATTTAAAATGCACATACCAAGTCCTGAAAGCTATTATGGAATATCATATTCCCTTATCTTCAATTGATGATTCCCAGAACACATGTTAATTTTTGAGAAACGCATAACACCTTGCAATTGATCAAAAAAGTTATCTATCCTTGATAGAGGGTATTTATTTTTTACTGTGACTTTGTTGAGTTGCCGATAGTCAATAAACATCCGTAGCGACACATTTTTATTCCTTACAAACAAAATAGGTGTGCCCCATGGTGACACGCTTGGCCAGATGAAACCCTTCTCTAGCAAATCCTTCAATTGTTCCTTTAGCTCTTTCAATTATGTCGGTGTCATTCTGTAAGGTGGAATTCATATATGTTGCATGCCTGGCATCACATCGATTCTTAAATAAATCTCTTATCTGGTGGAATCCCAGGGAGCATATCTGGAAAGACATCCGAAAATTCATTCACAACTGATATGGACTCAAGGCTAGGCGCCTCGCCATCCGTGTCTGTAACATGGACTAAATGATACATACACCCCTTCTTGATCATCTTCATGGGTTTAAGGTAAGAAATAAACCGACATTTTGGCACTACATTATCTCCCTTCCATTCAACAATGGGCTCATTAGGAAATTCAAGCCTCAAAGTTCTAGTCTGACAATCAAGTTTGGCAAATCATGAATAAAACCAATCCCTTCCCATTATTACATAAATATCAACCATCCCCAATTCAATAAGATCGTCCATGGTTTCCATACCACGCACTATAACCACATAACCTCTATATACTCGAGTAGCCGTAATAGACTCACCAACCGGAGTAGATATCGAGAATGGCTCATGAAGATGATCCGGTTCTATTCCAAATTCCATAGAAACAAAAGGGATATCAAAGGACAAGGTGGAACCGGGGTCAATGAGTGCATACACATCATGAGATTGGATATTCAGAATACCTGTAACAACATCTGGAGAAGCCTCTATTGTCTGGAGACAACTAGTATCATAGAATCGGTTGGGTCCTCCCGAACTCTACGCATCACCCCTAGCTGCAACCATGCCCTGCGTGTGCTGGGGTACCTTGAGCTGGAGAGGGGGATAAAGATGTAGCAACTGCTGGACTGGATGACTGTGTTGTGCCCCTACTAACTTGGCGGATGTATGACAATTCCTCTGAATATGGCCCCTCATCCCGCATCCATAGTATACGGGTATACTACCCCATATAGCAAATCCCTCAGTACATTTTCCTGCACCTGGGGCACGAGGACCTCTACTGCTGTTGGGATCTCTCTCCTAACCGGCCCCAATGGTGGGATCCCCTATTGCCCTAACTGGGCCTGAAAGGACTCCATTGCTTCTGCTGGTTGGGCCCTGATGGCGAAGCATTGGCTGAAGACAGTGCAACAGACTGGGACAGCCCTGAAGATCCTCCCCGGAAAGCTGATCTTCCCCCACCTAGTGACTCATTCATGTTTCCCGTAGACCGGGCATTTCTATTACCCTCTCTCTCCATCATGTTCTTCAATTTACAATTCTATGTGACCTGAGCCAATGCCACCACCTTCCCATAATTCTTGTCAGAATTCAAGGCAGGTGTAGAAGCCTCATTAATAGTTAAAGTATTAAGGCCCTGAACAAACCAGCATACCCTGGCCTCCATCGTGGGCAACATGTGATAGCATATTTGTACAGGCAGGCAAACTCATGGTACTCCAATAATATGCTACACGGGTCGCCCTTGTCTCAACAAGAAGGAAATGATCTATAAAGCATCGGTAAACTCGCTCCACCTCGCCGCAACGATCCCTTCCTCGTCGGAATCTTCCCACAACTCAAACCACGAATAGGCCACCCCTTTCAGACGGTAGGCATCCAACGCTACTCCCTCCGTCTCAGTTTCACACATAACCTTGAAGACCTTGTGCATCTCAAAATAAAATCCTGAGGGTCCTCTTCTATATTTGCACCCGAAAACACTGGAGGGTCAAACTGAAGAAATACGTTAACCCTGGAACGGGTGGAATCCCCTTGATGGCTAGATGAACTGGGTATGGCATTTGACATTTGGGCTTGAGAGGCCACTAGCTGGGTCAACATCTGAATAGCTCTTCTAAGATCCCCATTATAGATATCGAAAATAGAAGTTGGGGATAACCGCGGGACAGGAATACCGGCGGAAGGGATAGTGGTACCCTCCGTAGATATAGGAACTGAGGTAATCTACTCTGGAGTAAAATAATCAGGTAGTGTGATAGCAGGGTGATTTCTCACTCGCAGTATCAAGTAGTGAATCATCAGCCACTCCTATGGTGGCATTGGCTTCTTGGACAATTCTCGCTTTCTTCTTAGGTGCCATGTACTGAAAATTGAAGGAATGCACTAGTTAGCGGGGGAATAGTTTCACAATTTCCACACGATCCAGAATATCAAAGAAGGGTGTTATTCCTAAATGCCCAAGTAGCCTCCAACTCAAAGATGTGTTTGACTACACACCGATAAGAAGGACTCTACTAGACACGGCTCTGAGACATGCTAGGACACTTTAAAACCTTATGCTCTGATACCAAGTTTGTCACACCCCAACCTCGGGAGGCGCAACCAACGCTCAATCAAGTGAACACAACTGAGCAAGCCTTTTTAACACATTCTACCCAACTCAATATGATTAAAGGAAACTTTCGTTTATTTAGACATAGGAGAGATCATACATTCAACATTGGTAGTTCATTTTATATCACAAACCTTAAATTGTAGGTATATTCCCATAATATTATGCGGTTACAGTTTAGAGGAAACAAGAGCTTAGAATTTCAACATAGTCTAGTGACCCATCTAATACCCGAACATAAACCACACAAATGTCTACGGAGTCTCTAAGGATACAAAAGACAGTTATGATAATGCCGGCAACAAGGCCCCGGCAATACCTCAAAAGTGGAAATTATGTAACAAAAAGTGTATAACATAACCCCTGAAGGAAAGGGGCTCACCAAGATTTCTGAGAGGACGATACTCTGCTCGCTGCGATCGGCACTGTCCGCTATGGAACGACGTACATTCATTCAAAAATGTAGAGCCCCCAGAAAAAGGGACGTTACTACCATGGAATAGTACTACTACGTATAACTAAACACCATCTTGTTAGAAAGAACAACCATATAAGAATAAAGAAATCATAAGGACTACAAAGCTTCAAACAATCACTACGTTAGCAAATAAAAGGTCCACATAGCTTTCACATAATTTTCGTAACTTTAGGTTGGGCATTCCATATTGTTGCATCATCATTTGCAATATCACTACTTTCTTGAGCGGAGTTTGATCACAGCCCGATAGCCTAAGCTATCTCATTTGAGACATATACCTCAATCATTATTTGATTCTCACTTTCAGGTTTCAATTATCAACACAATAACACTATGTGTGTATCATGGCATTTTATCATGGCCCGATCGGCTAGATCATCGTACGAAGACATTGCCCTTTCCATTAATTATCACACTTCAATTTTTGGTTTCACATGTATTAGTTCATTGGCACTTGGGGATACAATTACCACATCATACTAGGCACTAGGCAACATTCCATAACTCATGTTTCACATTATTCCCAATTTCAACATGAACCTTGCCATTTATGATCATAGGCACATACAAACATAATTCAGGTTATAAGCGTAGAGAGGAATTCACTAGTTCGGCATATTAACCACAATGTAACCTCGATTTGAAATTTAGGAATTTTAGCACATAGTTCATGTTCTCCACACATCCTCAATTTTACAAAGAATAGAATAATAAACACATGGAGACACACCTTCCAAATACATTCTCACAACATCAATTCATTTGATATAACAAGTACTACATCAATCAAATTTCGAACTTACAACATTTGCACAAACACCATGGAAGCTCAATTTCTAAGAGGATGGGCTTTTAGCCATATATAACTCAATAGAGCTTTCCTTAAACCCTTACAATAAATTTCGGAATTTCCTAGAAACTTTAATCTATTTAATGAGAATTACAAATTGAACCAAGAATTGGAGATATGATTAAGGCTCTAGCTCATTTGAGTATATTGTCAAGTACTCAGCGTGCATTATGATTTTAGGACCCTTTTGTGAGAGATTTTCATTACCTTACACCCCAATAGCTATCTTTTTAACTCACAACCTTCCCATACCCCATTATTACTCATGTATGCAAGATAATCAATTCTTATATCCATGACCCCACTTGTTAATCATTTATCTTAATCGAAATTTTGAAATTGTAGATTAGGGCACAAGTTCTTACCTCTTAGAATGTAGGCTTAGCAAATTTTAGTTAAAAGTCTTCAAAGATTTTGTCAAGTATTGTAGTGACTTGATGAGTGTTAGTTTCTCCCTCTAGAACTCCCTGTCTCACTCTATTTATAGTAAAATAGCATAAAAGGGGTCTAATATGGTATTTTTAATGGGATGGGATCGGGTTTTAAAAGTTAGAAAATAAGATCCCCGACACAATTAACTATCGCATAATGGACATGCGGTTCGCAAAAGGGATCGCAAAATGACCCCCAAAACCTTAACAAACTGCTCGGGTATGCGACAAGAATTCGATCTGCATACATGTTCTGTGGTCGCATAATGATCCGCAAAACTGCCCCTCCAAACTTCCAAGGAGATTATGAAATAACTATATGGCCCACATATTGATTATGCAATCGCATAATTGGCCTCATAGTTGACCTCAAAATTATCCATCAAACTGACTCACCTTGCGGCGACTATGCGGTCCCCATAGCCATTTTGCGACAGTGTAATGGACCATAGAAATGCGCTTTTTTGAAAAACATTATTCCTTTACTTTTTAATGCACATATCAATCCAAACTTCGAAGGGTTCGAACCGCATTCTAACACATATTCCTACCTCGGCACTACAAGATCTCGGATTTTGAGCAAAATTTTCACGGGGCCTTATAAATATGACCTATTTTAGGTTAGAAACACAACAAGAGAGAAAATATAAGGGTGTAGTCATTATTAAAGCCTTGTGAGAGAGAAAAGTGTGTTCTTTTGCTCCAAAAAATCCATGCTCAAGCAGTTCACTTCGAACAACAAAATTTGACTCGTTAACCATTGGATCGTGTTCAAATCTGAATTTGGCATTTTCAACATCTGATTCTTTGAGTTCAACGGTGGAGATTGATTTGGAGGCCTGTAACTTCAATTTTGTATGCGTGAACAGTAGCTTAATTTTGGGGTGATTTCCCTCCCTTATTCATATCATTTGATGCAATCTTATTTTCATTATTGCTCTTGGTTCACTTGCTACATGGCCAATTAAGAGAACTTTTGTAACTCTTTTTGATTGATTTAGTGGAGCTTTGTGTCACGACCCCAATCCCGGTCATGATGGCGCCCAACACCAATGATAGGCAAGCAAGACCTTTTTACACTCAAAACTCAACCACACAATCCATTTCCAAGTTATAGAATTAAATTATCAAGTATTATAGTTCCCAACCAGTAATAGGAGACTGAGGTATTAATAAAATCACTACAACTGTCAATAAAACTCCCAAAGACATGGGGTCATGAGTTTAGAGCCTCTAAGATAATAAAATAATAAATCCTCAATAATATTGATGTACACAAATACGGAATGACAAAGGGATAGGGGAGGAGTCAGGTCCGCGAACATCAGGAAGCTACCTCGACAACTCTTGAGAAACTCTAGAACACCAAAAGCTCAACTATGCTCCCGAGGTACCTAAATCTGCTCACATGATGCAAGGTGTAAAGTGAGTACTTTCAACTCAGTGGTAATAGACATGTATAATGACTGAAAGTAAGAAATCCCGAAATACCAGAAAGTAAAGCTGAACCTAACCACTTAGAACATTTAACGATGAAAAAATAGTAAACCAATGACAGATAAACAAATAGATGTCAAAGTATGAATGCAATGCAATGCACATTATCATTGCGGCGTACAGCCCGATCCGTTTGGGTACCCGCACTCGCTGTGGGGGTCCAGACTCCAGAAGGGCTCCTACAATCCAAGCGCAATATCATCATAGCATTCACTGCGGAGTGCAGCCCAATCCACAATCAGTCCAATTATATGCACGCAAGCCACACGAGCAAAATCAACTTTACCATTTTTAGTTCCATTTATCAGGTATTATAGCTTAAGTGTATTTAAAACCTTAGAAGGTTACTAATCATTTCGAGAGAGTGTTTAACTCAGGACTGATATCATGTCTCGACTCAATACAGCGTCCCAATGTGAGATACCGGGGTTTCAAAACATCAAGTCATCATCTATATCTATTACTCACCTCAAGTCGGTCGTAGTTAGTCCGCAATGACCTTTCCTCTTGAATCGACCTCCTCGCGGGTCGAATCTAGTCAAAACCACAATGAATACATTACTATATGCTAAAGAAACATAAACCAATTGAAAAGACTCAAAAAACACTAAAAATCACGAAGTTGGCAAAACTCGAGCCTCTTACCCACTTCTCAAAAAATTATGAAATTTACATCACCGGATTTCTCATCTCGCAACGAGTCCGTACATATAAATTTTATCAAAATCGGAGTTCAAATGCCTTTTCAAATTCCATTTTTATATAACAATTTCTCAAGCCCTAACTTAGCCCATTGGTTATTTTCCACTAATTTCTACGATAAATTTACCACAAATTCGAATAATTAGGCTAAGAAGCTTATCTCCAATTGATTCTTAGTCAAATCCCTCAAAAATTCTCGTCAAAAGCTCCCCAAGGTTGCTTAACAATGATGGAAAATTGACTTGGTTCGCAGGTAAAATGTTATTAAAACCCTTCTGTCTACCCAGATTTTACCCTATGCGATCGCAACCTTGCTATTGCGATCACATAGCACAAATTTCCAAACCTCCATATTTCCTCTTATGCAATTGCATCACCACACTTGCGATCGCATAGAACTAGCTCCTCACCCTATGCGTTTGCACTCAGGGCCCCGCGTTCGCATAGAACAATGCACCATAAGGACCTCAGGTCCAACTAACACTGTGCGATCGCAGCCTCCTCTATGCGATCGCACTGCTCAACCAAACATCCCCTTAAAGACGCTCTATGCGATCGCAATACCCCTATGCGATCGCATAGAACAAAAGTTCTGCAATAGCTGAGTGCAATTTCTACAACTTCCTAAGTCAAAAAACCTTCCGTTTAACCATCTGAAATCACCCCGAGGCCCCCGGGACCTCAACCAAAAGCACATACATGATCTATTAGCTAATTCAAACTTGCTCGAACCATCAAAACGCTAACTTGACATCAAAACCTCAATTCTGATCAAATCAAAGCCAAAAATTCTTAAAAACTTCCGAACTGCATTTTCGATCAAAAACCTGACCTAATCACCTACGAATCAACTGAAATTTTGCACACACATACAAAATCACCTAAAAAGCTACTGTAACTCTTGGAATTCCATTCTGACCCTCTGATCAAAATCTCACCTATCAACTAGAATCCGCCAAAATTCAAACTTAGCCAATTCAAGCCTAATTCTACACCGGACCTCCAAATTCAATATTGCACTCCTAAGTCACAAATCATCCCCCGAAGATAATTGAATCATTAGAATTCACATCCAAGTCCTCTAACTAAATAGTCAACTTCCAGTTGACTTTTCCAAAACAAGCTTCCCTTTAAGAGACTAAGTGTCTCATTTCCAACTAAAACTAATCCAATTCTACCCGATCAACTCAAACACCGATATTGAAACATAGTGAAGCATAATATGTGGGAAACGGGCAGTAACTCATGTGACGACGGGCCGGGTCATCACATCCTCCCCAACTAAAACAAACGCTCGTCCTCGAGCGGGTTAAGAAACATACCTGGAGTCTCAAATTAGTGAGGATATCTGCATCGCATCTCATGCTCAGTCTCCCAAGTGGCCTCCTCCACAGGCCGACCTCTCCACTGCACCTTCAGCGAAGCTATGTCCTTTGATCTCAACTTCGAACCTGACGACCCAAATAGCTACTAGCTCCACATCGTAGGTCAAGTCCTCATCAAACTAGATCGTACTGAAGTCTAACACAAGAGATGGGTCCCTAACATACTTCCGGAGCATAGAAACATGGAACACTGAGTGAACTCCCGACAAGCTGGGTGGCAAAATAAGCATATAGGCCACCTCCCCAATCTTCATATGTATCTCAAAAGGTCCAATGAACCGTGGACTCAGCTTCCCTTTCTTTCCAAACCTCATAACGCCTTTCATAGGCAAAACCTTCAACAAGAACTTCCCACCCACCATATAGGATACATCGCGAACCTTTCAGTCTGCATAACTCTTCTGACACGATTGAGCTATATGAAGTCTCTCCTGGATCACTTTCACCTTCTCTAAGGCATCCTAAACTAACTCTGTCCCCAACAGTCTAGCCTCACCGGGCTCAAACCAACCAACCGGAGATCTACATCGTCTCCCATATAAGGCCTCATACGGTGCCATCTGAATGCTCGATTGATAGCTAGTATTATAAGCAAACTCTGCAAGTGGAAAGAACTCTGCCCAAGAACCTCCAAAATCAATAACACAGGCACGCAACATGTCCTCCAATATATGGATAGTAAGCTCAAGCTGTCCATTCGTCAAAGGACGAAACGTCGTGCTCAACTGTACCTGTGTGCCCAACTCCAGATGAAAAGTCCTATTGAACTGGGAAGTAAACTGAGTACCCCTGTCTGAGACAATGGAAACTGGGACCCCATGCAACCGTACAATCTGACAGATGAAAATCTCCGCTAACCGCTCTGAAGAATAGGTAGTACATACTGGAATGAAGTGCGCAGAATTGGTTAGCCTATCCACAATCACCCAAGTCGAATCAAACTTCTTTAAGGTACGAGGGAAACCACTCACAAAATCCATAGTAATCCTCTCCCATTTCCACTCCGGAATATCCATCCGCTGAAGTACACCACCAGGTCTCTGATGTTCATATTTGACGTGCTGACAGTTGAGACATCGAGCCACATAACTCACAATATCCTTTTTCATTCTCCTCCACCAGTAATGTTGTCTCAAATCCTGGTACATCTTCGTGGCACCCGGATGAATGGAATATCGCGAGCTTTGGGCCTCCTCTAATATCAACTCTTGGAGCCCATCCAGATTAGGCACGCAAATCCGGCCTTGCATCTGTAACACACCATCATCACCAATGGTCACATCTCTAGCATTACTAAGCTGGACCCTATCCTTCATTACAGCAAATGCGGGTCATCATACTGGCGCTCTCTAATGCAGTCGTACAAAGAAGATCGGGAAACTACACAAGCCAACACCCGACTAGGCTCAGAAATATCTAACCTGACCATCTGATTGGCCAATGCCTGAACATCAACTGCAAGGGGCCTCTTCCCAACTGGAATGTACGCCAAGCTACCCATACCAGCTGGCTTCCGGCTCAAAGCATCAGCCACTACATTGGCCTTCCCCAGATGATATAAAATGGTAATATCATAGTCCTTGATTAACTCCAGCCATCTCTGTTGCCTCATATTAAGATCCTTCTGCTTAAACAAGTGTTGAAGACTGCGATGGTCCGTGAACACCTCACAAGATACACCATATAAATACTGCCTCCAAATCTTCAAGGAATGAACTATAGCAGCCAACTCTAAGTCATGAACGGAGTAGTTTTTCTCATGGGGCTTTAGCTGACGAGAAGCGGAAGCAATAACTCTACCCTCCTGCATCAATAAAAAACCGATCCTAACTCTCGAAGCATCACAATACACCGTGTAAGAACCTGAAGCTGATCAAACAAATCCTTAATACGGGGTAGTGGATACTTATTCTTTACTGTCACCTTGTTCACTGTTAGTAATCAATGCACATTCTTAATATGCCATCCTTCTTCTTTACAAATAAGACTGGTGCACTCCACGGTGACACACTCGGGCGAATGAACCCCTTATCTAGGACTTCCTGAAGCTGCTCATTCAACTCTTTTAGTTATGTTGGTGCCATAATATAGAGAGGAATAGAAATGGACTGAGTGCCCGGCACCAGATCAATAATGAAATCAATGTCCCTATCCGACGGCATGCCCAGCAGGTCCGCTGAAAACATATCATGGAAATTCCTCACAACGAAAATCGAATCAAGGCTAGGAGTCTCAGCTCCAACATCCTTACGAAATCCAAGTACGATAAACAACCTTTCCCAACCATCCACTAGGCCTTCAAGAAATAAATCACCCTTCTGGGCACATAATCAGTCACGCCTCGCCACTCGATCCTCGGAATACCCGAAATAGCCAACGTAATTGTCTTGACATGATAATCTAGAATAGCATGGTATGGGGATAGCAAATCCATACCCAGAATCACGTCGAAATCTATTATACCCAACAATAACAAGTCAATTCGGGTCTCCAAGCGCCCAATAGTTACCAGACACGATCGATATACATGATCCACAATAATAGTATCACTCACCGGGGTAGATATATGCACAGGCAAGGCAAGACAACCACGAGTCATACCCAAATGATGAGCAAAATATGAAGATACATAGGAATAGGTAGATCCGGGATCAAACAAAACAGAAGCATCTCTATGGCAGACTGAGATAATACATGTGATAACATCATCTGATGCAATGGCGTCCCTCATATATGGGACAGCATAGAATCGAGCTTAACCACCGCCACTCCGGTCTTCACCCTTGGGTAGACCTCTGGCTACCTGGTCTCCACCCCAAGCTGACTGAGTGGGTGCTAAAGAAACAAGAGCAGAAGATGAGGGCTGATCCCTCTGCTGAGACTGCCTACCGCGGAGCCGAGGACACTGTCTCCTCATATGACATAACTCACCACACTCGTAGCAATGACCTGGAGACACCCGATTGTTACATGTAAAATCTTGTACGCAATAGCACCATTATGGAGATTCATTCACTCTTATTCAACTGTAAATTATCTAACTTAACGAACAGAACTACTCGAGCCTTATTAGCACTCTGACATCGCAGGATATAATCTCATTCCAATATCAACAACTGTATTCTTTCTCTATACACTGAGCATTCTTTATCAACAACAAATCAAGACATCCTAGTATTTTCTCACATCTATGAAGCACCATGTAACCTTTATCAAAATTTTGCTCCACTCGCGCCATCCTCGGCTCATTTTTTGTAATCAAGACTGATCCGTCAGCATACCTCGAAACGAAAATAACATAGAACATAACCATGCGCTCAGCTAATCAACAACAACCTCCCTAACGTGGCTCAGAGCCATCTATCATGACACACTCAACAACTCATAATACCTTTACTCTAATGATACCACCATGCCATAGTGAGATTAAACCCAAATCACTTACTAGTTTATGCAAACATAGATCATCTTAGTATTGTAATCCTTTGCAGATCTCGCTTTCCTCCCCACATCAATTGAGTCCACACTCTTATGTGACCCCAGACTCTCAATTTCAACACGTACCCTTTAATTACACATGAGACCTTATAACATAAGCATATACCACCTAAGAACAACCCGCAGGAGATAACCAACCTGTTTTGCCTCAATTTAGTACTTCGGCATACCTCCACCATCATATACGCTACACAGTTAAATTAGTCTTCCTGAGTCGGAACTCATACCGTAATATGCTATTTACTTCACTCCCAACTAGGAGATCCAAAAAGATTCCTCACACACCCATAACTCGGGGTGACACATCCAAAAACAATGGAAATCAAGCACTTAATGATTCATCTATCACTTAGTAGACCTTCTTCGACACTTCCAAGTTATATAGACTCATCGCACAATGCCAATATACTCGGCACGCACTTATCCAGCGCCATTCCCACTATTACGGACAACACTGAACATATAAGTTCATAATAGTATCTCGCATAATTAAGACCTCGGTGCTCAAGACATTGGAGAAGATTCGGCCTCAAGTCCTCCAGATCGGCCCAACTTCAACTCATACAAATCTAATCTCGCTCCTCGATCGGGAAATCACAAGCCATCAAAGCACATATAATACCGAGCGCTCATGCGCGCATACAGAGGTGAGGAAGGAATTTTAAAAAGTTATATTCCAAGATGAATCAAACATGCACGATAATAATTCCAAGAAAGTGAAGTTTTTCCTAAAGGTTCTGCAGCCTCTAGAGGAAAAATACAGACGTCTCCATACCAATCCCCGAGACTCTACTAACCTGCTCATGACTCGTGAGACCTAGTAACCTGGCTCTGATACACTAACTTATCACGATCCAAATCCCGATTGCGATGGCGCCTTACACTAATGTTAGGCAAGCCTGACCTATTTATACTCACAACTCAACCACACAATCCATTTCCAAGTTACTGCATTACATCATCAAGTATTATAGTTCCCTACCAGTAATAGTAGATTGAGGTATTAATAAAATCACTACAACTGTGAATAAAACTCTCAGAGACCTGGGTTCATGAGTCTAGATCCTCTAAGATAACAAAATAATAAACCCTCAATAATACTAATGTTCACAAATGCGGAATAATAAAAGGATAGGGGAGGATTTGGGTCGTGCGAACGTCAGGCAGCTATCTCGACAACTCCTGAGAAACTCTGGAACACCAAAAGCTCAACTATGCTTCTAAGGTACCTGAATCTGCGCACATGGTGCAGGGAGTAAAGTGAGTACTTCCAACTCATTGGTAATAGACATGTATAATGACTGAAAGAAAGAAATCCTAAAATACCACAAAGTAAAGCTGCAACTAGCCACTTAACACACTTAACGATGAAACAACAGTAAACCAATGACAGATAAACAAATAGATGTCAAAGTATGAATGCAATGCAATGACATGACCGCTGCGACGTACAACCCGATCTATTTGGGTACCCACGCTCACTATGGGGGTTCAGAATCCGGAGGGGCTTCTACATCCCAAGAGCAATATCATCGTAGCAGTCGTTGCGGCGTGCGGCCTGATCCATAATCAGTTCAATTATATGCATGCAAGCCATACGGGCACAATCAAGTTTACCATTTTTAGTTCCATTTATTAGGTATTATAGCTTAAGTGTTTTACAACCTTAGAAGTTTACAAATCATTTAAATACGGTGTTAAACTCATGACTGATATCATGGAAACATGCTCAATATCATGGAAACATTGATAATAATCTCTAAGGGATCTTTATAATTGGCACGCAGCCAAAATATGCTCATAACAATCCAAGTAGGATGTTTACCACTAAGTTTCTAGTCAATAGCACAGCATAGACATCACTCGGACGGACTAAGCCATAGTCCCGTCCACAAACGACCCCGCACTCACTATAGAGTACGTGTCTCGCCTCAATACGACCTCATGTCATCATCTACATTTATTACACACCTTAAGCCGGCCGTAGACTAGTCCGCAATGCCCTTTCCTCATCAATTGACCTTCTCACGTGTCGAATCTAGTCAAAACCACAATGAATACATTACTATATGCAAAAGAAACATAACCCAATCGAAAAGGCTCAAAAAACACTAAAAATCACGAAGTTGGCAAAACTCGAGCCTCAGGCCAACTTCTTAAAAATTCTGAAATTTACATCACCAGATTCCTCATCTTGCCACGAGTCTTTACATATAAATTTTATAAAAATCGGAGATCAAATGCCCCTTCAAATTCCATTTTTACATCACAATTTCTCAAGCCCTAACTTACCCCATTTTGGTGATTTTCCACTTATTTCTACGATAAATTTACCACAAACTCGAATAATTAGGCTAAAAAACTTACCTCCAATTGATTCTTAGTCAAATCCCTCATAAATTCTCGTCAAAAGCTCCCAAGATTGCTTAACAATGGTGGAAAATAGACTTGGTTCGCAGATGAAATGTTATTAAAACCCTTCTGTCTGCCCAGATTTTACCCTATGCGATCGCAGCCTTGCTATTGCGATCGCATAGCACAAATTTCCAAACCTCCATATTTCCTCTTATGCGATCGGATCACCACACTTGCGATTGCATAGAACCAGCTCCTCACCCTACGTGTTCGCACTCAGGGCCCTGCGTTCGCATAGCACAATGCACCATAAGGACCCCAGGTCCAATTAACATTGTGCGATCGCAGGCTTCTCTATGCGCTCCCACTTCTCAACCAAACAGCCCCTCAAAGACACTCTATGCGATCGCAATGCCCCTATGCAATCGCATAGAACAAACGTTCTACAACGATTGACTGCAACTTCTGTAACTTCCTAAGTCCAAAAACCTTCCGTTCAACCATCCGAAATCACCCCGAGGCCCCCGGAGCCTCAACCAAAAGCATAGAAATGATCTATTACCTTATTCAAACTTGCTTGAATTATCAAAATGCTTATGTTAATAGCAAAATCCTCAATTATGATCAAATCAAAGCCTAAATTTCTTAAAAACTTCCGAATTGCATTTTGATCAAAAACCCTACCTAAACACCTCCGAATCAGTTTAAATTTTGCGCACACATCCAAAATGACCTAACAAAACTACTGAAACTCACGGAATTACATTTAGACCCTCGGATCAAAATCTCACCTATCAACCGGTATTTGCCAAAATTCAAACTTAGCCAATTCAAGCCTAATTCTACACCAGACCTCCAAATTCAATTTCGATTGCACTCCTAAGTCACAAATCATCCCCCCGAAGTTAACTGAATCATCAGAATTCACATTCGAGCCCTCTAACTAAATAGTCAACTTCCGGTTAACTTTTCCAAAACAAGCTTCCCTTTAAGAGACTAAGTCTCTCATTCCCAACTAAAACTAATCCAATTCTACCTGATCAAATCAAATACTGATATTGAAACATTGTGAAGCATAATATGAGGGAAACGGGGCGATAACTCACGTGATGACGGGCCGGGTCATCACACTATGAGGGTATTTGGTCCCGTAACTTTTTACCTCTTCACATTGAAGGGGTTTTCCACATATATTTTGTGTCTCGTATCTGGATTACTTTTGCCTTGTTATTGTTCGTTTCCTTGTGGTATAGTTGTTTTCCGTATTTAAATATGTATTTTGGGCCAGGCCTGGGCCTAAGTGGGCTAAACAGGCAGGGCCTAACGGTCCCAGGCTTTGGCGGGCCGCTCTTTCTGGCGGTCCCGGGCCAAACAGTCTCGGGCTTAATGGTCCTAATGGGTGGAACCGGCCCATTGTGGGCTTAAGCCCACATGGTCCCGGGCTAAATGTGTCGGGCCCACGGGCCTAAACAGGCTTAAGTGTTTTGAGCAATTTTTTTAAATTTTTTATCCAAGGTAATTTTTTATAAACTATATATATATATATATATATATATATATATATATATATATGTATATATGTATGTGTATATATATGTATATATGTATGTATATATATATGTATATATATATATATATGTATATATATGTATATATATATATATATGTATATATGTATATATATATATGTATATATGTATATATATATATATGTATATATATATATATATGTATATATATGTATATATATATATGTATATATACACACACACATGCACACTACATCAAATTTAAAAACAAAATAAATTGCAAAAAATATTCAAGGTAATGACTTATAAATTTTATTATTACGACATTAAAAAAAATAACAATATCTTTCTTAGTCTTCCTCTCACTAATGGAATAAGCACAACAAGGTACTAATACCATCATTAAAAGAAAAAAACTAAGGAAGATGTGTCAAAATACAAGTAACATATTAGTTTATGTATTATCTCTAACAAATTTCATAAATCCTTCAAGTTCCGTAGGAAGTTTTGTTTGTGGTGGCGGAAAAGAATCATGTTCATCATTGCTTCAGGGCGAAGCAACATCCTGCGCAAGTTCCGCTAGCATTTCTTCATAAACTTCGTCTATCTCTGGTTCTGATTCTGCAAGTCCAAAATTTCTTTTTCCTGAATGGATCCAATCTCTAAAAAGTACTAATTTTTCTGAGTTCTCCCTTATAAACGCTCTTTGATCACCAATTTGAAGTCACGCTTGACTGAAAACGCTCTCTGATGCCACTATTGACGCTTGAACACTTTAAATATATCGAGTTATCCTTGAAAGAACCGGATAGTATTTTTCTTGTCCTTCCACCATTCCAAAACATCGAAGGAGCCGTCGGGATACTCTTATTCAAGTCCCTGCGATAAATAAACTTGAAGCTCATTTAGTTGTGAACTATCACCAATATTATCATCTTGAGAACCCCTAAACTCCGTCCAAGAACTAAGTGTTTTTAGGCCCGCAGTTATTTTAGATGATTGCGAACTAGACAAAATAGGAGTTGGAACATTTGGTCTAGCATGATCTAAGGCAAGCTGATTAGCATTATAAATTGTTTGAGCATTTATTTTAATTGACACTTTTGCATCTGCAAGTGTAGAAATTTCCTCATCTGAAAGTGATCAAGCCCTATACATATTTGTATACCAAAAGTGAGGACATCATAATTTCATGGTAGGATTTAACATGGCAGCAACACAAAAAATAGGGGGGATAGGGAAAAAATATTTTTTAAACTTAGCTTTCATATAATTAAAAGCAAGTTGACAAATTATCCCACCCTCTAAAAATTGAGTAAAAAAATCTGCTAGTGCTGCAATATAAACTAAACAGCTAGAAATAGTAGGATAATATTGCCCAGATAATTTATTTGTAGCAACATGAAATTATTCTAAAAAGTTTACAAGCATTTTAACATTAGTCCAATCCTGATTTGTAAGGTACTCATCATCATCATCATCATCACCACCACCACCAACAACAACAACACGAGCATTAAACGTTGTATTTATTGAATTTCTATATTCATATGCAACAACTAAACTTTCATACATGAATTCCATATAGTCGGACAAGATTTAGGAACCATTCTTTCTGTAAATCCAAATTCATCACGTTTTTAGAATATTCTGTAAGTCTACTTCTGCGGTTTGAATAAAAAAACCAATTAAGAGCCATTTTAACCTTTTTAATTTTTTACATTTAATATTTTCATACCATCACAGATGATTAAATGGTAAATATGGCAAATAATCTAACATGAAAAATATTACTAAATGCAGGATTTAGTTTAGTTGTAAGCAAGTCTGTAGCATTAGTGTTATTAAAAGCATTATCCATTGAAACTGATATTATTTTATCTCTAATACAAAAATATCTACAAATATCTGCAACTATGACAACAATAAACTTATATGTGTGGCGTGGATTAATTACTCTATATGCAATAATGTACTTTTGTATTTTTCATTCCTCATCAATCCAATGAGTGGCTACAGTAAGATAATCACAGTCATTACCACTTCTACCAATATCAGTAGTAATAGCAATGCGATAATCTTTTTGAGTAAATAAATAGCACAAATATTGTTCATATTCATGCTTATATTTATAAATATCACTCTTTACGGTTGTGTGATGTCATCCTTTATAAGAAGGATTAAAAACTCTTCTAATATAATGCACAAAGTGAGGGTTAGAAGGAAAACTATAGGGTAAGCACATAACAGTAATTATTTTGTCAATTATTCACGATCTTTATTTGAATCGTAATATAAAATGCCATCGGTAACAATGTTAATTTCTAGTTGAACTAGATTTGACACGGTACTAGAGTTAACCTCAGTATCTACACTTGTCCCCCCCTCTTGCGTAGCTTTCTTTTGAAGATATCTAGCTTTATCTCTAAGGTGTTTCTTTATGTGTCTAGTCAAAGTACCCGTACCGCTACGGTCTCCAGTATATTTATGCGCCATCAAAGCCCCCACAAGTTTTACACTTAGACTTATTTTGAGCTTTTAGTTGAGTAAAAAAGTTCCAAACAAGAGATGTTTCGGACCGTCTAGAAGGTTGTTTATTAAAAGTACGGGGTACTACAGGAGGGTCAGGCGGGGCATCATTTGGATTATTATTAGTTAGGTTAACAATAGAACTAGTAGTTGTATCATCTAAATCCGATTTTGTTTCATCTAAATCATCATTTTCTTCAATGGTTCGATTAGGATAAAGAGCATTCATAACTTCATCATTTAATTATTGACCTGGTGCAACATTATGGCAAAATTGATTATTGAAAAATTAAAAAGAAGGGTCATCACTATCAAGAATAACAGGTGGAGGAGGACAGGTAACAGGTCTGGATCGGGGAGCCGGGGGAGGAGTAGTAGCGTAGCGACTAGATTCACCAATTTTAGATTTTTCCTCACCAAAAACAAATATTTTGTCAAAGAAAAGTCCATATTAGTTATAACTATACACAGTAAAATAAACAAAATTATAATATTAAAACTTAAGAGTTGGAACGAGTCTACCGAATTGACGAACAACTTCTTGAAAGATGTATATCGTTGAAGACTTGAAAACTTGAATACTTCAATTCACCAACTTCACAATTTTTCACAAATTGCAACAATAAAGTAAGCAATTATAGAAAAAAATTAGATAGAGATTGATGATTTGTGAGTAAAAATGAAAAAATAAGGGGTATTTATTGTTGAGAATAGGGAAAAGTGTAATTATAAAAAATGTAGGGTTAAAACAAAGTTTGGAGGCCAAATTGCTATATTTTAAAAAGCCAAATAGCTAAAATGGTAGGCCAACGGCTAATTTTTAAACTTCTAGTCGTTGGCCATTTTTTTTTACAAAAAAATTGAAAATTAGCCGTTCGGCCTGGTTGAACCGGCTCATGCCTGCCTACCGATCCCGAGCAAAACAGTCTCGGGTTTGCGGTCTCAACCTGGAGGACCAACCCACAGTGGGCTCCAAGGACCGTTTGGAACCGGACCATTTGAACCGGACCGTTTGGCTCGTGGTCTTGCGGACCTGTGCCGGTCCCGGGCTGGACCCGGACCACAATGTAGTCTTATCTGTATTACCATATGTGCCAATTTATTGTCTTCTCTTTGGTTCAAATAAATTGGCAAAGTTTGACTTGGTATTTTTCCGCTGCTACCTCGTCGTGTACATTGGTTGTGCTTGTTATTTCCCAATTCAACAATACTCCTATCACTTCAGGTGATTCAGGTGATCCCAAGCTTCAAAGTTTTTTGACGATTTGGGAGTAAATGGAGTATCTTCCACTTGAGTAGACTGGAAAGGCAGAAAATTATTTGTTCAAAGGAGTGATTTTAATAATAATTTAAGAGAAATATTGAAGAAAAAAGACCACAATAGAACATATTGGCTGTCGGCTAATTTTGCTATTCATATGGGCCATGGCCCAATTGAACAATACTCCTATCACTTACTCGAATTGTCCATATATTGCTGCTTATCAACATACAGTTGAATCTTCCTTTTCATTTATAGCAATACAATATATTGGTTTAACTGATTTAGATGTGTGTCGTACTATCAATTTAAGAGGGACGCGCTCACATTCAAACGCAAAATTTTTTATTATGGATGAGGAAATCCCGTCCACTATAATTTGAATCTCCTACTTCATACTCCATACGTATCAATTTATATGAACTTATTTCCTTTTTAATTCGTATCAAAAAGAATAATTTCTTTTCTTATTTGAAAACAATTTACCTTTACACAATGATTTATAACCACATAAAATATATGTGTCTTATTTTACACCACAAAATTAAAATCTTCTTTATTTTCTTAAATTTCATGTTCAATTAAATAAGTTTAAATAAATTGAAACATAGGAAGTATTAATTATGTTAAAGACAAAAAGGGAATAAAATAGGACGGGTTGGGCTGAAACTAGAGCACATGAAGCTATTAGGACTATCAATTGTGAAAGTACATTGCTATACAGAGAAAGGTGATTAAATAAAGTAAAAAATGAACAAACATAAAAGCAAAGTTATATCATATTATAGTAACTCACGTGGATGCCATTATTAATTAAGTATAATTGTCAGAAGGAGATCATGGAGTTTAAGATTTCAAACGGAAAAACATTAATAACTGTTAATACCTTAGGTGGTGCTAACCTTAACCTCTTCAATGTTTGAAGTTGTTGGAATAATTAATTTCTTAATCTTTTATAATTAAAATATAATTACAATATTTAATATTTGGCTTTAACAAATAAGGCACCACTAAGTTGCCCATCTTCTCAACTTTAATTAAACAAAATCCCAGCACCTGACCACGATAATATATAAATCTCCCCATTCCATCTTGCTTGTAACTTGTAAGGGTCTAATTAATTAATCTATTGATTTCATCTTCTTCTTCTTTTCCCTTAACAGTTGCAACCTTTTACTTTCTTTATTATTACTCTCAACTGTCAAGTGACTCAACTTGTTTCTTTAGTAATAGCACTTGCATCTTCAGACTCACACATCGATATATATTATTTCTTATTTTTCCTCTCTTATTCTTAAAGACGGACCTAAGATTTATATTTTATTATTTTTATAGTAACCTTAAATTAATATATAATAATAATTTAATTTATAAAATGAATTTTTTAATACATATACTGAACAAAAGCTATTGAATCTACGTGAACCATAATTTACATAGAGATAATTTTACTGATGGTCATTGAACTATCAATTAGTTTCAGTAAAGTCATTTAACTATTTTTTGTCACTTAAAAGTAATTAAACTTTGTCATTGTACTTAAAAGTCATTTTGCCTAAAACTTCTACCACAAAAATAGAGTAAAATCCACTTTACCCCTCAACCTTTAAGGGTTGGGAAACAATACCCCCCTCACGTTTTGAATGGGAAAGGCAGCCTCTCTTGTATGGTTTTCCGGTAAAATAATTCTTTGAATAAATTTTTTTTTTTGAATGAACAATTTTTGAAATAATCAAGCTTTTTCATTATAGCCAAAAGCTCAAGAGATGACAAACTTATGATTTAAATAAATATGGAGTCCCCTTTAACCTTCTTCTTGCAAGTTTAAGATACGATGTAATACGAAAAGGGCTTCGTAATGAATTTTTAAATGTGACATTATCAATTAAGGAGTATAATTTTGTCCAATAAAGATATTTTCAAAATAAGTAAAGTTTAATAATTGCGTTAAATATTTTAATATACAAATTATTAAGTAATTACAAGATATGTATTCTACATAATTATTTTATTGATCATTTAAATATATTTAACTCGTGTATAGTTTTATTATAAAGTACATATTTAGTGTAAAACATCGAGTACGAACAAATAGTTTCTTCTTCGCTAGGTAAATGGTCAAATAAAATAAAACAAGATTAAGAATGTTGTATTCTTGCACGCAAACGACATAGTGGAGTACGTAAATAACAAATAAATGTTGTAATAGAGTGGTAAGTACTTCTTAATTCTGAATAGGATGTCTCGATTTCGAAGCGTATGAAATCGTCTTTTTTAGGAAGCGCGTTAGCCCTCACATAAAACTTTTTAGAGAAAATTTGGATTTGAGGCAGTTTCTAATACGAATATCGAACACGGGATAGGAAATCGAAAGAAAGGAGTACAATATTCCCTCCGTTTTATACTAAAGCAAATATTAAACTTTACTTATTTTGAAAATATCTTGATTGGACAAAATTATACTCCTTAGTTGATAATGTCACATTTAAAAATTCATTACAAAGACGTTTTCGTATTACATCGTATCTTAAACTATGCAAGAAGAAGGTTAAAAGGGACTACATAATTATATAAATCATAACTTTGTCATATCTTGAGCTTTTGGCTATAATGAAAGAGCTTGATTATTTCAAAAATTGTTCATTCAAAAAAAATAAATTATTTAAAGAATTATTTCACCGAAAAACCATACAAGAGGGGTTGCCTTTCCCATACAAAACGTGAGGGGGGTATTCTTTCCCAACCCTTAAAGGTTGAGGGGGTAAAGTGGATTTTACTCCATTTTTGTGGTAGAAGTTTTTGGCAAAGTGACTTTTAAGTTACAATGACAAAGATTAGTTACTTTTAAATTGACTTTACTGAAATTAAATGATAGCCAATGACCATCATTGAAATTACCTCAACTTACATACTAGCTCCGCATCTGTTTATTCCCTTTTTCACGTCCTTGGTTTTATAGAGAAGGGATGCCTATTTTGAATAATAAAAGTGTAGTTCATCTAATTTGCCCAAATTTTCGGTTTGATTGATTAAGTTATGACCGGCTGCTCATCCAATATTTGATTAGAAAAAATTTAGTGAACTGGATCGTGATTTTTTTTCCGACTCAACAGATTTTAATATTTGATCACGCCAAACTCTAGTTTTAAAAAGAATAAGTCATCAACTCCAAATATAATTTTGTCTTAGAGTCCGGAGTCGAATCTCATAGAAAATTAAGGTTTAGCTACAAATGTTTGATATTGCTAAAAAACACCCATTCCAACAATTTTCTAGCTATAAAGTATTGGCCCAAGAACATGTGAAGTTTTGAAGGCTGACAAAAGAACTCAGACATGGACCGGGTCCATCTTGACAGTCATGATCAACCCATACCTGTGAGATGCATGTGAATGAGATAAATCTGACTTATCAAGAAGTGATATCTTCTTATCTGATCGAAAAGGTTGCATATTGAATAAGGAGAGAAAGACTCCTTACATGAAGAGAATACAGTTTAAAAAGAGTCTAGTGTTAGAGTATGAGATCAACTTGAACTCTTCTACGATAGAAGAGTAGCATATGTATCCCAGTAAATTATCTAAGTACTAACACATTAAATATCAGTGTTGTTCTCTTTTACAGGTAATGCATACAAATAGAAGTTAAACTTAAATTGAGAGCAAAAGAGCAAGGCGATTTCATAAGCAATTTATGTGTGATTCAAGTATACAATCATGAAGCTACTTAAACAAGATAGAAACATCAGTTCCAAGTGTCTATCTTATATTCTAGTTCAATTGTAGTAGGTAATTTGACATTGTACCTTTCAGCTTTCATAGAAGCAATTGTATTAGGTACCTAGAGTTTTTAAGTTAGAGTTAACTTGAAGTTGTTGCAATAGTTGAGGTTGTGTGCCACAATGGGATTAGAGTTACTCCCTAAATTTACAAAGAGTTTTATAAATGCTGCTTTGGCGCAGTGATTTTAGTGGAAGTTTGGAGAACTCCTATTGAGTACTAGGTCGTGGTTTTTTACCTTTTGATCCAGGTGTTTTTCACGTAAAAATCTTCGTGTTCTTTATTTTCTTTACTTATTATTCCACAAATAGTAGTAGTTGGAACACATAGAAGAACCAAGTCCTTCTACAGTTCAATATTGGGTACCATATAAATCATCTCCCCCTCCCCCCTCCCCCCTCCCCCCTCCCCTAACCCCTCACCCCCCTCTTGTAGTATTGAAGTCTAAAATATCAATTGGTATCAGAGCAGGTTATCCTTGAAGAGGTTAACACCTTAGGAGATTTTGTGAATAACAGCCGAATGAGGCCAAGTTCATGCACAAGAGTTAAATGAAGCTACAACACAATGTCATTTTTATTTAGTCAACAAATGCCTACTGCCTGGGCAACAGAGAAGGCATATTGCAAATTATATGGACTTATTTCTGATGGAGTGCCTTGAAAGTGGAAGGTAAATCAATTGGCTTGCATTCATAATCAAGCTATTGGATAGGGTCATCAATGGCTCCAAAACTTATGCTACCCCTTATGCCTTCATTCTGACTACAGTTCTGGATAGGTGCAATGTGCCTCTGAAAAAATGGGATATGGACCAAGCAAGGACTACATTGGCATTAACAATGTGCTTGCTTATGACTACTTAGCCAATGACATCCCAAATGAACATGGTTCATCCAAAAAGACTCCTATCAACGGTAAAGCCAGGTCTCTTGTTTAGGAAAGTGATGCCAAGGATGCTGAAATAGCTAGGCTCATGGCTCATGTGGCAGAGGTGGAATCTGAGATGGATGTTCTCAGAACTGAGCTCACCAAGGAAAGGGAGAAGAATGATGGAATTCTTCACAATATGTTGAATCTTCTCCAACACCAAAACCAACCCTCTAGCTCCCCCAAGCCTTAGATATTTTAGGCATTTTCTCTTGAACCTGTCTAGTACCTTCAATGATCCGGATTAGGGACTTTTCTTTCTTTTTGCTCATGTTTTAAATGTTTTTTTCTTTTTGGTTGTGGATTGTGGTAGCAACATATCTTCTATCAATGATACTACTGTTTTTTATCTTGTTCAATGTTAATCTTTCCTTGATAGTTTAAAAATGTTTGCTGAATTACAAATAATTAATCCATGATTGCACTTGCAGTTTCCTAGTGGCCATGAGTAATTATTAAAATCTGGGAGTCAAACTTTCTATGAAACTTTTTGATGATGCCAAAAGGGGAAGAGATATTGTGCCTAACATATTCTGAATAAGTGATATTTATAACCTAATTAACTTGGTCCTTGATAATAAGTGAATTCTCTAAACTTATTATTGATGGTTTAGCTGAGTTCTTACAGGATCCAAGTAAGTAAAAAGAACAAATTTTGTCATCATCAAAAAAGAGAATTTGTTGCCCCAAGAATAGGAGAAGTTTTGAAGACTGACAAAAAAAGTCACACATGGACCAGGTCCATCTTGTAAAACACAGTCATGATCAACCCAAACAGGTGAGATGCATGTGAATGAGATAAATCTGACTTATCAAGAAGTAATATCTCCTGATCTGATCGAAAAGGTTGCATGTTGGATAAGGAAAGAAAGGCTCCTTACATGAGGAGAACATAGTTTAGGAAAATGATAGTGTTAGAGTATGAGATCAACTTGAACTCTTCTACGATAGAAGAGTAGCATATGTATCTCAGTCAATCTCTAACCTTTGTAAATCTTTTGTGATATATTACATATGAGTGCTTTCTAAATTTTCCTCTTGTTCTTTCTTTCGAATGGATGGAAAGGCCGGTCCATGTATGAAAATAGAGTAAGAATACACTGTTAAAGTTGATTTATTGTAGTGCGAAAGTTTTCTAGTTATGAACAGCTAACGTTGGTTATAGTACAAAAGTTTTTTGAGTTGTGTAGCTTGGCAATCCATCCATTATGGGTTGTTGAAGCCAGCCCCTTTGTAGGAAAACTTTTGCGACAATAAACAAATTAATTATTTGTAACCCATTAAATATCATTGTTGTTCTCTTTTACAGGTAATGCATACTAACAGAAGTTAAACTTAAATTGAGAGAAAAAGAGCAAGTCAATTTCGCAAGCAATTTATGTGTGATTCAAGCGTGTAATCTTGAAGCTACTTGAACAAGATAGAAGAATCAGTTCCAAATGTCTATCTTTTATTCTAGTTTAATTTTGGTATGTGATTTTACATTGTACCTTTCAACTTTTATAGAAGCAATTGTATTAGCTACCTAGAGTGTTCAAGTTAAAGTTAACCTAAAGTTGTCGCAACAGTTGAGGCTGTGTGCCACAACGAGATAAGAGTTAACCCTTAGGTTTACAATGAGTTTTGTAAATGCTGTTTGGTTCAGTAATTTTAGTGGAAGTTAGGGAAAATCCTACTGAGCAGTAGGTGTGATTTTTTTACCTTTTGAGCCAGGTGTTTTCAACATAAAAATCTTTGTGTTCTCTATTTTCTTTACTTATTATTCCACAGACAATAGTAGTTGGAACACAGAAGGACTAGGTCCTTCTACAGTTCAGTTAAGCAAAAATTATGGTATCCTTTCACAATTCAGTTAAGAAAAAATTGGGTATCATATAAATCACCCCCCTCCCTCCCCCATGTGTGGCATTAAAGTCTAAAACAACATAAAGATTGTGATTTTTATTTTAAACTACTTAGCTAACAAATACTAGAAAGCCATAAAAACTAACGAGGATGAAGTTGAAAATAAGATTGAGGAAACATAGAGTTATAAGTTTCCTAATTGACGTAATCTTTTCTACTACGTCTCATACAATATTTCCTAAGTATTCTCTACTGATCGTAAGCAGTGCAGTTGGCATAATTCTCTCCCGAATAACTACAACAATTTAATAGATATATTCTCCTAAACTGCGCTAACTGGCACTATTTTACCGCTTACTATGACCACGTCAATGCTTTATTATTCCTAAACCCACCTTTAAACTCATATATTGATTCCCCACATACGTTAAGAGTGACGTTGATCATCAACCACCTAAATTTGTATTTTTTTCCTAAGTAATACATAATAAATAGGCACAGTCAATTGAGAGCTCTTCAATCAACTGAAATATGCACGTAGTTTAATAAGTAGAGAAATTCAAAGGTAAATTATACTACTTTGTAGTAAGAATTCATCCTTTAGGTTTAATCAAACTCTAAATAATAAAACTAGCTATTCATAAAACCATGTGAAAACACAATACTAAAAATCATAACCGTAATGAAAATTAGGAAGAAGAAGAGGAAAAACTTGTGCTTGAATCATCTTTCTTGCTCGTAGCATGTTTTTGCCTCCTAAAATAAGTCTCTCTTTTAGGTCGAGTTTATGGGGTATTTATAAGGTAGGGTCAAAGTGTCAAAATCCAAAATTATAAATGAAAAAACAGCCGCTCGGACAGAAACCGTCAACGCTCCATGCTGGAACTTCGTCGTCCCAGGCTCCACCTCACATCATGTAAGGCATTGACTTTGGTGCCTTTGACCTAGGAAGGTGCCGTGTAACGCACCGAAATTTGGTCGTCCAGCACCATCTAAGGCGCGGTATTTTCGTGGCCTTGCATCTTGATTCCTCTCGTATTCTACTTTGTTGTTTTTTATACCTCTTTGTCCAAATTTCTTTGCACTTTATTTCCAAATGATCCGACACACAAAAAGCAACTCAAATAAGTGCGAATATAGCACTAATCATCAATACTAAAAATAAAACATAGAATAATAATGATATAAAGTATGCATTTTAACCTCACGTCTGTGACGACCCGAATTTCCCACCATCAAGAGTCGTAATAACGCATACTAGTGGAAGCTAGGCAAACCAAACCTTAATTACCTTTTTCATTAAAAATTTACTTCTTTTAACAATTATCAGTAATAATATGAAAACAACAAAATTAAATAAATAAGAAGAAGACTTAAATTAAAGAAACTGAACAATAATGCGGGAATTCAACATACGCCTTTACCGAATAACTTGTGTCACATTACTCACGAACTACTAAGAGCACTAAATACAACCGTTTGAAAGAAATATAAATTGTTTGTCTCGAATACATGAGATAACAGAATGAAATAAAAGATAGAGGAGACGTCAGGCCTGTGGACGATTGCAAGGCTACCTCGGTGTCTCGCTGGACTGAAGACTGACTCGCACGCTACTACTGATGTCCAATGCCTGGATCTGTGAAAAAAAGCACAGAGTGTAGTATCAGCACAACCGACACCACGTGCTGGTAAGTGTCTGGCCTAACCCCGGCGAGGTAGTGACGAGGCTAGGACCAAACTCCTGATAAACCTGTGCATATATATATATATATATATAATAGAAAAATATCAAGAATAAACAAAAAAGTGGAAGGGGAAACATGCTTTGGGGGTTGCGGATAAAAACCGAATATCGCGACTAATAGGGGAAAACTACAATTTAACTTCTAACACGAAATAATGAAATAAAGACAACTTTCATTTTCAGTTTCATCTTGTTGCAGGTGTGCGACCGATCCCATTTCTCATATCTCGTGGTAGGCATACCACCCGCTCCCATTTTATCAATCTTGTGGTAGGCATACTACTCGCTCCCATTTCATAATATATTGTGATAGGCGTACCACCCGCTCCCATTTCATAATATCTTGTGGTAGGTGTACCACCCGCTCCCATTTTATAATTTTGTGGTAGGCGTACCACCCGCTCCCATTTCATAAATCTTGTGGTAGGTGTACCATCCGCTCCCTTTTCATCAATCTTGTAGTACTCGTAACACCCGCTCCCTTTTCATTCCATCACATAAATTACAAGGAATCTCGACTAGGGAACATATACAAATAATAACTTCCCGGCAAAGGAGTACCAGCAACATAAAGATTTTCCTGCAAGGGAACAAATACTGTACAATCATCCCAACAAGGGAGAAGAAGCTATAATCAATCCCAACTTAACTAGTAACCAACTCAATTAATGGTAAAGCTCAAATCTCAAATAAGATTTACGAGGATAAGACAATCTCCGCTCAATATAGAAGATTATTAATTAAAGCCTCTGAAATGTCATTTATGAACACAACTTTCAGTTTAAGACTCACGGTCATGCTCGACACCAACGTATAGATACTCGTCACCATACATATACGTCGTACTCTACAAGAAGCATGTAGAAATTATGACTCAACTCCTAATCCCTCAAGCTAAGGTTAGACCGAACACTTACCTCGATGCCTTGAACACAACTCAAGCCTCAACTATAGCTTTACCCCTTGATTCAACCACAAATCCGTTCGAATCTAGTCATAAATTACTTAATTGCATCAATAAATGCTAAATGAATCAACCTCAATGCATGAAAATGAATTTTTCAAAGTTTTACCCAAAAAGTAAAAACTCACCCCGGGCCTGCGTGGTCAAACCCGATGTTCGAACCAAAATAACATTACCCATTCCCCCACGAACTCAAATATGTAATTTATTTTGAAATTGGACCTCAATATGAGGTCTAAATCCCCAATTTTTGAAAAACGTAGGTTCAACCCTAAACGCCCTATTTAGCCCCATGAAAGTTTTTTATTTTAAGTTGAAAACATATTAAATGATGTTAATAATTGAAAGAAATGAGTAAAAACTAACATACAATTGATTTGGAAGAATCTTGTTCTTGGAAAATCGCCCAAAGAAGTTTGTGTTTTGAAATAATGTTAAAAATGGCTCAAAAATGGGCTAAGTATAAAAAATGCAGGTCTCAGACGTGGGAAATGCGAACCCCGAACTCTGCAGATGTGGGAAATGCGAAACAGGGTTCGTATTTGCGAATCCTTTGAAAAATCTCGGACTTCGCATTTGCGAGCAATACGTCACATTTGCGACTGGCTCAACTTCGCATTTGCGAACCAAATGGCCGCATTTGCGACCCGGCTGCAGAATTACCCCTTCTCGCATTTGGGATGTCAGGCTCGCATTTGCGGCGAGACCTGCTTCGCAAATGCGAAGATTGGATAATAGAACACCCCAGATTTTTCTCAAAGTTCAACAATGCACCCGTGGACTATCCGAAAATCACCCGAGCCCTCGGGGCTCTAAAGCAGATACACAAACCACCTCAAAAATATCCTACGGACTTATTCGCGCGATTAAATCGCCAAACTAACATCATAAACATAGGATTAAACCTCAATTCTCATGAATTCTTTCAAACTTCATAAAACATCAAATTTTCCATTTTATGTCCGTATCACATCAAACGAAATTCGTTTTCAACCAAACTTTACAGAAAAGACTTAAACCATATATAAGACATGTATCAGGCGCTGAAACCAAAATACGGGCTCGATACCATTGCGTTCTAATCAGATTTCATTTCCAATTTCCTTAATTATTTTCAGAAAATAATTTTACTCAAAAATTCATTTCTCAGGCTTTGGACCTCATATTTTGATTCCGGGCATACGTCCAAGTCCTATATTTTTCTAAGGACCTTCTGGGACCGTCAAATCGCAGGTCTAGATCCGTTTACCCAAAAAGTTTACTGAAGTCAAATCTATTAGTTTTAATATCAAAACTTATCATTTTTCATAGAAATTCCAAATTTATCTTTCCGGCTACGTGCCCAAACTGCACACGCAAATCAAGAAAACCTTAAATGAGGTTTTCAAGGCCTCGGAAGCATATAATGGATAAGAAAATAGGTGATGACCCATTTGGGTCGTCACATTCTCCACCTTTAAAACAATCGTTTGTCCTCTAACGGACAGAAGAAGGAAGTACCTGAGTCGGGGAATCGATGAGGATAACGGCTCCGCATATCGGATTCGGACTCCCTGGTCGATGCCGCAGGAGGCTGACCTTTCCACTGGACATGAATAGAAGGGAAAATTCTGGATCTCAAATGATGAACCTGCTGGTCTAGGATAGCTACCAGCTCCTTCTCATAAGACAAGTCCTTGTCCAACTGGACAGTGCTGAAATCTAACATGTGGGCTGGATAGTCATTATATTTTTGGAGCATAGACACATGAAAAACTAGATGCACGACTGATAAGCTATGTCACAATGCAAGTCTATAAGCCACTTCTCCAACTCGATCAAGGATCTAAAACGGTTCAATGAACCTAGGGGTAAGCTTGACCTTATACCCAAATCTCATCACGCCCTTCATAGGCGACACTCGGAGCAATACCCGTTCATCAACCATGAAAGCCACATCTCGAACCTTACGATTTGCATAGCTCTTTTTCCTGGACTGAGTTGTACAAAGCCTATCCTGAATGATCCTGACCTTGTCCAAGGCTTCCTGAACCAGAACCGTACCCAACAACGGAGCCTCTTCCGGCTCAAACCATCCAACTGGATATCGACACCGCCTATAGTATAAAGCCTCATAAGGAGCCATCTGGATACTCTACTGGTAACTGTTGTTGTAGGCAAACTCTGTTAAACACAACTGATCCCACGAACCTCTGAAGTCAATAACATAAGATCGGAGCTTGTCTTCCAATATCTGAATAGACCGCTCGGATTGCCTGTCCGTCTGAGGATGAAATATTGTACTCAACTCAACCTGGGTGCCTAACTCTCACTGAACTGCCAAAAATGCGAGTTGAACTGTGTACCTTGGTCCAAAATAATAGAACCGGCACCCCGTGAAGGCGAACAATCTCCTGGATATAAATCTTAGCTAACATCTCGGATGAATAGGAGACTTCCACAGGAATGAAATGAGCTGACTTGGTCACCCTATCAACAATGACCCAAATTGCGTCGAACTTCTTCCGAGTCAACAGAAGTCCAGTAACGAAGTCTATATTGATCCACTTCCACTTCCACTCAAGAATCTCAATCCTTTAAAATAAACCACCAAGTATCTGATGCTCATACTTAACTTGATGATAATTCAACCACCATGCCACATATGCTAGAATATACTTCTTCATTCGACGCCCCCAATAATATTGCCACAAATCCTGATACATCTTCGTGAATCCCGGATGAATAAAGTATCGGGAACTATGGGCCCCCTCTAAAATCAACTCTCGAAGCCCATCCACACTAGGCATACATACTCGACCCTGCAATCTCAAAACTCCATCATCATCTAAGGTAACCTGCTTGGCACCTCCTCGTTGCACCTTGTTTCTAAGGACCACAAATGGGGATCATCAAACTGTCGATCGCGTATACGCTCCAATAATGAAGATCAAGTGACTGTGCAAGCTAATACCTGGCTAGGCTCAGAAATATCCAACCTCATTAATCGATTGGCCAAAGCCTGAACATCCAAAAGGAAGCGGCCTCTGACTGGCCGGAATATAAGCAAGACTGCCAATACTGGCTGACTTCCTACTCAATGCATCGACCACCACATCATCCTTCCCCGGGTGATATTAGATAGTGATGTCATAATCCTTCAACAACTCCAACTACCTCCTCTGCCTCGAATTCAACTCCTTTTTCTTGAACAAGTGCTGAAGACTCTCGTGATCATTGAACACCTGACATGCCACGCCATACAAATAGTGCCTCTAAATATTCAATGCGTGAACAATGGCTGCCAACTCCAAATAATACATAGGATAGTTCATCTCATGAATCTTCAACTGCCTCAAAGCATAGGCGATGACCTTGCCATCTTGCATCAACACTGCACTAAGCCCAATACGAGAAGCATTATATAGACTGTATACGGCCCTGAACCTTTGGGAAAAACCAATACCGGTGTCGTAGTCAGAGCTGTCTTGAGCTTCTGAAAGCTTTCCTCACACTCGTCCAACCATCTGAAATGGGTACCCTTTTGGGTCAATCTGGTCATCGGGGATGCGATAGGTGAGAACCCCTCAACGAACTGACGATAGTAGCCTACCAATCCCAAGAAACTTCGAATCTCTGTAGCTGATGCTATTCTAGGCCAGCTCTTGACTGCCTCAATCTTTTTCAAGTCCACGTGAATACCCTCTGCTGATATGACATGACCCAGGAATGCAACTGAACTCAACTAGAACTCACACTTTGAGAACTTCGTATATAGATGACTATCTTTCAAAGTCTGAAGAACCACTCTGGGAAGCTGCTCGTGCTCCTCCTGGCTGGGGGAATATATCAATATATCCTCAATGAAGACTATGACGAACGAGTCGAAATAAGGCCTGAACACTTGGTTCATCAAATCCATAAAAGCTGCTGGGGCATTTGTCAACCCCATTTGTCAACCCGAATGACATAACCAAGAACTCATAATGCATGTACCGAGTGTGGAAAGCTGTATTAGGGACATAGGATGCCCTAATCCTCAACTGATGGTAGCCAAACCTTAAGTCTATCTTTGAAAACACCTTGGCACCCTGAAGCTGATCGAACAAATCATCAATCCTAGGCAATGGATACTTATTCTTTATTGTAACCTTGTTCAATTGCCGGTAATGAATGCACATTCTCATCGAATCATCCTTTTTATTTACAAACAACACTGGTGCACCCCAAGGCGAAATGCTGGGTCTAATGAAGCCCTTCTCAAGCAAATCCTGTAATTGTTCCTTTAACTCTTTCAACTCCGGTGAGGCCATACGATATGGTGGGATAGAAATGGGCTGGGTGCCCGGAGCCAAATCAATGCAAAAGTAGATGTCCCTATCGGGCGGCATACCCGGCAAGTTTGAAGGAAAAACCTTAGGAAACTCCTGAACAAGAGGCACAGAATCAATAGAAGAGACCTCCGCACTAGAATTGCGAACATAAGCCTAATAGGCCAAACACCCCTTCTCGACCATACATCGAGCCTTCACATTCGAAATAACACTGCGGGTAGAATGACCAGAAGACCCTCTCCACTCAAAACGGGTCCAATCCGGTAAGGCTAAGGTCACAGTCTTGGCATGGCAATCCAAGATAGCATGGTACGGGGATAACTAATCCATCCCCAGTATAACATCAATGTCGACCATGTCTTAAAGCAACAAATCAACACGGGTCTCAAGGCCCCAATCACCACAACACAAGATTGATGAACTCGATTGACCACAATAGAAACACCCACCAGTGTAGACACATAAATAGGAATACTCAATGAATCACTAGGCATGACCAGGTACGGTGCAAAATAAGATGACACATTTGAATACGTAGACCCTGGATCAAATAGCACCGAAGCACATCTATCACAAACTAGAATAGTACATGTGATGACTGCATCTGAAGACTCAGCCTCGGGCCTGATTGGAAGGTCAAAACATCGTGACTAGGGCCTACAACCCTGAACTACCTCTTTGGGATGGCCTGCTGCTGGCTAGCCTCCACCTCTGGTGGGCTGAGCTCCACCTTTAGGACCTCTACCTCCACCTCTAGAACCTCTTCCCCTACCTCTAGCTAGCTGGGTAGGCTGTGGAACCTCTGGTGCCTGTACCATAGCATGAGAACTCTAATGTGGAGAATTGCTCAAAGCTCGAGGGCAATACCTAGCAATATGCATCGTGTCACCACAAGTGAAACAAGCCCCCGGCTGATGACCCTGGAAACTCTAAAGTGGTGGTGCACTAATAGGTACCAGTGGTGCACTGAAGGACTACTGATAAGAATACTATGTCTGAGGACCAAGGCTACCTGAAGTACCGTGAGAAACCTGAAGAGTGACTGAAAGGGCCTAGGAAGATGACCTCTAGCATACAAATCTCTACCTCCAGACGAGGTACAACTGAATCTACCTGAATGACGGAGCCTCTTATCCAACCCATGACCACATCTCTATGACAGAACCATCTCAACTCTGCGGGTCACATTGGCCGCCTCCTGAAATGTGATCTCACTTCTTGCCTCCTTGGCCCTCTGAAGACGAATCGGCTGAATCAGATCATCAATAAACCTCATCACCCTCTCTCTCTCGGTGGGAAGTATGGCAAGATTATGATGAGCCAAATCGTTCATTCTGGTCTCTTACTGAGTAATAGTCACAGAAGCTGGAGATGCTCAAACTGCCTTTGCCTTCTCTCTGAGTAACGGAGAGAAACTTCTCCAAAAATAACTCTGAAAACTACTTCCAAGTCGAAGTTGATGACCTAGCTAGTATATCCAATCAATAATCTTTCCAACAGGTCTTGGCAGATCCAGATAAGAGAAAAGTAGCAAAATCGACCTCATTGTTCTCCACGTTCCCCATGTCATTGAGAACCTCATGACAACTGTCTAGACAATCCTAGGGACCTTAGTAATGCAGCGCTAAATGTGGTAGTGAAAAGCTTGGTGAAATTTATCCAACCTCCATAAAGCCTCCGAAAATGTTGTTGATCTACCACCGGTATGTGTTGTTGTTCGGCTGAAAAAGCGATACGTGACCTCACCATTCGTGACAGGACAAAAGTAGAGGTTTCAATTTAGCACTAAGGGAACAAAATTGCACGACGGGAAATAATAGAAGTGAAACTTTTCCTAACTCTGTAGCCTCTGATGGGTAAATGCATATGTCTGTGTACCAATCCCTTAGACTCTACTAAGTTTGTCTGTGAATTGTGAGATCCATGTAACCTAAAGCTCTAATACCAACTTGTCATGACCCAGATTTTCCACCCTCGAGAGTTGTGATGGCGTCTACTAGTGGGAGCTAGGTAAGAAAAACCTTAATTACTTTTTTGATTAATAACTTACTTCTTTTAACAATAATCAGTAATAGTATGAAAATAACAGAATTAAATAAATAAGAGGAAGACTTAAACTAAATAAACTAAACACTAATGCAGGAACTCAACATACTCCTCTACCAAGAACTGGTGTCACATTACTCACAAATTATTAAGAGTACTAAATACAGCCATTTGAGAAAATATATAAACTGTTTTTCTCGAATACATGAGATAACAGAATGAAATAAAAGATTGAAGAGAAGCCGGGCCTACAGAAGCATGCAAGTCTACCTCGGTGTCTCGCTGGACTAAAGGCTGACTCCCACGCTACTGTTGTTGTCCAATGCCTGGATCCGTGCAAAAGAGCACCGAGTCTAGTATCAGCCCAACCGACCCATGTGCTCGTAAGTGTCTGGCCTAACCCCAGCGAGGTAGTGACGAGGCTAGGACCAGTCTCCAGATAAACCTGTGCATACATATATATATATACACACAAATACAACAAAAAATTAGCACGAATAAACAATTAAACATGGAAAGGAGAAACTTGCTTGGGGGTTGCCGATAAAAATAGAATATTAGGAATTATAGAAAAAACTACAATTTTACTTCTAACACAAAATAAAGAAATATAGACAACTTTCATTTCAGTTTAATCTTGTTGCAGGCGTGCAACCCGATCGCATTTCTCATATCTCGTGGTAGGCGTACAACCCGCTCCCATTAAATCAATATTGTGGTAGGCATACCACCCATCCCATTTTATAATATCTTGTCGTAGGAGTACCACCCGCTTCCATTTTATAATATCTTGTGGTAGGCGTATCATCCACTCCCATTTCATAATCTTGTGGTAGGCATACCACCCCTTCCCATTTCATCAATATTGTGGTAGGCGTACCACCGGTTCCTTTTTACATCAATCTTGGGGTAGGCGTACCACCCGCTCCTTTTTTATTCTATCACATAAATTCCAAGGAATTTCGGAAAGGGAACATATACAAATAATAACTTCCCGGCAAGGAAGAATAAGCAATTTAAAATATTCCCGGCAAGGGAACAAATACCGTACAATCATCCTGACAAGGGAGTAGCATCTATAACCAATCCCAACTTAACTAATAATCAGCTCAATTAATGGTAAAGCTCAAATCACAAATAAGATTTGCAAGGATAAGACAATCTCCGCTCAATATAGAAGATTATTAATCAAAGCCTCCAAAATGTCATTTATGAACAACGATTTTCAGTTTAAGACTCATGGTCATGCTCGACACCAACGTGTAGATACTCGTCACCATGCCTATACTTTGTACTCCACAAGAAGCAAGTAGAAAATATGACTCAACTTCCAATCCCTCAAGCTAAGGTTAGACTGAACGCTTACCTCGATGCCTTGAACACAACTCAGGCCTCAACTATAGCTTTACCCCTTGATTCCACCACCAATTCGTTCGAATCTAGTCATATATTATTTAATTGCATCAATAAATGCTATATGAATCAACCCCAATGCATGAAAATGAGTTTTCCAAAATTTTACCCAAAAAGTTAAAATTACCCTCGGGCCCACGTGGTCAAATCCGAGGTTCGAACAAAAACCCGATTACCCATTTCCCAGCGAACTCAAGTATATAATTTATTTGAAATCGGACCTTAAATTGAGGTCTAAATCCCTAATTTTTGAAAAACTTAGGTTCTACGCAAAACACTCAATTTCCTCCATGAAAATATTTGATTTTAAGTTGAAAATATATTAAATGATGTTAGTGATTGAAAGAAATGTGTAAAAACTAACTTATAATTGATATTGAATAGACTTGTTTGGAAAACCGCCCAAAGAAGTTTGTGTTTTAAAAGAATGTTCAAAATGGCTCAAAAATCAATTAAGTATAAAAAATATTGGTCTCAGACGTAGGAAATGCGAACATGGGTTCGCATTTGCGACCTCGACCACTGCAAATGTGGGAAATTCAAAACAGGGTTCGCATTTGCGAATCCTTTGTAAAATCTGGGTCTTCGTATTTGCGACTGGCTCAACTCGCATTTGCAAACCAAATGGTCGCATTTGAGACTCGGATGCAGAATTTCCCCTTCTCGCATTTGCGATGCCAGGCTCGCATTTGCGAGACCTATTTCGCAAATGCGAAGATTGCATAACAGAACACCCCAGATTTTTCTCAAAGTTAAAAAATGCACCTGTAGCCTATCCCAAACTCACCCGAGCCCTCGGGGCTCTAAACCAGATACACACACCACCTCAAAAATATCCTACAGACTTATTCACGCGATCAAATTGCCAAACTAACATCATAAACGTCGGATTAAACCTCAATTCTCATGAGTTCTTTCAAACTTCATAAAATATCAAATTTTCATTTTATGTCCGAATCACATCAAACGAAATCCGTTTTCAACCAAACTTTACAGAAAAGACTTAAACCATATATAAGACATGTATCGAGCACTGAAACCAAAATACGAGCCCGATACCATCGCTTTCTAATCAGATTTCACTTTCAATTTCCTTAATTATTTTTAGAAAATAATTTTACTCAAAAATTCATTTCTCAAGCTTTGGACCTCAGATTTTGATTCCGGGCATATGTTCAAGTCCTATATTTTCCTAAGGATCTTCTGGGACCGTCAAATTGTGGGTTTAGATCCATTTACCCAAAAAGTTTACCAAAGTCAAATCTATTTATTTTAACATCAAAACTTAGCATTTTAAAGAGAAATTCAAAATTTAAGCTTTCTGGCTACGCATCCGAACTGTGCACACAAATCGAGGCAATCCTAAATGAGATTTTCAACGCCTCGGAAGCACAGAATGGATAAAAAATAGGTGATGACCCCTTTGGGTCGTCACAACGTCAAACATATTCAAATTTGATACATTTGACATCTTTAGGCATCAACTTTTTAAAAGTGTTGTTCTGCCTCATTTGATTTGGATAGGCTAGAATTGTCTCTTGTTGCTCAATAATTCTTGCATGGTATGATTTAAGTTTTAACACACTAAACTTGAAAATTTGACTAGATGAGTTTATAAACATTTATTTCTAGTAAAAGAGAATTAATGTCAATGAGTAACCTAGTGGTAACTGGGTAATCATCACTGAGTGAGATATGTTGTATAAAAACTTTCTTTTTTATTCCTAGTTATCCATGATTGATTTTATGAAAAAGGTGTAATTTATCATTGTATTATTTGAAATTGAGCAACTTTTCATACGTTAAATATTATTATATTCAGTCTACTCTGTTGTTACAAAAAAGAAACTCAACAACCTTGACTCCAAGCTCCAACCTTAGGGGTCGCCGGGATCGCTTGGTTGGAAAATAAGTTATCCCATAATTAATTATCTCGGATTAGTTATTCGATCTTCCTATAGGGATTAAAAACACAATGCTCTAATCCCAGCATTAGTTATATTATGATTTTATCCCAACAAAACATGAGATAAACCTACAATCCCGAAATAAATTATCCCTTATGTCTCGTACCAAACGAACCCTTAGAGTAAGTTTAAACCTTAGCAAGTAGTCAAAAGTTAAAGTATATCTCTGAGAATTTGGACAAGTAGAGTTCAGCCAATCCAAGCTGGAGCTTCGTTAATGACAAATGCAATTCGGTAAAGATATAAAGGGACCAAATTCTAATGAAAACAAAATTGGGTATTTCAAAATACTATAGGGCAAATTAAACTTTTACCCTTAATTTATATGATTAAAATTATATACGGTGAAATCGGAGGGTCCAATTTCTCGTCATTAAGGCATTTTGGGAGTCATCTCGAGATCTCGAGGCTACAAGGTTGCGGTCGAGTTCTCTCCCTCGACATCCATTTACATCTGACCCAACGATAATGCTGGGGACGGGAAGTTCCCAAGGCGAGTAGATAGCACTGGCAGAGCCTGGAGTCACGTCTAGCCGTCTCATCTCCATAACTTTACAATTAATGCTTTTTGTACTATGTTGGGATTCCTATCTTATATAAGGGGATCCTAGCCATTTTGTAAAGCTCTCTTGTTGTTCCATCCGCTCCACAAGAAATATAGAAGAACGCTCTCTTTGCTTTCTCATACACTCCCTCGATATTATTACTTTCATTTATTACGTTCACATTTGTTCTTCATATACTCCTTATCATTGGCCATATAGAGCCCCTTTAGTTATATCCTGATTGTTAGCCATTTTCTGATTATCCCTAATAGCTCAAACCCAATCCCAGGCATCGACCTAGAGGCCCCTCATCGGTCAGTCTGAGGCCCGAACAGCCAACCCCTCGATTTGGCTATAACTCTACTTTAGTTCATATTTCGTCTTTAAACTTCACACACCTAGCATCGAGTGCTTAACAACTACCTTAATAATAGATCACGTATTTTTAGAGTCTCATCATTAAATTTAATTGTTATTACTATTTTTACGGTAAACAGTTTGGTGCCCACCGCGGAGATAATAATAATGGTGATTATTTTCTTGCTGGTTTCGTCCTATAACGCAACTTATCTTTCACTCTTTCTCTTGTCCAAGATCTTCGATTTCAGGTCAAAATCTCTGGCTCGGTGAACAGAGTTGAGAACGAAAACCTTGAAAACCAGGGAGAAAACAGTATGGTTGTTCCAATTGTTGGGGTGCCACCATAGAACCCTGATAATGCATCTGGACTGATTCCAGCGGACGCGCATTTGCAAGACGCACAACAAATTATCTTTCACACTTTTTCTTGTCCAAGATCTTTGATTTCAGGTCAAAATGTCTAGATCGGCGAACAGAGTTGAGAAACACAACCTTGAAAACCACAGAGAAAACGGTATGGTTGTTCCAATTGTTGGGGTGCCACCATAGAACCCTGATAACGCACCTGAACCGATTCCAGCAGACGCTGGTTCGCAAGACGCACAGTAGGTCGATGAAACCTCACACACCGACAAGAGCATACAACATGGCGACCAACAAGAAGCCCAAAAAATCCAAGCTCGGGAAGAAAGGGAAGTTAGCCTTCATGTTATTTTTGAAATATTGCAGGCACTACAACTGGCTATCGCTCAGCTATAAAACCACCCGTAGACTCCCAGCACAGTAGCAGCGGAAGCAACTCCCCCGACCGAACAAGTACCAGAGAGATTGAGCAATAACGGATCGGTAGCCGATCCTGCCATCATAAAAATGCTCGAGGACCTCACCAAAAGGATTGAGTTAGGCAAGAAAATGATAGCAGCCAATGACAAAAAGGTCAAAACATATAACTTCAGGGTCGCAAAATCCATGGCACACCTCCGTCCCTGAAAGGTGTAGATTCGAAGAAGTTCGTGCGATGGTCGTTCCCAGAGGAAGCGGCTCCAGAACCCATTCCAAAGAAGTTCTTAATGCCAGAACTCCAAAAATACAACTGGAACTCAGATCCCAACGAACACATCACTGCCTATACATGTGCAGTAAAGGGGAACGACATAAAAGACGTCGAGATCGAGTCCGTCTTACTGGAGAAGTTTGGATAAACACTCTCGAAGAGCGCCATGATGTGGTATCACAATCTAGCTTCTAACTCTATATACTTATTTGCCATGCTAGCAGACTCCTTCATAAAGGAACACACCGGTGCCATCAAAGTAGTAACAAGGAAGTCCAACGTATTCAAGATTAAGCAGAGGGAGAAATAAATACTGCGAGAATTCGTATCTCGCTTCCAAATGGAACGAATAGAACTACCCCCAGTCTCTGACGATTGGGCAGTGCTGGCCTTCACTCAAGGCCTGAATGAATGAAGCTTAGTAGCCTCAAGGTAGCTGAAAGAGAATCTGATCGAGTATCCCGCCGTAACCTGGTCGGGCATCCAAAACCGGTATCAGTCAAATATCAAGGTCGAGGATGGCTGAATGGGAGCCCCCTCGGGCTCAGTATATCCGAGCAAACTCCTGGTGAAGGAGTCAAAACTGAACAGAGAGAGGAATCAGCCATACCCCGAAGATAGAAAGAACGCCCCGAGACACAATCCGCCTTGCAAAGATCGATTGGTGAACCGAGGACAAAACCCTCGGGGAGTCATCAATAGATGGGGATTCGGCAAGGACACAGGGCCAACAGGGGAACCTCGCCTATCATCATACAACTTCAACATCGATGTATCAGACATCATGTTCGCCATCAGCAAGATCAGGGACGCCAAATGGCCCAGGCCTGTACAGTCGGATCGTTCACAAAGGAACTATAACTTGATATGCAAATTTCACAACTCGCACGGACACAGAACCGAGGACCGCCGGCAATCTGGGACTTCCTCATCGACAGAGTTAAGAACCAGTCCCGAGAAAAAGAAACAACCAAAAAGAACAAAGTATACGAATCCCAACATGTCATCTACATGATATTTTAATCCATGCCCCCAGTTGTATTCAAATAAAGGACCACATCGCGTCTGCCGAACAAACGCCGAAGTCCAAGAGCGCCATCGCCACTAAGGTATAATCATCTCCCCCTTTTTTTTTACATTGAGATAACGTTTGCACAAGCCATTGACCAAAGAGTCGAGATGTTGACCCAGCTCAAGGTCCTCGAGGTTTCGAAGCGTCCGTTGCTCTATTTTCTTTCGATCGAGTTTTATCCCAAAATGGGTTTTTACCAGAAATGTTTTTAATGAGGCAACCTCCACGCGCTACCTAAGGAGGATCCAACAAGTGTATAAGGTTTCTTTTACAATCGACCCCGAACACTAGAGGGCATCCCCTCGAAAGGTCATCCAGTAAGAAAAACCAAGGAGTGCCGAACAAGGTTCCAATAGGAAATGATGTACCAAGCCAAACGGTCAAATGAACCGTGTCCGCATAAGCCGGACCCACGATAATAAAACAACATGTCTTTATGCCAAGCAATTAAATAAAAGCCAAAGCATATCATACTCCAAAGGAAACTAAGCATTTTCACAGCAAAGATCTGTCCACCAAGAACGCCCCAAAATACTTGGAGACTGGCGTCAACAACTCAGCACCCACGTAGTCCCAAGGTCGGAACTCCAAACTCATATACCTTCAATGAGGCAGCAAAAAACTTACGAAACATTTCCAGGAAAGAAAAACATCCTGAACACTCGGAGACTAGCGTCATGACCTCAGGGTTGGAATCTCCAAAAATCATAAGCCCTCAACGAGGCAATTCTGAGCTCACAAGTAACGACTCCCAAGCCAAAGCAAACTCAGTGACTCGGAGACTATCACCAATCACCATCAATTTAAAAACCCAAGGCCATAGGACCCCGAGCGGGTAGACTCGCTCTAGTAAAGATCTATATAAGGCAACAATAAAAACATTAAGACCTCAAGCAAGGCATGGATCATATGAGTACCAAGTATCAACAAAACTATAAAACCTCAAAAGGCATGAAACTTTTTGTAAGACATTACTACATGCATAAACTCAATCCCGAAGTTTAGGCTATATCTCGCATTTGAAAGACTCCCAAAAGGGCATACCCTCGATATAGATGCCTAAACTACTACACTCGGGGACCAAAAATGGCTCAGGGAAAACACAAATGACTAAAGTCATATGGTTGTACCGGTCGAATTAATGCGATTCGGGGATGCACGACTGTCGTTATAAAATTATAGGTTATTGCTTAGAATCTACTTCGAAAAGAACTGGTTAAACAGGCTACCTTCGATAGGAAAAAGAGCTTCGACCATGTCAGCTCCAAATCACAAGGCTTCGAGCTACTCATCCTATGAGCCAAACCTTACGAGGTGATCGAACATCACCTCAAACGACTTGAAATTGAGGTTCTTCCCAAACCGATGACGGGTCAGGCAAAATCATTTCAAAAGTCCTTAACAAGAGGAAAATAAAGCCTACATTAAAATGTCGCTTCGACCCAATGCACAAGAGTCATTGTCACTAGCTTACATAAAAGGCCCATCGACCCACCATTGTCGCCAGCTCATCTAAAAACTTGAGGGTCAATTGAGCTCGAATTGTAACCTGATTCTAAGAAAGACCCCAAAATAGTTAACTACATATGCCTAAGGAAAAAGCGTAAGAGCCATCACCAGTCTAACGAGCCTCAAGGCTACACACATAAAAGGTCGCTTCGACCCAAAGCGTAAGAGCCATTGTTTCCAGACCGCACAAATATAAAACTTGAGGGTCGATTGAGCTCGTGTCGAAACCCGACTCAGAGATTGAACCCAAAATAGTTAAAATGTATATGCCCAAGGGAAAAGCATAAAAGTCGCTATCTCCAGCCTAATGAGCCTTAGGGCCGTAATGTGAATCTAAAGAATTCTACTAGCTCAAAGGTCGAATCGACCTGGTTGAAATCCTGACAAACAGAAACATAAAATATACAAATTATGGGGTTTCCCCCTTATACATACAGGTGGTAAAATACAAGCTCCGTTTACAACAATACGGTGAGAGCTATATACACAAGAACAAGGCAGGAAATAAACATCCCCACTCAGTGACTATGGCCCGTGGCCCCTTCCTCGCTATTCTCTGCATCGGACAAAAGGAACTTGGCATCATACTCCTCCCTCTTGGCTTACTCGATCTCTTCCGAGAGATCAAAGCCCATGGTGTGAATCTCCTCGAGAATTTCCCTCCGAGATTTGAATTTCGCATACTCCTTGGTACTACTTATATGATCAAGGGTTCTCTTCAGTTTAGCTTTAGTAACAGCAGCACTCTTCGAATAGGTCATCACATTCTGTCCCGCCCTGGTGATGCTCATCACAACCTCGGCCCGAACATTCACCACTTCGGACTTCTAATTTGAAAGCTCAGACAAAAGCCTTGCAATCATATTTGCTCGTGTAGAATCATTTGCACGAACGGTCTGGATTTGAACCTCAAGAGCATAAACTATGGCTAAAACACTCACATTGGACACAAAATGGGTACTTGCATGCGCCTGTCACTTATTGAATTTGCATTTGGCACGACCAACCTCGCACTAGAGCTGTCTCAACTCCTCTGCCTTGTTCTCCAACTGAAATATCAAAATATAAATCCACCGATATGAAAAGGGGAGTGCAAGCCAGTGTGGAATGTACTGTACCTATTTTTCTAGGCAGCTCTCACGGCTCCGACTCCGATCCACCTCGCACTGCATGGAAACCAACTCACTTTCCTTTTCCACACAAAGAAGATTAAGGGATGTTTTCCCATACAAGCCTCCCACAATGGGTCCTCACAACGAAACAGCTCGAATTTGAGCATGTCGAAGGCCTATGAAAGAAATCCAAAATGAAAAAGAAAAGGCATGAGACTAGAATAATATTACAGTGATCAAAAACACACCATGAGGCCAAGCCGCTGAGCCTCACCAAAGGCCGAGCCAATATCCGATGGCTTACTACCTTCAGAAGATAGCCGACAAATCGAATCGCTTCTTCTTAACCGCTGAGAAGGAGTCACCCCACTACTAGCCCCTTCATACCCCGGAGCCCCTTTTTGTTTTTCATCGATCCTCGATCCCGAGGCCGATAATCTCTCTTCCTCTACCAAAGGACACGACCTCATTTCGAAAAATTCACCAATACCTGCGGAAGCTGAGTTAATAAGCCGATAAGAAAAGCGCCATTTTCAGGAAACAAAACACCGCACACCTGCCACGATACTTGGCCTCCCATCTCCCTTTGAACAGATCTCGCCACCCGCACCTATCATAAATCGAGCAAGCTGCCAGTTTACGAGACCACTTGGCTAAATCGGGGACCTCGTTCGATAACCAATGAGTTGCAAGAAATATGGAATGGAAAGATATCATTATGGAGCTCGCCTCTGTTCAAAACATTGATAGTTCAGGTGAAACACTTACGTGTGAAGTTTCATTTCTCAGGGAATGGAAATAATTCTCTAGGATGACATCGGTCGTTCGAATCCGAACGAACCGATTCATCCATCCACGGTCCACATCCTCTTCGCTACCGATGACAGGAGCTCGGGTGGATCGACGTTGTAAAGCGATTAAACCCCGATGACACAGTGGCCGATATAACCTCATGAGATGGTTAAGGGTAAACTCTATCCTGGCCTTATCATCAAAAGATCTCATTTTTTGCACTATTTTTCAAAGGAAGGGGTGAGCCTATGCCAAGGTAACCCGATATCTCAGACAGAAATCAAGCACGACCCAGTGAGGGGGAACCCGGTGCAAAAATATGTGTGTATATGCTTAAAACCCCTCAATGTATGTCATGATGCTCTCCTTGGAAGAAGGTACTTGTAATACCGCACCTTCTCTCCATCCGCAATCGTTTCTGATCATTTCGAGGTATTCCTCTCCCACTGATGAGATGATCCTCGACACGTGCTCCCGGTGACCTGAAACATTAGTAGGCCTCCCCGGCGTGATGGCTCTCTTCGAGGCAAGGCACCTCGAGGCCCGCTCACCGGGCACCTGTGGTGCATCACTATCACCAACCGAATATGGAGCGTAGGAAGAAGTCCCCTCTCCTTGGCGGTCGGACGTCGATGTAGAAGTCATGGCTACGATAGTATAGGAGGAGAAAGATATGGCTCTAACCAAAAAATTTGAGTTGAATCAATGGAAGAAATAGCACAAAAAGCCATGCTCTGTGGAAGAGGTAGTCCCTCAAAGAAGCAGAATCACCATTGGAAAGATAAGTGAATGAATATATAGGGGCAGAGCAGCAACTGCCCGCGTACCCAAAAGGCCAATTAGTTCTGGCCGTGTTAACATCACCCTCTCTTAGGGAAGCATACGAACAGAATTGCTCCGGGGCCTTTTTACCAGATTTAGCAGATGCTGCTACCCCATAGAATTCGAGAAATTGCAGGGACTCGGGGGCTCCTCGATATCGCCGGCACCGTCCCGCTAGAAGCTATCGATTTAACCCTTGAGCATGGCCCGATTTGAGGGTCTTGATCGCTCCAAGAACAAATTTCAAAAGGCTAACTTCATAAGTCGAAAGGTTAAATCCGTGAAAGCAAAGAAACGAAAAAACTAAAAGGAGAAAATTTCTTCTTTTTACATTGCCAAAAACATATCCACAAGAGGCGTCTTTACAAAGTCCATCCCCCAGGGACAAAAGGAAAAAGAAAGGTTGAAAAATGACGTGGGGATTACTCTTCATCAACGCTATCTTCGACCTCATCTGGGACAATCAAAAGCGCCAATTCTCTCTCTAATTCTCGGGCTTCCTCGAGATCAATTGACAAATCGACGCCCCTGGCTCTGATCTCCTCCAGGGTTTCTCTCATTGCCTTCGTCTTAACATGTTTAATATCCCAAGCTATCTTCTGCTCAACTTCTATCGATACTTCATGAGCTATTTTATGAGCCATGGCTTCATTATCCAAATAAGTGGCAATATTTTTTTCTAACTCAAACATGGTCACGGCCAAGGCAGCAATCTCCATGCGAACATTCTTGAGAAAATCATGGGATGACGCCAACTCCACAGTCACTATCTCGATATTCTTCCTCAGTCGACTAATCTGCGAACCATTTTGCTCGACCTATAAAATAAAGGTAAGATAATTTGTGTCTGAATATGGTAGCAAAGGTCGGGTACAGGCAGGGAAAAATACATGCGTAGCAAGATCAGCCTTTTTCAAGAATGCTCTCTCCAAAGCAGCTCGGAGCTCTCCTAATTCTCTCTCTCCTCAGTAAGAATGGGCCTCCGAATCCCACAGCATCAAAGGTAATCTTCATAGACTCCTTTTCCTGGTAAGAAAGCTCTTCGCAGAGCCCAAATAGGGCATGATCATACATATCCTTGCACTGCGGCACAACGAAAGAGTTAGAAAAATGAAGGATGATGCCCAAGACTAAAAGAAATATACAAAAGATAGCTATCAACTACTGCATGAATCGCTCTGCCGAATTGACGACACTAGGAAGGTCAAGACCATTGCTATTGCTAACACCCTCAAAGATGTTGTCAAGTGAGCCTCCCCATTAATGAGGAATCCCTGCTTTGGCGGCTTTCGCTTCTTGAGCGCCCCTCAGATCCTCTAAAGAGACCTGAAAGCATGAGATGAAATCATTCATGTCACCGATTTCCCCAAGAGGCAACCCCTGCTCCTAAAAAGCTATGGGCCCTGGCCCTCCAAGATCGATGCCAGCGCCCCCCAATGGAAACTGAGCCAAACCTGGTCATGCGATCTGAAGCCACATTAACACCCTCCTCAAGGGTCTCTAGTCTACGAGATCAACCTGAGTCGGCCGGTTCGGACTCAGCAGCCTCCAATCGAGGCACCTACGAGGCTCTCACACTCGACCCCGTCCTCCGTGCTAATTGACATCATCGTTATCCTCATCCTCATTGCCAGGATTTTCCTCTGAAGTTAAAGTAGAGGTCCTAGTAGTGGCTTGATACTCGAGTGACCTGGGTCTCTTTTCCATAGGAGGGTCAACAGCTGCCTTACTTTCACTCTTCTTGCCATTGTTGCGCTCCAAAGCCTCCGTTTCACCACCAGAGGGCAGCCTCATCTTTATATTATCGTCGAGGCATGCACAAGCACGATACCATAATTAGTCAGCACAAAGGATGTAGGAAGAAATGCAAATCTAAGACATATACAGCAAAGAAGCTCTACCATGATTCTTGGACACCTATCGCTCATTGGCTAGGTATGTCCAAGACCGAACATGGTATGAAAATACAGTGCCTAACCATTTTATCCACCCCGAAATATCTGAAACCACCTCGGGGTACCAAGCAACGGCTGCATGAAACTAAAAAGAGGTCAACATTACAGGGGAAAAAGAAGAAAATTACAAAACATGGTTAAGGGAAAAACCGCTTACGCTGTGTGTTGCATCTCTCCGGGAAATGTATCCTCCAGGCCGAAGTGATATTTGAGGTCCTTACCCCTGCGAACCTGCTCATCTATCCTTGATACTTTCCCTCGTTGGTTGATGACATCAAAATCCGCTACTAAAAAGTAATAGACACAGTCGCATGCAATATAATTTATCTAACTATTAGTCGGAGTCGAATCCCACAGAGAACAATGTGTAGGCGATTAGGAATGCAAGAAAATTATCGCTAATTGCACAATGCCAAACACTAAGAATTTTGGTTTGAAAAAATATATTTATGAATGAATCGGGAATTACACTCAAGTAACGATCAATGTATTTCACGATTTTACAAATATGAGCGAATTTATGTTAATTAGCCACGGGTTATAATTCTTAATTATCTTTTTCTGAAGACTAACAAGACTTACTAATTGAATTATCCCTAATGACAATTAGAAGATTAAGCACACCAGAAAGGCTACAAATAATGCAATCATATCGCTATGTAGAATCTATAAAATGAGGGTTAACGCCTCAAGTTCTTGTTAATTAATCTTTCCCAATCCCAAACTATTTTTTCGAAAATAAATTCGGAGTTAATGGGCGAGTCCTAGGGTTAGATAATCCCTTTGGAAATATTAAAGAAAAAGAATAATTAAAGTAACAATAACTCACTTCATAAATAAATAAAAATCATTCAATACATAAGCACAACAAGGTATTTAATCCACACATTAAATATGAATATTTCCAAAAACAAGATTCAAGTGTTGGAAATAAATTCTACACACTTAAATATTCAATACAAAGCAAGAAAATGAAGAAACAAACATAAATGGGTAAGAAAATCTTAACCACAAGCTTTAATCTTCAAGACCCAAGTGTGTTTGTGCAAAACCTTAGCTTTCACCTTGTTCTCTCTAGTCTCTAAGTACTGAAAAGAAGCCAAAATATTTCCAAAAGATCTGCTTGGACGAGTATAAAAATGATTTAGTGATTACAAACGTGAAATTCCAATTTTGCCCCAGGCCTAATGCACTGTTTCACATCTGCAGAACAATAACCGCAGATGCAGTTCAAAAGCGGAAATATAACCGCAGAAGCGGAAAGCTCAGGGATTCCATAAATCGCAGAAGCGGACGAATAAGCGCTTCTGTGCTTCCGCAGAAGCGGAAATTCAATCGCAGAAGCGGTTTCTGCCTAGTCATCGTAAATCGCAGAAATGGTCATAAATCGCAAAAGCGGAATTCACTGATAGTTTTTGGCATGATTTCAACTTCTTTTTGCTCAATTCCACTTCAATTCAATTCGAACCACTTCATAGCATCATTTACCTGAAAATCTAACAAAAACCAGGATAAACAACCTCATTTTATAATTAAATGGACATAAAAGCTAAGGAAAAGAGGCTAGAATGGGTGGTAAAATCACCACCCATCAACACCCCCAACTTAATGCTTTTGCTTGTCCTCGAGCAAATCAAAACCAAAACTTCAATGAGGATTCACCATTTAAAACACAAGTGGTATTGCTATTATTTACATATCACATTTTCCAATTTAAATACCATACTAATAGATTTGGTTGTACTAACAATTAGGCTCAAATATGCACATTTTTCCCCAATGACTCCCTCATAAAGAAAAACAACTTCAAGAATGTGCAAATAAGCCTCAAGAAGTGACTCAAAAGCACTAGTTCACTACAAATTCTCACTTTATTCAATTTCACCAATCTTTTTTAATTCATGTGCCCTCACAAGAAAGAAAGTCCCAAAATCATATATTTACAACTAAACATAAGGGACAATTTTTTCAAAAAAAAAAACACTCACTCTCACAAAGAACTTCAAGTGTTACAACATTTCATACCATAAGCTTGCCCTTATTTTAATTTATCGCTTATGCAAGAGTGTTCGGTTGGAGGTCTCATAAGGACTTTTTTTAGCTTGTAATGTAGGTTTAGGGAAAGGTTGGATAAACATTTGGGTACAAGTGACTTACCCTCTTTGAACGCTACTCACAATTTTTCGTTCTTTTGCACTTTGCTCCTTTTCAAACCCCCATAGCCTCATTCTCATCTAGTTTCAAATATAGAACCACTTCACATACCTCTTCTAAATATTATTCAAGACTCCATACTTTATATACATACACATATTTTCTCTTTTTTTATATACACATATTTTTCATCTCTTTTTTTCTTTTGGAGCTTGAATAATTTAAACAAACACTTTTGAGGCATGTGGTCCTAAACTCAACGTACAACCTTACCAATCTCCACTTCGATACCACCCCAAACTTAGGCTTTTAGCATCATTCTCAATGTTCAAAGAGGGACAAGTTCAAGAGAGGGAATTATTTCTTAAAAGAGGAAAGATTTGTAATGAGTTGGCCAAACAAAGGTTTTAAAGGCTCAAATTGGGTACTAGTGATATCATTTATGCAAAGGTAGGCTTGAAAGGCTAAAGAGCTTTTTCAAATAACAACAAAGAATTCCTAAGATCATTCCTCCAACCAAACATACTATCATTAGCATTGAAAGACCAACCGGGCAAGTTCTAGATGATAAAAGTAAACACAAGATTTATTTGAACAAATACTACCACACATGGCACATGAACTAATCAAGATGGATCAATTTTATTTTCTAATAATGGTATTTAGAGCAATATTTAAACTAGTAGGAAAAGAGTTTCTAAAAGAGCCACAACTTTATCACAAGAATTATTTTGCACCAAGTACTTACTTGTTTAAGTTCAAAATAAATTATTTAGAGGGGTATTCTTAATTTACGATTTGCATACAAGAGACCAATATTATTAGTACCAAATAATCCAAAAGCTCATCCTAATAAAACAAGACTAATTCCCTTAAGAAAGTTGTCTCTCAATCCATCATCAGGAAAAGTCACCAAGTTCACTTCAAAAGTGTTCCTTGGGAAAGAACCGTAGCATAAAAAAACCTAGGGAAATTTTCATTTGAGGAAATAAAAATACAAGAAAAGTAAACTCCTACAAAGAATACTAAAATAAAATAAGCAAATACCACTAAAAAGAAAATAAGCTATAAGAAGACAATAAATAACGAAAGAAAAATAAAAACACAAACAAACATGACTAATCAAAACCAAGCCCGGCAAGGGCACACAATGTACAAAACAGCATAATCACAAGCCTGGCAAGGGCATACAATATCCATAACATAAATATAAGCCCAGCAAGGGCACATAATCTCACAATATGAATGCAGTACAATAGCCACCCCCAACTAAAGCATTATAGTGTCCTCACTGCACAATATCAAATATAAAGCATAAAAAGTTTGAGGGTCTCCCTAAGGTCTGCATCAGACTAGCAGAGTGTGGGAGGACGGTTGATCAGTGCTGAGATGTACTCCTAGCTCCATCATCCTCTGTCTCCTCCTCCTCCTCCTCCTCCTCATCATCATCATCGTCGTCACCATCATCGCCAGTAGACTCTGAAATGAAGGAATAATCCTCACTGTCATCTTGGCCCGCTACTGGCTTCTTTGCGTCTGAGTTTCCCCATTTGAAGATGGCTTGGATGCCTCTCCACATCTTGATCATGAATTTGCTATTTTTCTTGTTCTTCTTCTTTTTCTCCTTCTGAAAGTCTGACTAAAGGGTAGCATGGGCCTTGGCCAAAGTGTCATAGGCTCCCTCTAGTTTGGTCACTGATGTTGCCATCTTCTTCATGGACTTATTCTTGATTTTCTAAGCATCCAAGTAACTCTACATCTCGTCCCTAGAGAAGTAAGAATGCACTGGCTGGGAGGATGAGGATCCACTTGGAAGTTGAGATACTAACTCTTTAATTGATGCAAGCTCGGACTTAAGTATCTCGAATGGACCTTGAGCAGCTGCCTGTGAAGAGGACTCTGAACCGGTGGCCATGGTGGTGACTTTTCTCTTTTTGATTTTGACAACACTTCCCTCTCCTGTCACTCTCAAAGGATGAAAAGGTTTGTTCGCTGGTAGCAACCGATCAGTACTGCGGACGTCAACCTCTGCTCTGGTGCACAGCTGTGTGATCATAGAGGGGAACATCATGCCTGCATCTTTGCCTCTCAAGTACTCCCTCATCTCTCGCAGAATGTAGTATCTGACATTACACAGGAATGTCGTCCAGTAGACATGCAATAATCAATGCTCGAGTGTAGGAGACGTCTGTAACATTTCTACATGGAGAGACCTTGTTGCAGAAGATGTATAGCCACATCTTTGCCTCAGCAGTAAAGTCGGTAGGTTTGAGCCCTTTCCTCTTGGTTCCCTGTTTTTCTCTCATGTGCGGGGGGAAGAGTTTGGAGACAAGACATGGTCCATTTTCAAGATTATCTTTTGCTTCTACCTGCTCCACTGGAAAGTTGGGAATACTAGAGTGTCATTGATTTGCTTAATCCAAAACCTCACTGCTTTACCTCTGATGAAGATTTATGGGCAATCAAAATCTGCGTGCCTGAGGTTGGCATAAAATTCATGAACCCACTCCTCATTGGCTTTACAGGACGTGGTGATGAAGCAAAACCGTCTTGATGAGTTCAGCCGAGCATAGAAGTCCGCAAGCTTTTCGGCCAATTTGTCCTCATGGATTCCCTTTTCAAGAATGATCTTTTAATGGACGAGGCCGTCAAAATATCGACGCTCACATGCAGCATACATGAAGCGCGAATCATCAAAGGGATCATCAATAACTTCTTGAATTTCATGGAGTGATCCGCTTGGGTTTGGGTACATTTTCAATTGAAACACCTACAAAAAATCAATAATCGGTCGGGCAATTGAATCATGTTAAGAAATTTAAAACATTGAAATTGAGCCAAGAAATTAGATTGGACGGGTCCGGGAAGCAATTTTTGCAACCCCACTTTTTTTGGGAAAACTGGGCAGTTTTCGCTTCTGCGGATTCTGAGTCGCAGAAGCGGTTTAGCTTTTATGGTTTTCCGGTCGCTTATGCCATTTTTAATTTTTTGTTTTTCATTTTTTTCGCTTATACTGAAATTATACCGCATAAGCGGTGTCGCTTCTGCGAGAAATTGTCCGCTTCTGCAGTCTCAGTCATCTTCTTCAGTGATATTGCACTGCCTCATTATTTTTCTTTTTATTTTTCACTTTCAACCCAATTGTTGGCATCAAAATACAAAATTAATGCACTAAATAATAACATGATTTGGTGGAGACTAAATTTGTGCCGCTTCGCATAAGATTTTCACTCAAGCATTGTGTCGAACACTTTGCGAGCGAGTTAAAATGAAACCTTCTTCACAATAATCGGGTACTCAATACTTCCCACGATTTTTGTCCAATATAAACTGCACACGCATGACTACACTCAACCAATTTCCTCACCTATTAAAGTTAACAACAAGAATTAACACAAACAAGAAGAAAAAAAACTCAAACAAGATAAACCAAAATTTTGTTGCACTTGAACACATAGAGCATGTGAAGTGAGAGATGAGCATTGAGAAAAGGGTTTAGAAGATAATACCTGAACTTGTTCAAAGGGAAGAATTACGAGCAAGCTTTGTTGGATTTTTGGAGAATTTGTCTTTTTTGGAAGTTAGGGCAGGGGGAAAGAGTGAGTGAAGTGTTTTGAACAAAGGAACGTTCAAAATGCTTTTTACAATTAAAAACATGTCCGACTTCCGCTTCTGCGAAAAAAGATTTGCTTTTGCGGTTTCACTTAAGCGGCTGGTGGACCACTTCTGCCTGAAATTTGCGCTTATGTGATTGACTTATCTCTTCTGCGGGACCGCAGATACGGTCTTATATCCACAGAAGCGATTTTCACATAGATTTGTTGGATAGTTTTCTCAGCTACTGGTTTTGACCCTCCGTACCACTCCGACCTATTCAAATTAACTCCAAAAAATCTAAGACTTGCCAGATTAGTCAAAAATAATATTCTAAGCTATTCTAAAAAAAGAAATTTTCAAAAATTACTAAAATTTTTGAAAAATGATGGGTTGCCTCCCACCAAGCGCCGCATTTAATGTCGTGGCACGACACAAAAACATTACCACTCTTCTCGCTACTTGGATGATATGAATTGGGCATCTAGCTTAGAATCAATTTTTTGACCACGAGCGATGGTGGTGGTAAGTTGATGATCGAGCCAATGCTTAAATTCTTCATTTTGCACTTCTTGGCTCTCAAGTGAGGAATGTCATTTTGCTTTCTTGTTTCCTCAAATTGCAAGATATATGGCCTGAGTTTTTCCTCCTCACACCCCTTCATTGATTCATGTAGTTCAACTTCCGTGTCACCACACAATTTCAATGTTGAAAAATGCTTGGAATGTTACTTCAAACCTCCAACTCGCAATTTTCTTGGACTTTGACATCCTATTCTTCCCCTGGACTAGAGTCAATCTTAACCAAATTTGCATTTACACAGGTTGACTCCAATTCAAAATTTTTCTCGACATCACTAATACTCATTGAGTCAGTTGGCGGATGTTCAATTCTTGAATCCTTATAGTAAAGCTCACTTTCTTCCTCGGAATTGGACTCTTCTTGGCTTTTATCCGCACACTCAATTTGTTGGGCATAATGAGACCCAACCAAAATTTGCATTTGATCTTACAAAGTGCGGATGTGTTCATCATTGTAATTCAAGCCTTGTTTTAAGTCCTCGAGTGCAACGTTTTGCTTCTCCTCATTTTCAAGAATGGTCTCCAACATGAGCATCATTTCTCATTTTGAGTATTTGGGAGTTCTTCTTGGTTTTGATCAAGTGCCAAGGAAGGGTTTTCACTTTCGATCTCCAAAGAAGATTCTTGGTTTTCATTCACTTCCGAGGCTTTTTGAGTCCTTGAGGCTTCGATCATTTCATCCATTTGTGAGTGCAACCGTTGAAGTGCTAAATCATTTTAGAGACTAGTCTCCAAAAGATGTTCCAAGGCATTTTGCTCCTTGTTTCCTTCTTCAAGTAGGCACTCTAACATGAGCTTGAACTCTCCATTTCGACCATGCTCGACTTCTTCCATTTCCATAACCCTATAATTCTCATCACAAAAAGCAAATTCATCATAGCGGGGGCTTGAGGAAAGGAAAGACAAATATGCACAATAATCCCAATGACCATTTTGGAAACCACACTTATTATAAATACTCCACTCATGGGGTTGAGATTGTGCGCACAATCTACCCCCAGGAGAATTTAAACAATTTTGCCATGAGTGTGGTCCTCCACAATAAGGACAAGGGTCATCAAAGTATGAACAACTACCATCCGACCAATTATCATAATATGATGCCATTTTTCAAGAATAAGAAAATAAACAAGAAAAAATTTCGACCAAGGTAAGAAAAGATAATTTCACAAATATTCACAAGTTTGGACCAAAGCACTTTTGCTTACTTCTCAAACAACCTAAATTACGCCAAATTATTCCCCTACAACGGCGCCAATTTTGATGACATCCAAATCCACTACTAAAAAGTAATAGATAGAGTCGTATGCAATATAATGTACCCAACTATGAGTCTTGGTTGAATCCCACATAGAACAATGTGTAGGTGATTAGGAATGTAAGAAAATTATCGCTAGTTGCGCAATGCCAAACACTAAGAACTTTGGTTGAAAATTACTTTTATATCTAAAATGCGAAAATGTAAATTAACCTAGAAAGAAAGTAAAATGATCAATGTCAACAAGTATGAATGCATCGGCAAGTACACTCAAGTCACGATCCAATGTATTTCACGATTTTACAAATATAAGCGAGTTTATGTTAATTAGCTACGGATAATAATTCTTAATTAGCTTCATCCGAAGACTAACAAGACTTCCTAATTGAATTATCCCTAAAACACTTAGAAGATTAAGCACACCTGGAAGGCTACAAGTAGTTCAATCCTATCCCTAGGTAGAATCTATAAAATGAGGGGTAACGCCTCAAGTTCTCGTTAATTAATCTTTCCCAACCCCAAACTATTTTTTCCAAAATCAATTCGGAGTTAATGGATGAGTCCTAGGGTTGGCTAATCCCTTTAGAAACACTAAAGAATAAGAATAATTAAAGTAGCAATAACTCACTCCATAAATAAATAAAAATCATTCAATACATAAGCACAGCAAGGTTTTTAATCCATACTTTAAATATGAATATTCCTATAAAAAAAATTCAAGTATTGGAAATAAATACTACACACTTAAGTAATCAATACAAAGTAAGTAAATGAAGAAACAAACATAAACGGATAAGAAAATCTTAATAACAAACTTTAATATTCAAGACCCAAGTGTGTTTGTGCAAAACCCTAGCTTTCACGTTGTTTTCTCTAGTCTCTAAGGACTGAAAATAAGCCAAAAGATGTATAAAAGACTTTCTTGGATGAGTATAAAAATTATTTGGGAATTACAACCATGAAATTCAAATTGTTCCCCAGGCCTGTTGCAATGTTTTCGCATCTACGGAACAATAACAGCAGATGCGGTTCCGCAAAGGCAGAAATACAACCTCAGAAGCGGAAAGCTCGGTGATTCCATAAATCGTAGAAGCGGAAGAGTAACACGCTTCTGCGCTTCCGCATAAGCGAAAATTCAATCGCGGAAGCGGTTTCTGCCTGGTCATCCTAAACGCAGAAACAGTCACAAATCGCAGAAGCGGAAGTAGCTTCTGCGGCCATTCCTCCATAGAAGTGGAATTCACTGGAAGTTTTTCGAATGATTTCACCTTCGTTTTGCTTAATTCCACTTCAATTCAATTTGAACCACTTCGTAGCTTCATCTACCTGAAAATCTAACAATAACCACTGTAAACAACCTCATTTTATAATTAAATGGACATAAAAGATAAGGAAAAGAGGCTATAATGAGTGGTAAAATCACCACTTATCATTGGTGCTCGAGAAAAATGATTTTTTGGATAAATTATGGAGCCTGATCAAACCTCGATAAAATTGAGAGCTGTACAACCTAATTAAATGGCTGAGGGTAAAAGTCTCGCCCACAACCCCTTCAGTAAAATGACAGAGCATCAATACTATGCCATACCGAAGGATAGATCTGACCGAGCGTCACTTGGTATTTGTCACAAAAATCAAGCATAACCGGATCTATTTTCGGGGGGAGAAGGGAAGAGGATTCAGAGGAATCAGCAGTACCCAAGGTGAACGGGTAGGTATACACATAAAGAAAGCCAGCCTTGTAGTCCGTTATATTTTCATCAGGGCCGGGAATCTCTACCTCCACTGCCTCGCTCCATCGACAATCTATCCTTATTACTTCTATGTTGGTCACAAAAACGTATTGGGACACATGTTTACATCGCCCTCGTATGGATGAAGTGGTATCGATGGTAAAATCTTTTGACATATCAAACTTGGAGGGAGTGCACTATTCTAAAGTGGGTATCGCTTTCGCTTTCTCCTTAGACAACCAAGATGAAGATGCAGCTTTATTCCGCCAAGGAGCAAGAATAGAAATCCAAGCCATAGCAATTGGTAAAATTATCTCTCAGAAAGCAAGATAGAATAGTGTAAAAGAAGACGGTATGACGTCCCAAAGGGTCATCACCTGTTTTCTTATTCATTCCGTGCTTCCGAGTCCTTGAAAACCTCATTTTTAGTCTCCTCAATTTGCTCGTGCAGTTTGGGAACGTAGCCGGAAAGCTTAAATGTGAAATTTATGAGAAATGCCAAAATTTGGTATTAAAATAAGTAAGTTTGACCCGGGTCAATATTTAGGATAAACGGACCCAGAACCATGATTTGATAGTCTCGAAGGGTCCGTCAAAAAATATGGAAATTGGGCGTATGTCCAGAATTGAATTTCGAGGTCCCAAGCCCGAGAAATGAATTTTTGAGTAAAATTATTTTTTTGAAATTATTAAGGAAAATTGAAATGAAAATTCATTAAAATGTGTTGGTATCGGGCCCGTATTTTGGTTCCAGTGCCTGGTACATGTCCTATATGTGGTTTAAGATATTTATGTGAAGTTTGGTTGAAATCAAATGTCGTTTGATGTGTTTCGGACTTAAAACTCTAAATTTGAAAGTTTTTGAAGTTTGAAGAAAAACTAGTAATTTTGAGGTTTGATTCATTGTTTTTATGTTATTTTGGCAATTTGATCGCACGGTTAAGTTCGTAGGATGTTGTTGAGTTAGTGCATGTGATTGGTTAGGAGCCTCGAGGGCTACAGAGTGTTTCGGAGGTGTTTCGGAGTGGTTTCGGACTTAGGGGGATTGTAGGATTTTAGCTTCAGCAGTTGCAGGTCCCTTCTTCTTCGCGTTTGCGAAGCCTTTCCTGCATTCGCGAAGTTTTCAACCTTTCCTTCACAAAGTTGCATCATTTGCCTCGTGTTCTCATAGAGTTGTTTGACCCTGGGGGACTAAGCCTCCTTTCTTCTTCGCGTTCACAATAGTACCTCGCGATCACGTAGCTTTACGAACTTTTTCATCGCGTTCGCGTGAAGTACCACGCATTCGCATAAAATAAAATTCAAGACACCAACCTTTTTCTCTATTCCTATTCTCTTAAACGCGATGGTCATTCAAGCCTACCCTTCGCGAACGCGACCCACCTTTCGCGAACGCGAAGGGCAATTTCAACCAATTATATTTTAAATTCCAAAACAGAACAGTGACGGTATTTTCATAAGTTTTTCACTAGCTCTTTCTTCTCCAAGGTCCTTAGGCGTCCATTGAAGCATTTCTTCACCACAACTTCGTGGGTTAATAAACTTTGACTTGTTTTCTTTATTTTCCATCAATATCTATTGAATTCCTAAGTCTAAAACATGTAATGTAGGGTTAAAATTGGAGGAAATAGGTAGAGTTAGGGCTTTTTACTTTTTCTTTATTTAGACCTTGTTTTGGGGTCGAATTTGAAAATAAATTATATATTCGGGCTTATGGGGAAATGGATGATATGAATTTGGTCTGAGCCTCGTGTTTTGACCAGCGGGCCCGGGGTCGATTTTTGGAATTTTGGGAAGAAAGCTTGAAATCTATGATTAGGCATTGGGTTTGATTTTTTTAGCATATATTTATATTATGAAGTCATTATTGTATAGATTTGATTGAGTTAGAGCCGAATTCGATAGGGAAAGAGGTTTTTGTTGATTGATTTGGCCGTGGAAGTTGAGGTAAGTGTTTGGTCTAACCTTAGCTTGAGAGAATATGATTTGAGTTTTATTTGCTACTTGCTAATTATCGAGTACGATGTATAGGCATAGTGACGAGTATCTATACATTGGTGTCTAGCATGACGTGTGTCTTTATATTATGAATATCCTGGTTTTGTTATAGCTTCCATACTTAATTGATGATTTCTACATGTTGTAAAGAATATGTGAAAGGAAATTGTGAGATTTGAACTTCGTGGAGCGTTGGCTAAAGTTGGAATACAAATTGTGAAGGTATATGAGATATTTAAATCTTTGGAGCATTGGCTCAAGTGATTGTGTGAACTATGAGATGAAAGTGAAAGAAAGAGAAAGATTTATTGGTTTACTCCCTTGCCGGGACGTCTTGTTGTTTTGTTGATTTTCTCCCTTGCCAAGATATGGAAATTTATTGATATTGTTCCCTTGCTGGGATTTAACTGTCTAATTGCATTCTCTTGCTGAGATTTCTATCATTATGTGTTTACTTTCTTGCCATTACTTGTAATTGTTGTTTGGGTGAGGAAAAGTGATAAAGCACGAAGGGTGATGCCGTGCATTGTATGATATTTGTGGATCGGGTTGCATGCCATAATAAAGCTAAATGATATGGATCGGATTGCACGATGCAACAATGATATTTATGGATCGGGCTGCACGCCGCAACAATGCTAAATGATATGGATCGGGTTGCACGCCGCAACATTGTTGTTATATATTGGGATCGGGTTGCGCGCCGCAACAATTATTGGTACAAGTGTGATTATATTGGATATTATTTTCTTTGTTCGCTGTAAATTCTAAGCTGCCCTTAGACCGTCACTCTGGATTTACTGTTAATACTAATATACCCCCCCCCCCAACATGTTTCCCTTTCCCATCTTTACTTGTTTATTGCTGCTTTATTTTCTGCTATATATTATATAACTGCACAGGTTTACTTGGTAGTTTGGTCCTAGCCTCGTCACTACTTCGTCGAGGTTAGGCTGGGCACTTACCAGCACATGGGGTCGATTGTGCTGATACTACACTCTGTGCTATATTGCACAGATCCAGTCTTTGGACAACAGCAGCACTAGCGTGGGAGCATGCCTTCAGTCAAGTGAGACACCGAGGTAGTCTTGCAGGCATCTGCGGGCCCGGCATTTCCTCTATCTTTCTTTTCAATCTGTTGTCTTTTGTATTCGGGACAAACATTTACATTTTCTTTCATACATTGTATTTTGTAAATCTTAGTAGTTCGTGAGCATTGTGACACACCAGTCTTGGGTAGAGGCTTATTGTTGACTTTTCCGCATTTCTATTCAGTTTTCTATTATTTATGACTTTCGCTTATGATTTGAATTCTGTTGCCTTTATTTTAATACTTATCATTATTAAAAAGGATTATATGGTTAATGAAATGTAATTAAGTATGGCTTGCCTAGCTCCTATTAGTAGGCACCATCACGACCCCCGAGGGTGGGAAATCCGGGTCATGAAAAGTTTCTATCAGAGCTCTAGGTTACATAGGTCTCACAACCCATGGACAAACTTAGTAAAGTCTGAGGGATCGGAACAGAGATGTCTGTATTTATCCCCAGAGGCTACTGATTTCGGAAACTTCACATTTGTTCTTTCCTGTCGTACGGTTTTGTTTCTCAAATACTAATTGAATTTCTACTCTGTTCTTTCACAGATGGAGAGAATACGCGCTTACTAATATACCGCTTAGCACCCCAAGCCAGCAGCAGCAGCTGCCGCCAAGGGCAGAGGGAGAGGTCGAGGTCGTGCCAGAGGCCAATGTAGGGGCAGAGCTCAGCCCTAACCAGCAGCATCAGTGGCGGAGCCTTAGATTGATTTAAAGGAGAAGGTTCCAGCCCCGGTAGTTTTGGTGGGCCCATCCCAGGTCCCAGAGGGGTTCATTTACACCCCAGATCTTCAAGACGCTCTAGTCCGATTGGTAAGCCTCATGGAGAGTGTCACTCGAGCGGGTTTGCTTCCAGTAACACCAGCCACTTCTCAGGCTGGAGGAGGGGCTCAGACTCCTGCTACATGCACTCCGGAGCAGGTACTTTCAGGTTCCAGTGGTTCAGCCAGCTGTGGCAGTTCAGCCGGGGATAGTGGCTCAGGGCGGAGATGGAGCAGCTATGTCCTCCGATGCTTTGTGGAGACTGGACAGATCACCAAGCTCTTCACTATTACATTAAGCGGCGCTTCTTCTGAGGATCCCCAGGATTTCTTATATAGCTGGCACAAGGTTCTTCAGAACATGGGTATTATTGAGACCAATGAGGTCGATTTTACCGCCTTTCACCTATCTGGATCCTCCAAGCTTGGTGGATAGATTATTGCTTAGCAAAACCAGCAGGGTTGCTGCCTTTGACTTGGTAGAAGTTTTTAGAGTTGTTTTTGGACAAGTTTCTCCCTGTTACTTAGATAGAGGCTCTTCGGAGGTAGTTGAAGCTCCTCCAATAGGATTCTATGACGGTCACTCAGTATGAGACTAGGTTCATTGATCTAATTCGCCATGTCTTGTAATACTTTCCACCGTGAGAGAGAGAGAGAGGGTGAGGAGGTTTATTGATGGACTTATTCAGCCGATTCGTCTTCATATGGCCAAGGAGGCTGGGAGTTAGATCACTTTTTAGGAGTCGTCCAATGTGGCCCTTAGAGTTGAGATGGTTCTGTCACAGAGAGGTGGTCATGGGTCGAATAAGAGGCCCCATCATCTAGGCAGATTTAGTGGTACCTCGTCTGGAGGTAGAGATTCTTATGGTAGGGGCCATCCTCCTAGGCCCTTTCAGTCAGCACTTTTGGTCTCTCATGGTACTTCAGGAGGTCGCGGTTCTCAAAAATACTATTCTGATCAGTAGCCTTACAATGCACCATCAGCGCGCGACCGCTTCAGAGTTTTTGAGGTGGCCATTCAGGCCACCAGGGTCAGCCTCAGTTTCCTCAGCTACAACATTAGGGTGGATGTTATATGGTCAAATCAGCAGGGCTTTCTTGAGGTTGGCAAGTGCTCAGCCGTAGCAGCAGAGTCCCTGTCCTATGATTCAGGTACCAGCTCTTCCACAAGCTGCCCAGCCAGCTAGAGACGGGGGTAGAGGTCCTAGAGGTGGAGGTAGAGGTCATAGAGGTGGAGCTTAGGCCGCCAGAGGTGGAGGCCAGCCAGTAGCCGGTCGTCCCAGAGATAAGGTTTGGGTGGTGGGACCCAGCCCCGATGTTATTCTCTTTCAGCTAGGCCAGAGGCTAAGTCTTCAGATGCAGTCATTATAGGTACTATTATGGTTTGTGATAGAGAAGCTTTAGTGCTATTTTACCTAGGGTGTACATATTCGTATGTCATCTTATTTTGCATCGTACCTAGTCATTCCTAGTGATGCTTTGAGTATTCCTGTTTATGTGTCTACTCTGGTGGGTGAAGCTATCATGGTCAATTGAGTCCATCGTTCTTGTGTTGTGGTGATTGGGGATCTTGAGACCCGTGTTGTCTTTTTTCCTTTTAGACATGGTTGATTTCAACGTTATATTAGGGATGGACTTGTTATTCCCGTATCATGCTATCTTTGACTGCCATGCCAAGACCGTGACCTTAGCCTTACTAGATTTGCCCCATTTAGAGAGAAGAGGGACTCCAGGTCACTGTACTCACAGTGCCGTCTCGTATGTGAAGGCTCTATGTATTTTCAAGAAGGGCTCTTTGTCTTACTTGGCGTATGTTCGCCATTCTAGCGCAGAGGTCCCTTCAATTGATTTTGTACCCATTGTTTGGAAGTTTCCTAAGGTTTTCCCTTCAGACCTACTGATTATGCCGCACGACAAGGATATCGACTTTTGCATTGATCTTGCTCCGAGCACTCAACCTATTTCTATCCCGTCATATCGCATGGCCCCTCCAGAGTTGAAAGAGTAAAAGGATCAGTTGATGGATTTTCTTGAGAAGGGTTTCATTAGACCCACCATTTTTCCTTAGGGTGCGCCGGTGTTATTTGTGAAGAAAAAGGATGGTTCTATGAGAACATGCATTGATTACCTGTAATTAAACAAAGTTACAATCAAGAATAAGTATCCACTACCGAGGATTGACGATTTGTTCGACCAGCTTCAGAGTGCCAAGGTATTTTCAAAGATAAACGTAAGATCTGGCTACCATCGGTTGAGTATTAGGGCATCTGATGTCCTTAAGACAGCCTTCCACACTCGGTAGGGCATTACGACTTCTTGGTCATGTCATTTAGGTTGACAAATTGCCCGACAGCTTCTGTGGACTTGATGAACCGAATGTTCAGGCCTTATTTGGACTCGTTCGTGATAGTCTTCATTGATGATATATAAATATACTCCCGCAGCCAGAAGGAGCACGAGCAGCATCTTAGAGTGGCTCTTCAGACTCTGAAGGATAGTCAGGTATATGCAAAATTTTTGAAGTGTGAGTTTTGGTTATGTTCAGTTGCATTCCTGATCCATGTTGTATCATCAAAGGGTATTCAGGTTGACCCAAAGAAGATTGAGGCAGTCAAGAACTGTCTTCGACCAGCTTCACCTACAGTGATTCGGAGTTTTTTGGGGTTGGCAGGCTAATATCATTGGTCCGTGGAGGGATTCTAATCTATTGCAGCCCCGATGACCAGGTTGACCTAGAAAAGTGCCCAGTTCAGATGGTTGGATGAGTGTGAGGCGAGCTTTCATAGGCTCAAGATAGCTCTGACTACAGCACACACATTGGTTTTTTCCACATGCTCAGGGCCTTATATAGTCTATTCTGATGCTTCTCGTATTGGGCTTGGTACACTGTTGATACAGGATGTCAAGGTCATTGCCTATGCTTCGAGACAGTTGAAGATCCATGAGAATAATTATCTGGTTCATGATCTAAAGTTGGCAGCCATTGTTCATGCATTGAAGATTTGGAGTCATTATCTATATGGTGTGACGTGTGAGGTGTACACTGATCACAAGAGTCTTCAGTATCTGTTCATGCAAAAGGAGTTGAATTAAAGGTAGAGGAAGTGGTTGGAGTTGTTGAAGGATTATTATGTCACTATCTTATATCACCCGGGGAAGGCCAATGTGGTGGTTGATACTTTGAGTAGGAAGTTAGCCAGCAGGGGCAGTCTTGCTTATATTCCAGTCAGCCATAGGCTGCTTGCTTTGGATGTTCAGGCTTTGGCCAATTAATTTGTGAGGTTGGAATATTTCTGAGCCTAGCCAAGTGTTAGCTTGCACGGTCTCTAGTTCTTCATTATTGGAGTGTATCCGTGATCAGCAGTTTGATGATCCACATTTGTGGTCCTTAGAGACACGGTGCAGCGAGGAGGTGCCAAGCAGGTGACTTTAGATGATGGTGGAGTTTTCATATTGCAGAGGCGAATTTGTGTGCCCAATATTGATTGTATTCGAGAGTTAATCTTAGAGGAGGCCCATAGTTCCCGGAATTCTGTTCACCCGGGCGCCGTGAAGATGTATCAAAATTTGCGGTAGCATTATTGGTGGCATAAAATGAAGAAGGATATTGTGGCATATGTCAGTAGGTTAAGTATGAGCGTCAGAGGCCTGGTGGATTATTTTAGAGGATTGAGCTTTCCGAGTGGAAGTGGGAGAGGATTACCATGGATTTCGAAACTGGACTTCCATTGACCCGGAAGAAGTTCGATGCAGTTTGGGTCATTGTTGATAGGCTAACTAAGTCAACGCTATCCATTCATGTGGAAGTATCATATTCATCTGGGGGTTAGCTAAGATCTATATCTGGGAGATTATTCGCCTTCATGGTGTGCCAGTATCTATCATTTCAGACCGAATCACGCAGTTTATCTCGCATTTCTGGAGAGCAGTTCAGTAAGAGTTAGGCACCCAGGTTGAGTTGAGTATAGCATTTCATCCTCAGACGGACAGGCAATCCTAGCGGACTATTCAAATATTGTAGGCTATGCTCCAAGCTTATGTCATTAACTTTGGAAATATATGGAATCAGTTCTTGCCTTTAGCAGTGTTTGCCTACAACAACATCTACCAGTCAAGCATCTAGATGGCTCCTTATGAGGCTGTATATGGTAGGCGGTGTCGATCTCCGATTGGATGGTTTTAGCTGGGAGAGGCTCAGTTGCTGGGTATAGATTTGGTTCAAGTGGCCTTGGACAAGGTCAGTATCATTCAGGCTAGGCTTCGTACAGCCCAGTTCAGGCAAAAAAGCAATGCATATCGTAAGGTTCGAGATGTAGCTTTCATGGTTGGTGAGCAGGTATTGCTCTGAGTGTCGCCTATGAACGACGTGATGAGATTTGGGAAGAAAGGCAATCTTAGTCCTAGGTTCATTAGTCTGTTTAAGATTCTTGATCGAGTGAGAGATGTGGCTTATAGACTTGCATTGCCGCCTAACTTATCAGCCGTGCATCCAGTTTTTCATGTGCCCATGCTTCGGCAGTATCACGGCGATCCAGCCCACGTGTTAGATTTCAGCACTGTCTAGTTGGACAAGGACTTATCTTATGAGGAGGAGCCAGTAGCTATTCTAGACCAGCAGGTTCACCAGTTGAGGTCCAAGAGTTTCCCTTCTGTTCGCGTTCAGTGGAGAGGTCAGCCTCCTAAAGCATCGACTTAGGTGTCTGAGTACGATATGCGGAGCCATTATCCTCGTCTATTCCCCGACTCAAGTACTTCTTTTAACTGTCCGTTCGAGGACGAATAGTTATTTTAGAGGTGGAGAATGTGACGACCCAAAGGGTCATCACCTATTTTTTATTCATTTCGCGCTTTTGAGGCCTTGAAAACCTCATTTTTAATATTCTCAATCTGTGTGTACTGTCTAAGAGCGTAGCCGGAAAGCTTAAATGTGAAATTCTGTGAAAAATACTAAAATTTAGTATTAAAATGAGTAAGTTTGACTCCGATCAACATTTTGGGTAAACGCACCCGGATCCGTAATTTGATGGTCTTGGAGGGTCCGTAGGAAAATATGGGACTTGGGCGTATGCTCGAAATCGAATTCCGAAGACCCAAGCCCGAGAAATGAATTTTTAAGTAAAATTATTTTTCTAAAATTATTAAGGAAAATTGAAATGAAAATAATTAGAACGTGTTGGTATCGAGCCTGTATTTTGGTTCCGGCGCTCGGTACAAGTCTTATATGTGGTTTAAGATATATCTGTGAGTTTTGGTTGAAATCGGACGTTATTTGACAAGTTTCAAACTTAAAACTCTAAACTTGAAAGTTTGTGAAGTTTGAAGAAAAACTAGTGATTTTGAGGTTTGATTCACTGTTTTTATGTTATTTTGGCGATTTGTTCGCACGGTTAAGTTCGTAGGATGTTTGTTGAGTTAGTGCATGTGATTGGTTAGGAGACTCAAGGGCTTGGGAGTGTTTCAGAGGTGTTTCGGAGTGGTTTCGGACTTAGGGGGATTGCAGGAATTTAGCTTCAACAGTTGGAGGTCCCTACTTCTTTGCGTTCAGGAAGCCTTTCCCCTGTTCGTGAAGCTTCCGACCTTTCCTTCACCGCGTTTGCATCATTTGCCTCGTGTTCGTGTAGAGTTGTTTGACCCTAGGGGACTAAGCCTCCTTACTTCTTTGTGTTCGCATTAGTACCCTCGCGATCACGTAGCTTAACGTAACTTCCTCATTGCGTTCGCGTGAAGTCCCACACGTTCGTAGACCAAAATTCTGGACCCTAGCCTTTTTTGTTAGAATATACGCTTAACGCTAGAGGGGGGTGAATAGCGTTATAATAAAAAACAGCGTAAACTTGCGGAATTTAAAAATTGCAGGAATGAAATAAGTGCGATAAGTAAATAATAAGGAACGAGCGCACCGATGTTATCCTGGTTCACCACAACCCGTGGCTAGTCCAGTCCCCGAGAGACTCTCTCGAGATTTCCACTAACTTCGTTAAGCTTACGGGTGCTTAACAAACCGTTACATAACTTGAGTCACACAAGCCTTAACAACCTTTGCTCGAAGATACAACACTTCCAGACTTCAACCAAAGGAATCACAACGTTCCTTCTTACAATACAAGGGATTAACACTTCCCTTCAAGTGTATAAAAACACTTTGCACTCAAAACAAGACTCTCCTTAAGAGTAGATATGAGTAAAATAAATACGCTCAAGAACGCAACAACTTTCGTCAAGAATTTGGCTCTCAAAAACTTATGTAATGAATAGAAAATGATGAATAAGAGAGTATGCAAGCTTTAGCAATAATATGATCAGTTGTTGTGTTTAGAAGACTGATTTGAAGATGTATTTATAGTGTCAAAAACATGCATAACCATCGCCTAATTGCCAATTAAGAATTGCTAATTTTGTGCTACGACAATCGATTGTCTAATTGGCACAATCGATTGTTTTCCAATCGTTCCAAAAATCATTCCCAGATTTTACGCAGCATAATCGATTATCTAAGACGTATAATCGATTACTGGCAACGTTCAAAAAATCATTTCCAGATTTACTTAAAACAATCGATTATCAGAAATATACAATCGATTACTTGGCAACGTTCAACAAAATCTTTTTCAAATTTTACTTCACACAATCGATTATTAGAAATATACAATCGATTACTTGGCAACGTTCGAAATTTTTTTTTCAGATTTTACTTCAAACAATCGATTATTAAAATCCCATAATCGATTATCTGACGGAGTTTGAAAATATTTTGGCAACGGTCATTTACATAATCGATTATGCTATATGGACAATCGATTATTTTTCAGTCTTGAAAAATCTAATAGACACTGCCTCAACACAATCGATTGTCATAAGGTTCACAATCGATTATTTTGTAGCTTTGAAAAATCTGATGGACACTGTCTCAACACAATCGATTGTCATAAGGTACACAATCGATTGTCATGCAGATTTCAAACATCTGATGGACACTGCCTCAACACAATCGATTGTCATAAGGTACACAATCGATTGTCTTGCAGCTACCTTAACATAATCGATTATCACAAGTACATAATCGACTATCTTTGTCCAGATTTAGAGGCATGTTTAAAAATCATTTTGCTAAAATAAATATGCATGATTTAAAATCATTTTGCTCGAAATTAAATATGCATGATTTGATAAAAATGTTTTTACGAGGGAAGCCAAGTCTTGAGTTAAATTGTCGGATCAAGATCACAATTAAAGAGCGACTCATGTATAACTTTGTTTAATCTTGATCTTTGTTTGTCTTGTGCTTGAACTTCGTTACGTGACATTTGCGCGCTTGTGCTTGAACCTCGTCATATGTCAATTGCGCATCATTTGTCATTTATCAAAACCTACAAATATGAACACACGTTTAGTTTAGTGCCTTGAGAACGTGTTTCAACAATTTCCCCCTTTTTGATAATGGCAAACCTTAATCGGGATATGCATATTAGGTAATTCATAGTCACGATCCAAGACAAGTATATATATATATATGCAATTAGTTCCCCCTCAACATATGAATTCCCCCTCAATTTGTGCCAATAAGTATTAAGTGCATAGCCCTTATTCTTCCCCCTTTTGACATTAGCAAAAAAATTGATAAATAACTTGTTTATTGATTAATCAAAAATTTCAACTTCATAAAAGGGATAATAAAGCAAATAATGTCAACATAATAAATTATTGATACTTGATGATCGATTATATACTAAAGAGAAATCGATTTTTCTAAAGAGGAATCGATTATTCTGCACCAGTCTTTATAATTCCCCCTGCTTTTAGGGCGATACCTGCAAAAATACGTTAGACGCCTCCGACGCTCAAGTTAGTGATCATGTGAAAGGGAAAATGCAATGCATGACTTAGATCAATGTGGAGTCAAGAATTCTGAGTTCACTACGAATTCGGAAGAAGGACTCTTTCTCTAAAGGTTTTGTGAATATGTCGGCCAATTGATCTTTGGTTTCAACAAACTCAATTTCGACATCAGCTTTGAGAACGTGATCTCTTATAAAATGATGCGTAATTTCAATGTGTTTTGTTCTTGAATGAAGAACGGGGTTCTTCGTCAAGCATATGGCGCTAGTATTATCACATCTAAGAGGGATATGATCAATACTTAGGCCATAGTCCAAGAGTTGCTGTTTCATCCAAAGAATTTGAGCGCAACAACTCCCCGCGGCTACATATTCAGCCTCGGTTGTGGGCAACGCAACACTTACTTGTTTTTTGCTAAACCAAGAAACTAGAGAGCTACCGAGCAAATGGCAAGTGCCACTAGTGCTCTTGCGGTCCAATTTGCATCCAGCGAAATCGGAATCGGAATAGCCAACAAGTTGGCATGAAGAACCTTTGGGGTACCATAGACCCACATTTCAGTACCAACAAGATACTTCAATATCCGTTTCACCGCAGTTAGGTGAGACTCCTTAGGACATGATTGATAACGAGCGCATAAGCACACGCTAAACATGATGTCCGGTCTACTAGCAGTAAGATAAAGGAGAGATCCAATCATACCTCGATACTTCTTGGTTTTGACTTCCTTACCTTTCTCGTCTTTGTCTAGATGGTCGGATGTGCTCATGGGAGTGGCCATTGCTTTTGCGTTGCTTATTTCAAATCGTTTTAGCAATTCTTTGCAATATTTAGCTTGACAAATGAAGATTCCTTCTTTCATTTGCTTTACTTGCAGCCCCAAAAAGAAGGTTAGCTCACCCATCATAGACATTTCAAATTCGCTTGTCATTAAATCAGAAAATTCCTTGCACAAAGCATTGTTGGTAGCACCAAAAATAATATCATCCACATAGATTTGAACTAATAAAATATCATTGTTTTTATGCTTAACAAATAGAGTGGTGCCAACTTTCCCCCTAATGAATTCATTTTCCAAAAGAAATTTGCTCAATTGTTCATACCAAGCTCGGGGAGCTTGTTTGAGACCATAAAGCGCCTTTTAAGTTTGAAAACATGATTGGGAGATTTAAAATCTTCAAAGCCCGGGGATTGTTCTACATAAACTTCTTCTTGAATAACACCATTTAGAAAAGCACTTTTTACATCCATTTGATATAAATTGAAATTCATAGAAGAGGCAAAAGCAAGCAATAAACGAATTGCTTCTAACCTTGTTACGGGTGCATATGTTTCTTCATAGTCAATTCCCTCTTCTTGATTATAGCCTTTTGCTACAATCTTAGCTTTGTTTCTAGTGATTACGCCATTTTCATCTAGTTTGTTTTCGAAAAACCCATTTCGTACCAATTATGGTATGATTTTCGGGTCTTGGCACCAAATCCCAAACGTCATTTCGTTTGAATTGGTTAAGCTCCTCTTGCATTGCCAAGGTCCAAAATTCATCCCCAATTGCTTCGGAGATGGTTGAAGGTTCAATTTGAGAAACGAAAGCAGTATGTCCTAAGGTGTTCTTAAGAGTGTTTCGAGTACTTACCTGTTATTCAATGTTGCCAATTACCTGTTCGAGAGGATGGTCTTTGATTGTCCTCCACGCTTTAGGCAGTTTCGTTTCTTTTTCCAGTTGTGGCACTTCCTCCGATAATTGTTCCAAGATTTCATCTTGAATTTCCTTAGGAGTTTCCTCTTGTACTTTGTCTTGAGGACTCATTGAGTTTAAACTACCTGCAAGTTCAAAACCAGAATCCTTTCTCGCCAAGCGAGCAATATTTTCGGAAAACACAATATGAGGGGATTCCTCCACAGTTTTGGTTCTATTATTGAATACTCTATATGCTTTGCTACGTGAAGAATAACCAATAAAAATTCCTTCATCGGATTTGGCATCAAACTTTCCCAAATTATCTTTGCCATTGTTATGAATAAAACATTTACAACCGAATACTCTAAGATGGGAGATATTTGGTTTCCTTCCCTTGTAGAGTTCATAGGGAGTTTTCATGAGTATTGGCCTTATGACTACTCTGTTTAAAACGTAGCATGCGGTACTCACGGCATCCGCCCAAAAATGTTTGGGAATCTTAGCCTCGTCGAGCATGGTTCTAGCCATGTCTTCGAGACACCTATTTTTCCTTTCCACCACTCCATTTTGTTGTGGTGTGCGTGGAGCGGAGAAGGTGTGCTCGATACCGAGTTCGTCACAAAAATCCGCAAAGAGATTGTGATCGAACTCTCCCCCATGATCACTTCTTATTGAAGTGACGGTTGTGTCCTTTTCATTTTGAACACGTTTAAGAAAACATTTAAAATTATGAAAAGTTTCACTTTTATGAGCAAGAAATAGTGTCCATGTAAATCTAGAATAATCATCAACAATAACAAAAGCATAACGATTTCTACCAAGACTTTCAATGCGAGATGGTCCAAAAAGGTCCATATGAAGAAGTTGCAATGGTCTAGTAGTTGAAACAATATTTTTCGATTTAAAAGATGCTTTTGTTTGCTTCCCTTTTTGACAAGAATCGCAAATGGAGTCTTTTTCAAATTTCAAATTTGGAAGACCAATAACTAAATTTTGTGAAACCAATTTGTTTAAAAGATGCATGTTGATGTGAGCTACTCTATGATGCCATAACCACATATCATCTTCTTTGCTCATAAGACAATTCACATACTCAGATGAAGAATTTTCGAGATCAACCATATAGATGTTATCCATTCTAAAACCACGAAGGATAATTTTAAAATCGCTACGGCGAAAAACTAAGCATTCATCCGAATCAAATAAAACAAGATTTCCCTTGTCACATAATTGACTTATGCTCAAGAGATTATGTTTGAGACCTTTAACTAGCAATATATGCTTAATGGAAGAAGGTTCATCCTTACCGACTGATCCAATCCCGATAATTTTTCCCTTGTTGTTATCTCCAAAAATAACGCTTCCTCCTTCCTTGTGTTCTAGTTGAAGGAACTTGGATTCGTCTCCGGTCATGTGTTTGGAGCATCCACTATCAAGGTACCAAAGTACACTTGATCCCTTCAAACATACCTACAAGACAAATTAATGAGTCTTTGGTACCCAAGCTGTTTTGGGTCCTTGAGAGTTAGGTGTAACATGCTGTTGTGCTTGACATGCAGTTAAGTGTTTATGTCTAGTGAAACAAGAAGGAGCAATATTTCCAATTCGATTGCAATAATGACAAATGACATTAGGATTATGCATTCGTCTAGGTTGATAGTAGTTGGACGGACGAAAATAGTTTACTCTATTTTCGACAATATGACTATTGCGCATTTCATGAAAATCATTACTCCTACTATTTGTTCTAGGATATGAAGCATTTCTAGAATAGTTATTTCTAGGTTGAAAGCCATTTCTAGGTGTCCTAAAATGTTCAAAGTTTCTTCTAGTGTTTGGTCTAGGATATGCATCATTTCTAGAATAGTTATTTCTAGGTTGAAGGCCATTTCTAGGTGTCCTAAAATGTTCAAAGTTTCTTCTAGTGTTTGGTCTAGCATGCATGTCGATTCTAGGATTGCTATCTCTAGGATGAACATTTGTTTTATTTGTCCTAGGTTGAGCCTTAGGTGGTTGGGGTTTGGCTTCAACTTTTTCTTTAGGCTCGTTTTTAAAACCTATCCCATGTTTGGTCGATTTCAAATTAACAAGAACTTCATTCAAATTTTTATGAGAAGAATTGAACTTATCTAAAGTGCCCTTAAGTCTTTCTACCTCATCTTTTAGATGCATGCAAGAAGTACAATTTTTACTAGAACTCTCGGGTTTGTCGGTGCTTCTTTTGCCGAAAAAATTGTTTTCTTCTTTCAACTTCTCATTTTCCAAAATCAGTTTTTCCAAATCCTTTTCTTTCAAAGAGAGTTGTTTTTCAAAATCTTTTTCTTTCAAAGAAGCATTTTCCTTAATGTTTTTAACAGTTTTGGAAGCTTTAATGAATTCACTATACAACTCATCAAAGGCATTTTGCATTTCCTCAAGAGAATAGAAGTTTTTGGAAGAAATTTGACATACCTCTTCTTGATTGTTTTCGTGAGCCATGAGACAGAGATTTGCGGTTTCGTCTTCTTCTTCCTCACTCGACTCATCTCCGGAGTCGCCTCCCCAAGATATGTATGCTCGTTGTTTCTTGAAGGGTTTCTTCTCCCTTTTAACATTTGGGCAATTTGATTTAATGTGCCCGATTTCTCCGCACCCATAGCACTTTACTTGATCTCCTTGTTGTTTGCCTTTTCGTTCATACTCTTTTCGCATGAACTTTTGAAATCTCTTAATAACGAGTCCGAACTCGTTATCTCCGTCCTCATTATTTTGAGGTTGGCTTGTGCTTGCCTTGAGGGCGATTCTTTGTTTCCTTTGATCATTAACAAGAGGGCTAAGAATAGTAGATTCATAAGTTTTAAGGTTACCTCTTAATCCGTCGATGGTGACATTTGAAATGCCAATAGACTCTTGAATCGCGTCGGCCTTGGAGCGCCATTCCAGAGTGAGACTTTGGAGAATTTTTTGGACAAGTTCCTTATCCGTGAAGGTCTTCTTATGAGCATGTAAGTCATTAACGATTTTTGAAAATCGTTCGAACATGTCATCGACCCTTTCGCCTTCCTTCATGTGAAACAGTTCATATGCATGGGTTAGAAAATCAACTTTAACCTCTCTTACCTGGTCCGTACCTTCGTACGTGATTTCCAGCTTATCCCACATTTGCTTCGCCGTTGTGCAACATGATATTTTTCTGTAATCATCAGCGTTTACAGCACAATATAATAAGTTGATGGCTTTAGCATTGTTCTGCACTTTTCGGATATCATCCGCATCGTATTCATCTTCGGATTTTGGAACCCATTTATTTTCAACCTTTTTGGTTGGAATTTGTTCTCCCTACAATATAACCTTCCACAGATGAAAACTATTCGATTGAATGAATATTCTCATCCTTTCCTTCCAGTACGTATAGTTTGTGCCATCGAATAGTGGTGGTCGAGTGGAGCATTGTCCTTCACCTATTCCTGCAAAAGAATCACGAGTAGAAGCCATGGATTGTTTCTCTCAAACGGTTAAGTTTTTCAGAGAGTTGGGCTCTGATACCAATTGTTAGAATATACGCTTAACGCTAGAGGGGGGTGAATAGCGTTATAATAAAAAACAGCGTAAACTTGCGGAATTTAAAAATTGCAGGAATGAAATAAGTGCGATAAGTAAATAATAAAGAACGAACGCACCGATGTTATCCTGGTTCACCACAACCCGTGGCTAGTCCAGTCCCCGAGAGACTCTCTCGAGATTTCCACTAACTTCGTTAAGCTTACAGGTTCTTAACAAACCATTACAAACTGAGAACTTGAGTCACACAAGCCTCAACAACCTTTGCTCGAAGATACAACACTTCCAGACTTCAACCAAAGGAATCACAACGTTCCTTCTTACAATACAAGGGATTAACACTTCCCTTCAAGTGTATAAAAACACTTTGCACTCAAAACAAGACTCTCCTTAAGAGTAGATATGAGTAAAATAAATACGCTCAAGAACGCAACAACTTTCGTCAAGAATTTTGGCTCTCAAAAACTTATGTAATGAATAGAAAATGATGAATAAGAGAGTATGCAAGCTTTAGCAATAATATGATCAGTTGTTGTGTTTAGAATACTGATTTGAAGATGTATTTATAGTGTCAAAAACATGCATAACCGTTGCCTAATTGCCAATTAAGAATTGCTGATTTTGTGCTACGACAATCGATTGTCTAATTGGCACAATCGATTGTTTTCCAATCGTTCCACAAATCATTCCCAGATTTTACGCAGCATAATCGATTATCTAAGACGTATAATCGATTACTGGCAATGTTCAAAAAATCATTTCCAGATTTTACTTAAAACAATCGATTATCAGAAATATACAATTGATTACTTGGCAACGTTCAAAAAATCTTTTTCAGATTTTACTTCACACAATTGATTATCAGAAATATACAATCGATTACTTGGCAACGTTCAAAAAATCTTTTTCAGATTTTACTTCAAACAATCGATTATTAAAATCCTATAATCGATTATCTGACGGAGTTTGAAAATATTTTGGCAACGGTCATTTACATAATCGATTATGCTATATGGACAATCGATTATTTTTCAGTCTTGAAAAATCTAATAGACACTGCCTCAACACAATCGATTGTCATAAGGTTCACAATCGATTATTTTGTAGCTTTGAAAAATCTGATGGACACTGTCTCAACACAATCGATTGTCATAAGGTACACAATCGATTGTCATGCAGATTTCAAACATCTGATGGACACTGCCTCAACACAATCGATTGTCTTGCAGCTACCTTAACATAATCGATTATCATAAGTACATAATCGATTATCTTTGTCCAGATTTTAGAGGCATGTTTAAAAATCATTTTGCTAAAATAAATATGCATGATTTAAAATCATTTTGCTCTAAATTAAATATGCATGATTTAATAAAAATGTTTTTACGAGAGAAGCCAAGTCTTGAGTTAAATTGTCGGATCAAGATCACAATTAAAGAGCGACTCATGTATAACTTTGTTTAATCTTGATCTTTGTTTGTCTTGTGCTTGAACTTCGTTACGTGACATTTGCGCGCTTGTACTTGGACCTCGTCATATGTCAATCGCGCATCGTTTGTCATTTATCAAAACCTACAAATATGAACACACGTTTAGTTTAGTGCCTTGAGAACGTGTTTCAACATTTTTCTCTATGCGTTCGCATTCCTATGCTCACGAACGCGATGGTCAGTCAAGACTACCCTTCGCGAACGTGATTAGCCTGTCACGAACGCAAAGGGCAATTTCGTCCAGTTATATTTTTAATTCCAAAACAAAAACGCGATGGTCATTCAAGACTACCCTTCGCGAACGTGATTAGCCTGTCACGAACGCGAAGGGCAATTTCTCCCAGTTATATTTTTAATTCCAAAACAAAACAGTGAGGGGATTTTCATAAGTTTTTCACGAGCTCTTTCTTCTCCAAGGTCCTTAGGCGTCCATTGAAGCTTTTCTTCACCACAACTTCTTGGGTTAGTAAACTTTGACTTATTTTCTTCATTTTCCATCAATATCTATTAAATTTCAAAGCCTAAAACATGTAATCTAGGTTAGAAATTGGGGGAAATGGGTAGAGTTAGGGCTTTTTACTTTTACTTGATTTAGACCTCGTTTTGGGTTTGAATTTGAAAACAAATTATATATTTGGACTAGTGGCAAAATGGGTGATATGAATTTGGTCCGAACCTCGTATTTTGACCAAGTGGGCCCGGGGTTGATTTTTGGAAATTTGGGAAGAAAGCTTGGAAACCTATAATTAGGCGTTGGATTTGATTTGTTTAGCATATACTGATATTATGAAGTCATTATTGTGTAGATTTTATTGAGTTGGAGCCAAATTCGAGAGGGAAAGCAGTTTTTGTGGATTGATTTGGCCGTAGAAGTTGAGGTAAGTGTTTGGTCTAACCTTACCTTGAGGAAATAGGAGTTGAATCTTATTTGCTACTTGCTAATTGTCGAGTAAGATGTATAGGCATGGTGACGAGTATCTATACGTTGGTGTCTAGCATGACTGTGGGTTATTATATTGCGAATATCCTTGTTTTGTTATAGCTTTCATACTTAATTTATGATTTCTACATGTTGTAAAGAGTATGTGAAAGGAAATTGTGAGATTTAAACTTCGTGGAGCACTGGCTCGAGTTAGAATACAAACTGTGAAGGTATATGAGATATTTAAATCTTTGGAGCATTGGCTCAAGTGATAGTGTGAACTATGATATGAAAGTGAAAGAAAGAGAAAGAGTTCTTGGTTTATTCCCTTGCCGGGACGTCTTGTTGCTTTTCTGATTTTCTCCCTTGCCGGGACATGGAAATTTATTGATATTGTTCCATTGCCGGGATTTAACTGTTTAACTGCATTCCTTTACCGGATTTCTATCATTATTTGTTTACTTTCTTGCCCTTACTTGTGATTATTATTTGATAGAGGAAGAGTGATAAAGCACGAAGGGTGATGTCGTTCATTGTATGATATTTGTGGATCGGGTTGCACGCCACAATAATGCTAAATAATATGGATCGGGTTGCACGTCGCAAAAATGATATTTATGGATCGGGTTCCACTCCGCAACAGTGCTAAATGATATGGATCGGCTTGCATGCCGCAACAGTATTGTTATATATTGGGATCGGGTTGCGCGCCACAACAATTATTGATACAAGTTTGATTATTTTGGATATTAGTTTCTTTGTTCGCTGTAAATTCTAAGTTGCCCTTAGATTGTTACTCTAGATTTACTGTTAATATTGGTATACCCCCCCCCTCCGCAGCATGTTTCCCCCTCCCATCTTTACTTGTTTATTCCTGCTATATTTTTCGGTGTATATTATATAACTGTACAGGTTTACTTGGTAGTCTGGTCCTAGCCTCGTCACTATTTCGCCGAGGTTAGTCTGGGCACTTACCAGCACATGGTCGGTTGTGCTAATACTACACTCTGTGCTACTTTGCACAGATCCTGGCTTTGGATAGCAATGGCAGTAACGTGGGAGCAGGCTTTCAGTCCAGTGAGACACTGAGGTAGCCTTGTAGGCATCTGCGGACCCAGCGTCTTTTTAATCTTTCTTTTCAGTCTGTTGTCTTTTGCATTCGGGACAAAAAGTTACATTTTCTTTCAGACATTGTATTTAGTAAATCTTAGTAGTTCGTGAGCATTGTGACACCAGTCTTGGGTAAAGGCTTGTTATTGACTGTCGACGCCCCCTTTTTCAAAGGAGAAATCGGGTTTTACGACATTATGGGCAAAACAACTCTATTTCCAGTTTGGGAATTGGGTTACGAAATTGGAAGAGTCGCCACCTAATGATTATAGTGCATTAGGACACTTTAAGATGAAGAGAGCGTTTTGAGAGAGAAACCAGAGTTGGGTAAGTGCTTGAAATTATCTCGAAGAGAAGGTGTTAGGCACCCCTCAAGATCCACAAATGTGGTTCCCGGCCGTGCTAATTGTGAATTTAAAAAGAAGATGAAGCAAGTAGACAAATGAAGTGCACGTATTCACATAATTTGAAAGCTTTAAATAAAAGGACATAAGTTTGAAATAAGAGAGAGGATTAATTTGAAAAGCATCAAGAAAGCATTTAAATAAAGCACGTAGGGGTCCTAGGTTTGACTATAATATGGATGATTTGATGCAATATCTAGCTCATATCCCAAAGAGGGGTCGCTTCATGGTATTATCGCATCTTCATCATCTCTATATTCTGCCATTCCCGCCCCGTTAAGGTATTAAAGCATCGTTTACTTATTGCATGCTAATACCCGTCCCAACCTATTAGTCCTGGGGTATTAGGACTTCTAATCCTAAGAAAGGGGGAGAAGGAAGTAGGATACATATATGGAGTATTCAAAGGTAAAATACTAGAGCGATAGTCAAAAAAACAAGTAGCAAATGAAAGGGAAGCACGTAAATAATTAAGGCTCAAGTAAACCTCATAACAAAAAACAAGTAGTTTAGCATGACTTCAATTACTGATTTGGTCTTCTAAAAAGATTAGGAGAGCAGGCAGATTAGTATAACACATAAGTGTTGGGATAGAAAATCTGCTTCGAGCTCCCCGCACTCGTTTTATAAGTTGAGAGGCTTTATAAAATCAGTAAGACTTTAGAGGAAAAGATGATAGTTACAGACAAGAGTCGACTTAAAATACTTGGAGTTGCAGACAAGTTTTACAAAAGGAAAACACGATTTTCAGATGGGAGATTTTTAAAAGTGCGTATGAGTTTGAGAAAAAGGTATGCAAATCAGTTGTAAAAGTTCAGTAACAGACTGTAGGAAGTTTTGAAATACTTTGAAACACAGCAAATAGTTACAGATTCAGTACAGAAGACAACCTATAGACTCAGAGTTTTACGAAAAGGGGGGGGAAGCAGACTTGGGCTGGTTTGAAGGCAAATAGATTTAGGATGAGTTGAAAACTGGGTTGTTGGAAAAATTAATGGTCTAAACTTAATCTGTTAACCCTTGAGTTGCTGTTTTTAGACCATTAAACTTCCGACTATTTGCCTAGCGTTTATATATCTCCTATAGTCATGCTTTCTAGGTGAAATTATAAGATGCAAACCTAAGAGCACGGTTTCTGTATGGGTTGATGCGATATGAAAAGCCTACAGACATAGTATCTATGGGATATGCAACAGTGTGGGAAATAGGTATGGTAACAGTACATATAGGTAAAGTAAAGGTCCTATAGTCATGGTTTCTACTTATGCAGAGATGAATAATCCTAGAGTAATGGTTTCTATATGATTATTGGTGCAAGAAAAGTATATTCCAATAGGCAGGTTATCTACATGAATGCAATAGTGATAAAATATAGACATGTCATCTGGAATTGAGACTGATGCAAACGTATGGACATGGTAACTACATAAAGAGCTGATGCAATTAGATGAGATGGTCCTATAGGCATGATTTCTAATGCATATGAGAAATGCAAATCCCCCCATGTCCCTTTCACTATACCCCGAGTTTTTACATTGCACACTATTACAAAATAGGCAGAAAAAGTAAAGACATTAAAGAAGTAAAAAATTTAAAAGTACATCAGCAGCTATAACAGGCCCGAGGGGTCTCGAAGCAACTTTAATGTCCGACGTATGCCTTCTACCAAATCCGAGCTCCCAAGATCCGAGGCTTTTCTCATTTTTAGAGTTACAAAGTTCCAAAGGCCTTCAAAAGAGACCGAGGCATTGCTTACACCCTAGTTGAAATAGTGCAAGTGTGGAACTACCAGCCCTAAGGCATCCAAGTTCAGAGGAGACTCCAAGGTCCCTAAGCATGGCTTACCAAAGGGGGATTGGAAGTTAAAGGGGCTAAGAATAAGTGCAAAGTGGGGATTAAAGGGAAACAAGTGTATGAAGTGGTCATACCCAGCCTATTGAATGAGACTGACACACCCCAGACTCCTTACAAATGTTACAAACAGGAGCAGACTTGTAAACAAGTCAGACAAGGGCCTGGAAGGTGATTAAGACACCAACAAGCTTTTGTCCAAGCTCAAACACATAAGAAAGGGGATGTGAGTCAAGGCTATTGACATCCTTGGTTCCAAACTAGAGATGGCAATAAGGTGCCAGCCTTGTCCAGAACAAACTCACATACAAACAAAGAGCAAGGGAATCATATAAACACTTAGCAGACAAAATTAAATTAAAGCATAATAGTGGATAATCAAAGGAGAGTATTTAGTAGGTTGGATTTGATAACACATTGATGCAAGCACCCTAGGGAAAGGGGAATCAGGTATTAACATGCTGAGATTCAACATAAACAGGTGAGGGGTAAAAGGGAAAAGGGTTTAACATAACTAAAATCTATAGCATGAACAAGAGAGTAAGGGGGTAGGGACTTAAATTTACATGAAATGCTGAACTAATCAGACAAGGGGCATAAAGGGGAGGTAATTAAGCATAACAGGCCTTAAGCAAAGTATTGAAAGAAACAATCAAAGGGAAAGGGGAAGGGATTTACATGCTGAAACTAAGCTATAAGTATGTCAGAAAAAGAAAGGGTGAAAGTAAACAAGTAGTTGAAGGATTAGTAACTGAGATTAGAACCTACCCGTTGCACTTGAGTGACAAAAGTAAAGAGAAGTTCTATAACTAGCCTTGGCTTGCAGCTGGCTAGACTTTGACAAAGAGTGCAAGTAGCAAAAAGAGAGTTTTTTGTGAGCAAGAGTAGAGAGGATTCGAGAATCAGTGTATGTGTGTGTGTGTGTGTATTAAACTGAAGTTGTTCATGAAAATAAAGGGTGGTGGTATTTATAGTTTGAAAACAGGCAAGCAAATAAGGTAAGAAAAATCAATACCAATTAGAATCAATCATAAGAAGGGAACTCCTTTAATTAAGGATTTCAAATTTGAATAGGAGAGGACAGAGTTGTATTTAAGGAAAGAAAATCAATAACACATGGTGCAATCAAGGGTAAATACATGAGAGAAGCTTTTAAAACTACATGGTTAGGTAAATAAGATAAAGGCTAAATCAATTATCACCTAGTTAATCAGGGATTCAAAGATTCGTACTTAATAATGAACTAAGTCAAGAATAGGTCCAGATCAAACGAGGGAAGAATCAAATAAGGTTACATAGAAAATCAGTCCCCCAGAATTAAGGTTATCTTGAAAGGAATGGCCTGACTATAAAGAGATGCACAGATTTAAGCATGCGAGGCTAAATTAACAGAGTAGAATAGCACAATCACGAAATCCATAGGTCTTGCAAAGCTTAGCAAGAATCATAGAGTTTAGAGAATTTAGGTTTCGAAATCAAACAGGAAGCAAAACATTGCACACGAATAATGTGAAACCCCCAAAATTTAGGATTTCTTTCACAAGTCGAGTCTAAAAGGCAAAAGCATAGCGAATCAGTCAAAGAGTAAACACAGAAAGCCCAAAGAACACAAACATTCGTGAAAGCTTGATGAAAGAAGAACAGTGAAGAAACTACTCGAAAACACTAGAAAATATAGTGAGGAGGATACATAGAAAACACAGGTAAACACTTAGGAATTACAGCAAAATAAAATAATGGAAGAAATCACAGTGAAACAAGTAGAAATCACAGAAACACTAAGTCTTGAGAAGACGAACAGTCTCATTTGAAAACACGACTAGGTGGACAAGAGGACGAGAGGTTCTTAAAAAACCTTAGAAAACAAACAAACTTAGAGGAAAAAAATAATACAGAGAAGCAGGAGAAAGAACCTCGAATCGATTAGGGTTTTCAGAGGAACTTTCAAAAATGGCGAGAAAAGCCTGAACGGCTCATCTGAGCTTGGCAAAGATCCAAGGCTTCAAAGACTTGCCGGAGAAAAACCTTGAAACTCCATTGAAGGGACCTCTGGTGCAGTTAACCTTGAAACAAACCCCGCTCTTCGAGCCCATAGGTCAGGAACGATGATAAATGAACGAGCATGTGAGTTTCCGACCATAGAATGGCCTTAGAAGCCGGCGAAGAAGCCTGAAAGTGACTAGGGTTTAGAGAGAGTTCAGAGAGCATTTTGGGAGTGAAAGGCGGCGACCAAATGAAAGTGATTAGGGTTAGGGGGTTCGATGGTTTAATTTGGTAAGAAATGATTTGGGCTGTTGATTTATGAAATCAACTGCCAAAATTGGAAGTGGGGAGCGGGCGGGTAGGTTTGGATTGGGCTTGAGTCGGAGGGTCCGGTGGATTGGGTATTAAATTGGGCTGGAATTGGGTGTGAAATAGGGGTTACAATTGAAAGAATAGAGGCTATATTTTAAATAATCAAATTTCCCCAAATATAATTTTATGAAAATAGCAAACGATTTATAAAAAATTCAATGAAATTAATGAGACACCATAATAGGTTTTGGACTGATTAAAAATATCAAGAAAGATTTTATACTTGAAATACTTATTAAAATGAGAAAATAGGCTAAAATTGCAATTTAATGCAATTTTAGTTTTAAAATACTGACTGGCTTTGTAAAATCCTGTAAAAATTACATAAATTATATTTTTATGTAAATGAGAGAATACAATAAATTATTTACTAATATAGCAAGGTTTGATACTAAATATTAAATTTTATAAGTACAAAATGAGCTGTAAATTAATTTTAAAATGCTTGAAAAATCATAGAAAAATACCAAACTTTCTGGATGCTTATATATGCATTCACAAGCTATTTTAAAAATATTTGGGTTATTAAAATATATAGAAAACAATTAGGTATTAACATTGACTTTTCCGCATTTCTATTCAGTTTTCTATAATTTAAGACTTATGCTTATGATTTTAATTCCGTTACTTTTATTTTAATGCTGATAATTATTAAAAAGGATTATGTGGTTAATGAAAAATAATTAAATTTGACTTGCCTAGCTCCTATTAGTAGGCGCCATCACGACCCCCAATGGTGAAAAATTCAGATCGTGACATATGGGTACAGACTAGTGAATTTGAAGATGCTACGAAGATAAGGATCATCCAACAATCGATATATTTATAGGAACCGCTTGGGCAGCGGAAAGGACGAGCCAATAGCGGTTCGTGGGTTCCTCGATAATCGCTTTTGATAGTGACCCTTGCACAGTTTTCTGGGGCATGGCATTTAATGCTATTACAGGTTGACGACATGGCAATGGTGCCCTCGGAACGACGGCTCAAAATCGTTTCCTATTACTTCATTCTAGGAAACGCGGAGACTATTGTATACGGTAAAATCGGAGGGTCCAATTCCTTATCATTAAGGCGTTTCGGGAGTCATCTCGAGATCTCGAGGCTGAAAAGTTACGGTCGATTTCTCTCCCTCGACGTCCATTTATGCCCGACCCAATGATGCCGGGGATGGGGAGTTCCCAAGGCGAGCAGATAGCACCGACAGAGCCTGGTGTCATGTCTAGCCGTCCCATCTCCATACCCTTACAATTAATTTTATTTTGTACTATGTTGGGATTTTCCTCCAATATAAAGGGGATCCTTGCCATTTTTTAAAGCTCTCTTGTTGTTCCATACTCTCCACAAGAAATATAGAAGAACACTCTCTTTGCTTTCTCATACACTCCCTCGATATTATTACTTTCATTTATTACATTCATACTTGTTCTTCATTTACTACTTATCATTGGCTATATAGAGCCCCCTTTAATTATATCCTAACTATTAGCCCTTTTCTGATTATCCCCGATAGCTCGAGCCCGAGCTCAGGCATCGACCTCGAGGCCCCTCATCGGTCAGTTCGAGGCCCGAACAGCCAACCCCTCGGTTTGGTTATAACTCTACTTTAGTTCGCATTTCGTCTTTAAATTTCACATACCTAGCATCGACTACTTAACAACTAGCTTAAAACAGATCACGTATTTTTAGAGTCCCATCAACAAATTTAATTGTTATTACCACTTTTACGGTAAACAAAAATATAAAAGAGTTATTACAAAATGAAAATCCCACATGAGGTTGGAAAAGGGAACAAAATCTTAGCTTCAAAGCAATTGGAAGAAGGAAGGATCAACTTTACTAAAAATAACAAAGATAAAAGGAGCATAAAAAGCATAACTTTGAGATATTATTAATGATATTGAAAGTAAGGAGAACAGTAGATAATAGAAATGGAGCACTCTGACTATGTTGAAATTGAATATTAAATTAATTATTCATCTTTGTTAGTTGCTAAACAAGGAAGATTATGGGACGGTATCTATATAGAAAAATGAAAGGTTGACCAAGAAAAGATCTAAGAACGTGGCGAATGATTGAAATTGGTGGGTTGAACATCGTTATTTTAACAGATGCAAGTGTTCTATTTCAATAAGAGCAAGTACAATAATAGTAATTAATTAATGTACTGGAAGTGTTAAAGAATCAATCCTCTCAGCCTCAGGGTGAGAGATGTTGTAAACACTGCATTAGTAAGTGAGCGTTGGACGTAAGAATTGTAAAATTCGGAAAAAAGTAAAATCTTTTTACAAGGTAAATGGTTTTGAAAATTAGAGTGGTATTTTGACCTGATTATACTTTTGGGTTGTTTATAAATATTTGTGAGTGATCTGAAGTGAAAATTTTGAAAAATAGTTTTTGGAGTTTTTTAAATTTTCAAAAAATTTCGAAATTCATTTTCAAATGAAAATTGAAAATTTTATGTCCAAACATTAATTCTTTTTAAAGTAAAAAAAATTCAAAAAAAAAGTAAAAAAATTTTATGGCCAAACGTGTTTAATGCTTCTTGCTTTTTGATTGAACACGAAACTACTAGCACAAGGATATGGTTGAATGAATATGATCCCCCAGTTCCCGTTTAGCTATATGTTTTTTTTCACTTTTTGTTCAAAATACTTTGAAAAAATTGTTTAGTTATAAAAAGTGACCAGAAGTTTTAAATTGTTATAAATAGAATCTTATTTATGGCGAATGTTTATATTTAGAGAGATTCTAAGGTTTATTACTTGGTGACTAAGTCACTCTCTTCCTATAAATAGAGGGTTCTATTCCTTTGTAAATTATCACATATCAACAAAAAATCCCTCTCTCTACTTTGCTCTGCAATACTCTTCTTCTTCTTTTATTGTTCATAACACGTTATTAGCACGAGACTCTAACTAATTGAGTAGAAGCTTTGGAATTGAGTATATTGATTGTTAATTATTCTATGAACTTCCTTCACGAAAATTCTGGATTTAAGGTGAATATTTTACTTTTCTCTTTTAAATTCTTGACATTCTATAATTTGATTTTAAATACAAATAAAGACGATAAATTTTGATTACAACTCTAATGGAGTTTGAAAGATATTATAACCACCCAAAGTGGTAAAATTTCTATGTCTTTCCATGATCAAATTCATATATGATTGTGGGCAAAGAATTAAAAACTCGTCCCATTGAATTTGCTCCATTCTCATTCCATTTAGAGAATGTGATAGCAGTACGTGATAAGTCTGAAAGAAAATAACATTACTACTATAAATGTATCAATGGATGTGGACGTGAGAAAAGACGAAATAAGAATCGTCATCTTGTGGTAATGAGAACAATAAGGATTCTCAAAATAATCATTCACGCTATGAAAGTAATATCTATCATCGATTTGACATGAGATTTTATAAAGCACATATAGATGGTTATGATCCATTCATGATGTGAATGTGACAACATCTGATTTATGAATACATATTAATTCTTGGAAGAATATGAATGTGCTATTGGTAGTGAATCTACCATACTCACCTCTAGAAGGAGGTTTAAGATGAAATAAGAAAATGATGTCATTATTATGGCATGAATGATCACTGGTCATGTACCTATGATACGCCAAAAATAATTTGACAATGTGATATTAAAGGACAACAATGATGCAAGAAACATATCTTGCATATAATTGTGACCATGACCATAATGGTATAAATGTCTCCTTGAAAGATATATATTACCATATGGATATTGATGAACATGTGGTAGTATAAAATTAACTAAGAACTCTAGAAGAGCCAATTATACTATTTTGTAGAAACACAATTGATTACCAATAAGGTATTGTGTTGTAGTAAGTCTCATAGAAACTTCAGTTTCCAAAGTACATGCGAAAGTGGTTGATTATATTGAGATTACAAATGAAGGAAAGATTAAATATCTTCTATTACTACAATTTGTAGCGAGATAATATGTATGTGAAAAGCTACCCGATTTATCTCCAATTTTGTACTACACAAATAAAAGAATACCACAATAAAGTAGATGTTTATTTATATAAAAACCCATATCATAATAAACCCGGAGTTTATTGATAATAACACATGTCATGGTGTAAACCTGAACTTATCAATATTGATAATTTATTCAGTTGGCATAATCGGTTCAGCCGTATCAAATTAAGTATGACGTGCAAAAATAATAGAGAATTCATATGGGTAAATATTAAAGAACTAGAAAGTTCTTTACGGATTCTCTTATATTGCTTATTCTCATAAATTAATTGACCAACTAAAATTGGGATTGAATCCCATGAATTCTGAAAATATCACAGGTGAATATGGGCCCATTCACCTGCTATGTATACCACATAAGATGCATTTATGAGATTGTTACATGGACAATTATTATTAACTCGCAACATGGTGTTTTGAGAGGTAGCTTGCTCAATAGTTTAATTTCGAGCATAATTTCCAGATTTTCTATTCAAAAAGTTCATCTTGATAAGTTGGTTTACATCACAGCTGTTTTAGCAAAATAATTTATTGAGTGTCTCCACTTAATAGCTAAACTATTGCTTATGAGAACAAAGTTATCTATATCAGTTTGATATACGTTATATACGAGAGTATATTATATTCTCCTCTCACAAGTGGTTCAGGTTCAGGAACCAAATAATTCCATCTTATTATTATTGATGTGCAATGTATATTAACACGATAATGCACAAAGATGGATTCCCAAAGTTGAGGAAACAAGTTAGTTTTTCTAACACGAGGGGGAGACATGATAAACAGTTGAGAAAAAGTTACGTAGAATGAATTATCATTTGTATCTCTAGATCCTCGAATACAATACTATGAACTTGAATTTCATATATAATTCTTTGCAATATTGCAAAGCATGCCATATGCATTTATTGATCCAAAGAAAGTAACTTATTCTCATTGCAAATGCTCATATTAAGTCCTAGAAGGACAAAGTCTATGGTACGCTTAAAGCTCGGTTTCAAATAGAACTTCTTGATAAAGAAGATGAGCAAATGATCAAAGTGATCATAATAAGGAGGCAAGTGATCTAGAAGATCACATGACATAACACTTCATAAAATCTTATGAGAGATTCAAGTACCTGAATATATGAATGAAGAGATCTCTATATTATGTCTTTATGAAAAAAATATTGAAATCGATATAAAATGTTCGTCGATGACATCTACCATAGCGCTAATGTCACGACCCAAACTGGAGGGCTATGACTAGCACCCGACCATACTTTGCGAGCACCAATGTACATTTTATCTAACCTTCTTTATTATCTTTTACGGTTGCGGAGATAAATATAAATAGTAGACATGGATCTTGGATAACCAACAATAAAATATGATGGCATGAACCTACATAACATGGTATGATCGGACAATCAAGAAACTATATATATGTATAGTACGAGCTATCACGCTATCATGAAAGGCTATACAACAAAAACTAGCCGACAAGGCATTCCAAACTATACATGAGTCGACACCTGTCCATGAGTCTCTACAGGAACATAACTACTGCAACATAGCCGGAACAGGGCCCCGACATCCTATAATATCTAGAACAAAAATGCATACCAAGACCAAGGCAAGTCCGGAGAAGGGATTTCGCCAATCACCGCTGAACTGGACAGCCTACTGTGGTGGGGGAGCTGCACCTGCCTGTCTATCAGGACCTACAACATGACATGCAGCATCCACAAATAAAAGGGCATCAGTATGAATAATGTACTGAGTATGTAAGGCAGGAAACCATTAATACGAACAGTAATGTAAGCATGGATAGAGAATATACAACCTGTAACATCTGAGTACCTCTGAGGGCTACTGACATGAAATGCATGATACATATGTATAAATACATAAACTTTTAAAACATATGCCTCTATGGGCATTATCATCATCATATCGCACCCGGCTATAATAGGCTCGATAAAAATGTACTCGACCATTATAAGACTCGGTAGATCGTACCCGGCTATGTAGGGCTCAGTAAAACCCAATTTATCAGTGGTTTCACAGTAGGTGCCGTACCCAGCCGTCTATAGCGCGGCTCGATAGAGTAAAATAGATACATATATGTAATGCATGATCGACTCATGCAATTACATTCTAAACCTTTAGGAGTGACGTAAGGTATCCCTTGTACACGTTATTAGGACTAACTCTTCACTATGAACCTTATAATAATCAGGAAGTACCAACAACATTGATGACATAAGAATAAGAGAAGCAACATTAACATCAATCGTTCCATAAGAGGGGAAATATTGTGAGTACTGCTAGCTTCTAAGAGTAAAGTATCTTTGGAAGCTCGTTCATAACATTATGTATAATCGGAGTCGTGCAAAAGAAGGAACGGTACTGCCTCACATACCTTGTATATATTGCCCAAATCTCAAGTTATTCAATTGTCACACTCCTTAGTCTACAATAAGAGAAACGATACTATCGTTATCATTTAAGCGTCATAACCATTGTGTATCGACCATAACCTATTTAACGATAAACGTATAGCACCTTACCTATATATATGACTTCACACCATTAAAAACAATCATCAAACATCCCAAACAACATCAATAATAATCATATTGAGTCTCTCAAAATAGTCCACCAACCGATAACATTTCTATCAAGCCTTTCGACATATATGTCACAAGTTCTAGCTTCAATGGCTTAGACAAAACTTGGATAATCTTAAATACATATAGAGTAAGAGGTTCCTTACCTTTACACAGAAAGAACAACTCCAATTTGACCTTAAATTGCCATAAAATTTCCCTCCAATGCTACCACATCAACAAGAAAGCGAAACTAGCGGTCAATTAGTATTTTTTGGCACTAGAATTACTTTAGGAAGTTTGAAATCACCTAGGGTTGATATTAAGAACATGAGGGAGTATTTACAGAACATAAACCTCTAAAACAACCTCCCACACGAGCTTGAACAACACAAAAATGAGCAACAACAAGAAGAATAAGAGATTTACTAGCGCCACGGAATTCCCGACACTTGATTTGTGTTGTTTGCCCTTTGTTTGGATCTTGAATCTTGAGAGAACCTTGAGAGGGTGTTCCTAGGATTCTAAGGTCTGAATATAGTGAAAATAAATGACTAAAAACGGGTTGGAGGTGTCATACATAGGCCCAAATGTCTTAACCGCCTTGATGGGCCCCATAGAGAGGTGCTTGCGCAGTCTCGCAAAAACGCGATTATCTCTCTACTCCGAGATCGTATCGACGAACGGTTTTTTATGCGTTAGAAACAAGACTCATAGATCTTAAATTTTGTATTTAGATTACTCCATAAATCTAAGTAAATTGGTAGAAAATCTTAGTAACATTTGACCTAATGTTTAAGTAAAATTATAAACCTAAGTTGCGACAACTTTTGTCGACTTTTGTCTCATAATTCATTTGACTTCAAAACTTATAATACGGATATTATATAATTAATATAACTTAAAACACTACCGCTTGATTGTACTAAGCACCTCTAGGTTTATCTGAAAATACGGCTGACAACATCTTTGATTCGTTTAACTTTTACTACATGTTATCCACCCATATACACCTTAGTATCATTTAAGACCAATAGAATTAACTTCTTATCATCTTAAAGATAATCCTTTCATGGATTTATGTCAACTAACTTATCGCATGAGCTAACATACGCGAATATGGGTTGTAATATCTAAGTATAGATGAGGATCTTGAGGATGTCGAGACAGACATAAAATATTAGCCAAATAGACGCTACACAATTCAAATAGAATTGGTTTAATATGAAAGACATGTAGTTTTGGACATGTAGTTCAAATACTTGAATGTATAAAGTCAATGGTATCTGCAATCAGTTTTCGATATCTTATTTGTCTAGCATGACATGAAAACTTAATATGCATCTAAAGTCTATTATATGGCTTAGCTTATATGATAATCCATGAAGAATTTAAGTTGCTTAAAGCATATAAAATTCTTGATCTTGAAGTACCACTTCCTCAGTGCAATTTGTGTACAAATTTATCTTGCTATAACTATAAGCGTGATAATATGATAGCGAGAATACCTCTATAGAGATATTGAAAAGCTCATTCTACGGCAGTATATGAAGACATTACATCTCTATCAAGAATGATGATTTCAAGATGCAATATATTCATTCAAGTTAATATGGTTGATTTATTTATCAAGTCTCTACCAAAGATTGTTTTGAAGGTGCACAAGATTGGAATGCAAATGCTTAAAGATGTGAATTGATGCTCTCATCAGGGGGAGTTAATGCGTGTTGCGCACTTTTTTCCTTACAAGATTTTTGTCCCATTGGGTTTTCCTTGCAAAATTGTTAACAAGGCAATCAAAAGGCGTATTGTTAGATACGTGTACTCTTTTTCCTTCTCTAGAATTGTTTTTCCTACTAGGTTTTATTGTAGTTAAGGTTTTAACGAGACACATTATCTGTTGAATAAACATTCAAGGGAAAGTGTTATAACTAGAATTTTATTTATGGTGAATGTCTATATTTAGAGAGATTATAAGGTTTATTACTTGGTGGCTAAGTCACCCTCTCCCTATAAGAGGGTTTTATTTTATTGTAAATCATCACATATCAATAAGAGTTCCCCCCCCCCTCTCTACTTTGCTTTGCAATACTCTTCTTCTTCTTTTATTGTTCATAATATAAATAGCGTTTTAGACTAGTTTTTATGTTTTGAAGTTTTCTACTCACCGAAGTTCAACTTATTTTTAAGTAAAATATATGTTCAAACACAATTTTAAATTTCAAATTATTTTTCATCTCAAGTTAAAAAAACATTTCCCAAGTTTGAATCAAATTTATGTCTCATGGTGATTGCCATGAACGTCTACCATTATGTCAATATTACAAATATTAATTTTTCTTTCAAATACAGTTCCTAAGATGTCTGTCCATACTGCATTATTTGCAAACACTAGGGGAACTGCCAAAAATTGGGTCTTGTCAAAAACTTCCTTCTTAGCTCCTTCCTTTGCTAGATGGTCCGCCACTTGGTTCTACTCCATGTAGCGATGGCCTATGGTGGGGTTCCCCAGTTGCTCCATCAGATACCTGCATTCAGAAATTATGGGGTTGTGAGTTAAGTTACCATGGTTTAACATTTTCAGCACCACTTCAGAATCAATGTCCATCATAAGAGGTGACAAGCCTTTATCGAGAACTATTTTTAGCCCCATCCATAGGGCTTGAAGCTCTGCCCTAAGTCTATCAGTGTTTGGGAGCCCCCTCATGAAGCCTAAAACCCAAATACCCCTGTTTTTTCTGAATACCCCTCCCTCCCCCCCCACCCTCCCCTCCCCAATAACCTATTTATTGTGTTAAGGCATGCAGTTATACCAATGTTCAACTTATAGAAGCTCTTATATGGTGGTTGCCACTTCAGGTATAAGGTGATTTTGGTTATAAAAGGCCTAGATGTGGCTGCAACATGGTGGTATTCAACATCTTTTGCAATCATTTGGTGCACATTAATATGATTTCTTTTCTTTTCAAGAACATTAGAGTTCCTAGTGACCTAGATGGCGCAGAGGCAGAAGGGCAATAATTGTTTCCCTTTGATGCAAGCATTGTAATCCACATTTTGAAGCTTATGCCATGTGTCTTCCCAGTTTGGCATAGAAAAGGGATTGACACTAAGTTTGGGCTTATGGATGCACTGGTGCAACAATTGCTGCCAGAACTCTTTGGCATTAGCATATTCAAAGAAGATGCGTTTTATGTCTTTGTCATGACCCAAAATCTAACCCGTCATGATGGCACCTAATCCAACACGCTAGATAAGTCAGATAATAATAAAATGCAATATATTGATAATAATAATAAGAGTCAAAAAGGAATTAGTTGAATTTTATGCAACTCCACAAGGATTGGTAGTACAATTCAAGAGCCACTAAGACTTAGATTTTTAAAAAAACAATAAAAAATGACTTGAAATAATTACATCATCTGTTTGAAATGCAAATGAACAATATCTGAATCTAAAGCTACCAAGGACAAGTAATAGCCATGACTGGAATATATGTACATCTTCAATGTCAACTCCCGCCATACACAACAACATCAACACCAAGATCTGCACGCAAGATGCAGAAGTGTAGTATGAGTACACCGACCCAAAGTACTCAATAAGTATCCTAACTAATCTCGGCGAGGTAAAAGAACCGAGAACTGTAGATGATACTCACTAACACATGTGCAATTTATAATTTCAACAAGTATAGTATAAATATATGATCGGGGAATCTAGGGTAAAACTACTTTGATATCACAATTCTTTGATTTAAAGTATTCTTCTTAGTCAACCATCAAGCATGTAAGGAAGATATGCAAGTAAATCAGGTAAATAGTCAAGGAAATTGCAACTAAAGATAAAATACAATAACCAAATATCAGTCTGTTGTGGCGCGTAACCCGACCCAATAACAGTCACCATCTCTTCAAATCAACTAGAAACACGTCGATTTCTCACAATTCGCATATATATCATCAAGAGAGAAACATGAGAGGGCGACTCTAGGGGGATTAACCCGTATCTACACGTTGCACGAATAATTCTCATACTGCACGGACAACTCAAGTGCTAATAATATCAACCGCATGGACAAGTCACATGCTGGACGGGCAACTCACGTGCTATAATATTAATATCTTGATCTGTATAGAGAACTCACATGCTAATAATATAAATATATGGATCCCCACGAACAACTCAGATGCTAATAATGTCAATCCTCTCGGCGTGGACACATGAACAATATCATAATCCATCTGGAATGTCACAAGCATAACAACATAATACGCCCGGCGTGGTCACAAGTACCCAATCCAAAACATATCATACAGAAGCAAGTATACAAGAACATATGTAAATAATGGATAATTATCATATTTCATAGTCCCGGACTGGTATAATAACATGTTAAAGTGCATGCATGTTCAACGTATACTATCAGAGCTCAAATCGGCAATTATCACATAAACAGTAATTACCAAATATATTTAGGGAATTAGCCTCTTTGTAACCTCAAGTATGGCTCAAATAGTTCATAATAATGGTACAAATATGAGAAACATAATACCTTTAAGATTAACAGACAACTCTAGACATATCATGGCCTAAGCATTACCCCGAGCATGAATAAATATCTTGTGCTTGCACATGGGCTAAAAATCCACACATATACGCACCCATAGCATTTAGCTACCACAAATAGTGACGACCCGGCCGGTCGTCTTTGGAATTTATGCCCCGTTATCCCATTAAATGTTTCCCCTTTGTTCATTTCTGCTTATTTGGTTTGTCGGGATGTTCGATAATAGAATTCAGAGTGTTTTGGGATACTCAGTCCCTAAATGAGAGCTTAAGTATTGAAAAATGGCCCGTAATCAGAACAGTGTCAAGATGACCTCGAAATGGAAATTTGATGGTTTCGTTAGCTCTGTTAGGTGATTTCAGGGTTGGGAGCGTGTTCAGAATGTATTTTGGGTGTCTGTAGCTCATTTAGGCTAGAAATGCCGACAGTTAAAATTTTGAAGTTTCCGGTCTGATAGTGATTTTTTGATTCGAGAGTTGAAACGGGATTCCGGAAGTTCCTGTAGCACCGGCATGTCATTTGGGGCGTGCGTGCAAAATTTCAGGTCAATTGAACGTGTTTTGGTTAGGTTTTGAATCGAAAGTGAGTTTGGTTAAGTTTTGAAGTTTTTAAGTTCAAATCATTGATTAATTTGTGTTTCCAGCATTGTTTTAGGTGGTTTAAGGATTGATACAAGTTTGAATGATGCTAAGGGATAGGTTTGTAGGTTTGGTTGAGGTCCCGGGGGCCTCGGGTGTGTTTCGGATGCTCGACGGGTTGGTTTTGGGAGTTAGAATGGAAATTATATTGCATCTTCTGTTGTTTCCACTTCTGAAGCTTGGGGACCGCAGAAGAGGCTTGGCATTCGCAAAAACGGAAGGGGGCCATGAGTCTGAGACTGCAGAAGCGGTGGAAATTTTCCCGGAAGCGGGATCGCTTCTGCGATGTAAAGTCCGTAGAAGTTGAAATGAGCATTTTAAGTGGGAATCGCAGAAGCGGCATTTTGACCGCAAAAGTGGGACCGCAGAAGCGGTCTCTGGTTCGCAAAAGCAGAAACTGCTGTTCAATTAAGAGAAATCCGAGAGTTTAATTTCATAAGTTGAAAAATCAATTGAGAGCTCGGGAGAAGGCGATTCGAGTGAGTTTTCAAGAGTACATTACTGGGTAGCATTTCTATGGTCCTTTCTAGCTATATTCCATCATTTTGTTGTTAAATTCATCATTTAAATTCGAAATTTGGATAAAAAATTGGGTAATTTGGGCAAAACTTCTTTGGCTAAACTATTGAGTTTTGAAGGGGCAATTGACCTCTGATTTGGGAGATTTTTATATGGTTAGACTCGTGAGAGTACGCGGTTTCTAAAAATGCAAAAAGTATTCGATTATGAGACGTTGGCCTTATGGGTATTTTGGTCATTTAACCTATTTTCGCGCCTTAGCCTTAATATTGACAGTGTAATTAGTTACTTGAGATGTTATTTACAATTTGCAATTGGTTTGAATAGATTTGGACCACTCGGAGTTGGATACTCATGGAAAGGGCATTGTTTCTTAGCTATTTTGTACCGATTCGAGGTAAGTGGCTTGTCTAACTTTGTGGGGGGAACCTCTCCCCTTAGCATATCTTTGCGGTTGTTTAAATGCCTTGTGCGCGAGGCGGCGGGCGTGTACTTGTGCTAGTTATTGAAATTCACCCTACTTGACTTATTTAGACCGTGTACTCTTCACATGTTTAACTGTTAAAAATGCAATTACACTTGTTTTAGCTTAGGGAAAGCATGTTAGTAACTTATTCTGCTCTACTTGACTAAACTCACATACTGGTCTTTTCTTGGAAGCATGCTAGACTTTAGATTATACTTGTTGGTCACACTTAGTTTCTTTCTGTTAAATATTGGTTTATTGTGGTGTGTTTACTATTGGGACTATGGGACGGCATCTCGGGAGCTTCCCCTATTCGTAATTTGTTCTGAGATTTGGAAGTGCGGGATACCAAGAGATCCCCGGCACAGAATTGATTAACTGGCGGATACTAAGAGATCCCCAGCGCAAAACTGATTAACTAGAGGATACTAAGAGATCCTCGGGATACTTGGAGATCCCTTGTGTATATGATGAGGATACTAGGAGATCCTCGGGATACTTGGAGATCCCTTGTGTATATAATGAGGATACCAGGAGATCCTCGGGATACCAGGAGATCCCCGATGATAAATAGCATGTAGTGATCGTTCTTGTATTGTAGATTTGTATTTGTAGCCTGTTTAGTTCTACTTAGTGTTTTGTTAGATATTCGAGCTTTACTGTATTTCCTTCTGTCTATTCATTTTATATTACCTCACTAGGCCCTCGACCTTCCTCGTCACTACCCCACCGAGGTTAGGCTTGGAACTTACTGAGTACCGATGTGGTGTACTCATACTACTCTTCTGTACACGTTTGTTGTGCAGATCCAGGTGTATCTGAGCAGGCATACCGCCAGTAGCGGTCGGGGAGCATTTCACTTGGAGACTTGAGGTATGCATCTGCCGCGTCCGCAGAGCCGTAGAGTCTCCTTCTATTCTACCTTTTAGTTAGCTGTTTTGTTCATGTACTCATTTGTTATAGACATTTCTAGATATTAGAGATGTATGTTATGTTTTTACTCTTAGCCTGTGTTGCCCATGGGATTCCGGGTTTTGGGTTGTTATCTTTCATTCTGGTGTATTCAGTGTATGTGTCAAGCGGCACCATATACATTTCTGGTTCTATTTAATGTTTGTTATTGTTTTTATTCCGAACTATTAAATTCTGCAATGTGTTAGGCTTACCTAGTCGCGAAGATTGGGTGCGGTCATGGCAGGTTCACAATTGGTGAACTAGGGTCGTGACACAAATAATCCAGGCAACTAGTGCCTCAATCGAGTTTAGATAGGATTCTTACCTCAAACAAGATGAATCCAACCGAGAAAGTCAAACAATACTTTAAAAATGCCAGCTCGCGCTTACCGACCTCTTAATAGCTCGAAACTAGCCAAAAGCAACTCAATACAATCAATACGAGATATAGGAATCGATTCCATACGATAAAGGTTGAATCTTTAAAACAAGGTCTAAAGTCAACCAAACGTTAAATCCGGGACCGCACTTCAGAACCCGATAAAAACTCACAAAATTCGACAAATCATTAAATTACGAGTCTAACAAGACTAGTTTCACTCAAATCCGACTCCGAATCAATGTTCAAAACTCAAAATTTTATTTTATGAAATTATAGACTAAACCTCCAATTTCTCTTTTAAAATCAATAATAAAATGCCAAAAAAGAAGATAAATTCATGACATATAGTCACAACCAAGTCAAGAATTCTTACCCCAATCCATTTTGTGAAATTTCTCTCCAAAGTCGCCCAAAACCGAGCTCTAAAACCTCAAAATATGAATAAAATGACCAACCCTAGAATTATAGCTTTCGCCCAGACCTTTCGCATCTGCGATCACCGAGCCACTTTTGCGGCGTCGCTTATGTGACCAAAATCACGTTTCTCCGAAGAACCATTGAAAACTCGTCCATCGCACCTACGGAAAAATCCCTATTTCTGCGACATCCTAGGTGCGATCCAAAACGCGCATCTGTATACAAGTCTTGCCCCTGCACCTCAGATATTGCTTCTGCTATAACGTAGATGCAAATCAAAACCTCGCATCTGCGATGCTCTCAAACATATCTCTTTTCCGCTCCTACGACCACTAATCTGCATCTGCAGACTCATATCTCATTTATACTTTTGCGAATGCGGAAACAGCAGCACCAACCCCTCTTCAGCATGCAATATGAGGCAAAAACATGAATCTAATCACGTGTGAAACTCACCTGAGCACCTCGGGACCCCATTCGAATATACCAACAAGTCCCTAAGCATAACCGAGACTTACTTAATACCTCAAATCACACATAAGACCATTGAAATGATGAATCACACCTCAATTCAAGCTTAATGGACTTTTGAACTTTCAACTTCCTAAACTCTGATCAATCCGGAATAAACTCAAAATTTTCACACTAGTCCCAAATAACATAACGAAGGTATTTCAATTTCCGAAATCACAATCTGAACCCGATATCATCAAAGTCAACTCCCTATCAAACTTATAAATATTTCAAACTTTCAAATTGCCAACTTTGCCAATTAGTGCCGAAGCCTTCTAGAATCCAAATGTAAATACAGGCATACCCCATGTCCATAATTACAATTCGGACCTAATGGAACCATCAAAACTTCGAAGAGTAGGGTTAAATACTCGAAAATTGAACTTGGTCAAATCTTCCAACTTTCATACTACATTATGCAGAGCTACTCATTCCCTCAAACACCGAGTGAAATGCAAATTCTCAAAACGATTGGTCGGGTCCTTACGATCTTCTATGGCAGAATCACAAAAGTAGTAGTTATGATTAATTCTCATGCTTATGCGGTGTAAGTGGTTTCATGTAGGAAGCTTATTCTACTACATTATCCATATAAATAATTTAATCTTATTGGGGTTTTTAGTTTCCAATTCCAACTGTAATGATCTTCATGATAAGTACCATTGTTCATGAGTGCATCAATAAAGGAGTAGACTGATTTGGTACTAAACATGCCATTGCAGTTGAGGTTCCAAATGAGTTTTTCCTCAACAGAGGTGGAGGTAGGGATGAAAGTGCTTTGGATTATAATATTAATGTCATGGGTAATTGGGTAGGGAATGGAAGTGAAATCTAAACCCCATCAGAGTACACTGCATTTATCTTGGTGATCATGTCATTCTGGTTCCATAGACCATTAAGGATTTTATTTAGTGGCTGCATTTTAGGAAGCCATGTGTCAATAAGGAATCTAACCCTATTCCCTTTATGAACCACCCATCTAATACAATTAGTGCATATCTTCCAATCCTCTTGAACACATTTTCAGGTTCTAGTATTAGCCTTAGCTGTGTTCCCCCCTCCGGTACAGTGCTCTCCCATAAGCACCCTAGCCTAGATAGAGGTAGTGTTATTATAAAGTCTCCAAGAGAGACTGGTGTGGCATGTTTTGTTCCTTAGATGGGCCTGCTGGAGGAATAGTGTAAAGACATTGTTTAGTGACAAGTATCATAACTTCCTGAAAACATCTCTGCCCTAATAGTGTAAAGACTTTGTTTAACCACAAACTAGTATGCATCGTGGTATAACATGCTAAAACACATTAATTCAATTGCTCTATAATAATATTATTTGTTTTGATATTTTTTGGCTGTTATAGTGAAACGTTGTTATAGAGAACATCTATTATAACATAATATAAAAATTAGTTTCGAGAAAAATTTACATTTATAGTAAATGTATATTATATAGAAATATTGTTATAGATAAGTTCAACTGTATAATATAATGTAAAGTCTCATATTTCAATTTAGGCCATGCATAATATGATAAATATCGAATTACACTATCGAAATCATATTATATATCTATTGAATGTATAAATGAAGTTAACTCTTATGTAGTAAGTGTCGAGATATTTCAGTGCAGCAATCAAGTCTATAGAAAAGCATATGGATTATAATAAGTAAAATTACACTAGTAAACAAAATTATGTTAGTATAATTTAGTAAATTTATGTCAGTATAATTTAGTAAATGTGTGGCATCCGAGTGTTTAATAATGCACGTAAGTATGATAATATTGGTATGCAATTCTTTTATGTGGATCATTATTATCAATAGCACTTTTAGTGATTATATTTAAAAAAAATAGATAATTTTTTATAAGAGCAATGATTTTTTAAACGAGTCATTTTTCATAGCTGTACACTTAAAGAAACATCCGCGTGTCCCATTACTTATCCGTCCCACAGTGAAAAAAGATGGGAGTGGTAAAACCTCTTATCATGTAACCGCACACATGTGATAAATGCTATCACCCAGCACCAGCTCACACACTGTCGTTCGCTCACTGACAGCAAGCCGGGTCACTCACCAGTCACTCTCTCCTCCTCCTACTGTATGCATTCCTAACTAATGCCTCTCTCTCTCTCTCTCTCTCTCTCTCTCTCTCTCTTTTTCTTCATTTGGTAAAGTGTAAAAACTCTGAAATTTTCCAAGAAAATTGGCTTTCTCTCTATCATATTCATTGGTGAGCTTTTTTTTCCTCTTTACCAACCTAGCTAATCATTTTCTTTTCTTTTCTTGGGGTTGAATACATATTTAGGTCCGTTATTATTGCCTTTTACCTTATCTAAATCATTATCAAAACAATCTGAGGGTTTTTTTTGTTTTTTGTTACTGTTATTCTTTCATTTTTTGGAGAAACAGATTAAGCGAATGCTTTCTTGTTTGCTCAAAGCTTCCATATAGAGGGGATTTCTTTATTTAGAATTAGTGTATCTTTTTATTCTGCTTTCCAATTTATTTTTTCACCCTATTCATTTCCAAAGAAGTGGGTTATTGCTACTACTCCATTGATTAATGGAGATCCAGACTGAGTTCATCAAACACCCTTTTCTTGTTTTCTGATTTTTTTTTCTTATTACGGTGATATATGAAACAGATGAAGAAAATGCATCACTATTTATCATAACACCCTTTTCTTTGCTCTTTATTTATTCACCTGTATGTATTGATGTAATATAGGAATGATGTTGCATTTTCTTGGAAAAGAAAGAGAGTTCATTCATGCGTTAGTTAAGCAGTTTTGTAGTAGAAAAGTCTGTCTTCTTCTTTTTGGGTGTGGATTTCAATGAAACCCTAAGATGGGGGACCATTACTTTCCCTAACAAGTGGAGTAGTTCCAACTACCCCCCTACTCTATGCCAAAATAAATAGGAGTAACTTTTATTCCAGAAAATGTGTTTTTATTTGAGGAAGACATATACTGTAGGGGTGTATGTAAATCTAGTCACAATCAAGAAAATTTTGAACTTGCATATTTTTTACACCTTGTCACTTGTTAGTGGGGTTGATGAACAATTCAGTGTTTCATTATTTATTTGGCTTTTATTTGATTAGGTGAGAAAACAACAAGCAGCTGAAAATGATGTGGTGGAGTTAAGGGATGCAATAGATGGGGAGATGCATTTTGTGGTCTTGGATTGGAAGGGCTTGACCTCTGTTTCTATATTTGAATAGTTATAATATAGTACTTCTTTGTCTCCAATAGCTCTGTTTGGTAAAGGTGAACTCGTTTTCTACCTCTTCTTGCAAATTAATTGAAGTTGTTGTATATGCTTGATGAGCTGCTTTAGAATACAAAGATAGTAATAATTATTTTCTTATCGTAAACGGGTTTTTGAGATGCTGCTCTTTGTAAGGTCATGGCTATATGTGTGGGAACTAGCAGAGGAATTTTTTTATTAGTGATTTCAGGGGATTGACTGCTCTGTGGTGATAGTTTACTTCCTCTTGCTTTGGGCTATTCAAAGAATTAGGATTAGAATATCAATATGATCTTGAAAGTGTGAAAGAAAATTAGTGAGTTACAGTTTTGAGGTAGAACATCAAATTTGTGATCGAGCCATGCTACATTATTGGTTCTGTTTTTTCAGTCTTGGATTTGTGTTCTGGCTCTTTGCTTCAAACTTTCCTGTTGTTTGATGGAATGTTTGTTTTTGCCTTGGTGAAATTATGTACTTGTCAATCTAGGAACAGATAGAAGTTAACTTTATATGGTGGATATTTTGCAGATCTGAGTCCTAGTTACTTTTTTTCCATTCCATGAGTGTGGAAATTTACTAAAGCCATCTCCTAGCTTCTTCCCCAAGATGGAGTGGAATGCAAAGTGGGACTGGGGAAACCTGGTAATGTTTGGTTCAGAGGCCGCCAAAAGTCCAAAAGAACTACAATTAACAGATTGGGGAGTTGAAGAAGATGGAGAACTTGATGGTGGATCCTTCAATTTGTCGAGTGGTGGTAGTGGTAGTGGTACCGGCGGTTATGTCTCTGATGTTGGGCGTGGTTCTTCGATCAAGAGTTCAATATCAGCTTCTACTGACTCTTCGCCAAAGGAGGGCTTGAAAGCATCCAACTTTTCTTTCGATGACTCTCCTGAGGATCTTAGTAAGAAAATGAAACTTTGCTCTAGAAATTCATCCTCCATGGAGGCTTCAGTAGGCTCTGTTGAACCACTTATAGGTCTGAAACTTGGTAAGCGGACATTTGAGACCATTGGTGGTGCTAAGGTTTCATCCTTCCCCGAGAAACACGTATCATCTGCTGCAGCAGCAAAGAAAACAAAATCATCTACTCAGAATGCACCAACTCCTCGCTGTCAGGTTGAAGGCTGCAGCCTTGATCTTTCATCAGCTAAAGAATATTACCGGAAGCATCGAGTTTGCGACAGTCATTCCAAATGCCCAAAGGTCATTATAGCAGGTGTAGAACGTCGCTTTTGTCAGCAGTGTAGCAGGTAGATATCTTTGTAATTAGATCTTTATGTCCTTGGAATGCACATCTGTACCTTTTAGCAACTTCTTCTAGACTTAGCTTTAGTACATTGCTCATTTTTTTGTTTGTTTTTGAATCCTTGAAATTAAGGTTCCATAGCTTGTCTGAATTTGATGAAAAGAAGAGAAGCTGTCGCAGGAGGCTCTCTGATCACAATGCACGGCGCCGTAAACCACAGCAGGAAACCATCCAGTTCAACTCGGCAAGGTTTTCTTCATTGTTTTATGGTATGTTGTCTATGTTTTTGATATGGTGTTTCCTTTCTTGGATTGTGGCTTTGAGTACTCAAATGACAGGCTTTACTAATAGATTAATAGTTATAGAGAATAGGTTAACATGGACAGTAATTTGTTGACTACTAGTCAAAACTTTTCATAATGTTTCTTTGCTGGTTAAACAACCAGTTGTAGTGGCATTGGTTTTCAAAATCCAGATACATTTAAGATGGCAAACATCACTTTTATCTAAAATGAATTAGTTGTGCTTGGAAAGTGAGGGTGCTTCGTGCGTTACCTGCTAATCAATATAAGGCATTGTTATGGTTTAAGCAGTGTTTGGTGCTTAAATATCATCTTATGCGCTTTTACGATTACAGATAGCAGGCAACCTATGAATCTTGTGCTCGATCATTCCCAACTGGTTCAGTCTAGAGCTGCTGCAAATTCTACCTGGGAAAGCACTGAAGAAACTAAGTTCAGTATAACAAGAGGGTCTCCTCCAAAGCCTGAAAGAACTGGCAGTACAAATGGGCAGTCATTATTACCAGGGATCCAGTTGTCACGAACCGTGGGTGCACACAGTAATGTATCTAGCTGCTTGCTCTTGCCCTCCAAGGGCCACACAGCCGAGGTTTTCAATCGAGGTTCGTTTCATTATCAAGGATTTCTTCTGTGCAGTTTTGTCCAAGATGTTGCAATTTTTATTTATATAGTAAAGCAGATCTCTACTTTTTCCCTGTCTCTATTTGTATCTTTTTGTAAAAACAGTTCCTTTAATTTAGTTAGTTGCATGATCATTAGTCAATGGACTCCTGAAGGCAGCAATTCATGTTAAAGAATATCTCTATCCTAATTAGTAGTCAACGTTTTCTTTTGATAAGGCTAATTGGTAGTCAGCAATAGGTGCATTACATTTGCATTTTGGGTTACACGTTACGGAGTACTGATCTTAACTAGAACCCTTCAATAAATGTACCTTTTTTCCATCTGGCCGGCCCATATGGGATGGAAGCACTTTGGTTGCAAGCTTTATTTTTATTACTATGGAACCTTCTTTATTTTTGCTTGAGTTGTAGTTTTATCTGTTCAGCAGTTCCTGAGGAATTGTAGGCATCTCATTTAAAGTCAATTATGGAATTTAGCAAGAGTGCTTCATTCTCAGGAAAGGGAAATTTAGCAGGAGTGCTACCGATGATACTTAAAAGTGGCTGAAGTAGAACTGGAATTGTTATGCTATGCATTGAGGTTGTAGATTATGACTTATTTTCATACTTGGTATCTAATAAATTGAAAGAGTTAGCTGACAACATAAAGCTCTTATGAAATATCACTGCCTCTGATATGAGTTGATAAGAATGTTCCTAATAAGTATATCTTATCTGTTGTTAGATTAGTTACTCTCCTGTCGAGAGTTCACTATTGTTGAGAAGAGATTAGACATTCACCTCTATTTATTGTCGATCTTTTTTCTGTAGAGACTGTCAGATATGGAATATATTAGACGTTCACCTCTATTTATTGTCGATCTTTTTTTCTGTAGAGACTGTGTCAGATGTGGAATATACTGAAAATATAATGTCCAGTATATAACTGATAGCAGCAGTGGGATCTATTGGCTGTTGTCCTTTTTGAAAATGGAGTCAGGACGCTTAATCGACTCACTTTATTTTTTATGAATATATTTTATGGAAGAACTAAAGTTGAGATTTTGAAAAGTTCACCGTTAAAGAATTGTAGAATGCTGAAAGTTTTGGAAGTCAAGATGACTTTGAATTTAGAGGAAACCGATTGAAAGTGCAAGATTATTAAATTGCAGCATAAGTTTTCTGAAGTAGTTTAGTTTCCATTTTTCTATCAGGTGCCACGGAATCCATGTTCAATATGGGTACGGGACGGGAATTTCCTCGTGCTCTCTCTCTTCTGTCAACAAATTCATGGGGTTCATCCGAGCCTGAGACTGTTTCACTGAACCACCCAACACATGCGAATCAGAGCAGCATGCCCGAGCAGATGATGCAGGCAATTCCACAAGGTGTGCCACTTATGTCCTGTGAATACTGGCAGGGTGGACAACCTTCATCCGATCCTCGTGACCATACATTGGCTGCTAATAGTCATGCTGGTGGTAGCTTTCAGGGAATCGAGCTGTTCAAACCTCCATTTGACACTGACTTTTATCTCAATGCATTGAACTGAAGCCAACATCTGATGTCTTTAGTGACTTTGGCCAGTTCCCCTTTTCGCCTTTTGAAACGTTATCAAGCAGGAGGTTTATTAGTAGGCTATTTCAAGCAGTTTGTTTGCCATCTTAAATTAGTACTGGTATATATACTATATATAGGTTGGGCTTTGAAACTCCAAGAAAGATTGCTTAATTTAGGCAGTGACAATGGTTCTTAAGAATTGTAGTTTCTTTATTCTGCAACTTAGAACATAACTGCACAGGGCTCCACTTCTAATTAACTGTTTTCTCCTTTTTCACCATTAGTGTTGACGAATTCGTATTTTGCTAAGGTTGGTCTACTTTGCCGAGTAATTTTCGTAGCCTGTTCGGTCTTCATAAAACGTTTGAACGTCAAATACATATATTTAATGTTTGTTAGATTCATAAAGTCGGTATGTGCTTCCTAAGTACTTTTTGCAAGTGAGAACTGAAGCTAATTCTCATGATCTGATATGATGAGACACCGAATGATATTTCGTTACAGTAATCAATTACCTTTCCAAATTGCTTGTGCTATTTTGAGTGTCAGTTGACAATTGAATTCGATTTTGACCAATATTTTCATACTTGTAACAGTGCAAAAAGAAGGTCCGGCTCCAAGTTATTCAAAAATTAAAATTATTGTATAATTGATGTGCTTTTAAGGTTTTACACCTCTCAAGTACAAAGAAGAAAGAAAAACAAAAGCACCTTACTAAAGTTTTTCACAAAACTAGCGAAAATGTTCTTCAAATTCGTGTTAGAAGAACGTAAGATAGAATCCTCACCTACATGTTCCTCAATCCCGCAGGATTACAAAAAGCGTTGAACAAAGAAAGAAGAATGAAATAAAAGATCAATCACCTTTTTGAAGCAAAAACTTAGGAAAACTAATGACCAATCTTTATTTTTAACATATTGAGCCCTTTAAGTAAGCATTACAGTGAGTAAAATTGATGAGGTTAAGGAAAACTAACCATAATTAAACTAGAATAAAAATAAGGTTAAGAAAACCTATCTTAACTAAAATAGGAAAACCTATCCTCTTCATTCCCCTGATTATATGAATATTTATCATATTTGGCGTGATGCGTTGATACTCTCATGCCTTGGTCTGCTTCAACTTTTTAACTTGTTCAATATATCTTGTTCTACACTGTTGAATTGGTGGATATTGAAGTGGTAGATGTGACGGTTGCAAGCGTTGTAGTGGATTTGGTTATTGATTTTGAAGCACCAAACATTCAACCAAGTCAGTGAGCTACTTCACTGATTTGTCAAATTGTTTAGCTGCACTTTAATTCTTTGTTGTCTCGTTCACGACTTTAGTTCTTTCTGAATTTTTAATTGAAGATCCATTGAAGAGGATCACGAACTTGCTATTTTCTTATTTGGTGACATGATGAATAAGTTGCAAGTCAAGAATTCGGACATGGAACTTGTGCTTCGATACCAAATTGATGTACTTCTAAGGTTTTGCACTTTCCAAGTACAAAGAAGAGAGATAAACAAAAGCACCCCACTAAAGTTTTTCACAAAACTAGCGAAAGCGTTCTTCAAACTCATGTTAGAAGAATGTAAGATGGAAAAAAACCCCACCCACACGTTCCTTAATCCTACAATATTGCAAGAAGCGTTGAATAAAGAAAAAAGAATGAAATAAATGATCAATCACGTTTTTGAAGCAAAAGCTTAGAAAAATTAATCATCAATCTTTATTTTTAACTTATTGAGCCTTTTAGATAGGCCTTACAATGAGTAAAATTGATGAGTTTAAGAAAAACTAATCCTAATTAAACTAGAATAAAATAAGATTAAGAAAACCTATGCAAACTAAAATAGAAAAAAAGAATTCTAGTAAGAATGAGATACCAACTAACAATCCTACTTTGACTAGAATTACAAATACAATCCTACTAAAACAAAAATTAAATTACTACAAAAGAAGAAACAAGAAATCATATTCTTTAAGTGAAAAAATCCCAATCTTGGATCAAGTCTTGGACTTCTTGAATTTCTTGGATTTTTAGCATTCTTGATCTTGCATCAAGTTATTAATTCACGATCTGTACATTACAATAGGCATTGCGATGCAAGGAGCTTTACTTGGAGAAATAAAAGGAACATGTATCACACATGTAAAATTTGAGAAAGTCTCACATGAGTATTCTACCATAACGGCCATTCAAGAAATAATAATAATAAAACAGATGATATTTATCGAGAAGTGCAAAATCGTATGAATGCCATTCTCATTTTTTATCTTGATTAATTGGATAGTTTCTTTTTGGATTCCTATTCCAAACTCTTCGAGATGTGTATCCAAGTATTCCTTGATCATTTCGTCCAAGAAGAGGAGTTCCTCTAATTCAATGACTTTTTCTAGAAAACTCTTTTATTGAATATTATTTAAAAAAAAATCGGATTTCCTAGTATTCCACCAATTAGTAACTCTCGATTAAACATTTAATAATTGAGAAAGAAATTCACCAGGGGAATAATTGCTCAGATACCCGTGAGTGAGGCTTATTTTAATCGTCTTATAAATATCCTGGCTAAACCTATTAATGGTAGAGGTGAAATGCTTATGAATATTAATTAATCGAATCTGCTGCCCCAAGTTTTATTTTGCGTTGCTATGTATATGAGCCTCTTCAAATCGTGATTCAGATAAAGATTTCTCTTGTACCATATGTCAATAAAAGTAAAAGAAAGAAAATAACGGCAAAAGAAAAATACCAAAGCAATTTTGTATTATGTGTAAGAAATATTCGATCGCACAAAGTATACGAATGGGTTTAATAATGTTTGTTGGATTCATAAAGTTAGAACTGTTATATCGTTCTTTTAGATGTTTGATTTTGATGTTAATGAGTTTGAAAATTTATGTTATTGCAAGCATTATCAAAGTATTTAATTTGCCCTGTCACGCCTCATTTTTCACTACATCCGCAAGGGCATAAAGGAGTTTTTTCAATTAAAGGACAATCGAAACGGAATTTATTATTAAGATTCAGAGTCGCAACTTGGAGATTTATGGTGTCTCAAGTCACCGGTTGAATCCCGAATCCGAGTAAGAAATTCTGTTAACCCGGGAGAAGGTATTAGGCATTTCCGCGTTCCATGGTTCTAGCACAGTCGCTCAACTGTCATATTTAGCTTAGTTATTTGATTTTAAAACATGTTTCAACATATATGCTTTTAGCTTTGAACCGCTTTTATCATTATTTTCAAAAATAATAGCAACGTCGTGAAAATATGTCTCGAACCACGTCATATAAATATACATGTAGTTTTTAACACATTTCGACTTCGTTGGAATTTGGATTTTGGTCACATAAATGCACACCCGAATTTAAGAAGATAATATTATTAAAATACGTGCCGAAAGAGATTAACGCGTTATTATCTTTGGGGAAGGCCGTGAAATTCGCTAAATGGTCCATCCCGAAATCTAAGTATTTTAATAAAACTATTTGTCAAGGGCCCCGCAATTTATGTGTTTTGTTTGGCGATGCTCATCTTATTTTATTAATTAAAGGGCAAACCTAAAGTAACTATGATTTTCTATTTTATTCATCTCTAATAATAAAAGAAAAAAAATCCTAATTAATTTGCTAGGTTAAAGCAAGCCAAAAGATAATTATACAAAGCCAATCATTGGGCTCCTAGATAAGCCCAACGAAGGAAAATTGTACCAGGTCTATGCCAAAAATTAGCCAGCCACAGACCTTGGCCCAGGCGAACTGAAATCAGATCTGAGCCTGGGCCACTCGTTAATTCACTGAGGCACAAATCAACAAAATAAGGCTGTTGAGCCTTGAATCTATTAGCAGGCCTTACATCAAATGGAATTTCAATCTAATCTTAATACAATCACAAATAAATCCAAATAAGATCTAAAAACTCGGTTCATCAGCTCCATGAATGATGCCGGGCATTGGTCAACCCAAACTACATGACCAAAAACTCATAGTGCCCGTACCGAGTAAGAAATGCTGTATTAGGGACATCAGATGCCCTAATCCTCAGCTGATGATAACCAGACCTCAAATCTATCTTCGAGAAGACCCTGACACCCTGGAGTTGGTCAAACAAATCATCAATCCTCGGCAGTGGATACTTGTTCTTTATCGTCACCTTGTTCAACTGCCGGTAATCAATGTACATCCTCATCGACCCGTCCTTTTTCTTCACAAACAATACTGGTGCACCCCAAGGTGATACACCGGGTCTAATGAAACCCTTATCAAGCAAGTCCTGAAGCTGCTTCGTCAACTCTTTCAACTCTGGCGGGGCCATGCGATACGACGGAATGGAAATTGGCTGAGTGCCAGGAGCCAAATCAATACAGAAATCAATATCCCTGTCGGGCGGCATAAGGGAAAACCTCAGGGAAATCCCGAACAATAGGAACATAGTCGATATGAAACCTCTGCGCTGGAGTTGCGAACATACACAAAATATGCTAGACACCCCTTCTCAACCATACGTCGAGTCTTGACATACGAAATAACACTACGGGTGGCATGACTTGGGGTCCCCGTCCACTCAAGTCGGGGCAAATCTGGCAAGGCCAAAGTCACGGTCTTGGGGTGACAATCCAAGATAGCATGATACGGGGACAACCAGTCCATCCCCAATATAACATCAAAGTCCACCATGTCTAAAAGCAATAAGTCAACACGGGTCTCAAGACCCTCAAATACCACCATACAAGAACGATGCACTCGGTCGACCACTATATAATCACTAACCGGTGTGGACACATATACAGGAATACCCAAAACCTCACTAGGCATGATCAAATAGGGTGCAAAATAGGACGACAAATAAGAATAAGTAGATCCCGGATCAAATAATACTAAAGAACCCCTATCACAGACCAGTATAGTACCTCTAATCACAGCATCAGATGACTCGGCCTCCGGTCTAGCTGGAAATGCATAACAACGGGGCTGGCCCCCACCTTCTTGAAATGTATCTCTGGGACGATCTATTGCGGGCTGACCCCTGTCTCTGGCTGTCCGAGCTCCACCTTTACGGTCTCTCCCTCCACCTCTATGATCCCTACCCCTGCCTCTAGCTGGCTGGGCGGCCTGTGGATCACTTGATGCCTGAATCGTAGGGCGAGGACCCTACTGCTGAGAAATACTCGAGGCTCGAGAGAAAAAGCTGACAACATGACCTGGGTTACCACAACCATAACATGCCCTCGGCAACTGAGACTGCTAGCCCTGTCGACCGGTATGTCCTCCCCTGAAGCTCTAAAGTGGCGGTGCATTGATGGGAGCTGGTGGTGCACTGAAGGACTCCTGGTCCAAATAATATTGTTGATGACCACCACCGCCTGGGGTACCACGCGAAACCTAAAGTGTCGACTAGAAAGTCCTCGAGGGATAGCCTCTGTCATAGGACTCCTTATCTCCCGATGAGGTACCACTAAATCTGCCAAAATGTTGGGGCCTCTTGTCTGAACCCTGACTACCTCCTCGAACCAGTGTCATCTCTACCCGGCGGGCCATATTGGCCGCCTCCTGAAAGGTAATATCACTGCCAACTCCCATAGCCATCTGAAGGCGAATCAGCTGAATCAATCCAGAAATGAACCTCCGGACCCTCTCTCGCTCTGTAGAGAGTATCACAACTGCATGACGTGCCAAGTCAATAAATCAGTCTCATACTGTGTAACGGTCATGGAGCCCTGCTGGAGGCGCTCAAACTGCTTGCGAAGTGCCTCCTGCTGAGTGACAGGGAGAAACTTCTCCAAAAATAACTCCGCAAACAGATCCCATGTCAAAGCTGGAGATCTTGCTGGTTTAGATAGGCAATAATCCCTCAACCAAGTCTTGGCGGATCCTCCAAGTCTGAAGGTGCAAAAATCGACCCCATTGGTCTCTACTATCCCCATAGTCCTGAGGATCTCATGACAACTGAATAGGAAATCCTGGGGATCCTCCCGATGAAGCACCGCTGAAAGTGGTAGTGAAAAGCTTGGAGAACCTATCAAGTCTCCACAAAGCATCCGAAGACATGGCCGTCCCATCTCCGGTCTGAGCAATAATGCCTGTCTGAACTGCCATTGCGGGCTGAACCAATGGAACCTGATCTGGGGAGCTACCTGCTCCAGGGTACGTGTAGCAGGAGTCTGAACCCCTCCTCCAGCCTGAGAAGTGGTTGGTGCTACTGGTAGCAATCCCGCTCTAGCGACACTGTCCATAAAGCCTGCTATGTAGACGAGAGCATCCTGGATATCCGGGGAAAATATCACCCCTCCTGGGACCTGAGCTGGGCCCACTGGAGCTGGTGGGACTGGAACCTCCTCATCAAAGTCAATATGAGGCTCCACCTCTGGAACAGCTGCCTGGGGCAGAGCTATGCCCCTGCCACGGCCTCTAGCACGGCCTCGGCCCCTGCCCCTCGCGGGAGCTATTGCTGGGGGCTCGGGCTGCTGTGCGGAAGAAGAAGACGCACGTGTTCTCGCAATCTGTGAAAGAAAAGAGTATAATGAAAATCAATATTTGAGAAACAGAATCGCACGACAAGAATGAACAAGGTGAAATTTTTTCCTAACTCTGTAGCCTCTGGGGGATAAATACAGACGTCTCTGTACTGATCCCTCATACTATACCGAGCTTGTTCGTGAGTTGTGAGACCCAAGTAACCTAGTGCTCTGATACCAACTTGTCATGACCCGGGTTTTCCCACCATCAGGAGTCATGATGGCGCGTACTGTCGAAGCTAGGCAAGCCAACCCTTTTAAACATTTTCACAAAAACCTTAATCTAAAATAATATAAATACTGAAATAATTAATTAAAACCACGCGGAAGACTTTTAACATAAATAATAACAAAGTGCGAAAAATTTGTAACATGCCTCTACCCAATATCTGGTGTCACTACTCACGGACCTCTAAATGAGTACTAATAATAACAGTCTGAAAGAAATATATAACAAGTCTGTTTTTATACAATAAAAACAAACTGGAAGAGATGGAGGAGACTCAGGGCCCGCGAACGCCAGCGAACTACCTCGGAGTCTCGGGACTGAAGGCTCACTCCTTAACTACTGTTGTGGTCCGTAGGCGGTATCCTGACCTGTGGACAAAAAGGCACAGAAGTGTAGTATCAGCACAACTGACCCCATGTGCTGGTAAGTTCCCGGCCTAACCCCAGTGAGGTAGTGACGAGGCTAAATCGGACCTACCACAATCAACATGTACAGATATGTGCAATAACGGAAAGATAACAACATTTTAACAGATAGTGGGGATGGGACATGCTGGGGGTGTAACAGTTCAATTATAAGTCCAACGAACAAGAAATGAAACTAAATATATAACATTAATAGAAGGAAGCCAGTGAATCAACAACTGCACGGCACCACCCTTCGTGCTTTTACTCTCATTTCTCACCAGAACTGTCAAATATAATGCTTGGCATCAGCCTTCATGCTTTTACTCTCAATACACAGTGCACGGCATCACCCTTCGTGCTTTTACTCTCAATACATAGTGCACAGCATCACCCTTCGTGTTTTCTTCACATAACTCACATAAAGGCACGGAATGACCCTTCGAGCTCAAATAATCAAGAAACATGGCACGGAAAGACCCTTCGTGCATAATTATCAAAATGTGGCGCGGAAAGACCCTTCGTGCATAATCTCTCTCTTCCAAACCCAATCAATGGTCACAATCAAACGGGAAAGGAATATACAACAAGATAAAATATCCCGGCAAGGGAGAATAACTCAACAATAAGTCCCGGCAAGGGAGAATAGGCCAAAATTCCTACTTTAGCTCATTTGCTTCTCAACTATCACTTCATAGCTCATTTAACAAGTAATGATCACAATTGTTCACTTCTTTTTCGAAATTATAATAACAATTATGACTCACGATCATGCTAGACTCTGGAGCATAGGTAACCGTCACCATACCTATACACTGACTCCACATAGCACATAGCAAATATTATCCTAATCCTATTCCCTCAAGCCAAAGTTAGATCGAATACTTATCTCGAATCCGAAAATAGCAACTCAAAGCTCAACAATCGCCTTTCCTCTAGAATTCAACCCCGAACCAACGATATCTAACATAAATCGGTTCAATATTATCAACAATAGAACAAGGATACAATTTCCTAGCTTGGAAATGCAATTTCTAACTTTCTTCCAAAAATACCAAAATCCGACATCGGGCCCACATGGTCCAAACTCGAGGCTCGGGCCAAATTCTGATTACCCATAACCCCACGAGTCCAATTATATGATTTGTTTTAAGATTCGATCCCAAATTGAGGTAGAATCGCCCAAAATTCTCAAAAACTGAACTCTACCCAAAAGCCCTAATTTCTACCATGATTTCATATTTTTAGGCTAGGATTTTGATGAAATAGTGACAAAACGATGCTAAGATTACTTACCCAAAGAGTTATGGAGGAAGGGAAGCTTGAAACTTTTCAATGGAGGGTCGTGTGAGAAAAGTGTGAAATTCACGAAGTGGACTGTTTTGTTTTTAATTTAATTCACTGAAGCAAATTGGCCTACGCGATCGCGACATAGGGGATGCGTTTGCGTTGAAGGGAAGACTTTGGCCATCGCGATCGCGATTTGGATCACGGTATCGCGAAGAAGGAAATTCAGGGATCTTGGAACTTGGCTTACGCCAGCACGTTAGTAGGGATGCATTCGCGATTGAGGAGGGGCTGCAAGTACGCGAACACGGCAGATGTTATGCGATCGCGAAGGAGGAGAAGCCCAAAGCTATGCGAAGGCGGAAGGGAGTCCGCGATCGCAAAGAAGAACTTAGCTGGCACCAACAACAGTGATTTTCTACAATTTTCTAGGCAAACATTCCCGAACCACCCACGAAATCACTCCCGAGCCCTCGGGGTTCCCAGTCAACCACACACACTAACTCAGTAACATCATACGAACTTGCTAGAGCGATCAAATGGCCAAAATAACATCAAAATCAAATAATCAACCTCCAAAACGCATGATTTTCATTTCAAAGTTCAAAACTTTCAAATTTTTATTTTTCAGTCCGAAACACGTCAAACGACGCCCGATTTCAACCAAACTTTACAGATAGCGCTTAACGCTCATTTAAGACTTGTACCGGATGTCGGAACCAAAATACAAGCCCGATACCATTACTTTTGATCAAATCTCATTTTTATTTTTACTTAAGCATTTTCAGAAAATAATTTCGATTCCGGGGATACGCCTGGGTCCCAAATTTCCCTACAGACCCTCCGGGACTGTCACATCACGGGTCCGGGTCTGTTTATCCAAAATATTAACCAAAGTCAACTATAGCAATATTATTATCAAAATTCATAATTTTTAACACAGAATTCAAATATTTCCACATAAAATTTTCTGGCTTCACGCCCGGACTGAGCACGCAAATCAAGACAATTAAATAAGAGGTTTTAGGGCCTCAGAAGTGCAAAAAAGGGAGAATTACGGTAATGACCCTTTGGGTTGTCACAATTGGCCGTCACCGTGAGGCAATTTCTGGCGGCGGGCTAGGGCGGCGTTACACAGGGGTTTCTGAAGGAGACGACATGGGGGTGGGGGTCAATCCCTGGCCGTTGATTTAATCAACCTCAACGGCCTGGATCAATTGGCTCCAAAACAGGGTCGTTTAGGGGGACGCGAATTTGGACCGGATAGGGGACATTGGGCCGGTTTGGATGGGGTGTGTATTGTTTTGGACCAGACGAACACCTAATTAGAATCAGCCCAAACGTGGGTCTAGTATTAAGAGTGCGTTTCTTTTTTAATGGTTTTCTCTCTTCCATTTTGTATTTACTTTCCATTATTTATATCTTTTCTGATTTTTATTAAATGTCAAATTCAAAAATAAAAACCCACATTGACTTCTAAAATTATATTATTCAATTTGCAAATACCATAATTCCTAATTCAAATGCAAACTAAGACAAATTAAACTAAAAATGCAAAAGAATCCTTTTTTGTAATTTTCTCGAATTTTAACTACTAATTAATCCTAAAAATATAAAATTAGATCCTAAACAAATGCCAAATATACTTTTGTATGTTTTTCATATGAATTAAAATGCACAAAAATATACAAGAAATAAACAGAAAATAACACAGAAATTCACAAACAAAAAAATAAAAGGAATTATTTTGTTTGAATTTCTGGAAATAACTCGTATAGAGCAAAAATCACGTGCTCACATGCCCCGCGAAGAAGATTTTAAGGCCGACAATAATACTGATTTTTTCCATTGAAATCCTTACAAGATTCTAAGGTGAGTTCAATTATTTCAGCTCCGATGGGTTGTAGTCATGAATTCATTTATTTTCTATATATCTTGCATATGAATGGAAATAAAAGATTTCGGACTACTTATATATTTATTTGGTATGGATTGTATTGTGAAATATAAAGTGACAGGTACTTGTTAAAATTCGTTCTAATAAGTGAATGTATTAAATTCAATTTGATTGCAGTCAATCATAATATGATTGATAAAGACCGCAGTTAATAAGAAGCTAATGGAGAATGACGAGTGATCTCCGGATTTTAATGGAGAAGTGAAATTTTGAAGATGGTTGGAAAGTGAATGTATCTTTTTGGTTGTATCGGTGAAGGGATAAAGATGGAGTAGTGCAGAAGAGTTTTATTGAAGTTAGCTTGCGAAGGTTCATGGTGTTTCCGGTAGCCGGAGGAATTTTTCGGCAATGGAAGTGGTAGAGTTGTTGGCAGTAAGGAGAAGAGATGATTACAATATGGAAAAAAAATGAGGATAAAGTCAAAAATGGAAGCAAAAGGTCAAAACGGTTAGTTTTTATTTTTTGTAAAATAAAAATGACATGAATTATTTATCCATGTGGATTCTGATATTGAGCAATTGTGAGACACACATCGTCACAAGGTTTCAAAATATAGATTTTGATCAAGTCGAAGAAGTTGAATGAAAATAAAAAGTAAAAGAGTTGAAATATCAAATCGAAACAAGTAAAAATGTTTATTAGACTGTTGTTGTTGCTTCATTTGTTGCATGCTCATACATTATCGTTGTAAATTGAGATGAGAAGAGGAGATAATTTTATTTTGTGAGAATTTGAGCAAAGCAAGAAGCCAAGGAAGTTATTAAGTATTTTGACTTATGAGTTATGAGTATATGATTCCCTCATACTTTTCGATTGTTTTGTTTTTCATGTTATTGAGTCTTTAATTGCTCCTTATATGCATATAAATCAGGATGCATTAATGTATATGGTAACCTTCATAGAACTCAGTAAATTTTTAATCCCAACCAAATTATATTTATGAACTGTTTGATTTGATTTCAAACTTCAATGTTAATAGTTATTTTACTAATACTAGAAATTCTTACGTGACTCTTTTTGATTTTCTATCCGGCATTTGGTGTCATTTTGGGACCCGGCTAATTTACATTTAGGAACTTTTATCTTTTATGGCAAAGGCTAACACCTTATTTATTTTAAATAAATATCATTTAAAAAAATTATATTCTATAAATACCTTTGAAGGTTTATAGCAAAATATTTAATTTTGATTACCTCATTGACCTAAGCCACTAACTACGCTAATCAGTTATACTATTTTCTTTCTCTTGATACATCCATTCCATTCCCTCATCCCATTAAAATTTCTCAGTGCAAATAAAATCTCATACTTCCTCTCTCACGCTTTGTTCCCTAACATACCAGATCCCCCGCCACCATAAATACCTAAATTGACCCACTTCCGCCGTCTACCACCATGGATTCCCTCTTGGACCGGCCACCTCTTCCCACTTCCACCACCAAGGTCCACCTTTTATGCAGCTACGGTGATTGCAAGTAAACATCCACATCAGTTAGAAGATATTGTTCACGATTCAATGTGTTGTTTTGCTAAAGAACGGGGAGGAAATGGAGCAGGAGGGACGGTTCTAGGAAAACGCCTTTTTACCTGCTAACCTACACCTCTGCTGAGTATGGATGGTGGCAGGGGAGTAGCACTTGCATATCTCGTAATTGCAATAAAACCACTATTGGACTGGAAAAAAAATAAAATCAACCATCAGAAGGAAGTCGGTTTCAGGCTTGTCTAGCCCAGTCTTTTTCTTCATAAAAATTAGCAATCAAAAGATAAGACCTCAATCGAAGTGGAAGACGATATAGTAGACCGAATATCAGGTGGATTATTTCGTTGCTCGATAAAGGATTCGTCGGAAATTAGGGTTTGTTCTTGAACAAAGACGACGGAGTTTGGGGCTGAACAACTTGATTTTCTGTTAACATATTTCAATGTATTTTCATGTATAATTCATTATATTCATTGTCTTTTTTCATTCTAATTCAATGTTCTCGTTGTATTTCATTGTATTCACTATCTTTTGTTTATTGTATTTCAATATATCCCGCTGTATTATATGTATTTCATTATATTCACTGTCTCGCTATATGCCATGAATGTATTCATATGTTTTAATTAATATAATTTATATATTCATATTTATTATATAATTTTTCTGAAGATTGCTATGTTTTTGGAGTATTTTTTGGTTGAGAATCTTCTTTATAACTGAAAATACAAAATTTGTGTGTTATAATTGAGTTTGTTGAGTTATATTAGGAGTCTATTATGTTAAATTGATTCACTTTCCGTTTTAAAAATAATACAATCCCCTATTTTACACCGTGAATACAGTTGAATACAACAATCTGTCCAGCTATAATCCCATGTTTCACTCCATAAATACAGTCGAATACACTCGAATACAACACTGATCAGTTGGACTTTCCAGATGCACACCTATTTTTGCTACTGTATTCATGAATTCAATAGCTTAAATACATCAAATACATTTTATAACTACACAAAAGGTATCTATAATCCGTAATATAGCAAATGATATCTATAAATGACTAATTACTACCAAAAAATAATACCTTATGAAAATTTCTCTTACCAAAAAATAATACTTTATGAAAATTTCTCTTAAATTTACACCACGTAAGGCCCAAGAAAGCACTCCCTACCTCTTTTTAGGGTGGATTGATCTTATCAGTCCTACGCCTACCACAACTATTGATGAATTATTTATGTGATACTCATTTGGAATGCACATATTCGGACTTCAATCAGATATATAAAGTAATTTTCTTTTTACAAAATACGATATGTATTCATTCAATATGTTTGCAATATTTTTGAGATACTCAAATAAGAATTGTGAAGTGTTTAACTTTATGATTGACGGTGGCGGTGTTTAAACTCAATTGCCGCACCAAATCGAAAAATCAAACCAAATTAATTAAAAAATTCGATTAAGTTTGATTTGATTTAGTTTTGTATTAAGTAGTAAAAAGCCGAACCAAACCGACATATAGATATATAAATTTTATTTATTATTTTAAGACTTTATAGTGAATTTTCTTTAGAAAATGTAAAAATATTTTGGATCCTTTCATATATTAACCTTGAAAGCGTAAATTAATGAAAAACTATTATTAGATAAGTAAGAAAATAATTGTTATGTGTTACAAAAAAATTCCCCCATTAGAATATTTTAATAGATCATATATTTGTCAATTTTTTATATTTACTAAACATATATTCACTTATCGAAGATTTATCTATAGTTTTAACAAAGTAAGATTTTAAATAATATTCATGTAACAAAAAGACCCGAAAATCCGACAAAATCGAACTAATTCAAACCGATATAGTCGGTTTGCTGGTTTCACATTAACTCTCTATTAATATTGTATTTCTGTATTTTGGAACTAAAAATAATTTGATCTTTCTTGAAAATGTATTTTCTTCTTTTATTATGTCAAATTCTTTGGAACGAAAAGCAATTTGATTTGGAACTTTTCTCTTCATTAACATTAGGAATTTTAGTATCTTTTTTCCTTACTTTCTCGCAGATCGTATTTGGTTCATCTTGGATCCGTTGAGATTAATAAAAAAGAAGGGAAAAAGGCTCAAGTACCCATTCAACCTATGATCGCATATTTCTTTTGCGGAGAATTACCCTTGAATTTATTTGGTCACCCCATTTAATCTATATTTATATTTTTTTAAACTTATAATTTGTACCCATTGTTGAAATAACTTCAGCTCCATTTCTCATCCTCCTTCTCCTCTTTGATTTTCTTCTTCTTCTTCTATAGAAACCAATCTCTTGATAATCCTTATATTCATAGTAATGAGATTTTCTATCAATTGATATTTCCTGAGAAGCTTGGAGCTTTAAGGAAGTTCTTAGATGCTTTCAGTCCTCGTTGGAATATAAGTTTGTTCCATTATCATGAACAGGTAATTACTAGTCATAACATTCATCTTCTGCTGTTAAGCTCTGAAATGCTTAACAGAAATGCCCTTTTGAATCTCTTGCTATTTGGTGGTGAAAAATGCCTGCTTCAAATTTGATGTGAATTTTTGTGTGCAGTCAGAAGTGCAATATTCATTAATCTCGCAAAGTATCCCACTGGACACTATTCACTCATTCTAACTTTTATGACACTTCTTGTTTTAGGATATTCTTAGCTGACACATATACTGAATTAATTGATTAAAATTTTCTTTTCACAATCTACAGTAAGATGTAGTTGTGGAAGTTTTCCTGTTATTGTAACTGGAAACTTCAGCTCTAGTATGTAATATTAATAAACGGTAAAAAAACTTTATCTCTAGAGCTGAAGTTTTTTAAGTACAACACAAAAACTTCAGCTCTAATATATAATATTAATAGGTGGTAAAATAACTTCAGCTCTAGAACTGAAGTTTTGTGTTGTAACTGGAAACTTCAGCTCCAGTATGTAATATTATAGGTGGTAAAAAAACTTCAGCTCTAGTATTTAAAATTAATAGGTGGTAAAAAAACTTCAGCTCTAAAGCTGAAGTTTCCCAGGTACAATACAAAAACTTCAGCTCTAGTACGTAATATTAATAGGTGGTAAATAACTTCAGCCCTAGAGCTGAAGTTTTTGTGTTGTAACTGGAAACTTCAGCTCCAGTATATAATATTATAGGTGGTAAAAAAACTTCAGCTCTAGAGCTGAAGTTTCCCAGTTACAACACAAAAACTTCAGCTCTAGAGCTGAACTCCAGGACCGGCTACTAGAATGCTGAAGTTTTGCGTGATTGCTTTTGCTACTTCAGCCATGTATGCTGAAGTTATACGAAAAAACGGGTACGATTGTAATTTTTTTTGCAAAGCAGGGACAAGTTAAAATGTGACATAAAAAGTGGTTATAGATGCAAATGCCCCAATTGTTATAAAGTAAAATTATTGTCATCCTAGATACTGTCATGGTAAAGTGTGTGTATTTCACTCTTTTTGAGAGAGAAGCCCAAACATTTACTTAGCTAATCTTTTTCTTAGTCTTTTGTCTTTTACTTTTTTTCTTCTTCCCGGTATGACAAACTAGTGTTGTATTCTAGACTAGGCCTGGGCTTAAATTGGCCAAATGAGTCGGGCTTAATGGGCCCAGGCTTAGCGGGCTTGGGCTCTAGCGGGCACGGGCCTAACACTTTCGGGCTTTGTGGGCTCAACGGGTGGGACCAGCCCATATGGTCATGGGTTAAATGGGTCGGGCTCGTGGCCTTAGCGGGCCTAACGAGCTTTTTCATTTTCGGGCTTTTTTTATTTTTTTTTATTTAAGGCAATTTCTTGTAAATCATATCATGGCTATATAAAAATATATATAGTATATATGTAGAAATCTAATTATTAAAGTGATTGACGAAAAAGTAAAATAACAAAATAATAGTAAAACTAAATTGCCATATATAATAAATTAATAACAAAGTACAACATGAAGCATAAATATGTATAATAATTTTAAAATGACACAAATTGTTGAAAAATCTTAAAGACGTATTCGCATATAAATACCATCAACACAATACTTTATATGCCTCCTTAAAATGCTCCGGGTACAATTTGAACGAAAATTTAAGACTCTTTCACAGTTCTTGCACTTTAATCTTTGCCCTTCTTCATTTTCTTCAACCACTTCATAGTAATGCGAAATAAATAAACCCACTCTTTCCGAAAGAGGCATGATGTAACTTGAAAATTAAGATTGTGACTTGAAGTCTTGAGAGAAATTTAGATTGAGAAATGAGTATTGTGTATTGAAATGAAGAAAAGGGAGGGGTAATTTATACTGTTAGAGAAAGTTAGTTCTGTAAATTGAACAAAATAAAAAAGGGCTATTTATGCAATATGACTGTTGTTTTTATTGGGATTTAGGGGAGGGGCCGTCATTTTGAAAAAAACTTGTTTTGTAGTATATAAAGTATACTAATATAGTATATATATATAAGCATTTCATCATCTCTTGAGTAGTTAGCATTTCATCATCATCCTCGCCACCTACCCGAAAACGTTGTATTAATTGGGTTTCTATATTCATATGCAAATACTAAACTTTCGTACATACAATTCCATCTAGTTGCGCAAGCTTTAGGAATCTTTCTTTGTCATCACATTTTTTATAATATTCTTTAAGTCTATTTCTACGGTTTGAATAAAAAAGCCAATTAAGGAGTCATTCTAACCTTGTGTATTTCGAAATTTAAAATTTTTATGCCATCACCAATAATTAAATGATAAATATGACAAATACATCTAATATGGAATATATAACTAAATACATGATTTAGTACTTTTGTAAGTATGCCTATAGCACTAGTGTTACTAGAAGCATTATCCATAGAAATTGCCATTATTTTATCTCTAAAACAAAAATATCTACAAATATCTGCAACAGTGTAAGCAATAAACTTACCTGTGTGACATGAATTAATTAATCTATAAGAAATAATGCGTTTTTGCATTGTCCACTCCTCAGCTATCCAATGACTTGTAACAGTTATATAATCACAATCATTACCACTTTTACCAATATCAGTAGTAATAGATGTTGAAACACGTTCTCAAGGCACTAAACTAAACGTGTGTTCATATTTGTAGGTTTTGATAAATGACAAACGATGCGCAATTGACATATGACGAGGTCCAAGCACAAGCACGCAAATGTCACGTAACGAGTTCAAGCACAAGACAAACAAAGATCAAGATTAAACAAAGTTATACATGAGTCGCTCTTTAATTGTGATCTTGATCCGACAATTTAACTCAAGACTTGGCTTCTCTCGTAAAATATTTTTATCAAATCATGCATATTTAATTTAGAGCAAAATAATTTTAAATCATACATATTTATTTTAGCAAAATGATTTTTAAACATGCCTCTAAAATCTGGACAAAGATAATCGATTATGTACTTATGATAATCGATTATGTTAAGGCAGTGTCCGTCAGATTTTTGAAATCTGCATGACAATCGATTGTGTACCTTATGACAATCGATTATGTTGAGACAGTGTCCATCAGATTTTTCAAAGCTACAAAATAATCGATTGTGAATCTTATGACAATCGATTGTGTTGAGGCAGTGTCTATCAGACTTTTCATAGATACAAAATAATCGATTGTGAACCTTATGACAATCGATTGTGTTGAGGCAGTGTCTATTAGATTTTTCAAGACTGAAAAATAATCGATTGTCCATATAGCATAATCGATTATGTAAATGACCGTTGCAAAATATTTTCAAACTCCGTCAGATAATCGATTATAGGATTTTAATAATCGATTGTTTTAAGTAAAATCTGAAAAAAGATTTTTTGAACGTTGCCAAGTAATCGATTGTATATTTCTGATAATCGATTGTTTTAAGTAAAATCTGGAAAAGATTTTTTGAACGTTGCCAAGTAATCGATTGTATATTTCTGACAATCGATTGTTTTAAGTAAAATCTGGAAATGATTTTTTGAACGTTGCCAGTAATCGATTATACGTCTTAGATAATCGTTTATGCTGCGTAAAATCTGGGAATGATTTTTGGAACGATTGGAAAACAATCGATTGTGCCAATTAGACAATCGATTGTCGTAGCACAAAAATCAGCAATTCTTAATTGGCAATTAGTCAACGGTTATGCATGTTTTTGACACTATAAATACATCTTCAAATCAGTCTTCTAAACACAACAACTGATCACATTATTGCAAAAGCATGCATACTCTATTATTCATCATTTTCTATTCATTACATAAGTTTTTGAGAGCCAAATTCTTGACGAAAGTTGTTGTGTTCTTGAGTGTATTTATTTTACTCATATCTACTCTTAAAGAGAGTCTTGTTTTGAGTGCAAAGTATTTTTATACACTTGAAGGGAAGTGTTAATCCCTTGTATTGTAAGAAGGAACGTTGTGATTCCTTTGGTTGAAGTCTTGAAGTGTTGTATCTTCGAGCAAAGGTTGTTGAGGCTTGTGTGACTCAAGTTCTCAGTTTGTAACGGTTTGTTAGGCACCCGTAAGCTTAACGAAGTTAGTGTAAATCTCGAGAGAGTCTCTCGGGGACTGGACTAGCCACGGATTGTGGTGAACCAGGATAACATCGGTGCGTTCGTTCCTTATTATTTACTTATCGCACTTATTTCATTCCTGCAATTTTTATATTTCGCAAGTTTACGCTGTTTTTTTTATAACGCTATTTACCCCCCCCCCCCCTCTAGCGTTAAGCGTATATTCTAACAATTGGTATCAGAGCCCAACTCTCTGAAAAACTTAACCGTTTGAGAGAAACAATCCATGGCTTCTACTCGTGATTCTTTTGCAGGAATAGGTGAAGGACAATGCTCCACCCGACCACCACTATTCGATGGCACAAACTATACGTACTGGAAGGAAAGGATGAGAATATTCATTCAATCGAATAGTTTTCATCTGTGGAAGGTTATAATGAAGGGAGAACAAATTCCAACCAAAAAGGTTGAAAATGAATGGGTTCCAAAATCCGAAGATGAATACGATGCGGATGATATCCGAAAAATGCAGAACAACGCTAAAGCCATCAACTTATTATATTGTGCTGTAAACGCTGATGATTACAGAAAAATATCATGTTGCACAACGGCGAACAAATGTGGGATAAGCTGGAAATCACGTACGAAGGTACGGACCAGGTAAGAGAGGCTAAAGTTGATTTTCTAACCCATGCATATGAACTGTTTCACATGAAGGAAGGCGAAAGGGTCGATGACATGTTCGAACGATTTTCAAAAATCGTTAATGACTTACATGCTCTTAAGAAGACCTTCATGGATAAGGAACTTGTCCGAAAAATTCTCCGAAGTCTCACTCCGGAATGGCGCTCCAAGGCCGACGCGATTCAAGAGTATTGGCATTTCAAATGGCACCATCAACGGATTAAGAGGTAACCCTAAAACTTATGAATCTACTATACTTAACCCTCTTGTTAATGATCAAAGGAAACAACGAATCGCCCTCAAGGCAAGCACAAGCCAACCTCAAAATAACGAGGACGGAGATAACGAGTTCGGACTCGTTATTAAGAGATTTCAAAAGTTCATGTGAAAAGAGTATGAACGAAAAGGCAAACAACAAGGAGATCAAGTAAAGTGCTATGGGTGCGGAGAAATCGGGCACATTAAATCAAATTGCCCAAATGTCAAAAAGGAGAAGAAACCCTTCAAGAAACAACGAGCATACATATCTTGGGGAGGCGACTCCGGAGACGAGTCGAGTGAGGAAGAAGAAGACGAAACCGCAAATCTCTGTCTCATGGCTCACGAAAACAATCAAGAAGAGGTATGTCAAATTTCTTCCAAAAACTTCTATTCTCTTGAGGAAATGCAAAATGCCTTTGATGAGTTGTATAGTGAATTCATTAAAGCTTCCAAAACTGTTAAAAACATTAAGGAAAATGCTTCTTTGAAAGAAAAAGATTTTGAAAGACAACTCTCTTTGAAAGAAAAGGATTTGGAAAAACTGATTTTGGAAAATGAGAAGTTGAAAGAAGAAAACAATTTTTTCGGCAAAAGAAGCGCCGACAAACCCGAGAGTTCTAGTAAAAATTGTACTTCTTGCATGCATCAAAAAGATGAGGTAGAAAGACTTAAGGGCACCTTAGATAAGTTCAATTCTTCTCATAAAAATTTGAATGAAGTTCTTGTTAATTTGAAATCGACCAAACATGGGATAGGTTTTAAAAACGAGCCTAAAGAAAAAGTTGAAGCCAAACCCCAACCACCTAAGGCTCAACCTAGGACAAATAAAACAAATGTTCATCCTAGAGATAACAATCCTAGAATCAACATGCATGCTAGACCAAACACTAGAAGAAACTTTGAACATTTTAGGACACCTAGAAATGGCCTTCAACCTAGAAATAACTATTCTAGAATGATGCATATCCTAGACCAAACACTAGAAGAAACGTTGAACATTTTAGGACACCTAGAAATGGCTTTCAACCTAGAAACAACTATTCTAGAAATGCTGCATATCCTAGAATAAATAGTAGGAGAAATGATTTTCATGAAATGCGCAATAGTCATATTGTCGAAAATAGAGTAAACAAATTTCGTCCGTCCAACTACTATCAACCTAGACGAATGCATAATCCTAATGTCATTTGTCATTATTGCAATCGAATTGGACATATTGCTCCTTCTTGCTTCACTAGACATAGACACTTAACTGCATGTCAAGCACAACAGCATGTTACACCTAACTCTCAAGGACCCAAAACAACTTGGGTACCAAAGACTCATTAATTTGTCTTGTAGGTATGTTTGAAGGGATCAAGTGTACTTTGGTACCTTGATAGTGGATGCTCTAAACACATGACCGGAGACGAATCCAAGTTCCTTCAACTAGAACACAAGGAAGGAGGAAGCGTTATTTTTGGAGAGAACAACAAGGGAAAAATTATCGGCATTGGATCGGTCGGTAAGGATGAACCTTCTTCCATTAAGCATATATTGCTAGTTAAAGGTCTAAAACATAATCTCTTGAGCATAAGTCAATTATGTGACAAGGGAAATCTTGTTTTATTTGATTCGGATGAATGCTTAGTTTTTCGCCGTAGCGATTTTAAAATTATCCTTCGTGGTTTTAGAATGGATAACATCTATATGGTTGATCTCGAAAATTCTTCATCTGAGTATGTGAATTTTCTTATGAGCAAAGAAGATGATATGTGGTTATGGCATCGTAGAGTAGCTCACATCAACATGCATCTTTTAAACAAATTGGTTTCACAAAATTTAGTTATTGGTCTTCCAAATTTGAAATTTGAAAAAGACTCCATTTGCGATTCTTGTCAAAAAGGGAAGCAAACAAAAGCATCTTTTAAATCGAAAAATATTGTTTCAACTACTAGACCATTGCAACTTCTTCACATGGACCTTTTTGGACCATCTCGCATTGAAAGTCTTGGTAGAAATCGTTATGCTTTTGTTATTGTTGATGATTATTCTAGATTTACATGGACATTATTTCTTGCTCATAAAAGTGAAGCTTTTCATAATTTTAAATGTTTTCTTAAATGTGTTCAAAATGAAAAGGACACAACCGTCACTTCAATAAGAAGTGATCATGGGGGAGAGTTCGATCACAATCTCTTCGCAGATTTTTGTGACGAACTCGGTATCGAGCACACCTTCTCTGCTCCACGCACACCACAACAAAATGGAGTGGTGGAAAGGAAAAATAGGTGTCTCGAAGAGATGGCTAGAACCATGCTCGATGAGGCTAAGATTCCCAAACATTTTTGGGCGGATGCCGTGAGTACCGCATGCTACGTTTTAAACAGAGTAGTCATAAGGCCAATACTCATGAAAACTCCCTATAAACTCTACAAGGGAAGGAAACCAAATATCTCCCATCTTAGAGTATTCGGTTGTAAATGTTGTTAGAATATACGCTTAACGCAAGAGGGGGGAGTGAATAGCGTTATAATAAAAAACAGCGTAAACTTGCGGAATTTAAAAATTGCAGGAATGAAATAAGTGCGATAAGTAAATAATAAGGAACGAACGCACCGATGTATCCTGGTTCACCACAACCCGTGGCTAGTCCAGTCCCCGAGAGACTCTCTCGAGGTTTCCACTAACTTCGTTAAGCTTACAGGTGCTTAACAAACCGTTACAGTTGCTCAAGGATACCGCACCTTAAGACTTCACTTGCTTGAGGATACCTCACCCCAAGACTTCAACCACTAATCGATTGTTTGCTATTTTGAAAAACACAATCGATTGTAAGGAGCATATAATCGATTGTTTAGGTCCAGATTTAAAAGACATGTTTAAAAACCATTTTGACTAAAATACAAATCATTTTGGTTTAACACAAAGATGCATGTTTATGATAAATAAGATTTAATAAAATGTTTTATGCATGTTTATGATGACCTAATGTTGAGCCAAAAGACGAGATAACTTAAGCTTTGTTCTTACATTGGTTCTACCAAACGACCTACGTCTTGGGTCTTCGGTCTTGAACTCTTTGGCTCGACTTTGGCTTGTTCATGCAATTTCGTCATCAGTATGCTTCTCGCCATTTGATTGTTTGTCATATTATATCATTGTTTGACACTTGACTTCATTGTTTGTCATTCATCAAAACCTATACCTGAAAATCATGCTCATAAAACCAAAGCGCACATATCATATGATAGAGTGATTTTCTACAATTTCCCCCTTTTTGATAATGACAAACAACGGAAGATATGCATATTGAATTCCCCCTAAATTCATGCTATATCTCAACACACAATTTATGCAACCAATTCAATATAATCAATTCAATATAATTCCCCCTTAATTGAATATTCCCCCTCAATTAAGGCATGCATATCGCCTATATTCTTCCCCCTTTTGGCATTAGCAAAAAGACTATACCAAAAATTATTTAAACCATTGACGATACCAATCGTTATAAACAAGATCATATCAAATGTTAGTAAATGGCATACTAATAATAATGGTCATTTTTCTCAACTATGCCAATTGTTATTTTAAACTAAGAATATTCATCAAAACATGAATCAATCATTTATTTTAAAACTAATTGATACTAATTGTTATTCAAAAAGAGCTTACTAAGACATGCATCAAACAAAAATAATATTGATTATTAGCACATATCAACTATTACGTTTTTATTCAAAATATGATAACTAACCAACGTTCCCCCTTAATGCATTAAGCTTTAGTGCTTGGTGCATCCACTACAATATTGTAGCCTTCAAGCACACCTGCAAAAGTACCTAACAACAGGTTTTTGGTACCCAACTTCTTTTGGGTCCTTGGGGGTTAGGATAATAACAATTATAATCAACACATGAATCTCTATGTTTAGCAAAACATACGGGTGCAATGTGTCCTACCCGGTTACAATAATGACATATAACATTAGGATTGTGCATATGTCTAGGTTGAGCCAAGTGCGTTCTAGGTGATCTAAATTTGTTATTCCTAGAAGCGTTGAAATTCCAAGAGTCATTTCTAGGTGGTCTAAAATTATTCATAATAGACTCATTTACAAAGATCCTAGAGTTGTTTCTAGGTGGTCTAAAACAATTAATCTTAGACTCGTTAGTGAGGTTCCTAGAATTCTTTCTAGATTGACCATCCTCATTACTTTTATCCTTTTTAACAACTTCAATTTTAGGACTATCAACACTACATTTTTCTAGTGCGTTCCTAAGTTCTATGTTCTTTATTTTTAAAGAACTACAAGAAGAACAATTTGAGCATTTATCAATAGAAGAGGCTTCATTCAATTCTTTGATCTTATTTTTAAAATCAACAATGTCATTTTCCAAAAATTTATTTTCTTTTTCTAAAACTTCAATTTTATTTTTAAGAACACCATTTTCATTAGTCAATTTTTCAAAATCTATTTCTTTCAAAGAAGAGGATTTTTCAAAATCTTTTTCTTGTAAAGAAAGTGTTTTCTGAAAATCTGTTTCTTGCAAAGAAAGTGTTTTCTGCAAAGAAAGTGTTTTCTTCAAATCTTTTATCATTTTGGAAGCATTAACAAATTCACCATACAATTCATCATAGGCATTTTGTAATTCTTCAAACGAGTGAGAGTTAGATGTACTTACCTTTTCTTCTTCGTTTGCCATGAGACACAATGCGGCGGTTTCATCGCCTGAGCTGTCCAAATCCCGTGATACGCGCCTATGGTGTTTCTTCTTTTTCTTGTCCTTCTTCATAGACTTACAAGACTTTTCAATTATATCATTTGAAATATTATCATCATCCCTTTCCGAATCACTTACCTCTTCTCGTTTAGAGGATGAGGCTCTTAGTCTATCAATTGTGATATCCGTGATTCCATCGACTCTTGGATTGCATTGGCTTTGGAACGCCATTCGGGAGTGAGACTCCGTAGGACTTTTCGAACAAGATCTTTGTTCGTGTAAACTTTCCCGAAAGCATGGAGATCGTTGACGATTCTTAAAAATCGTTCAAACATAATACCAATGGGTTCCTTCTCCATTTTAAAGATTTCATATTTATGTGTTAGAAAATCAATTTTGGATTCTCGGACTTGAGGCGTACCTTCATAAATGATCTCGAGTTTATCCCACATCTCCTTGGCGGTTGTGCAGCAAGAGATTTTTTGATAGTCATCCAGATTCACCACACAGTATAACACATAGATGGCCCTTGCATTATTTTCAACTTTCTTGATGTCCTCGGCATCATATTCATCTTCCTTCTTTGGAACCGTGGTTTCTCCAACTTTCTTTGTCGGTATTGGTTCACCGTTTTTGATGATTTGCCACAAACGAAAACTGTTTGCTTTGAGGAAGATACTCATCCGCTCTTTTCCAATATGTATAGTTTGTTCCGTCAAATAGTGGAGGGCAAGTGGGTGATTGTCCTTCGCTCATTATTCCTGCGTTCAATATTCTCAACAAAAAAATATATATCGCTCTCAACCGATTAAGGCTTTCAGAGAGTTAGGCTCTGATACCAATTGTTAGAATATACGCTTAACGCTAGAGGGGGGGTGAATAGCGTTATAATAAAAAACAGCGTAAACTTGCGGAATTTAAATTGCAGGAATGAAACAAGTGCGATAAGTAAATAATAAGGAACGAACGCACCGATGTATCCTGGTTCACCACAACCCGTGGCTAGTCCAGTCCCCGAGAGACTCTCTCGAGATTTCCACTAACTTCGTTAAGCTTACGGGTGCTTAACAAACCGTTACAGTTGCTCAAGGATACCGCACCTTAAGACTTCACTTGCTTGAGGATACCTCACCCCAAGACTTTAACCACTAAGACTTTGGGTACTTAGCAAACCCGGCAAATGAGAAGATATGTTCTTCTCAAACAACTCTCTTTTACACAAGCACTCTCTCAAAAGAGTAGATAAAGAGATACAATTTTAGCTCTATGAACAACACAAAGTTGTCTATCAAATGGCTCAACAAAAGCTCTAAAAAGATGCTTGAAAATGATCAATATGTATATCAATGTATGGAGGAGTTGTGTGTTTAAAAGCAGCTCAAAAGACCTCAATTTATAGGTGAAAAATGGTGCTGACCGTTGCTTAATTGACAAATAAAATCCCTGAATTTTTGCTCATACAATCGATTGTCTGACCTACACAATCGATTGTTTGAGGACCGTTCAAAAGACAGACTCCTGATTTTAAGGGAAACAATCGATTGTAAAACCTGTATAATCGATTGTTCTTCAACGTTCAAAAATCAATTTAAGATTCTATGGGAACGGTCTGAATATAATCGATTGTATAAAAACCATAATCGATTATTCTGATTATAATCGATTGTTAAAAACATATAGTCGATTATTTAGCTGATTAAAAAATTCAGTTTAAGTACTGTCTGAATACAATCGATTGTTTGCTATTTTGAAAAACTTCAGATCACACTGTCTTAATATAATCGATTGTTAAAACTGTATAATCAATTATTTTCTATTTTGAAAAACACAATCGATTGTAAGGAGCATATAATCGATTGTTTAGGTCCAGATTTAAAAGACATGTTTAAAAACCATTTTGACTAAAATACAAATCATTTTGGTTTAACACAAAGATGCATGTTTATGATAAATAAGATTTAATAAAATGTTTTATGCATGTTTATGATGACCTAATGTTGAGCCAAAAGACGAGATAACTTAAGCGTTGTTCTTACATTGGTTCTACCAAACGACCTACGTCTTGGGTCTTCGGTCTTGAACTCTTTGGCTCGACTTTGGCTTGTTCATGCAATTTCGTCATCAGTATGCTTCTCGCCATTTGATTGTTTGTCATATTATATCATTGTTTGACACTTGATTTCATTGTTTGTCATTCATCAAAACCTATACCTGAAAATCATGCTCATAAAACCAAAGCGCACATATCATATGATAGAGTGATTTTCTACAATTTCCCCCTTTTTGATAATGACAAACAACGGAAGATATGCATATTGAATTCCCCCTAAATTCATGCTATATCTCAACACACAATTTATGCAACCAATTCAATATAATCAATTCAATATAATTCCCCCTTAATTGAATATTCCCCCTCAATTAAGGCATGCATATCGCCTATATTCTTCCCCCTTTTGGCATTAGCAAAAAGACTATACCAAAAATTATTTAAACCATTGACGATACCAATCGTTATAAACAAGATCATATCAAATGTTAGTAAATGGCATACTAATAATAACAGTCATTTTTCTCAACTATGCCAATTGTTATTTTAAACTAAGAATATTCATCAAAACATGAATCAATCATTTATTTTAAAACTAATTGATACTAATTGTTATTCAAAAAGAGCTTACTAAGACATGCATCAAACAAAAATAATATTGATTATTAGCACATATCAACTATTACGTTTTTATTCAAGAGAAAGGATTCTGGTTTTGAACTTGCAGGTAGTTTAAACTCAATGAGTCCTCAAGACAAAGTACAAGAGGAAACTCCTAAGGAAATTCAAGATGAAATCTTGGAACAATTATCGAAGTAAGCGCCACAACTGGAAAAAGAAACGAAACTGCCTAACGCGTGGAGGACAATCAATGACCATCCTCTCGAACAGGTAATCGGCGACATTGAACAACAGTTAAGTACTCGAAACACTCTTAAGAACACCTTAGGACATACTGCTTTCGTTTCTCAAATTGAACCTTCAACCATCTCCGAAGCAATTGGGGATGAATTTTGGACCTTGGCAATGCAAGAGGAGCTTAACCAATTCAAACGAAATGACGTTTGGGATTTGGTGCCAAGACCCGAAAATCATACCATAATTGGTACGAAATGGGTTTTTCGAAACAAACTAGATGAAAATGGCGTAATCACTAGAAACAAAGCTAGGCTTGTAGCAAAAGGCTATAATCAAGAAGAGGGAATTGACTATGAAGAAACATATGCACCCGTAGCAAGGTTAGAAGTTATTCGTTTATTGCTTGCTTTTGCCTCTTCTATGAATTTCAATTTATATCAAATGGATGTAAAAAGTGCTTTTCTAAACGGTGTTATTCAAGAAGAAGTTTATGTAGAACAACCCCCGGGCTTTGAAGATTTTAAATCTCCCAATCATGTTTTCAAAGGCGCTTTATGGTCTTAAACAGGCTCCCCGAGCTTGGTATGAACGATTGAGCAAATTTCATTTGGAAAATGAATTCATTAGGAGGAAAGTTGACACCACTCTATTTGTTAAGCATAAAAACAATGATATTTTATTAGTTCAAATCTATGTGGATGATATTATTTTTGGTGCTACTAACAATGCTTTGTGCAAGGAATTTTTTGAGTTAACGACAAGAGAATTTGAAATGTCTATGATGGGTGAGCCAACCTTCTTTTTGGGGCTGCAAGTAAAGCAAATGAAAGAAGGAACCTTCATTTGTCAAGCTAAATATTGCAAAGAATTGCTAAAACGATTTGAAATGAGCAACGCAAAAGCAATGGCCACTCCCATGAGCACATCCGACCATCTAGACAAAGATGAGAAAGGTAAGGAAGTCGACACCAAGAAGTATCGAGGTATGATTGGATCTCTCCTTTATCTTACTACTAGTAGACCGGACATCATGTTTAGCGTGTGCTTACGCGCTCGTTATCAATCATGTCCTAAGGAGTCTCACCTAACTGCGGTGAAACGGATATTGAAGTATCTTGTTGGTACTGTAAATGTGGGTCTATGGTACCCCAAAGGTTCTTCATGCCAACTTGTTGGCTATTCCGATTCGGATTTCGCTGGATGCAAATTGGACCGCAAGAGCACTAGTGGCACTTTCCATTTGCTCGGTAGCTCTCTAGTTTCTTGGTTTAGCAAGAAACAAGTAAGTGTTGCGTTGTCCACAACCGAGGCTGAATATGTAGCCGCGGGGAGTTGTTGCGCTCAAATTCTTTGGATGAAACAGCAACTCTTGGACTATGGCCTAAGTATCGATCATATCCCTCTTAGATGTGATAATACTAGCGCCATATGCTTGACGAAAAACCCCGTTCTTCATTCAAGAACAAAACACATTGAAATTAGGCATCATTTTATAAGAGATCACGTTCTCAAAGGTGATGTCGAAATTGAATTTGTTGAAACCAAAGATCAATTGGCTGACATCTTCACAAAACCTTTAGAGAAAGAGTCCTTCTTCCGAATTCGTAGTAAACTCGGGATTCTTGACTCCACATTGATCTAAGTCATGCATTGCATTTTCCCTTTCACATGATTACTAACTTGAGCGTCGGAGGCGTCCAACGTATTTTTGCAGGTATCGCCCTAAAAGCAGGGGGAATTATAAAGACTGGTGCAGAATAATCGATTCCTCTTTAGAATAATCGATTTCTCTTTAGTATATAATCGATTATCAAGTATCAATAATCGATTATGTTGACATTATTTGCTTTATTATCCCTTTTATGAAGTTGAAATTTTTTATTAATCAATAAACAAGTTATTTACCAATTTTTTTGCTAATGCCAAAAGGGGGAAGAATAAGGGCTATGCACTTAATACTTATTGGCACAAATTGAGGGGGAATTCATATGTTGAGGGGGAACTAATTGCATATATATATACTTATCTTGGATCGTCATTATGAATTACCTAATATGCATATCCCGATTAAGGTTTGCCATTATCAAAAAGGGGAAAATTGTTGAAACACGTTCTCAAGGCACTAAACTAAACGTGTGTTCATATTTGTAGGTTTTGATAAATGAAAACGATGCGCAATTGACATATGACGAGGTCCAAGCACAAGCACGCAAATGTCACGTAACGAAGTTCAAGCACAAGACAAACAAAGATCAAGATTAAACAAAGTTATACATGAGTCGCTCTTTAATTGTGATCTTGATCCGACAATTTAACTCAAGACTTGGCTTCTCTCGTAAAAACATTTTTATCAAATCATGCATATTTAATTTAGAGCAAAATGATTTTAAATCATGCATATTTATTTTAGCAAAATGATTTTTAAACATACCTCTAAAATCTGGACAAAGATAATCAATTATTTACTTATGATAATCGATTATGTTAAGGTAGTGTCCATCAGATTTTTGAAATCTGCATGACAATCGATTGTGTACCTTATGACAATCGATTGTGTTGAGACAGTGTCCATCAGATTTTTCAAAGCTACAAAATAATCGATTGTAAACCTTATGACAATCGATTGTGTTGAGGCAGTGTCTATCAGACTTTTCAAAGATACAAAATAATCGATTGTGAACCTTATGATAATCGATTGTGTTGAGGCAGTGTCTATTAGATTTTTCAAGACTGAAAAATAATCGATTGTCCATATAGCATAATCGATTATGTAAATGACCATTTCAAAATATTTTCAAACTCCGTCAGATAATCAATTATTGGATTTTAATAATGGATTGTTTTAAATAAAATCTACAAAAAGATTTTTTTGAACGTTGCCAAGTAATCGATTGTATATTTCTGATAATCGATTGTTTTAAGTAAAATCTGGAAAAGATTTTTTGAACGTTGCCAAGTAATCGATTGTATATTTCTGACAATCGATTGTTTTAAGTAAAATCTGGAAATGATTTTTTGAACGTTGCCAGTAATCGATTATACGTCTTAGATAATCGATTATGCTGCGTACAATCTGGGAATGATTTTTGGAACGATTGGAAAACAATCGATTGTGCCAATTAGACAATCGATTGTCATAGCACAAAATCAGCAATTCTTAATTGGCAATTAGGCAACGGTTATGCATGTTTTTGACACTATAAATACATCTTCAAATCAGTCTTCTAAACACAACAACTGATCACATTATTGCTAAAGCTTTCATACTCTCTTATTCATCATTTTCTATTCATTACATAAGTTTTTGAGAGCCAAATTCTTGACGAAAGTTGTTGCGTTCTTGAGCGTATTTATTTTACTCATATCTACTCTTAAGGAGAGTCTTGTTTTGAGTGCAAAGTGTTTTTATACACTTGAAGGGAAGTGTTAATCCCTTGTATTGTAAGAAGGAACGTTGTGATTCCTTTGGTTGAAGTCTTGAAGTGTTGTATCTTCGAGCAAAGGTTGTTGAGGCTTGTGTGACTCAAGTTCTCAGTTTGTAACGGTTTGTTAAGCACCCGTAAGCTTAACGAAGTTAGTGGAAATCTCGAGAGAGTCTCTCGGGGACTGGACTAGCCACGGGTTGTGGTGAACCAGGATAACATCGGTGCGTTCGTTCCTTATTATTTACTTATCGCACTTATTTCATTCCTGCAATTTTTAAATTTCGCAAGTTTACGCTGTTTTTTTTATAACGCTATTCACCCCCCCCCCTCTAGCGTTAAGCGTATATTCTAACAATAGAAATCTGATTACTTATATGAATAAATAAATATCGCAAATATTGTTCATATTCATGGGTATATTTATAAATATCGCTCTTAACTGTTGCGCGAGGCCAACTTTTATAGGTATGATTAAAAACTCTTCTAATATAATGCACCCAATTAGGATTAGAAGGAAAATAATAAGGTAAGCACATAAGAGTAACCATCTTTGCTAATTCTTCACGATCTCTATTTGGATCGTAATATAAAATACCTCCAGTCATAGTGTTAATTCTTTGTTGAACTAGATTTGAACCTATACTAGCGTTAATCGCAGAATCTACACTTGTCCCCTTTAGTTGCGCTTTCATTTGTAAATATCTAGTTTTATCTCTAGGGTGTGTTTTAAGTGCCTAGTCAAACTACCCGTGCCACTACGGTCTCCAGTATATTTATGCGCCAGTAATTTCCCACAAGTTTTACACTTAGCCTTATTTTGTGCTCTTACTTGAGTAAAAAATTCCAAACTAATGATATTTTTAGGGTTTAGCAGTTTGTCTATTAAAAGTAGGGGTTTCTATAGGTGGGTGGGGCGGTGCATCAGTTGGGTTATTAACAGGACTAGTAGATGTATCATCTAAATCCGGTTGGATTTCATCATCATCCTCATTTTCCTCATTATTTTCTAAGAAAGTTTCATTAGGATAAAGAGCATTCATAATTTCTTCATCTAATCTTTGACCTGGTGCAACATTATGGCAAAATTCACTATCGATAAATTAAAAATAAGGGTGAACACTATCAAGAATTACGGGAGGAGGAGGACGGGAAATAGGTCTGAGTCGGGGAGTCGGAGGAAGGGTAGTAGGTTGGCGACTACTTTCACCAGTTTGAGATTTTCCCTTACCACCAAATATTTTTTTCAAGGAAAATGTCGTATTAGTTACAATTACGCAAACTAAAAAACACAAAAATATATTCTTAAAACTTAAGAGTTGGAATGAGTTTATCGAATTGCTGAAGAATTTCTTAAAAATTACAAATCGTTGAATACTTGAATACTTCAATTCACCAACTTCACAATTTTTTACGAATTTCAACAATAAAATAAGCAATTATAGAAGAGAGATTAAGAGAGATTGATAAAAGTGAGTAAAAATGAAAGAATGAGGGGGTATTTATAGTTGAAAATTGGAAAAAAGTATAATTATATAAAGTTTGGGGGCCAAATGACTATTTTTGAAAGTTTATAACGGTCAAAATTGTAGTCCAACGGCTACATTTTAAATTTTTGACCGTTGCACTTTTTTTAAAAAAAAATAAAAAATAGTCGTTAGGTCTGTTAGGCCCGGCCCCGGCCCGCCAGTCGGTCTCGGGCTCCCCCCGGGCTTTTTGCACCATGAAGTACCGGCATATCAGGACTGGCCCGCCAAGCCCGTTTAGCCCATTAAGATCGCGGGCCCGAACCAGTTCCAGCCCACAGTACAACACTATGACAAAGCCACCATTGAAAGGCATTGAGCTCCATTTACAACACCATTCCTTTGAAAGTTGATTATTATAAACTTTAGATTGGTACTTCCTCCACAATCTTTTACGAATTTATTCTTATTTTTGCATTTGCAGCAACAATAACAACGACCACCCAATAGAATCTTACTATTGGGATCTGGGAAGAGTAGAATATATGCAGATCTTACTCGTATCTCGAAAGAATAAAGATTATTTTTGGGAGACCTTCGACTCAGAAGCAATAGATCCGTAACAATAACATAAACCAAAAAAATAAATAGCATTAGTATAGTAAAAGACAGAACATATATATAATATATATATATATATATATATATATATATATATATATATTATATATATTCTGAAACACAAAAAAATCACTAGCAATCCTAGACAAAAATACTATTAGAATAGCCGGCACAATGAGGGAAAAGTTCGACAATCTCCTAACCCTCAACCCTAATGCCGGACCTCTACATCTTCCCGTCAAAGGCCATGTCCTCGAAAATATCTCTGCATTAGCAAGAAAATAAATTTAAATTTGATTGTATGTAAAGGTGTGTTTGGTACGAAGAAAAATATTTTTCGGAAAATATTTTCCAATTTTCCTATGTTTGATTGGCTTAAACGTTTTGGAAAACATTTTCCTTATCAATTCATTTTCCTTATCAAAAGAAGGGGAAATATTTTCCAAACCTCCTTCTCAACCTTCCCCACCCTCACCAACCCACCCCACCCCCTCTCCACAAAAAAGTTTTTTTATTTCAGTTTTTCCATTACCACCCACCCTACTACCCCTCCATCCCCCCCCCCCCCCCGCCCCGCACAAAAAAAATAATTTTTTACCTTAATTTTTCTTTTTTACAATTTTAAATTTCTGTTTTTTTTATTTTTTTTTAAATTAAATATATTTTTCAGGTTTAATTTTATTATTTATCGATTTAAAAGCTAAAAATTTTACAAGTTTCAAAATTATGAATTCAGATGTTTATGTGTTTGAAAGTTTACGGGTTTAGAAATTATAAAGTTTACGGGTTCAAAATTTTGCGGTTTTAAATGTTTAGCGGTTCGAAAGTTTATGAAATGTATGGGTCTGGAAGGTTGTTGGTATGAAAGTTTATGGATTCATATTTATTATACTTAAATTATTTATGAATACTCTTGAAAAGATTTTCCTTAATTTGCGTACCAAACACCGAAAAATAAATAAGATTATTACTTGCTTTCCAAGAATTCTTGGAAAATATTTTTCACGGAAAACATTTTCCGTCATACCAAACACACCCTAAATGTGTCATGTTTTATGAGATATTACAATTAATTAATTGTGACATTAACTTAAACTAATACATTTTTCGTTTCTTTTCGAAAATGTGCAGTCCTTTTCTTCTTAAAATTTTGGAAGCAACGATGAAAAAAAAAACCATACTTGAATATTGTTTTTTGAACCGAAATTGAAATCGGAGAATTAAAATTTTGGACTTTGTAGAACATCGTTATCATGTTGTTCCTTGTAGTCATGAAAGAATAGAATAATAGATTAATATAAGGAACATAATGAGAGAAAAAAGAGGAACAAAATCTGGTTATGACATTTCAAGAAAATATTTATTCCACTTTAGAATAGTTGTGGGGGTGGGTGGAGGGGGGTAATAGAACCCAACCCGTAAAGAAGAGATATATAGTTGAAACTTCGATCATAAATTGAAGGGGTATATATGCCTTTCCCCCAAAAAAAACTTAATAGATCGTCAAATATTCAGGATTTGAAGTAATACTAATAGAATTTTCTAATACAAATCCCACTAATACAATAACATTGCAAAGTTGACTTAGGATGTGTTTGGTACGAAGGAAATCGTTTTTCATGAAAAATAAGTAATTTTATCATTTATTTTCTTTTGTTTGATTGGTGAGCGAAAATTCTTTTCTGAAAAATATTTTTTAGTGTTTAATTAGAGAGTAGAAAATATTTTTTATGCTACTCTCCCACCCTCATTCCCCTATCTATACGAGGATTTATGTTGAGCAAATATTTAATCCTTTATAAACTTAGCCAAATAGAATCAATATTCTATTATTTTAGAAATTTACACTATTTTTATTTAACTTTTATTTATAACTCAGGATACAATTGTTAATAGTAATATCTATGTAATTTTTTTAATTATTCTCTCATTAACATTAAATGCACGCACAACACACCTACTATAGACTAGTACTAGTATCTCTGTTTGAAGGGAATATTTCCCACTGCAGTCTAAGTAAACACTTAAAAAGCCACAAATCTTTTTTTTACATAGATGAGAATGTAAGATGTGCATGGACCGAATTGGTTCGATTTTTATCAAAATCAAGCCAAACCAATTATATTGATTTGGATTGATTCGATTTCGGTGGATTTTTTAGTGTTTTTGTTACTTAATTGTTATTCCGATCTTAGTTTGTTACAAAATTTTATAAGTAAATATATGTTTAATAAGATTTTAAAAACTTGACAAACATATTATCTATTAAAATATTCTTATAAAATAATTTACTTAGTAACACATGATAGTTATCTTTTAATCGTCTAACAATAATTTTTTTATTGATGTTACTTTTAAGGTTAATCGAATTTAGTAATTAAACATTAAAAAAATACGATACCTAAATAATAACCACCACTTCGAATTAGAAAAAGATATATAAAATTAATAGATCTTGACATATGAATATGAAATAACAAAGAGATTGGCGCATTTCAGTAACACTTGATAAGAAACTAATCAAACAACATAATATTTAAGGTTAATAAATATGGAGTTCATATCCTATTGAATATTATATCACATAAAAGTATTCCAAACATTTCTAGACATTTTTAAAGAAAATTTTATATAAATTTTTTTAAAAATATATAAAATCATATATTTATATATCAATTTGGTTCGGATTTTTTTTTTTACCCAATACCAAACCAAATCAAATCGAACCTATTCGAATTTTTTAATTGGTTTGATTGGACTTTTCAGTCTGCGATTTTTCGGTTCGGGTGTACCCTAGATGAGATGATGCATATGAAATGCATGTCAATTGTCAAATGGTGCAATCCATGAAGTGCGTCTTCCCAAACGGAAAAAAATGTCTAGAGAATACTTTGAACTCAAATTGTGGCGCAGCACTAGACACACATCCTGGAGCTAAGTTTCTAGGACATCTGATGCAAAATAGACAGGTAAACTATATTTGAGTGGTTAAAACAGGTCAAATCACTAAACTTAGCTAACGTATGCTTGGATAAATAGGAGCGACTCAATTCGGACTAAACAGTAGATTATAACTAAATCCATCCACCTCAATACCATTTGCTTTTTTCTCTTTTTATAAATTATTTAATTACCAAACTATAATGTGCTAGGATTATAATCTAATAAGATGGAGATGACAGACTTGTGAATATATGCCCAGCACCCCAGCCAAGTTTGAGCGGAATATATTTTCATGGGCAAATATTCATCACCTAAAGTAAAACCCCAACCTAGAATTTTTTTTCTCAACGGTAGATCAATGCGATACGACAATCTACATTAGGGGCTAATGAGCAATAAGACAATGCTCATGTTCAACTTACCTTCGGGAAGACACTCCTAATCAACAGATTCTCCCATATTGTTTTGGGAGAAAACCAAAGATCCTAGACCATGGACCTTGATATATGCAACCTGGACATGTTACTCCGGCTACACCGAATAAATTTGAAACAAAATAAAAGACCAGGATAAAAACAGGCTGCATCTGGTTTTTCTTTAATTACCACCTAACACAAATGGATGTCAACAACCCGTCTAACATTGGTGCAGCAATACCAGAAGAAATCCTATTGAACATTAACCAAATCAACCTCAATAACATCCAGACAGAGAGCTGGTAGACACCTGATGTAACTCGATAAGAATCCATAAGGACCACAAGGTACCAATTTCAGTTAGTACAACTTTGACACCACATTTAAGGCACAGTAACTTGACAACCGCTGCAACAGGAAGGTGACATTACTGACTTTCAGACACCCACACTGAGCAATGCTGGACGACAACTCTGGACCTTCTCAACCCTTAAACAAGCCCTAGTACTCACTGGAACAGTAGACAACCAAATTAATAGATGCTGACGAACACAAAAAGAAAAGGATAAAGTAAACATGAAGAACAAGCAGGAAGTATCAGAAATAGGAGAAGAAGAGAGAAGACTAGACAAAATAGTTCCCTTTTGGAGGCTAGCAGGTATACTTCCTACACAGATTTTCAAAGCTACAAAGTTCCTTGAGCATAATATACGTAAACTGTACAAGGAATACATAGATGATACACAACTTATAGACAACTTTACGCAACAAATAATCATACAAATCATGTGTATCACACAACAGACCTGATCATTCTCATCATCTGATTGTGAAGGTGACTTTTTGGACTCAGATGGCTTCTCCGCACCGCAATTCTGTCTGTTACACTTGGTCCGAAAAGGATAATTTATGTTGTTGCATTTCTCACATTTCCAGCTTCCCTCTGGCGTTTCTGGCTCTGAAATTTGGGGTTGTTAGAAAGCTAATTAGAATTAGTAAAAGATAGCATGCTAGAGGCTGAAAACTTACTAGTACTCTTTCCCGATTTGGAAACCTGTGTAATTGCAAATAAAGATAGTCAACAAAAATTCAAAATGTAGTTGCAAAACTACTTCCAAAGCTGAGATAAGTAGGAAGAACAAGAAGCCCATTTCAAAATCAGATCATCTAATGTAAACTTAGCACATACAAAACTCTTGATAGCAAATAACAATTTTGGTCCAAGATAACTTAACCTTCATTTCAAAATAGTTCAAAAGTTGGTGATGGATATTAAAAATAAAACAATATCGTATATTATCAGGTATAGATCCTGGAACATGACAGCAAGTCAAACCTGAGAACCAGGCTTTGGAGTGTTGCACTTCCTCATGTTACAAACTGTTCTAAAAGAAAAGTTGACATTTCCACATTTAGGACATTTCCAGTCATTATCACGTGTTCCATCTGCAAAATTTATGGAAAAGAAGGTAATAATTACAGATGACATGAAATTAATGCAGAATACAGGGATAGAATATATACTGCAGAACTCCACCTTTCTTTTGAGAATTTTCTTCAGGATAAAAACCTGGCCTTGGTGCCTGCATTAAGAATTAATATTACTCAGTCTCTTCTCAACTGAACAGAAAATCATCATTCACTCTGTGATAAGCACACCACAAGGGTGATGACATAGATTCACTTATCGAGAAAAATTAAAATTGTGAGACATAAATGCCAGAAGGGGAGAAATATTAGGCGGTGTATAAAGAAAAATGAAGTATTCAGTTAAAACTGTAATGAACCAAAATCTAATGCCGACTGTCTAGTATAGTCAAACAAGATAATCATGTTCAAGAAAAAGCCGAAACTTAACCCTACCATGCCAGCAGGGGCCATTGGCAATGCCAGACCGTATCGGTCCATAAGTGGTGGCACACCGTACATCCCACCTGTAAACAAAAAATTTCAGCCACAGTATTATTATGGAACAACAGAAACTACATCGGGCTATTCTACAGTTTGAAGCCTGACAGCATAGTGCTCTTTACATGTGCGACATTAACACAAGTAGTAATGGACAAAACAAACATTCCCTATTCTGCAATAAGCTAATCCACCTGGAAACCTGGGACGTGCACTACAGCATAAAAATATAAACTTCCAAGCAGCACTCTTCGCTTTTTTCTAACTTATAATTGGTTAAGGTTAAGAATACATACCATTTCCAATCACAGACCCACCAATGTAAGGAGGTGGAGCAGAGAAATGCAGTGGGCGGTATGGACTGCCACCAGAAAGACGGCTCCCAATATTGTAATGATAAGCTGAACCCCCAGAAAAAGGAACGTCATAGGCTGGCATGGATGGTCCATTGAACAGAGAACCACCATAAGGTGCTACCCCCATATACATTGAAGAGGGTGCACCAGACCCAACATATGCAGCAGAGGGTGAATAGCTCTGTGGAGCTTGCATTGGCCTAACTGCAGATTTCTACAAAGGCAAAGTCTTTGTCAATACTAGCCAGATTTGTTAAAATCTCATATTAGCTATAATTTCAAGATAACCAATGATCACTCCAGATACACCCAGACTAGAAAGTTAAGTGTTCATGAATGAAGAACCTTTCACCTAATTAAGAAACTTTTTGAAGGACGTGGATCATGCAAGATATGCTTAGTCATCGTGAATACCAAAATTGCCATGATGGACAGCATGACTTGAGGAATATATTCTCTCAGATAATATGATTAAGTGGGCATGTAAAACTTTAAATAATCTCTACATCCTTGACACTGCTTTTATGCATTAGATCATGTATATTCCATGATCCACAAAACATCTTTTAAAACAAAACACCAAGTTAACGTCTAACAGCTTGTTTGGATGGCCGTTACCTATTGTATTGTATCGTATTATTATTTTAACTACGATGTTCGTTTTGATTGTTGCTTAAATTTTATTGTATCATATCATTAAATCCGTCATTACGTAACGACGAAATGTGCCACTTTATGCAACGACCGATTTGGGGTGGTTATGTAATTATCTTGTCTTTTTCTCTCATCTCACCCTTTACTATTATTAAATAATTTTTATTATATCATTTACCCTACCTTTTTATATGATAAATTTACGCCGTATCATAATTTTCTTTTATAATATTGCAAATTATTCTTCATATTGTTAGTGCGTGATATCATGAAACAATGGCGAACGATACTATCCAAACGTTGTATTCATCAAACGATACAGTGCAACTCAATACAATACGATACATCATGAAACGAAGTGTAACAACCATCCAAACAAGCTGTAAGGCTCAACAATAGTCTCACATTTTCAATGATTTGGCTTTCTAGCATGATTGTTATAAGCTAATGGTCATGAAGAAGTAGGTCTGTCAAACGTGAGGTCAAAAAGGGTCTGCCCACATGATAACTTGGGCTGGAAAAAATGAGTTTTAACGGAATCTGCCAAACACTTTGGAGAAGTAACAATCCTTTTAAGCAAGCCTAGAATTGATTTCACTCATTTCTCATGTTTTTCATTATATGGATTGAAAAAAAGGCTTTTCATCTATCGTTCATCAGCAAGAAAAGAAAAGCTCATACACTCCATAAATCCAGCCTCTTGGGCATAGTTAGACTGAAAGCATAAGGAGAGGAACAAAATTCATACTACCGTTAAGGGCAGTAAAACCCCGTTCCATATTCCACATTGCTATAAACATAAACCATCTTTGCAAAAGAACTCAGGGCACCTGGCAGACTAAGAAACTGGGAACGAAGTCCCTGCTTGGATCATTGGATGATTTTAATCATTTCCAACAACAACAACTACCCAGTATACTGCCACCAGGTGGGGTCTGATTTTAATCATTTCCAAAGAAAATAATTGCTAGAAAGAGAAAAAGAAAAGATAAGAAAACTAACAACCAACCACAACAGTTAATTTAGATGGAGCATAATATGGAGGTAGGATATAAGAAAAATCCTGGATCAGAAAGCGAGTAATTGAACAAATGGGGCTCTAGGTAGTCAGACAACAAGTTGAATAGACATAGAGTTAGCGATATGAAGTATTTTGACTCTTGTAAATGAAAATCCAAGCGACACCCATGGTAACAGCTGATTCGTTGAGGCTAGATATCAGGAACTGCGTTTACCCTAACATCTCTATAGGTGAAGCTGGTTTGGGGTTTTGGGGGGAGATATAGAAATGAAAAGCTAATGATAAGAACTGTGATTCAGAATACTGATGCTAAATTATATAGGTAGTAGATGCAAGTGTACATACAAAAACAAGTTTTGCACAACAATGTACAGCACAGCTGGAGACTGAATTTACAGAAACAAACAACACAAATGACTAATAAAATCATGTAACGGTATACATGTAGCTCTCCCAACCTAAAACGTGAAAGTAGATGATATCTTACTGAGTTGTGATCTGCAGGCCTAGACTGAGTACAGTTGCGCATATTGCATGTGGTTCTGAAGGAGAAATTGACATTCCCACAGCTTGGACATGTCCAGTCATCTTCCCTACGGCCACCTACAATGTCAACAACTAGAAGCTTTTAGTAGGGAGCAAACATCGTGAACCCTCCCCACTGAATACAAAACAAAAAATAACAGGATGAAACAACGAAATACAAAACTATCAGAGCATTACAGATATGGTTCCCTCCTCTTCAGGAGCCGGGATACATACCGTCAGTCCGGGCACGTTTGGCAGCAGAAGAATTTCTGTTATCAACCTGGAAACAATTATAAAAGCATGTAAAATACAAGTTTTAAAGCCCAGAACAAGTCAATGACAAAACTACTCATCAATTCAAACAAATTGGGTCCCCTACATGAATCAATCCTCTACATCAAATTTGCCCTATTCAGGCACGTTTCATTCCAACACTAGGGTATCCTATCTGAATCAATCCTCCTATATCCGCTCGCTCTATTTAGATACATCTAGCTCCAACACTAGTAAATAAGCCAAACAATAAGTAGAAAACAGAAATTAAAAGCCTTCAATACTTCGCTATAAATTAGTTAAAAGGGCTTTTATAGATTCAGGAAAAAACCAAAAAGAAACTCTAGCTTCTATGTATCAACCCAACATCCTATCTAGGATAAAAATGAAAATTCTTTCAGGGGTAGATAAAAAGATCATATCAACGAAACAGGGAAGTTCACAAGAAAAAATTGAAAGTTTATTGAATAAATAATAAAAAAGAAAAGAAAGATGATCGAAAGTTGAGAAAGATCAAAACCTGAGACATTGCAGCTTGAAAGTAGAGGAGAAGACGGTGATAAACCCTTTGTCCGTCGGCCGGAGCTACAAAACTGTGTCGGAAAACACCGAATATACGGCGGACCTAGAGAGAGAGAGAGAGAGAGGTTTGGTGGTTTATAAATGCGAACAAGGGGAAGGGCTGTGAGTAAATTGAGTGAAGGAAGTCAAGCTGCATTGATGGGCCCAGCCCCTCGTCGCTTTAGGCCCATTTAGTTTTCTCGTGAAGGCCCATCTTCTGTGGAAGCCTCTAAATAGGTGATTTGCACAAGGAAAACTAGTAAAAATTGCACGTGAGCGTTTTATTTGATCGTTCCCGTTTAACTTAGGGTTTTTACCTATCTATATCATATATCAAACCTTATTATCACAAAATTTCATAATTTGGTATTTACCCGTGTTGTCCATAGTTTCACTACAAAATATATACCAATCCAAAATTAAGCAGATTTTCCCATAAAAAAACGCGCGAAATTATAGGCACCAGATCTGCGTGTGATCCTATCACCATTAAATTTAAATTTTTAAACGGAAGAAAATCCCATTGCTGCGTGATTCTCTCCTTCTCCATATATTTTTCACCATTGATAGCCATTAAAAAGTTTGAAAGCTTTGAATTCAAATTTGGTTTTCAAAAATTATTTTGTTTGGATTGGTGTTGATGTAAATAATTCGGAATATGTTTAGGAGTTTATATCTAAAATTTGAGGGGTTTTGGTGAAGATTAGACTTGGTTTTAACTGAATTTCAGATTGAAACTCGTCGAAGAAGAAGACGACATATTTCCAGAATTGTAGTTAAATTGTAGATTAGGAAGACTAAAACTTCTACAAGTCTTCTACAATTACGTCAAAAATGCCAACTATGCTATAATTGAAATGGAAATTGGGATATTAAAATTCAATGTATTCAGTTTGTAGATATCTTGTAGATCAAATATGAACAAGAACCAGTCTAGCATACAAGAATTAAGAAGGGTGTGCAGTACGATAAATGTGAAAAGGTAAAGAAGAAACCCAACATTGATTAACCACAAATTTAGGCAAAGATTTAATTTAGTTCCTAGATCCTATATAGGTGCCATTACTAATCGCTTATTTAATTTCTTATAAATGTTTTGGGATTTCAAGCATTTGAAGGAATGCTAGTGGATCATGAGGTGTTATATTGACAAATTCAATAAGAATACTAAGTTTTTTGGAAATCGTAAAAATCCATATGCTAGTCCCGATAAACTAGCAAATTCCTCCCCAGTTACAAGAGCCTAACAAGGAACTTTTTGTAACAGTTCAAAATTCAACTCTTTACTCTATGATCCATTTACCTTGGTCAACTTTTTTGAAAAATCAAGAATACCAAATGACCATTTGAAACTTCAGAAACTTTAGGATGGCTGCCGGTAAGGAATCAATAAATAAATCAATATTTATAACCTTAATTTGAATTATGGTATATAAATGATAATTTGGTATGCTTAAATGTAATAAACACAATCCTTAAACATGGTTGGTAATAAGGTTTGGTATATGATATAGGTAGGTAAAAATCCCTTTAACTTATACCTAATTTTTTTAAAATTTTAATTTGTATCCACTTTTTAAATAATTCCAGCTACTTTTCTCTTCCCCTTCAGATACCATCAAATTTCTCCATTACTAGGACACAAGTCGTATACCCTTTCTGTCTTGATCATGTTTCAAACTCTACAAAAAGACCAACTTTAGTTGTATTCTCTCTTTGCAGAAAAAAGACCATCTTGTTTTGCCATAGATTCATGCCATCTTCATCTATCATCATACACATTAAAAATACTTTTCTTTTAATATTTTTGTTGAAACTTGAACTAAACCCACATAAGTTCTTAAATGGGAAAACTGAAGTCTTTGGAATTTCTATAAAGTTGGGGTGAGTTAAACTAGAACATCTTGATAGTGGGATTCCCCAATTACAAAGACAAGAACTTCAGCTCTAGAGATAAAGTTTCCTAGTTACAACACAAAAACTTCAACTCTAGAGTTGAAATTTTCAGTTACAACACAAAAACTTCAGCTCTAGAACTGAAGTTTCCCCATGTTATAACACAAAAACTTCAACTCTAGAGCTGAAGTTTGGTCTTTAATAGCTGGTTTCTATGATAGGTTACTTTGTGTACTTGATGCAACTATGCATATGGTAATTTATTGGCATTAATTTTCTTCCCTCCAGCTTCTGACTACTGCGTGTTATCCTTTGAAGTAAGCTAATTAAAGTCAGATAGTATCTGTATTCATCTTCTTGTAGTAGTTTTATGAATATTTTCATATTTTGTTGGCAAACCAGAAATACCTAAAATTGCCAAGTGCACATAGTTTGATAACTTGGTAGATAAGTTGCAAGTTATAAAATAATAGCTTTAGCTTTAGAGCTAAAATTCGTCAGTTATAAAATAAAAACTTAGTTTTAGAGCTGAACTTCAGGCTAAAGCTGGCTAATGGGTCTACCGGTCCGGGCCGGGTCGGATTTTTTTCCGGTCCGAGCCGGGTCGAACAGTAACGGGTTGCTAAGGGGCCGGGTTGGTTCGGGTTACAATTGAACCATACGGGTTACGGGTTGAAAGGGGCCGGGCCGGGCCGGGTTAAATATATTTTCAACTTTTTTTTAAATTAAGTATAACTATTAAGTTATAATTATGTTAATACTTTGTAATCATTGAATGAAATCATAAATACAAGTAAGATGGGAAAAATTTGCACTTATTGCAAGTGCTACTTTATTTCTCAATTTCAAATTAATAAGTAAAAAGTAGAATGTTTACATTTTTTCTAACAAGTAAACTAGTGAAGTAGTAATTTCAAATGTTTTGCATCACCTTAGCAAGTTCATCATAATCAATATGAACTGATTGACCTTCTTCTGGGGAGTTAAATTCCGATGGGTTTCCATGGGTTAATATATCTCCAATTTCTTCGTCTTTTGGGCTATCAACATCTTCTTTTCCTTGATTTCTTCGTTCCGATCTAATCCAATCTCTTAAACATACTAAAACTTCCAAAGCATTGCTTCCCAATGAGTGGTGGGTGTCTCCAAGTTATTGTCTTGCTTGGCTAATGCACTCTCCGATGCAACGGTAGAAACTGGCACATTCAGCACGTCACGAGCCATAGCGAAAAGAACAGGAAATTGCTTTGCATTTTCATGTCACCATCCCAACGGTGAAAAATCCTTTGTGCGAGGCTCATTTTGCTTCTGCAAGTAGAATTGAAGCTCATCAATATTCCTGCTACTGGTTTGAGTGTTAGAAAATGTAGAAAAAATATTAAAACTATCAAGGCCTTCATCATCCACATTAGAAGAACTGCTACATTGCAAGCGGGATTAACATTGTCAGAAGCACGAACAGTATTATCACATTCATTTGCATAATAATTATATAGTTGTTGCAAATATTCATTTAGTTTGTTTATAGAATCATATAAATTTGGGGTTTCAGATTCTCCAATCTCCATATAAGTATATAAAGCATTCATTAATTGGTGACAATCAGACATTTTAATAGAAGGATTTAAAACTGCACCAATTAAGTAAACTGGAGGAATTGGAAAGAAATATTTTTTGAATTTCGCTTGCATACTTACAATAACATCCACATATTTTTCTTTCTTCTTAAATTCATATAGTAGCAAAGAAATTTCAGTTATATGTACTAAAGCCGTAGTAATTGTTGGGTAATATGCGCCAGAAAACACAACAGTAGCAGTATAAAATTTATGTAAAAATTTAACAACATCATTAATGACATCCCAAGTATCACTTGTTAACATACGTCTAGTATCGGTACAATGTGCATTAACAACTTCAGTAATAGGAAATCTATATTTGTAGCAACATTTTAAAAATATATATGTATAATTCCATCTAGTAACAACTTCGTCTGGCATGAATCTAGGTGTAAGGTTATACTGCATACACTTTGTTTTAAATTCTTTTATTCTAGATTGTCTATTATTTTCCTGAATAACACCAACTGCTCTTCTAACATGAGTAATCTCAACTGAAAATAAATCAAGGCCACTTTTAACAATTAAATTATAAACATGACATGCACACCTAACATGCAAAATATCGTCAAGAGGTGGTTGGAAATGCAATTTTATTTGAAACTGCAGCATTATTGTTTGAAGCATTATCAAAAGACATACACAAAACTTTTTGGTTTAGATTATAAAATTCAACAACATCAACAATTGTACTACTTATAAAGGTAGTAATATGACTCTGATCTTCATCATATTTAAAAGCGATATTACGTTTTTGCATACAAGTATTATCATCTATCCAATGGCATGTAATTGTCAAATAATCATTTCCATTAACAGCATGACCAATAGCAGAAGTTAGACATACTTTAGAAGGAAGGTGACTAAATAAATAACGTATGTATGTTTGATATTTTCCATGAAGTATAAAGATATCTGCTCTACAAGTACTTCTAGGGATACCTTTAAATAAATGATTGTAAATCATTTGACTATACGTAATAAGATACGATGAAGAAGCAAAAGAAAAAGGTAAACAACCCAAAGTAATCATTTTTGCTAGTTCCTATCGATCCCTCATTTTATTATATTTTAATAGACCTCCAGTAGTATGGTTAAAAGTTGTTTGACTTCCATCCCTATTAACTCCCCATTCTATAGGATGGATACCCGACATATGTCTAGTAAGTGTCTCAGTCCCCCCTAAATTACCTCCGGTCAAATGTTTAAAAGTTTCATTACATAGTTTGCACTTAACTCTACCAGTACCTTCTATTATTTCAAAAAATTTCCAAACCGGACTTCTTTTTTTACGAGTAGAAGTTGGAGCAACTGGTGGTCTTCTACCCCTTGTAGCACTAGCAACTCCAACTCCAATACTACCAACATTTCCACTACTAGGTGTATGTGTTATCTCATCTTCTATTCCAATTTCATGATCTTCTATTCCATAATCTTCTTGTAATTGTTCATAATCAATCTCTACATCTTGCAAATTAGGCGATGATTCAGAAACATGTGTTATTGGGTCATTACTATTACTACCAGAAGCAACAGGACTACCTCTTTTTTTACTTCCACCCCTACCAGTAACTTTTCTACATGCTCTTTTAGCAACATTAAACATATTGTAAAAATTAAAATATAATCAAATATGCAATTAAAATATTAAATAAGAGAAATAGTTGGAGGGAGTGCACCGAACTTGACAATAAATTGAGCACTTGATTACGCAAATCCGGTGTTACCACGAACAAACTTCAAGCAAGTATTTCAATTTTGAACTTCAAGCTTCAAATTCCGAATGACAAATTGCGATAAATTAAATTCGGGAAAGAGTAACAAATGAAATATGTAATCTTGCAAATTGAATGGAAGAGATAGATTGATAATTTGAGAATTGAGATTGGGATAAGATTTTTGAGTGAAGAAATGAAGAAGAGATGAGGGGTATTTATAGATTTTAAGAAGGGTTAATATTGTAATTTAATAAATACCAAAATAAAATGAAAAATGACCATTTTTGCAAGAAATCCGTTGGCCAACGGATCTGTAGCCGTTGCCAACGGAAATGTGGGCCCCATCAATTCAAAATTTTAAAAAAAAAAAGTTACCGTTGAACCGGGCCGGTCCGGTCCGGGCTGTACCAGTTCACGGTACTGTTCACGTACCGGGCCGGTCCGGTCCGGTCCGGTTCCGAATAAAAAAAATTATTAACGGACCAACCCCCTACCCCCTATCAACCTAGCCCAGCCCGGCCCCCCTACCGGTCTGGTTCGGTCCCGGGTTGTACCGGTCCGGTCCGGGCCGGTCCCGGGTCAACCCGGCCCGGTTGACGGGTCTACTTCAGGCAGGGCTACTAAAATGCTGAAGTTTTGCATGACTGCCTTCGTATTTCAACCCCGTATGCTGAAGTTTTGCGAAAAAGCGAATATGCTTATATTTTTTTTGCAAAATGGATATAGTTAAAACGTGATATAAAAAGTGGGCATAGATGCAAATGCCCGGAAAAATTACACAATTTGACCTTTAGAGCAAAAAATACTACTCGTGCCAATGTTAGTCAATTCATAAAATACTGTAAGTACTAGCCAAAATACCATTAATATTAGCCCAAAATCCTCTTTTTATTACAAATTGGCTCATGATTCCTTCTCTTTTTTGTCGCTTTCAGCTCTCCATCTCAAATTGATATGAGTGCATTGATTTGATGAATTCACTTTGGTATAAAATTAAGGATTGAGCTTCCAATTAAGAAGTTGTAATAATTAAGAATATATATATATTATCTACCCAATTAAGGAGAAATCTAAATCGTACAAAATTCGTATCTTGTACGAAAGATTGTGATTCATGGTAAAAATTTCCTTTATAAAACTTCAACAAAGTCATTGGATCTCACTTAAGCTTGAATTTGAAATTTGAGTTTTCGAAATTAGGATTTTCTTCGAGTGGTGTTGTTGGAATATATTAGGTATATTTTGGTGAATTTTGAATCTCAATTTTGTAATGATTTGATGGAAATTTAATGTGGTTTGAACTGAAATTTGAACCAAATTCGAAGTAGAAGATTGAATATGGAAGAAATTGATATATGCATCATCATTGTATATCTCTGATGTATCATTTGTGTATTCCGTACGTATCAAATGTCTACCCCTTATGTATGTCATGTATATCCATGTATACCTACGCGTGATATATATAATATACATGTTAGATACATATATTATAGAGAAAATTTTAAACTCGATTTTAACTATGGATTTTGACTCTAAAGTAATGCAATTCAACTCCATTCTTTCTTAAATTTTATATATTGTATTATCTATGTGTTTTCAATAAATTTTGGTCATATCCATTGGAAAAAAACTTTTTCTGCTTAGGGTTCATTTTGTATATCATTACTAATGAATTTTAATTTCAAACCAATCCAAATCACCTCTAATCTCACTCAAATTTTAATATTGCATTGTTTATGTGTTTCGATGAATTTTAATCATATCCATTAAAATTATTTTTTGTCTAAGTTTATTGAATGTCATATAATATTGGTAATATTTTATGGATATTTTTGGTCGTATGATTTAATGGCTAATTGTTGTTACCATTGTATATTTATCTGTAATGGTCTGGTCGGACGTTTTGAGCTTAAGCATTCTGTTTGGTAATTTAGAGACTTGAGTAGCCTTATATATATATATATATATATATATATATATATATATATATATATATATATATATATATATATATATATATATATATATATATATATATATATATATATATAAAATGCATTATGACTTGCGTGTATGGTTGATTTTAATGTTCGAGAGGTTCAAGATTCGCTTTGAATAGTGATTCTCAATTTGAAAGCTTTAAGTTAAAAACTTGATTAAGGTTTAACTTTTGATTAAATGACCTTGAAATCAATATTTGATGATTTTAATAGGTTTGGTAATTTTGGACTTAGACGTATGTTTAGATTTGAGTTTGGATGCTCCTAAAAGGTTTTGGCTCTATTTGTCGAAAATTGACAATCTGAATAGTTGAAGAGTTCATAGGTTTGACCGAAAGTTGACTACGATGTTATGGAACTCCTATTGTGGTTTTTAGACCTTGAATAGGTCCATTTAGTTGATTCGACCTTGTGGGCAAAATTTGGTTATGATCTAAAATGTCGAAGCGTGGTTCGAATGCGTTCGTCGAAGTTTTATTTTTCGAAAATTAAAAGATTAATGTGATATTTCAATTCTTGATTTGATGTCATTTGTGGTATTTCTAGCCTTTGGATAAGTTTGAATAATGTATTTGGGTATTTTGATATGATTGGACAGAGTATTAAGGGGTTCAGATGTGTTTTAGGGTGGCTTAAGATAATTTCAAATGAGTTTGCATAGTTGGTTTCTGGTTATCTCCAATAAGCTTCGCAATTGCGTGAGTAGATTCGTGATAGGGTAGCATGTTTTGGGAGTTGGGTCAGTATTCTTTATGGTAAAGATATAGGTCCGCATTCACGTAGTATTGGCGTCCAGGAGCATCGCGCTTGCGATAAGGAGGTTGTGTTCATATAGAGGTAGAGGTAGGTTGTGGCTGGTCTTCACGATCGCGTTGGAGGGCTCGCATTCATGAAGATGTGGAGCTAGAAGGGGAGGATTTAGACTTCGCGTTCACAAAGATGTTGATTGCATTCGCAGGGGAGTGGAGACTATTGGCTATTATAGCCGCGTGGTTGATGCCGCAATCGCAAAGGGTATTTTGGTAGTGGCTTTGAATTATGGTTCGAGAACATGGTTGGGGTCGCACTAGCAAATAATAGTGTTGGGCAGACTACTTAAGTTGTTATTTTCGGGATTTTACCCGTTCTTTCATATTTTGCGTCGTAAACTTCGAGATGAGAAGTTTTTCAAGAGAAATTCTAACACTACATTGGAGGTATGAAAATTTTCACTTGGATATGACACTCACACTTTTCTTCGAGAGGCTACAAGGCATCTAGGAAACTTTTCTTTCTTTATCATCCTTATCATGTGACTTTGATTTAGCTTGAAGCCTAAACCTTTAGTTTCTTTCTCTTCGATTCGTAAGCGGTGACTTGAAGGCAAGTCAAGTGGAATTAGAAAAAGTTGGTCAGTTTAACATTGGTTTGGATCAGCATGGTAAAAGAAACGACTAGTTCCTTTGGTCCGATAGAGCTTTACAAGTATTTTGTGGAAATACTTTTGGGTTTGGCAGTCTGTGTGACTTAGTTAATTTAGAGGGATTCCGCTATGATGGTTTGGTTATGTGAAAATGAGTTTCGACAAGGTTACAATATGTTTGACCACGGCATGAGGTTGATGTCTTTGTCATGACCCAAACCCCGGTCGTAATGGAGCCAAACGACTTGTTAGGCAAACCCGACCATTTAAACCTTCCCAGCCAAGTGATTAACTTAGGTACCAAATTTAACATAAAATCTCAATTTGAAATAATAGAAAATACTGCGGAAAATGTTATCAAAGCAATAACAGCCCAAAGGATCCAGCGTCACAAGTCTGAGCCTCTAATACAACCGAACAGTATCCTATACAAAGGAAAAGTCTAGATACGGAAACAAAAGATAGATAGAGGAGAGGTCAGGTTCTGCGGACGCCAGCAACTACCTTGACAACTCCGGTACTGAACTGAAAAGTAGCAGCTATTCGTAGCTAAGCCTCCAGGATCCCTTTATCTGCACACAGGGTGCAAGGAGTAGAGTGAGTACTTCTAACTCAGTGAGTAATAGCAATAAATAACAACTGAATGTAAGAAATCCGGTAAGAACACTATACAGTTCTAATATCAATAGTAACGACAGTGAATATTGCTAAACAGGGGAGAGAATCTGATAAATACTTCTCTTTTTTCCGTCCGACCAGTTACTAACACTGCTACGGGACGCAGCCCGATCCAATACCATATATATAATGTTGTGGACCGCAGCCCGATCTAATATAATATATATAATGTTGTGGTGCACAATCCGATTTAATATAATATATATAATGTTGCGGCGCGCAGCCCGGTCCAATATAATATATATATAATGCAGCGACACGCAACCCGATCCAATAATATAGTACTGCGCTCACTGGGGGTGTGTGCAGACTCTGGAGGGGCTCCTTCAGCCCAAGCGCTATAATACTACAGCGTGCAGTCTGATCCATATAATATATCGTTGTGGTGTGTAGTCCAGTCCATATAATATATCGCTGCGGCATGTAGCCCGATCCATATAATATATATAATGTTGCGGGGTGCAGCCCGATCCAATATAATATATATAATGCTGCGGTGTGTAGCCCGATCCAATATAATATACATAATGCTGCAGCGTGCAGCCCGATCCAATATAATATATATAATATTGCGGCGTGCAGCCTAATCCAACACATATATATGTATATACTGCTGCGGCGTGCACCCCAATCCGGTATATATCAAATACCCTCACTACGGGGTCCTTGACCCCTCTCAGTCAATATAGACTTGGCCTCTCGGGCCCCCTCAGCTAAGACAGGGTATTCAACCCTAGGTATTGCTCATTTAGGGTGCAAGTTACTATGTCCAGTTTAATTCATGATTTACAGTCAAATCCAGAACAGATGGTATGTGTTCAATAGGTAAAGTGAGGTCAATCGGCTCAACATGCTCCCTAGGATTTCTACAGATCGGCATAAGGCCCCAAACATGACAACTAGCCCAAAATATACAGGTACAAGCTATGTCCCAGTCAAAAAGGTACAGTAACACATCAATCGGGATGGACCAAGTCCGAGTCCCAGCAGAAACGTCACCACGCTCATCATATGATGCGTGTTTTATCTCAACATAGGACCGCATAGTGCAAATACGAGGTTTCAAATCCTCAGTATATCATTCATAACCATTACTCACCTCAAACCGGCCAAAATCCTAGTTCGCCTTGCGCTTTCCTCGCAAATCGACCTGCTCGGGCGTAGAATTTGACCAAAACCACAGGGAATATGTTATAATAGGCTAATGAGACATAACCCAATAGAAAGAACTCGAAAAACACCCAAAATCACGAAATTGGCAAAACCCTAGCCCCGGGCCCACTTCTCGAAAAATTACAAAATTTACATCACCGGAATCCTCGTCACGCCACGAGTCCGTACATATCAAATTTACAAGAATAGAAGTCCATTTGGCCCCTCAAATCAACACTTTAAGATCACTTGGGTTTCAAGCTCTAACCACCATTTTTAACTTTAAAAACCTTGAATCCTTAGCGTTTAATCCATGTTTTTACACTATAATGACATACTCTAAGTCCAAGAATCCATACCTGATGATTTCCCCCAAAATCCTCTTCAAAATTGCTCCCAAACTAGCCTTATTCCAAGGTCCAAATGTTCTCCTCTTTTCAAACTTGTGAAACCACTGTTCATTATACCCAGCATGATTTCCGCTTTGACGGTCATACCTCCGTTTATGCGGCTCTCGCTTCTGCGGCCTTTCGACCACTTTTGCGGTCCAACCTTTTCTCCCAGTGACTGCTTTTGTGGTCAACTATCACTTACGCGGTCACCGCTTATGCGGTTATCCTTCTGCATCTGCGATCCAGGCCAACTCCCTCATTCGCCGCTTTTACGACAATCATTTCTGATTCTGCGGATTCCTCATCTCCAGGCCAAATCGCTTCTGCGACCTCACGTCCGCTTTTGTGGACTCGCTTAGGCAAAAAGGTTTCGCTTATGCAAAACTACCCAGCTCCACTTCAGACTGCTTATGCGACCAATATCACGCTTCCGCGAAGCCGCTTCTGCGGTCCATTTCCGCAGAAGCGCTCATACCAGATACTAGCAAGATCTGCCACTTCTCAACTTGAGATTTCATCCCGATAGCCATCCGAAATTACCCTGAGGCCCCCGGGACCTCAACTAAATGTACCAACACATCCCAAAACCTCATACTAACTTGTTCCAATCCTCAAAACACATCAAACAACGCTAAAACCATTAAAACACATCAGATTCAAGCCTAATTTTCTTCAAAGCTTCCGAAACTCGCATGCGATAAAAAACCCAACCAAATGATGCTCGAATGACCTGAAAATTTGCAGACATATCCAAAATCACCTAACGAAGCTACTGCAACTCTCGGAATTCCATTCCGACCCTCGGATCAAAATCTCACCTACCAACCGGAATCCGCCAAAATTCAAATTTCGCCAATTCAAGCCTAATTCTACACCGGACCTCCATATTAATTTCCGATTGCACTCCTAAGTCAAAAATCATCCCCCGAAGCTAACCGAACCACTGAAATTCACATCCGAGCCCTATAACCACATAGTCAACTTCTGGTTGACTTTTCTAATTCAAGCTTTCTTTTAAGAAGCTATGTGCCTTATTTCCAACCAAAACCAATTCAATTACTCGAATAACTTTAATACTGATATTGATACATGAAGCAACACCATTAGGGGGAAAACATGACGGTAACTCACATGACGACGAGTCGGGTCGTCACAGTCTTTTAGTTTGGAAAGTTTGTTGTGTGTTGTGATTTTCTCCTGCATTGAGTTAAGTTGGAGATTTTTGGTTGATGAAATTTCTATGAGGAGGACCATACTACTTGCGATTCAAAGTTGATAATGGGGTTCTCGTGTTTTCATATAATAGCATGTTAGATGTGGTGGACTGTGTGAGATTGGGACTAAATTACCAAGGTTGCAATTCAATTTTGAAAGGAAGGTCATGAGTTCTATACTACATGAGAGATTTCAAATGTTTGAGAAAATGCTAGCACTTTCTTGTATCACTTGAGAAGGGTGCATGGTGTAAAAGACGCATTTTGAATTGATTTGCGGGTGCTTGACTAGTACTACGAAAATTGCGTGGTTGATGACTATTGAGGTTCAGGTTTGCTACTCGATGTAGGAGATTTGTGGAAGTATTTCTCATGAGGTGATTGTGTATGCATAATGGGGCAATCATTTTAGTGGAAGAGTCAGATATCAGGTATGGATATTCTCGTATTCTTGAGGTGTAGAGATTAAATTCTCTTAGAGGAAGATTATCCCTTTGGTTGCAGACTATGAAAATATATTAAAAGTTAGACGCCCAATTGTATATGCTATGGATAGATCGATATGGAACTTTGGTAGACTGTTTACTTATATTAGAATGGTTTGAATCGGCTTGGGGCCCATTGGTAGGCCTAATGAGAATGTGTACTCTATACTGAATTGGAGTTGCTTACTCACCACATCAGTTGCACTAGGTGTGTCATCGCGTAGAATCGATCTTATTCATTCCCTGTTATGTACCATTTGTTACTTTTTTATGCTATGATGGGTGGTGAGACTACTTGATTATTCAAACGCATATTGTGATATTGTTTTGGGCCTTGCAGCAACGTACAATAGAAATGAATCTTTAGATATTGTTTCGCTGATTGTACCTTAGTCGTGCATACCTTTACCCTGGTGCATTATGCTATTAATATCCCCTGGTTATGCATTATATGTGCTTATTATTGACTCACATATGTGTCTAATGAATATGAGAGCTTTGGGTCAATGTGGATTGTTATGTTTAGATACAGACTCCTTATGTTTTTTTTGTGTGTTTTATTTAGATTCATAGAATTGTACTTTCATGGTTGTATCTACTAGACTTCTTGGATAGTTCTTTATTTGGTTCTCTTTTCATTATTGGTCACATTCAAGTTGTTGCTTGGTTAGTGCACGGATTGCTATAATACTGCAGTGAGATTCAACTAAATCATTCATAAGCTCATGTAACACAAACCATATAATACCTCAAATCATATGCGAATCTCACATTCATCCTTGTAATAGTCAAGCAAACTCTCACAAGCGTTCCAAACTCAAATTACAACACATGTAGTTCACTGGTAAAAGAGAATTCGCTACAAAACAACATAGGAATCATACAACCCTCAGGATACCTCGCAAGGGACGCACCTACCTTGTCTCAAGCTGAACAATCATAACTATTTCGCGATCACTTAATCTTATGAGTTTGAACTCATATCACGACATGAAAATCTACTTCATTCCTCAACTAAAAAACATGAAAAGATCCTTTAAAACACCCATATCTCGAGACTATACGCACAATCTTCAAACTTACTTGTCTTTTAGACGATTTCAGTGAAAAAATATTGGGTTTCACTGATATAATTGAAAAGCGAAACTATTTTCGGAAAACTATGAAAAGGCTGAGCATTTTATATTTGAGTTACTTCTTTATAATTGCTTTACGTTGTTATGAATTGTTTTTGGCCATTGGTGTTGGCCCCGACCTATGTTCCAGCTCGTCATTACTTTCAACCTAAGGTTCGGTTTGTTACTTACCAGTATACTGGGTCGGTTGTACAGTTGTACTGATACTACATTTATGCACATTGCGTGTAGATGTTGGCTGATATTGTCACTATGTCCGATGGCGGTTGGATTTTAAGATGTACTTGCTTCCTTGTCGTAGATGCCTCTTATTCATGGTCGCTTTAGATTGTAAATTTTATTTATGTACTTTTCAAACAGAAGATGTATTTACTTCATATCAGTTTTGTGAACTCTATTCTTAGAAGCTCATGATTTGTACTACCAATCCTTTGGAAAGGTATAAGATTCAGATAATTCCTTTGTTTAATTGTCTTTTTGATATTATTGAAATTGGTAAATTACTAGATGGCTTACCTAGAGGGTTGGGTTAGGTGTCATCATGACTAGTGAATTTTGGGTCGTGACAGTTTGGTACCAGAGCTCTAGGTTCATGGGTTCTACAAGTCATGAGCAAGTGTCTAGCAGGGTCTTTGTCACGACCCCAGTTCACCCTCTGTGAACATGTCGCGATGGAATCTAGTCCCTATGACTAGGTAAGCCTAACAATGTGAAAAAATAACATAACTTGCGGAATAATTAATTAAAACTGAACAAATAAAAGAAAAATTGTATATAAATGCCACTCGATATATACAACTCAATAATGCAGAAGTCTACAATATCACCCCAAAACTCGAAAACTCACGGGAACACAAGCTATAAGAAGAAGAACTGTAAATGCTCTAATCTCTAGAAATGTCTACAACAAGAATACGATATAAGGCTAACTACTATAGATAGAGTAAAGAAGGAGACTCTTCAGTCTGCAGACGCGACAGACGTACCTGGAAGTCTCTGTAGCTCTCCCTGCCTCAAGGATAGTGCGCCTGGGTGGAGGTACCTGGATCTGCACATGAAAAAAATTCACAGAAGGGGCATGAGTACACCACAGTGATACTCAGTAAGTGACAAGCCTAACCTCGGTCGGGTGGTGACGAGGAAGGTCAGAGACCTACTGAGATTAAATATAATAATAAGCCTTGCAATAGTATGAAATAAACAGGAATAACGAATAAAACTATAAAGTAAGACAAGTTATACGAAGCAACAATAACACGCAGAGAATAAGGTAACACAGAGTAAAATAGCTTAATATCAGTACCAACAACCGTCCTGTAGCCTATTTCATCAACTGTCCGAGGAGCTCCTGGGATATCGTCCCGTAGTCTATCATATGAGTATATCCGAAGGATCTCCCGGGATACCATCCCGCAGTCCAACTATCAATGTGCAGGGGATCTACCATGAATCTAACTCGTAGTGCCAAAGTAAAAGTGCAGGGAGATCTACCGGGAATCTAACCTGTAGTCCCAAAGTAAACAAATAAAGAGGAACAACCGGAATCCCACATCCAAAGTCCCAATGTAAATGCACAACCACAGCTAGAAGATATTCAGAAATGAAGTACAAAAATACAAGCAACAAGTAGTCCTAGCTTAACATGCTTCACGTAGTACAGTTAGGGAAACATAAGCAAATAGGAAATTTAAATCGACTAAATATGCTTTTCTAAGCTATTACAAGTTATAATGGCAAGTAGAATAAAGCAAATACGAAAGAAACTGAGTCTCAATATTTTAAGTAAAAATCGGGTTTTCAACAATTAGCTCAAGTACGCGCTCGTCACCTCGCATGCAAGGCATTCAACTACCAAATATCATATCCTAAGGAGAAAGGTCCTTAAAACAAGTAGACAGGCCAGTTACCTTGAACCGGCTCGAAAATCAACTAGAAACTACTCCTTTACCAGGAGTATCTGACTTCAAATGGCCCAAATCTTTTCAATTCAATTACATATCGTAAATAGAATTGAAAGCAACTGCTTCTACTATTTAATTCAAAGCTAAGACGCGAAATGAGGTAAAATAACCAAAACGTCCCTCAAGCCAACGTCTCGGAATCGAATAATTTTTATATTTTTAGAACCTTTGTACTCTCACGAGTCTAACCGTATAAAAATCTCCCAAATCGGAGGTCAAACACCTACTCAAAACTCTATAGTTTTGTCTATGAAGTTTTCCCCATTTTTCATTCAAAAATCCGAAATTAAGGATGAATTCGTGATTAGAAGAATAAGGGAGTAGAGAATCGTTAACCAGTATTTTTCCGCGAAAAACCTTCAAAACTTCTCCCAAATCCAAGCTCCCAAGCTTGTGTTTTGATAAAAATGGCTAACCCTCGGTTTTGAAATGCTTATAACATTCCAGATATTTGAAGCATCGCCAACGCGGAAGTACTCTCGCGTTCGCGAAGAAGAAAAATAGGGATTGCCAAAAATGCATTTCGTAATCACGAGGAGTATAATGCAACGCGAAGGTCTGGTCTCTCGAAACTACGCGAACGCGACGAGTGAAACACGAATGCGATGAAGAAAAATGGGCTCAGCCAAATGGAACTATGCAAAAGCGATGTTTGGGCTGCGAACGTATGAAGGCTGGTCGCGAACACGAAGGAGGAACTGGCCCCCCCTCCAAGATTACACTACGCGAACGCGAGAGAGGGGCCGCGACCGCGAAGAACAAATAGTCTGCAACAGTTGAGGTTTAGTTTTCTTCAATTTTTAACAACACAAAAATGCCCCATTGAGCATCTGAAATACACCCGAGGCCCCGGGACCCCAACCAAACATATGAACATTCCCCATAACATCATTCAAACTTATAACAATCCTTAAACAACCTAAAACAATGCCAGAAACTCAAATTAATCAAGGATTTGAGCCTAAGAACTTCAAATTTCATAGAATACGCTTTCGATAAAAAACCCTACCAAAACACGTCCGCATGACCTGAAATTTTGCAAACACATCCCAAACAACATTAAGGAGATACTGAAACTTCCAAAATTCCATTTAGAACCTCGGATCAAAACTCATTATCGGACCGGAAACTTTAAAAATTCAAACTTCGGCATTTTAAGCATATATGAGCTACAGACTTCCAAAATGCATTCCGAACACGCTTCCAACCCCAAAATTACCTAACGGAGATAAAGAAACCATCAGATTCCAATTCTGAGGTCGTTCTCATACTGTTCCTACTACGGACCACTTTCTAACCCTTAAGCTCTCATTTAGGTATTAAGTGTCCCAAAACTCTTCAAAACCCAACACCGAACGTCCCAGTAAACCAAAATAGCATAATTGAACTTAGGGAAAGTAGTTAATAGTGGATCAAGGCATTAATTCTTAAGACAATTGGTTGGGTTATTCACACTCTTGCGAATCGATATGATGGCGCCCATACCTATCTTTGAGAGGTACATGGCATTTAGGATATTCTTTCCTTATTTTGCGATATCGGTTCAGCTTGAAGAGTAATCATTTGAATTCCTTTCATGCATTTGTATGCGCACATGAGCGCTCAGTATCAGTTGTGCATCGACGCCTTGTGATTTCATAGATGAGGTGTGAGATATGATTTCAGTATATCGATGATGGGCCATTCTGGAGGAGTTGAGGCTGGTTTTGACTATAGTTTGAGCATAGAGATGTTGATGATGTGAGCACGTGACTTTGGACTTATATATACGGTAGCATCCCTATGAGTGGAATTTATTACTAGATGAGTGGTCGGATGGCTATATGATAGGTATGATGTGACTACGTATGTGTTCAGATAAATTGGATTTGACGAAAAGAGTTTGATTGAGATGTAAATTGGATGCTTGATTTCCGTCTTGATTCCCAAAAAACTATTCAATAGTAAATTTGAATGACGTGACACCGTACAACATGAGAAAAATGCATCTCTATGTTTATATGTCATGTGCAAGTCAAATGCGATGCAACTCAGTGATAGAACCATATGAATACTCTAAGAGTATCAATTCACTAAATCTTCCCAGTCACTCAATCCTCACAGTCACTTCGTCTTCACAATCACTCTGTCTTCACTATCACTCAGTCATCCCAATCACTCAGCACTTGACACTCGCACTCAGTAGGTGTTAGATAATACGCTTAACGCTAGAGGGGGGGGGGGGTGAATAGCGTTATAATAAAATTTAGCGTAAACTTGCGGAAATTAAAATTTGCAGGAAATAATTAAGTGCGTTAAATAAACAAAAAGGAAAGAACGCACCGATGTATTCTGGTTCACCACAACACGTGGCTAGTCCAGTCCCCGAGAGACTCTCTCGAGATTTTCCACTAACTTGTCAAGCTTACGGGTGCTCAACAAACCTTTACAACTTAAGGACACAAACCTTAACACCTTTGCTCGGAGATACAACACTCCAAGACTTCAACCAAGGAAACACAAGTTCCTTACAACAAGAGAATCACAATTCTCTTACAAGTGTACAAAACACTAAACACTCAAACAAAACACTCCTTATGAGTAGATATGAGTAAAAGAAGTAAGCTCAAGATCACAACAACTATGGACAAGACTTTGGCTCTCAAAAGCTTTATGAAACGAATATAAAATGATAAACAATAGTATGCAAGCTTATAGCAATAGAATGATCAGTTGTTGTGTGTTGTTGTGTTTAAAACACTGAAATGAAGCTGTATTTATAGTTGAAAAACTTGGCATTACCGTTGCCTAATTGCCAATTAAGAGTTGCTGATTTTACTCTGTGACAATCGATTGTCAGGAAGCCACAATCGATTGTTTGCCAATCGTTCCAAAAATCAATCCCAAATTTTACGCTTAACAATCGATTGTCCAAGATCAACAATCGATTATTGGCAACGTTCAAAAAATCATTTCCAGATTTTACGTAAAATAATTGATTATACCAAATCAATAATCGATTATTCAGCAACATTTAAAAAATCCTTTCCAGATTTTAATTTCAACAATCGATTGTACAAAATCAACAATCGATTATTCAGCAACGTTTAAAAAAACTTTTTCAGATTTTAATATCAACAATCGATTGTACAAAATCAACAATCGATTACCTGGCGGTATTTGAAAACTTTACGACAACGGTCAGCTTCACAATCGATTGTGCAATGTTAACAATCGATTATTTATCAGACTTTGAAAATCATTTTAGACACTGCTCGTGACAATCGATTGTTATATACTCACAATCGATTATTTAATAACTTTGAAAAAGTCTGGAAGACACTGCCTCAACACAATCGAATGTCATATGTTCACAATCGATTATTTTGTGACTTTTAAAAATCTGATGGACACTGTCTCTTCACAATCGATTGTCATTAGCTTCACAATCGATTATTCTGAGTTTTGAAAAACTTTGATGTACACTGCCTCATCACAATCGATTGTCATAAGGTTCACAATCGATTGTCATGCAGGTTTGAAAAACCCGATGCTCACTGCCTTAACGCAATCGATTGTCATTTGTTCCCAATCGATTGTCATGCAGTCTTGGCTTAACATAATCGATTATCATAAGTACATAATCGATTATCTTAGTCCAGTTTTTAGAGGCATGTTTAAAAATCATTTTGACTAATGAAAATATGCATGATTTAAAATCATTTAGCATTAAATTAAATATGCATGATTTTGTAAAAATAATTTTACGAGAGAAGCCATGTCATGAGTCAAGTTGTTGGATCAAGAACACAATTAAGAACGACTCATTTAAACTATAAAACTTTGTCTTGTGCTTGAATCTCGTTATCCACCAATTGTGCGCTTGTACTTGAACTTCGTCATATATCAATTTGCGCTTCGTTAGTCATTCATCAAAACCTACACATAAGAACACACGTTTTAGTATAAAGCCTTGAGAACGTGTTTCCAACAATTTCCCCCTTTTTGATAATGGCAAACTTTAAGCGGGTTATGCAAATTAAACAGTTTATAAAGATGATTCAAGACAAGTATATGTATGCCTCAACAAGTATGCAATTTGTTCCCCCTCAATATATGAATTCCCCCTCAATTTAAGCTTATAAATATTGAGAGTGCATACCCGTTATCTTCCCCCTTTTGCCATTAGCAAAAATAATATAAGAAGATGCCAAAGATGTAAATAATCTTGTTTATTTATTGGAAAGAAGATTACAGTAATCGGGAAGACAATGCAACATAAAAACAAACTTAATAACAACAAACAAAGAAATTATTCATTTCCATCATCTCCCGCATCATCATCCGGCGCTGCTTCATATGGAATAAGACCCGCATAAGGATAATGAACATGGTCAAAATATCCATGGATCTCATGAGTTAATTGACCAAGAGAAGAGGTCAATGAAGCAATTTGGTCGGAAATTGATTGGAGGGTAGGCTCTTGAGCTGGACGAGTTCGACGGGTTGGAGGAGGAGCAGGCGCTGTATGGTCACCGTCATAATGAAAGGAGGATTCTGAAATTTCCCACTTCTTGGTACTCTTTTTGAGAGGACCGTCGGAAGTGATGAATCCGGAGGCTTCAAGAAAGTTCATGATGAGGAGAGCATAAGGAAGAGGCCTATCATCTCCGATAGCGTCACGCATGTGAATCTTGACTAACCGACACCAACTGATGTTAGCTCCGGTTATTATGGCATGCATGAGCTTGGTGTCCTCTTGGGAAATGGTAGTATGGTTATGCTTACGAGGCTTGAGGACTCGGGTGATGAAATAGAAAATCAACCGATAATTGGGATCCATTCCCGTAATTGTAGGACAACGGGAAGAAAGATTTGGATCATAAGAAGTAAGACCGGTTTGATGTAGGAGGGTTGTTTCATCAAAAAGGGCTCCGGCCTCTCCGGTGTACCGAAAAATGTCTTCACCATTACGAGGAAGATGGGCAATGGTATGGAGGTTTTCATCGGAGATAAGAATTTGAACACCGTTTATATTTGTCACAAGATCACCGTCATCATCCTCATGAAGGTTGGAGTAAAATGCTTGAATTAAAGTAGTATTGATGTAAGGATGGGTAAGAAGTAAGAAGTCAAGAAGTTGACAGTTTTTGAGTATATTTGCAGCAGGGCCATAAGATTCAAGATACTTTTTGGTTGAAAAACGGGGAGGAAGATTGTCGCGCTTTTCAAATTTTGTTAAAAATCGAGTAAGCTCGATGTCAGAATTAAAATAAAGAACGGAACCATCTTGGTAAGGATAGTTTGGAGCAGCAGAGGAGGATGCACTATGCCTAGCAGAACGGGAATGTTTGGAGTGACGGCCCGGCATTTTTACTAAGTATTGCTGGAATTTGCAAGAGTCTTGAAAGAGTTTTGATAGTTTGAGAGCTAAAATTGATGCTTGAGTGAATAAAAATAAACATATATGGAGCCTATTTATAGAGGGGAGAAAGGCATTTCATTAATGGAAGAAATCTGCAGAAAATTGAAAGCTGAAACAGTCAGAAACGGTAAAAATAAATCTTACTGACCGTTAGACAATCGATTGTTGGGATGAGATAATCGATTGTCATTAAGATTTGACTGAATCTCGGAACTGACACAAATCGATTGCAGAATCAAACGGTAACAATTTTGAAGTTCTGACATAAAATAATCGATTGTCAAAATATGGTAATCGATTGTTATGCTCCAGTGAGCATAGTGATTTTCTGACTCGGAAAATAATCGATTATATATATGGAACAATCGATTGTTGTAGAAAAGCAGTACTGAATTGCTGAGACGGTAATCGATTAAATAGCTAAAAAATCGATTGTTAAACAAAACTTCATAATAAGCATAAACTATAAATGATCGATTAGTGATACTTGCTAATCGATTTTCTGCACAGTAAAATAATCGATTATTTGCTGTAACAATCGATTGTTTTATGCCATTTCTTTATAGTTCCCCCTACATTTAGGGCGATACCTGCAAAATAGAATTAGATGTCTCCGACGCTCAAGTCAGTAATTTGTAAAGAAATAGTAACTTAAACTAGTGTGGCCGAGTGAGAGCGTGATCTCTTAAGAAGTGTGTCCTAGGGTGTTCTTAAGAGTGTTTCGGGTACTTACCTTTTCTCCGACGTCGCAAATTACCTGTTCGAGAGGGTGATCTTTGATTGTCCTCCACTCGTTAGGCGTTTTCGTTTCATTCTCCAATTGTGGCGCTTCCTCCGTTGGTTGTTTCAAAGATTCGTCTTGATTTTCTTTAGGCGTTTTCTCTTGTATTTTGTCTTTCAAGCTATCTAAGATACCTGCAAGATCAAAACCAGTATCCTTTCTCGCCAAGCGAGCATTATTTTCGGCAAATACAACATGAGGGGATTCCTCCACAGTTTCGGTTCTTTTATTAAAGACCCTATATGCTTTGCTACGTGAAGAATAACCAATGAAAATTCCCTCATCGGACTTAGCATCAAATTTTCCCAATTGATATAGAATACTCTAAGATGGGAGATATTTGGTTTCCTTCCCTTATAGAGTCCATAGGGAGTTTTCATGAGTATAGGCCTTATGACTACTCTATTTAAGATGTAGCATGCGGTACTCACGGCATCTGCCCAAAAATGTTTGGGAATCTTAGCCTCTTCGAGCATGGTTCTAGCCATCTCTTCGAGACACCTATTTTTCCTTTCCACCACCCCATTTTGTTGTGGTGTTCGTGGAGCGGAAAAGGTATGCTCGATACCGAGTTTGTCACAAAAGTCCGCAAAGAGATTGTGATCAAACTCTCTCCCATGATCACTTCTAATTGAAGTGACGGTTGTTTCCTTCTCGTTTTGAACACGCTTAAGAAAATATTTAAAATTCTGAAAAACATCACTTTTATTGGCAAGAAATAAAGTCCAAGTAAATCTAGAATAATCATCAACAATCACAAAAGCATAACGATTTCTTCCTAGACTTTCAATGCGAGATGGTCCAAATAAATCCATGTGAAGCAATTGCAATGGTCTAGAAGTTGAAACAAAATTTTTGGATTTGAAAGATGCTTTTGTTTGCTTCCCTTTTTGACAAGAATCACAAATAGAGTCATATTCAAATTTCAAATTGGGAAGACCAATAACTAAGTTTAGTGAAATCAATTTGTTCAAAAGATACATGTTTATATGAGCAACTCTACGATGCCATAGCCAAGTATCATCCTCTTTGCTCATAAGACAATCAACATATTCGGGTGAGGAATTAGCAAGATCAATCATATAAATATTATCCACTCTAAAACCACGAAGGGTAATTTTAAAATCACTACGTCTAAACACTAAGCATTCATCCGAATCAAATAGGGCAAGATTTCCCTTGTCACATAATTGACTTATGCTCAAGAGATTATGCTTTAATCCTTTAACAAGTAATATATGCTTAATAGAGGAATTTTCATCCTTACAGACCGATCCGATGCCAATAATCTTTCCTTTATTGTTATCCCCAAAAATCACACTTCCTCCTTCTTTGTGTTCTAGTTGAAGGAATTTGGATTCGTCTCCCGTCATATGTTTGGAGCATCCACTATCAAGGTACCATAGTACACTTGATCCCTTCAAACACACCTACAAAACAAATTAATGCATTTTAGGTACCCATGCCATTTTGGGTCCTTGAGGGTTAGGCATATCATAATGATGCGATTGAGTGATATGTCTATGTCGTGTAAAACATGCAGGGGCAATATGACCAATGCGTCTACAATAATGACAAGTCACGTTGGGGTTATGCATCCTTCTAGGTTCATAGTAACTTGATGGACGAAAATGAATTACTCTATTTTCATTATGACTATTGCGCATTTCATGAGAACCATTTCTCCTACTATTAGTTCTAAAATGAGCAGCATTTCTAGAGTAATGGTCATGTCTAGATGTTCTAAGAGGTTCAAAACGCCTTCTAGTGTTTGGCCTAGAATATGCATCATTTCTAGGGTAGTCATTTCTAGGTGGTAAGTCATTTCTAGGTCTTCTAAAAAGTTCAACATTTGTTCTAGCATGCATATTTGTTCTAGGATTGCTATTTCTACGATAAGCATTTGTTTTATTAATCCTAGGTTGAGCCTTAGGTGGTTGGGGTTTGGAGTCAACCTTTTCTTTAGGCTCATTCTTAAAACCTATGCCATGCTTGGTTGATTTCAAATTAACAAGGACCTTATTCAAATTTTTGTGGGAAGAATTAAACTTATCTAAGGTACCTTTAAGTCTATCTACCTCATTTTCGAGATGCATGCAAGAAGAGCAATTTTTAATAGAACTTTCGGGCTTGTTGGCGCTTCTTTTTCCGAAAAACTTGTTTTCCTCTTTCAGCTTCTCATTTTCTAAAACCAGTTTTTCTAACTCCTTTTCTTTCAAAGAAAACTGTTTTTGAAAATCTTTTTCTTTTAGAGAAGCATTTTCTTTTATGCTCTTGACAGTTTTTGAAGCTTTAATAAATTCAGTATATAGCTCATCAAAAGCAGTTCGCATTTCTTCAATAGTAAAGAAGTTTTTAGAAGAGATTTGACATACCTCATCTTGCTTGTCTTCTTGCGCCATAAGACAAAGGTTTGCGGCTTCGTCTTCTTCTTCTTCGCTTGACTCATCTCCGGAGTCGCCTCCCCAAGAAATGTATGCACGTTGCTTCTTAAAAGGTTTCTTCTCCTTTTTGATGTTTGGGCAATTTGATTTGATGTGCCCGGTTTCACCGCATTCATAGCACTTTATTTGCTCGCCTTGCTTTTTGCCCTTTCGTTCATACTCCTTTCGCATGAACTTTTGAAATCTTTTGATAACGAGTCCAAACTCGTTGTCTCCGTCCTCATCAACTTGAGGTTGGGTTGTGCTTGCCTTAAGCGCTATTCTTTGCCTCCTTTGATCATCAACAAAAGGGTTAAGTATTGTAGATTCATAAGTCTTAAGGTTACCTCTTAATGCGTCGATTGTGACATTTGAGACGCCAATGGATTCTTGAATTGCGTCGGCCTTTGATCGCCATGCCGGAGTGAGACTTCTAAGAATTTTTTGAACAAGTTCTCTATCCGTGAATGTCTTCTTGAGGGCATGTAGGTCATTTACGATTATTGAAAATCGTTCGAACATTTCATCCACCTTTTCACCTTCCTTCATGTGAAATAATTCATAAGCATGGGTTAGGAAATCAATTTTAGCTTCCCTTACCTGGTCCGTACCTTCATACGTAATTTCCCGCTTGTCCCACATTTCCTTTGCCATTGTGCAACACGATATTTTCCTGTAATCATCAGCATTTATAGCACAATATAATAAATTAATTGCTTTAGCATTATTTTGAACCTTTCGGATATCATCCGCGTCATATTCTTCTTCGGACTTGGGAACCCATTCGTTTTCAACCTTTTTGGTTGGAATTTGATTTCCCTTTGTTATCACCTTCCAGAGATGAAAATTGTTTGCTTGAACGAAGATTTTCATTCTCTCCTTCCAGTACGTATAGTTTGTACCGTTGAATAGTGGTGGTTGGGTGGAGCACTGTCCTTCCTCTATTCCTGCAAAAGAACCACGAGTAGAAGCCATGGAAGTTTCTCTCAAACTGTTAAGTCTTCAGAGAGTTGGGCTCTGATACCAATTGTTAGATAATACGCTTAACGCTAGAGGGGGGGTGAATAGCGTTATAATAAAATTTAGCGTAAACTTGCGGAAATTAAAATTTGCAGGAAATAATTAAGTGCGTTAAATAAACAAATAGGAAAGAACGCACCGATGTATTCTTGTTCACCACAACACGTGGCTAGTCCAGTCCCCGAGAGACTCTCTCGAGATTTTCCACTAACTTGTCAAGCTTACGGGTGCTCAACAAACCTTTACAACTTAAGGACACAAGCCTTAACACCTTTGCTCGAAGATACAACACTCCAAGACTTCAACCAAGGAAACACAAGTTCCTTACAACAAGAGAATCATAATTCTCTTACAAGTGTACGAAACACTAACCACTCAAACAAAACACTCCTTATGAGTAGATATGAGTAAAAGAAGTAAGCTCAAGATCACAACAACTATGGACAAGACTTTGGCTCTCAAAAGCTTTATGAAATGAATATAAAATGATAAACAATAGTATGCAAGCTTATAGCAATAGAATGATCAGTTGTTGTGTGTTGTTGTGTTTAAAACACTGAAATGAAGCTGTATTTATAGTTGAAAAACTTGGCATTACCGTTGCCTAATTACCAATTAAGAGTTGCTGATTTTACTCTGTGACAATCGATTGTCAGGAAGCCACAATCGATTGTTTGCCAATCGTTCCAAAAATCAATCCCAGATTTTACGCTTAACAATCGATTGTCCAAGATCAACAATCGATTATTGGCAACGTTCAAAAAATCATTTCCAGATTTTACGTAAAACAATCGATTATACCAAATCAATAATCGATTATTCAGCAACGTTCAAAAATCCTTTCCAGATTTTAATTTCAACAATCGATTGGACAAAATCAACAATCGATTATTCAGCAACGTTCAAAAAAACTTTTTCAGATTTTAATATCAACAATCGATTGTACAAAATCAACAATCGATTACCTGGCGGTATTTGAAAACTTTACGACAACGGTCAGCTTCACAATCGATTGTGCAATGTTAACAATCGATTATTTATCAGACTTTGAAAATCATTTTAGACACGGCCTCGTGACAATCGATTGTTATATACTCACAATCGATTATTTAGTAACTTTGAAAAAGTCTGGAAGACACTGCCTCAACACAATCGATTGTCATATGTTCACAATCGATTATTTTGTGACTTTTAAAAATCTGATGGACACTGTCTCTTCACAATCGATTGTCATTAGCTTCACAATCGATTATTCTGAGTTTTGAAAAACTTTGATGTACACTGCCTCATCACAATCGATTGTCATAAGGTTCACAATCGATTGTCATGCAGGTTTGAAAAACCTGATGCTCACTGCCTTAACGCAATCGATTGTCATTTGTTCACAATCGATTGTCATGCAGTCTTGGCTTAACATAATCGATTATCATAAGTACATAATCGATTATCTTAGTCCAGTTTTTAGAGGCATGTTTAAAAATCATTTTGACTAATGAAAATATGCATGATTTAAAATCATTTAGCATTAAATTAAATATGCATGATTTTGTAAAAATAATTTTACGAGAGAAGCCATGTCATGAGTCAAGTTGTCGGATCAAGAACACAATTAAGAACGACTCATTTAAACTATAAAACTTTGTCTGTGCTTGAATCTCGTTATCCACCAATTGTGCGCTTGTACTTGAACTTCGTCATATATCAATTTGCGCTTCGTTAGTCATTCATCAAAACCTACACATAAGAACACACGTTTTAGTATAAAGCCTTGATAATGTGTTTCCAACAGTATGTACCTGAGCTCACTAGGGTTGTGTACAGACTCCAAGCCAATCATGGCATAAATGAATGAAACATGCTTTGCACAGTCTGATCCCATAAATATCCTCACAGTGAGGCCCTCAGTCTCCCTCAGTCATCAATATCTCTAATCTTTCAGGTTCTCAATGCTATGAAATTAGCCCGACAATAATGATATGATGTATCAATAAATAATAACTAAGACTGAGATATGATTTGAAAGCATGAATATGACTAAGTGCGAAATATCATGAAATCAGTAAGGTGACAGCAAGAAACGACGTCTATGAATCTCAACAATATCGACATAAAGCCTAAGCATTATATTTAACCTAATTGACAACTCATTTACTTTATTACATGGTGAAAACACAGATATCAACAAAATATGAACACTATACAGTGCCATGAAAATAATGGAGTCACATTTCATAGGGTGCACGCCCACACGTCCGTCATCTAGCATGTGCTTAACCTCAATCCCAATCACGCAACACATAATTTGGGGTTTAATATCCTCAGCACTAAGTTTAGAAGAGTTACTTACTTCGAACAAGACAATTCCAATACTGAGCAAGCCAAGCGATGCTCCAAAAATACCATCATGCGGTTTCCGACCTCCAAACAGCTCGAAACTAACCAAAAACAACTCAAATAGATCAAACTATGCTAAATGAACCAATCTCAATCAGAAAAGGTCGAATCTTTAATCAAAAATCCAAAAACCAGCCAAAAGTCCTACCGGGGCCCATACATTGGAACTCGAAAAAACTCATAAAATCTGATAACTCATTAAATTATGAGTCCAACAATGCTAATTTCATCCAAATCCTACTCCGAATCAATGTGCAAAACTCAATTACTCACTCTAGAAAAGTTTTTGATAAAAATCCCTAATTCTCCAATCAAAATATGGAGTAATTCAAAAATGAACTTCTATAATCATATTAAAATACAACAATTTTAGTTAAATACTGACCAACATGAAAAGACGAGAAGAATGCCGCAAAAATCACCTCAATCAGAGCTTTAGAACTTAAGATATGCTTAAAATACCAAAAGCACGCATTCTAATTTTTTTATATATAGGAATTTTTACTTTTGTGATAAGAACTCCACACCTACACAATTACGAATATCATTTTCTCTTTTGCGGACTATATTTCTCACCCATGGGGCCGCAGATGCGGACTTGAAGTCGCATATGCAAAAACACCAGCACCAGCTGTTGATACCCAATTTTTTCCTACGCATTTTTATACTCAAAATACTTTCAAAATAACATATATATATATATATATATATATATATATATATATATATATATATATATATATATATATATATATATATATATAAGCATACCCAAGTGTTTTGGTATTTTTCAAATTTTTTGGAGATTTTCAAAACCAATTTATTGTCTATTTTAACACTACAAAATTTGATAATTATTTTCAGAATTATCATTTTGGTGAATTCCTTTTATTTTCATATTAACACCAAAATATAATTAAGGTGATTTTTGCAAATTTTTTTGACATTTTTAGAAACTATATTGCTATAATTGCAATTATAGCCTATTTTTCGATTAACATTATTTTACAATTACAAAATTAGTTCCAGTATTTTAATTATTAGTTGTCTGTTATTAATTGGTTTAGTACTTTTAATTTTTCTTTTAAAATCATTTGCACTATTTTATAAAATTAAATAGGGAAAAATGCTATTTAATATATAGCCAAATTGGCTTCAATTATAGTCTAAGATTGGACCCCAATTACCAACCCAATTTTATTTAAAATCCGACCCACATCCTCTTCTACCATACCTGAATCCGATTTTCCATCTAACCCTTTTAATCCCAGCCGTTGATCAACGGCTCCCTTCACCCATTTTCTTTTTTTTTTAAATCTAAGCGACCCCTTCATATGCAAATCCTTATGTGAGCCTTAATTGTTTATGTGTTAATATAAAGTCACAATTGTAATATGGCCGGGCACCACACTTGTGGATTCTGAGGGGAGCCTAACACCTTTCCCTCGGGATAATTTCTAGCCCTTACCCTAATCTCTGGTTTCTTCAACTCAAACCCTTCTTAAAGTGTCCTAATGCACTATAATCATTAGGCGGGGACTCTCCAACTCCAAAACCCAATTCTCGAAAGGGATAATCGTTGTCCTCCCAAATGTCGTATACACGATTTCACCTTAGAAAGAGGGGGCTTCGAAAACATGGCGACTCTGATGGGGATTTCTTTAGGCTTTTACCACTGCATGCTACTTGTGACTTTATTGTATCATTAATTGCATTTACTTATTGTCTTTATTTCCTCTATTACGAAACTGACTTGGCTCTTCATGTCTTTTCTTTCTTTAATACTTTTTTATTTCTTTACTTCAATATTGTTGTAATTACGAGCAATTGTTGTAATCATTATGAATGTGGAAATATGTGACAATCTGTTTCATTCTTGTAATTGCATCTTCAACATCATATTCCACTCGTGCCAAAAAAAATACCATAGCAATCCCTATAATGAGTGGTTGCGCTCTTTCAATATTATCACCTCCTAAATTTGGCAAAGGCTTATTTGCGGTAAAACTAGTCGATCAACAGTGCAGTCGACGGTTCCGTGCTTTTCCCTCTTGAATTGTCCGCTCAAGGGTACCGGTCAAATACCCCATAGAAACCTTACTCTGTTTAACTGTGCATGCATCATGGTCCAACCTAGCCAAGTCAGTTATGTTGTCCACATAATGACTCATTAAGATAGCCTTGTCCAAAGTCTACTGAGTTTCCTTGAAAGCCAAACGGACACCATCATATTATGTGCATTTATTTGGAGAACTAAATATTTTTATGCTAATTATTGGTTTAAATAGTCGAGTCCGGTGAGGGTAAGGGCCTAACACTTTGTTTTGCAGAAAATGAGGCACGAAGTCCCTAGATTTTGCATGGTAACAAACATTCACCCAAGGCTGCTAAGTTGGTGGAAAGACCTTCACTCCAGTGATGAGACGCTCATCCGCAAGTATTTAGGGAATTTGTCTTCTCTTCTGGAGATCCAGCCTGACAACAAGTCATAAAGGTTGCATTTCTGTTATGGGATAGTGATAGATCCATGTTCCGCTCGGGGACCTTGAAATGACTCCTTTGCTCAAGGAAATAGGAGGGTTTGCTGGTATTCCTTGGGAGACGCTGGGTTTGCTTATGCCAGAAAATCGCAAGGGTAAGGGTTTCCTCAAGATGATCGGACTAAAGAAAAACCCAGACTTAACCTATTTGAAGGACTCTTATATTCCATTTGACTATCTGTACGAGAGGTACGACCATAGCAAGTCATACCGAACTTACCCAGATTGAATTTTCCCTTACCTCATTGGGGCATATCCATAGTAGGGTCTTCGTCTTTATGTTCTGTGTTTTGGGAATGATAGTGTTCCCCATGAAGAAGGCTAGGATCCACACCAAACTAGCCATGGTAATCATGACTTTGATGGAAGGAGTTGGCGGGCAGCCTTTCAGCATAGTATCTATGATCATTGCTGCCAAGCCTTGGACAGTTGATAACAAGGGGCCAATCATTTTGAGGTTTGCAACTTATTACTCCAGTTGTGGCTCATGGAGCACCTCCAGAAGGGTGAATATCGGCAAGAGATTATGCACATAGACCAGGATGATCACATTGCCTTCCATCATCCAAGGCGAATGAGATATATGGCCAACATGTTCGCTCAACCAGAGGATGCTAGAGGATGGGTAGAATTATTTGAAAATCTGAAAGAAGACCAAGTGCAGTGGATGTTCGAGTGGTTCCCTACGGAAGAATTCATTGTCTGATCTCAGATGCACCATTTCTCATGCTCATTGGTCTGAGGGAAACTTATCCCTATGTCCCTCTCCGAGTCATGAGGCAGGTAGGAAGAAAGCATGTCAGACCAAGGGTCGACAAGGTGAGTCACTTCAGGGCTAACTTCTAAGACAATGATAGCCCTCACAAGTGCCAAGCGCTGCACATGTGGCACTGGAAAATCATCTTGGGGAAAGATTCTATTGAGCCAGACAAGTATCATGCCGCCTGTGCACCACACTATTCGGGTTGGTTGGAAGAAAATCACAATGGTTTGGGTCAGCCTGGGTTCATCCGAGGTCACAGGGTCATCAACGAAAAGGCTGAAGCACGGGTTAAGTACAACTAACTATGCAAGAGAATTTGAGAATATGAAAGCGAGCATCAGGAAGTACAAGAAGCCCATCGGAAGTTGATTGAAGAGTGGAAAGATATGGTTGTCAGCGCCAACAAGTGACTAGGGTATTTAGAGCTGGGTCTAGTGGATCTGGAAGGAAAGTTCATCAAGAGAATTGAAGACTATCAAAACGCTGAGGGAAATGCGGGCGGACATCTGGCCCAAGCTTATCTTCTGCTAGGACTGCGTGAGCTGGTGAAGCTTTTCGATGGGGATAAAGATGCCGAGTCTGGGGAAGGTTCTTCTGGGACCAAGTAGTTAGGAGTCTTTTTCTTTTGCTTTAGTGATGTAATAAGGCCGATGTCCATTAGTGATATTTTACTTTACGTTATTTAGTGTCATTTTGGGATTCATCTTTTTTTTTTTATCGATAAAATGAGGCATTTAGTATTATAAGTTCTTCAAAAACTATTTGTCGCTAGGCCTACCTCGAGCACAACGAGGCACCCAAATTAGGACACGATTTATATTCTTGCACAATGTGTTTAAATATTGCAACATTTTCTTTTCATAACCCTCACTGACTTGTTGCCTTTTTTGTTTTATTCCCCTCCCCAAAAGGTTAGTTTGTGCACTCTGGAATCATTATCATACTCTGCGAGATCCAAGGGCCCTCCACCTCCTCCTTCTCTAAATCCTATCAGAAACAAAAACAAGGCTAAAATGGAAGACTTGAACAATACCGGAAAAGAGAACTCGGGTGTACGAACAGAGGTTACTCAGGGTAGCCAGATCTCAAAGGAAAGTGCAGCCCAACTTGAGCTGAAGTTATTGAAGTTCTGAGAAGAACTGGATTAAGTTCGGAACTTGGCCAACTTGTCATTTTCCCTTATCACTCTCGATATCAACTTTCCCAACACCTAAAATCTTGCACCTCCATAGAACACCCCATAACCACAAAAACAACCCACTCATACTCAACATTGCAACACTTGCCATACTTCCAATAACTCTCCATTGCTTATCCTTGAACAACTAAACACCACAAATGATCCTCTCCACAACAAACCCATATATGTGGAAACCATACCACACTATACCCAACCAATCTCAAGCACACCTGGGTCTGATGACAAAGACTGTCTTATCAAGAACCTGACTGTAGAACTCAACAAGTTGACTAGCCGAGTCTAGGGTGTTGAAGGAAACAAAAGTATTGAGGGGCTGAATTACGAGGACCTTTGCATTCAGCCAGATGTTGAACTTTCTGAGGGGTACAAACCTCCCAAGTTTGAAATGTTCGATGGAACGGGAGATTCTAGAGTCCATTTGAGAACATACTGTGACAAACTGGTCGGAGTCGGAAATGATGAAAAGATCTGTATGAAGCTTTTTATGAGAAGTCTGAAAGGGGATGCTCTGTCTTGGTACATCAGTCATGACCCCAAGAAGTGGACAAGCTGGGTCGGTATGGCGTCTGATTTCATGGACATATTCAGATTCAATATAGAGAATGCACCGGATGTATTCTACATTCAGAATTTGAAGAGGAAGCCTACAGAGACATTCCTCGAGTATGCTACTCGTTGGAGATCAGAGGATGCTGAGGTTTGGCCGGCCTTAGAAGAGGAACAAATGAAGCGATTCTTCATCCGGGTCTAGGACCCACAATAGTATGAGAGGTTGATGCTGATCAAGGGCCAGAAATTCTCTGATACTATCAAGCTAGGGGAAAGAATTGAGGAAGGCATTAAGAGTGGTATGGTTACAAACCTTGAAGCTTTATAGGCCACCAACAAGGCCCTACAGTCTGGTGTCATATCCAAGAAGAGGGATGTGAGTGCCGTGATGGTCACACAAAGAACAAAATCCCTGATAAAATACCAAACCTACCCGTCACCTCCACTTACATATTAGCCTACCCCAAATTACAAAGAACCCACACCTTCTTACCAAGATCCACCACCCGTTTATCAATCATCTCCACCTCCGACATATCATCCCACTTCACCCAGATTCTCTCAACCCGCACCTATCTACCAAGCTTATAATGCTCAACCCTTTCACTACCAATCACCTCCAACTCGCCAAAGTTTCCCTAGACCTAGACCGAGTTTTGACCCCAGACCTCCCAGATAATACACATCCATCGCCGAACCAATTGACCAGCTGTATGAAATAGTTAAAGCTGCTGGTTATATCACCCCTATCCCTGCCATAACTCCAGAAAATCCTTCCCAATTGGTCAACCCGAACAAAATCAATGCGTACCATTCCGGCATGAAGGGGAATACAATTGACGAGTGTCGCTCATTGAAGGACAAGATCCAAACCCTGATCGACAATAAGATAATCATAGAAAAATAGGTTGCTCCTAATATTTGCAATAACCCTCTGCCTGATCACAAGGGTAGGGGCATTCACATGATTGAGATCGGAGATGACTAGGACCCCAAAAGGTCGATATGATTGATTGCTGAGGGTGATGAGCCAAACAAAGCAACAGTCACACTTAACCCGATTGTTGTTCAGAGCCAGCCTTCCAGGGGAGATGAAGTAAACATGTCTATACCACTCGAGTTTGAAGCACCTTCTTCTGCGAAGACGCCCGGACCGATTGAAGTCGAGTTTGGAGTTCCAAAATCAGCTGCGCCATTCAAAGTTGTTGTGTTACCTCTAAGGGTGCCTATCTCAGTAGCAATGTCAGACATAACACCATTACACTCAAATGCCATACCATGGGATTACACAGCCAAATCAATAAGAAAAGGGAAAACTAAATTTGGAGAAGCAATTGCTGCGCCAGGTATGACCAGAACCGACAGAGTTTACACTCCAGAACACCTAGTTGAGTGCAGTAAGAAAGCCTACGGATGGCCTATTGAAAACTGGGCCCAGTGATCTTTAGAGGAAGATACAGGCAAAAGAGTACTCAGTCTTTGAAGAACTAAATAAAACACCGGCACAGATCTCCATCCTAGGGCTTTTGCAGAGCTACGATGCACATAAGAATACCTTGATGAAGATAATGAGTGAGGCATATGTTCCCAGCAACATAACCTGAGGGGAAATGGCAAACATGGTAGGGAAAGTATTGGAGAGTCATAAAATCACCTTCCATGAAAATGAGTTGCCACCGGAAGCGATGAGCCACAACAAGGAGTTGCACATCGCCTAGCAATGCTAGGGTTATTTCATTATTAGGGTCCCGATCGATGGGGGGTCCAGCTTCAATATATTTCCGTTGATAACCCTCAGAACATTAGGGACGAGCCTGCATGAGATCAAAGATAGGGCCATCAATGTCAAAGCCTTCGATGGGTCCCAAAGATCCACTATTGGGGAAATCCGTTTATGCCTCTAAATGGGACCAACTTTGTTTGACGTTGATTTTCAAGTGATAGACGACCCAGCATCCTGCAGCTTGCTATTGGCACGACCATGGATTCATGTCGTTGGAGCTATAGCATCGACTTTACATCAAGTAGTAAAATTTGAATGGAATCATTAAGAGGTAATTATTCATGGCAATGGTAACATCCCCATATATAGTCGACAGACCATCCCGATGTTTAGAGAAAGGAGGAGAATAGGCGGAGAAACATACCATCACATCGAGCGGGTCAACATTGTAGACAAAGATAAATGGTGGGATAGCAAGATTGAGAGTATCCTAAATTGGTGTGGATATGAGCCTGGAAAAGGACTTGGCAAAAACCTCCAAGGAATTGCCAAACCCATCAAGCTGAAGAAACATGGTACCACTTTTGGTTTGGGGTATGAATACACTTGGGAGGAGTTCAACCACTGGTCGCCATCATGGCGAGGTACCTAATATCCACTAGAGCATATGATACCTCGTCTGGAGCAAACTTTCCAACCGGCAGATACCATATATGGGTCGGAAGAAGAGGAAGCATTGGTAGCAATGAAGAATCAATTTCTGGAGGACGATAATATGGACTGCTGTGTTATTTTCGAGGAGGAAGGCCCTTCCATACAAGCTGTGAACCGAGGAGAACGCCTCAATAATATCAAAACCACCAGGGCCCGAAAATCTTCGGGGTAGCAAGGATAAACAAAGCACCATGCATCACATTTTACTTTTTTACCGGTCAATTTCCTTCCCGTATTTTCTTTAATTTCTAAAAGAGCTCCGATGTTCCAAACAGTTATGAAATTTAATCAAAGCATTTCAGTTTCTTATATATATATATCTCGCTCTTATTATTTTCTTTATCATTTACTTACTTACACAGCATTACTATTACTTATCTTGATGATAAACTGGAGATTGTGACTTGCAACGAGAGAACACAACAAACGGATATAGATTCCGAAGAGGATGATATACTAGAAGAAGTCTTAGAAGTTGAGGATTTTGAAAATAGGCATAAGTCTAACTTGGACGAAACTGAGGTCGTTAATTTGGGGGATACAAAGAATGTCAAAGAAATGTGCATCGGTGTTCACCTATCACCATCAGAAAAGAAAAAGTACACGGAGTTTCTAAAGGAATATGAGGATGTGTTCGCCTGGTCATATGATGATATGACTGATCTCAGTACATGCATTGTAGCTCACAAACTGGCAATAGATCCAACATGTCCGCCGGTAAAGCTGAAACTCAAAAAGTTCAAGCCCGACATGAGTTTGAAAATCAAGGAAGAAGTTACCAAGCAAGTCAAAGCTAAGGTTCTCAGGGTGGTAGAGTATCCGACATGGTTAGCCAACATTGTACCAGTACAGAAGAAAGATGGGATGGTTAGAGTCTGTGTCGACTACCGGGATCTTAATCGGTCCAGTCCCAAAGACGACTTCCCCTTGCTAATATACATATTCTTATTGACAACTGCGCCAAGCATGAGCTGTAGTCATTTATTGATTGTTTTGCCGGGTATCATAAGGTATGGATGGATGAGGAAGATGCAGAAAAAATGGCTTTGTTACAAGATGATGCCATTTGGGTTAAAGAATGCTAGTGCCACTTACATGAGAGCCATGCCTACTATCTTTCATGACATGATACACAAGGAAATTATGGTATATGTAGATGATGTCATCATCAAATCCAAGAAAGCCACTCACCACATGGAAGATCTGAGGAAATTCTTCAACAGACTGAGAAGGTACAATCTGAAATTGAATCCTGCCAAGTGTATATTCGGGGTCCCTGCCGAAGAATTACTGGGGTTCATTGTGAGTCGTCGAGGTATAGAATTGGATCCATCAAAGATTAAGGCCATTCAGGAATTTCCACCACCAACGAACAAGAAGGACGTGATGAGTTTCCTAGGGAGACTCAACTATATCAGCCGGTTCATAGCTCAGTCCACTCTCATTTGTGAACCCATCTTTAAACTGTTGAAGAAGGACGCTTCTGCTACTGAATGGACTAATGATTTCCATTAAGCATTTGATAGAATCAAGGAATACCTGTCAACGCCACCAGTTTTGGTTCCACCCGAACCAGGTAGACCTCTATTGCTCTACCTTGCAGTGTTGGATGGAGATTCAGTTGTGTTTTGGGACAACACGATGAAACGTGGAGAAGGAGCAAGCCATCTACTATCTTAGAAAGAAGTTCACCGTGTAAAAGGCCCGGTATTCTCTATTAGAGTTCACCTATTATCCTCTGACTTGGGTAGCTCAGAAGTTGAGGCATTATTTCTTTGCCTATACCACTTATCTCCTATCAAGAATGGATCCACTGAAGTATATCTTCCAGAAGCCTATGCCCACCGCCAAGCTCGCCAAGTGGCAAATCCTGCTAAGTGAATTCGACATTGTTTACATAACTTAGAAGGCAATCAAAGGACAAGCCTTGGCGGATCATCTCGCCGAGAATCTCGTATGTGGAGAATACAAGCCTCTGAAGATGTATTTTCCCAACGAAGAGGTATCTTTCATAGTAGAAGATATTGAAGAATCCTATGATGGTTGGATAATGTTTTTCGATGGAGCAAGAAATTTTAAAGGAATTGGCGTAGGGGCAGTCCTAGTATCAGAAACTGGCTAGAATTACCCGGTATCCGCCAAACTAGGTTCCCATGCACCAATAATATGGCCGAATACGAAGCCTACATCTGGGGGCTCAAGATGACCATTGACATAACTATTTAGAAGTAGGTAGTGATCGGGGATTCGGACTTGCTCATACATTAGGTCCGAGAAGAATATGCAACCAAGAACTCTAAGATACTTCCTTATCTGCATTATGTACATGAGTTAAGGAAAAGGTTTACAAAGACGGAATTCCAACATGTTCCCAGGGTCCAGAATGAATTCGAAGATGTATTGACTACTCTATCATCCATGATACAACATCCAAACAAGAATTTTATTGATCCCATCCCAGTAAAGATTTATGATCAACCGGCTTACCGTGCTCACGTCGAGGAACAAGCATATGGAAAACCATGGTTTCATGATATCAAGGAGTACTTGACAATAGGAGAAAACCTAGAACTCGCCAATGCTACTCAGAAGCGCACCCTTCGGTGATTGTCTAACAACTTCTTTCACACTGGAGGAATCCTGTACAGGAGGACTCCCGATTTAGGATACTAAGGTATGTTCAAGCAAAGGAAGCATACAAGTTATTATAAAAGGTTCATGTAGGGACCTGCGGTCCACATATGAATGGTTTTGTCTTGGCAAAGAAGATACTCCGGGCAGGATATTTTTTGGATGACTATGGAAATGGAATGCATCCAGCATGTCTGCAAATGCCATCGCTGTCAGATACATGCAGATATGATAAAGGTGCCTCCAAATGATCTTACTACAACTCGCTCGCCATGGATATTCACCACTTGGGGAATGGATGTCATCGGACCTATCGAGCATGCTGCATCAAACAGGAACAAGTTCATCCTGGTAGCAATTGATTACTTTACCAAATGCTTTGAAGCAGTATCATACAGGGTGGTAACTAACAAGGTTGTGGCAGACTTTGTTCGCGACTGTATCATTTGTCGATTCGGTATCCCAGAGTCAATCATTACGGACAACGGTTCCAATCTCAACAGTTACCTGATGAAAGCAATGTGTGAAACATTCAAGATCAAACACAAGAACTCTACAGCCTATATGCCTTCGATGAATGGAGCTATAAAAGCAGCCAACAAGAATATCAAGAAGATACTAAGGAAGATGATAGAAAAGCACAAGCAGTGGCATGAGAAGTTATCCCTTGCTCTAATGGGATACCACACCACAGTCCACACATATACCGGGGCAAATCCCTATATGTTGGTTTATGGTACAGAGGCGGTCGATCCCACCGAGGTAGAAATTCCCTCCTTGAGGATCATACAGGAAACAGAACTTAAAGACGCAGAATGGATAAAGAGTCACTACTAGCAGTTGGCTTTTATAAATGGGAAAAGAATGAATGCAGTTTGCCACGGTCAATTGTATCAGAACAGAATGTCTAGAGCTTTCAAAAAAAGAGTCAAGCTGAGGAAGTTTACACCAGGGTAGCTGGTGTTGAAGAAGATTTTTCCGCATCAAGATGAAGCCAATGGGAAATTCTCTCCTAACTGGTAAGGTCCGTACAAGATTCATCGGGTTCTAATCGGAGGAACCCTCATACTTGCATAAATGGACGGAGAAGTCTGGCCAAGGCCAATAAATTCAGATGCAATAAAGCGGTACTATGTGTAACCATTACTATGTGTAACCATTTATGATTTCCTTTATGTTGTAATTTGAACTATGCCTGACCTGATTCCCATTTTAGAGGGGATACATAGGCCGCCCTATAGGTTTGGTCATAATTTAATAAAATTTCATCTCCCCCCGGCTATTGGAAACTGGGGCAGAATTTTCAGGAGGACCCTCAAAATTTTGAAGTTGATTTTCAGCCATTAATCGCATGCAACCGTTAAAAGCACTAGCCAAGTAAACTGGAGCAAGCGAGGTTGCAATGTCTTGAACTGCGTCGCAGTCGTAGGTTCATTTAAAATAAAACTATTTTCGATCATATATTTACGTTATATTTTTACTAAATCATGCATGTCCGTTATCAAATTTTGTTTTGTTCGGCAACGCTACACCAATGATATACAAGGTCGAGCAGGACAAGCAAAGGCCACGGGAAGACAAACTAACCTTTCCCCTTTTTACAAAACTCACAATTTTTCTTTGGATACAGGCACTCAATTCTCAAAATCATTAGACTCATACTTTCTCAAGAATGCAACTTATCAGAATCATCACCTATTTACAATTGTTACCCGTACACAACATCCTCAGCAACCACAATGATGCAATCGGCTATCAGCTAAGAGATTTTATTACTATTCGCTATCATTTCCATCTTGCATTTCCTTGCATTGCATAAGGCTACCTTTCTGTCTTCAGAAGTTAAGCTCTACCTCTATTTGCATTTCCTGCATTGCATAAGGCTACTTTTCTACCTTCCGAGACTAGGCATTATCTCCATCTGCACCATCTGCATTTTGCATAAGGCTACTTTTCTACCTTCCGTGACTAAGCATTGTCTCCATCCGCATTTTGCATAAGGCTACTTTTCTGCCTTCCGAGACTAAGCTCTATCTCCATCTGCATTATCTGCATTTTGCATATGGCTACCTTTCTGCCTTACGAGACTTAGCACCGTCTCCATCCGCATTTTGCATAAGGCTACTTTTCTGCCTTTCGAGACTAAGCATTGTCTCCATCTGCATTATCTGCATTTTGCATAAGGCTTCTTTTCTACCTTCCGAGACTAAGCTCTGTCTCCATCTGCATTTTGCATAAGGCTACTTCTCTGCCTTTTAAGACTAAACATTATCTCCATATGCATTATCTGCATTGCATAAGGCTGCTTTTCTGCCTTCCGAGACTAAGCTCTGTCTCCATCTGCATGGCTGAAATATCACCACCTTTATTTAAATTCTGCATGTCTTAAATATCGCCGCCTCTATTTAAATTCTGCCGGCTGAAATATCGCCACCCTTTTATTTAAACCCTGCGCCGTCTGAAATATTGCCACTTTTTATCTTGCATGGCTAAAACACAACTAGTTTATTCATATTACATCGGCTAAAAGACCTCCACCTTCTGCATCTTATGGGCTGAAAGATCACCAAATTGTCCAAGGGCGTCATTTTTCGGAGGCACCATTTTCATAGCCCGAGAATGCCATGCCATGGCCTGAGAACCCCGTTCCTTTTGCATATCATTATTCAAAGTCATCATGGTACGAAGGTATCATCCTCATAGCCCGAGAATGTCATATCATAACCTGCGAATCCTTTATCATACGCTTCATGGCCCTGGACGTCATGGTCTGAGGACGTCATCCTACCCGTTCGAAGACAACATTCATAGTCCAATGGGAACTTGCATCACGTTTAATTTAATGCACAATATATGTTTTATTGCTCACTTGCTGGTACACCAGCTAGCAACGACCATCTTATCAGGAGCGATCCTGCTCCGGTTCCCACAGCCTATTAGATTTCAACCACCTTTCTCCACATAAATATCGCGTGCGCCTTTCAAAATCTCCATCGGCATATTCCGTTAATGGATCCTGAACTACATATATCCTAATTACTGTAAGACCAGGGATATGTAGGAAGCTCAAGAACCAAAGCTCAGTCAAATATCTTACAAATCGCCTCTTTCAGTCAAAATTTGTCATCCTATCTTTACCCGATAACTATTTCATCCTTCCCGAGTAAAAAGGGGCAACTGTTGATACCCAATTTTTTAAGGTATTTTTATACTCACAATACTTTCAAACTAACATATATATGCATATATGAGCATACCCAAGTGTTCTGTTATTTTTTCAAAATTTTTAAAGATTTTATAAACCAATTTATTATCTATTTTAACACTACAAGATTCAATAATTGTTTCCAAAATTATCATTTTGATGAATAATTTATTTTATTTTCATATTTACACCAAAATATAATTAAGGTAATTTTTTCATATTTTTATAAATTAATTTGGCATTTTTAAAAGCTAAATTTCTATAATTGCAATTATAGCCTATTTTTCGATTAATAGTATTTTACAATTGTAAATTTAGTTCCAGTATTTTTTAGTTAATATTTATATATTATTAATTGGCTTAGTACTTTTAATGTTTTCTTAAAATCACTTCCACTATTTGTTTTAAAATTAAATAGGAAAAAGGGCGATTTAATATATAGCCAAATTGGCTTTCAATTATATCCTAAGATTGGACCCCAATTCCCAACCCAATTTTTATTAAAATCTGACCCACACCCTCTTCAACCATACCCAAACCAGGTCTCCCACCTAACCCTTTAATCTCAGTCGTTAATCTAAATCCCCTTATCCCTTTCCTTTTTTAATCTAAACGATCCCTTTACCCTACCTCATTTCTTACCAACCGCTGCCTCTAACCCTTCATTCTCTCAAACTCTCTCGAAGATTCTCAAATCCTAGCTGCCTTTTACCATCTCTGATCGGATATCCACCAGATTCTATGGCCACCAAAGCTATGAGAGTCTTATACCCACCTCCTGATGTCTTATACACATGCTCTCTGAAGTTTTAAGGCATGGCCTTGAAGATTTTTACCCAAACCTTAGTTTATTCAAGGTTCCATGGTCGTATCCGGCTTTGCTCCGACATACCATGGTCGATCAAGCCTGAATCTAACCTCTTCGTCTCAGATCAGTGACTTTTCAAAGCCTATATCACTTTTAGGGTTCTTCTAGAACCCTAACTATTCGAGGTTTTTCTCGGATTCTTTTAGATCTTGTGTATCTATGCTATGTTTGAGTTTTCAAGCGATTTCCCTAAATTTTCCTTTGAAAATTACTTTCAAAACACTTCTTCTCCGATCTAGGGTTTTCGAAAATGTTTAAGTATTTTCTGACTGACTTTTTCCTTTATGTGTACTTGCTTCTGCTATGGTCTTGTATTCTCTTTTACCATGTTCTTGTATGTTCTTCTACTAGGTTTTTATAATGCGTTCTTGAATGTTCTTTTTACTATGTTTATATGCTCCACGCTTGTATGTTCTTCTATCATGCTTTCCATACTAAGTTCTCATATGCTTTCTCCTAGGTCCTAGTATTTTCTTCTACTATGACATGCTATACTATACTTTTCTATTATGTTCTACTGATCCTTGTTTAAGCTTCTTCTAAGAAAAGACCTTCTTACGCATGTTTATCCTACTGTGTTTTTCTAATGTGTTCATAAAATGTTTTTACTATTCTTCTTCTATTGAACCTTGTCTACGTCTCTTTTAAAAGATCTTCTTAAGCATGTTTCTTCTAATGTTCTTAACAGTTTTTCTCATCATGCTTTGAATTAGTTTCTTTTCTCTGTTTTCTTTGAACACTTCTACTATATTTACATGCTATTCATGAGTTCTGTTGCTGAGAGAAGCATGTTAGAAGTGTCAGTTCTTTTCTGAAACCTCTATATATGTTTCCATTCAACTTCTTGCCCTCTCATCTTTGCTTTATGGTTTACCCGAACTCGGGTTCTTATTTCAAAACCCCAACTCTTTTAAGTTTCATATGATTATGACCTTTTGATAAACTCTTCCAAACTCTGTTACTGGATTTTCTACTGATTTTACAATGGTATGACAATTTTTTTTCATACTTAACGTGTTTGTATGCTCTTTATATCTGATGAATATTTCTTCAAAAAGGGGTTTCCAACTTGTGATCGATTCATAATTCCTTTAATTAGGTCTAATTGATTATTTTCTAATTTCTCTTAAGTTAAAACCTTTTCCATTTTTATGGCTTAGTTCATTCATAACAAATCTTTGATTCCTGATTTCTTGGTTGTTAACTGATTTTATTTCCTTAAATCTTACAACCGTTTATTGTAAAGACCATGTCCTTAAATAACCTTTATGTATTTTACCTCAATTACATGCTTTACACAAAGTGTTTATTTAATTTCTTTCCTTAATTAGATTTACCCGTTTGAAATCTGGATCCCTTAATTAAGGGAAGCCTTGTGTAATTGATTATCATTCAGCTTTCAAATTATTTCTTACCTTGTTTTCACATGCTTTCTACACTATAAATACACGATTTCATTTTCACAAACAACAATAACACACTGAATACACTTCAGATCTTCACTTAATTCTCACAACCTTTTCTAAAAATTTTCTGCACTTTGGCTTTTGCAAGACTTCTGCTTTCATTTGCTTTCTTTTCTGAAATTGGTATGTCCTACTTTTAACTCTAGCATCAACTCTAATGTGTTTACTTACCAGTTCTTATGTCCATGCTTACTTTACTGCTTTGTAGAATTTAACCTTTATGGTAATGTGCTTATGTCTCACTGTATGTTACTGCAATTAATCCCATTCCTCATATCCCTTTATGTGTTTGAGTTGTGGTTTAAGACATGAAAATATACAGAGTTATTGTCCATGGATAAAACTAGATCCATTGGGTCCTAGGCTTTTCAATTTCCCATACCCCCATTCCCTTATGTGTGTTTGAGTTAAGGTATAGACTGGCAGCATCTAAATTGCTATTCAGGGCTGAACCTGACCTTCAATAGGTCCTAACTCTTAATGTTTTAGCTGCCAGGCTGGTCAGGGGTGTGCCAACATTCCAGTTGTTGGGCATGACCACCAGCCTGCCTTGGCATTTCCTAATTCCCTCTGTTGCACTTACACCTACTCTTAGATTCTAAGTTCTGCCCCCCCCCCTCCTATGAGCCTTGCCTTGAGACCTTGAGCTCCCTCTGAACTTGGACATTTGAGGCTGGCCCTTACACACTGCACTTTAATCCAATTCTGCAATTATATCTAGGGTGCAAGCATTTCCCGGAGTTCTTAAAACTCCTTGGAACTTTGACATACCCTCAGATAAGAGAAAGGCTTTGGAACCTGATCCCGTAAGTTGGTTCATCTCATATTGTTAGACCTTGAGTCTGAATTAGGCTCCTTGGTTGTAGCTTGTATTTCTGATGTAATTTTACTTTTCTTGATTCTATCTGCTATGTAATAATTTGTAATAACTTATAGGGTTTTAGTAAAGAAGGGGGAGGGTCACTTATGTATGCATACGGGTAGACATCATGATCTTAGGTATTTTATTCCTGTAATAACAGCTTGCTTTTCAATCACATAGAGATCCTGACTATAGGACTCTGCACTTCTGCATTTCATACAGAGATCCTGACTATAGGATTCTGTACTTCTGTATTTCATATAGAGATCTTGACTATAGGATTCTTCACTTAGGCATATATAGAAACCATGTCTTTAAGGTTCTGCATATATAGAGATCATGCCTACAGTTTTTCTGCACTTGTGCATATATCATGTCTTTAAGGTTCTGCATTTTACATCTATCATTAGGCAAATAGTTATAGGTTAAATAATAGTCAATTGCATTCTAGATACCATGTCTATAGGACTCTTACATTTCAATCGTTTTAAAACCAACAATGCTTTGAATCATGCTATAGGAGTAACCAGTTGAATCTGATTCGTTTATCTACAAATCTAAAATCAGTTGTGGTGTCTGCAGAACTTATGTTTGTTTTCTACAATTAGTAAGCCTTCTTAAAAATCTGAGTAAGCATTGTTAGATATCATGCCTATAGGTTTCACTTAGGCAAACCATTAGGTAATTAATTAACTGTATCAGTCTTCGATAATTACAACAAAGAGAGGCCTAATTTGGACTTCTCATCTGAGATATATGTGATAAATCAGCTCGCCTAATGTTTAAGTTTAATTCATACCTAATCAATACATGTAAGGCATGCTAAACTACATGTTTTTGTGATTAAAGGAGGTCTAGTGAGCCTTAACTGTTATGTGCCTCCGTAACTGTCTTATGTGTTTTTTGTCTGACGCATTAGAATTTTAACCTTTTTAAACTCTTGAAAAGCCCGAAAATCCCCTTCCTTTTTAGGATTAGTAGTCCTAAATTCCTCAGGGACTGATAGGATTGGGACAAGTAATAGCATGCAATAAGCGACGATACTATTCCACGCTTTAGTACCTTAACGGGGTGTGAATGGTAGAATATGAACATGATGACCGGTGCGCTAATATCACGTGCGACCCCTCTTCTGAGGAGTGATTGCTGGATATTGCATTGATGTGATCCATATTTCATAAACCTATGACCCCTCTTCCTTTATTTGATTTAATCTCTTCTTGTAAATTTTTTTAAATATTTCTTTTCATAAAATTCTGCCCTCTCTACCTATCTTCACAAGTTTTCAACTTATTGCAATGTTATATGCGAATCCTTATTTGAGCCTTAATTGTTTATGTGTTTATATAAAGTCATAATTGTAACATGGCCGGGAATCACACTCCTGGATCCTGAGGGGTGCCTAACACCTTCCCCTCGGGATAATTTCTAGCCCTTACCCCAATCTCCTGTTTCTTCAACTCAAACCCTTCTTAACTTTTCCTAATACACTATAATCATTAGGTGGCGACTCTCCAACTCCAAAACCCAATTCTCGAAAGGGAATAAAGTTGTCCTCCCAAATGTCGTAAACCCGATTTCGTCGTAGAAAAAAGGGGCGTCAGCAACTCTCTTCTCCGACACTAAAATGAGCATAACTCCCTCATACGATATCCAAATTCGGCGATTCCTTTTGCTATGGCCATGGATTTATAATTACGATAGATATAATGATTCAATATATATATAGAAATTGGAGATTATTTGCTTAAAGCTACCATTTATGCTTGAAGAAATGACGTCGAAACATCAAAAGCGAGCGCAACACAACCTATAACCTATTCATAACTCACCCGAGGCTCTCAGGACCCAGTTTGAAAATACCAAAAAATCCCATGTCATAACACGAACCTACTTGAGGACTCACAATAGACATAACAATATCGAAATGACGAATCACACCTCAATTCTAAATCATTGAACTTGAAACTTGAAACTTCCACAACCGATGCCGAAACCTATCAAATCACACCCGATTGATCTCAATTTTTGCACACAAGTCACATTTGACATTACAGAACTGCTCCAACTTTCGGAATCAGAATCCGAGCCTGACATAAAAAAGTACACACCCGACCAAACTTTCTATAATTTCAACTTTTACCATTTCAAGCCAAATTCTACTACGAACCTCCAAATCACAATCCGGACGCACTTCTAAATCCAAAATCACTCAACGGAGCTAACCAAACCGTAAAAAATCCAATCCTAGGTCAAATACTAAAAATTCAAAATTGGTCAAGCCTTTCAAATTTAAAGCTTCTAGCTGAGAATCATTCTTCCAAATCAATTCCGAATAACCTGAAAAGCAAAACTGTCATATGATATAATACATCATATAGAGCTACTCATACCTGATAACTACCGAGCGAAGTGCAATTACTCAGAACAACTAGTCGGGTCATTACAGAAATCGTCTATGCCTTCTAGTACTCGTGACCTTCCATTTGAAACTAAACCCTAAACTTGTACATGCAAATCTCAATCCCATGCGACTCATCGCCCCTATCAGGTCATCATACAAAAAACACAAAACCCCTATTATCAACTCTGAATCACGAGTAGGACACTTACTCTATCAGCTAGAAACCTTCCAATTGATCCCATCCAGGAGAAAATCACAAAGCGCAACATACTCCTTACGCCTATAGAAGACATCTGTACTAAGCCATGATAGAAATCATCGAGGACTCTTTGAAATCCATTTGTACATAACCAAGCCATCAGAACTGAATCCCTCTAACTCAACCAAGTCATGCAAGTCGCCAAGCCCGATAGTATTGCCACAAAAGACCGGTAAATCCTCACCACATCAAAGAGCTAAAAGAACCGATCATATCCATTACCATGCTAATCCAACATACTACCAAGCCGTCCTATTTCTCTGAGTTTCTTCAGAATTTCCTTCAAGTTAATACTTCTTGTTTACTAAAAAAATAGTAATTACAATTATATTTGATTTTGTGGTTCTAAAAGTATGTGATTTATTTTTATACTAGTTGTTAGGTGAATAATTCTAAGTGTAACTAAAGGAAATAAGAAATGCAAACCAAAGCAATCACAGAACCAAGCCTCGAGCTGGCTGGAACATATGCTTCGAGGCCTATTTAGAGCGGTTAGTAATGAGATACTGATGAGTAAAAATGATAATGGAGGCCTCAAAGATGGCCTTCTGTGGTTAATAATGGTCAATAAACGAACAATGAAAAAAATATACAATAAATGTGTAGAGTAATTGTTTAAGCAAAGAGTAGAGAATGTTGTATTGTATTTAATATGTTGTTCTTGATAATGATCTGAATCCATTTTACAAGATGACAAGGGTCCCCTTTATATAGAGATGGGGGGAATCCTTACATAGTACATATCTAATCATGACGGGGAAATGAAATGCCATTGGTACCACTGTATAACGGTTCAGTATGGATTCGTACTATTCTTTGCAGACTCTATCAAACTCATCACGTGCCCTCAGGGGTCCTCTGCCTTGAGGTACATCATAACAAGTTATGCCATGCCGAGGCAAGGTGATTCGAGAACAAGCCTTGGGTTGTTCTTCGATCCTATCGAGGTCAGGCTCGAAAATGTAATGGAAGCCTTAAAATCGGCCTTCCCTGAGTTTAACCGTATACAGATAGTTCCTGCGTTTCTTGGAATGAAATAATGAGGACCGATTTAAATTCTTCAAATCTTCAATGCATCCATCATTATGTAAGTTACACCACGCGATCGATTGATGTGATAAAAAAAGGACGTTCAAAATTCACATCCGCGCGGCTGTCAAAAATCCTTGAACTGATTACGACGGTTGGCCATCCTTTGGGTTTCCCTAAGGCGCACTATTAGCCCTTATAAATACCCCAATCCTTCACTCATTACTCTTCATCATATCTCTGAACTTTCAGTAGCTCTTCTTGCTTCTTTCCTGTGCTTGTTTCTCACTCAGTTTTTCTCTTTTCCTCCAAAATCTGTTAGTAGAAATGGCAAAGACCTCTAGAACTGTTTCCCAAAGTGATAAATCTTCTTCGTGTTCATGCTCGTCTAAGGGATAGGCCATAAGGCCTCCTAATCTCGAATAATGCATGTCCGAACCCTGTGAGACATCCTCATATTTTACGGTTGACAAGCCTTGTTCAAAACTAAGGCGGTGCAAACCCATGTCGCGATATATTAGTTTGATAACCGACTGCCACTAGGGAGAGACGGTGCAAGTAGAGGTGCCCTATTGGGAGGAAGACATAACGAAACACAAACCCGGTTTCCTTAGTGTATACACATATCCTTTTACCAAGAACCATCCTCGCCATCGATAGACCTCGTAATCCTTGATTTTTGGGGACAATACCTAGTGACGCTTGGTCAAATTCGTTCATCGTTCTGGCGCGTTGTCTACATGATTAGGCACTTTAAAATACATGGTCGAGGGGTTACCTTTTACCCTTGACCATCTGATTAAGATGTACAACCCCCGACTTTATTGAGGCGACCTGATTAAGCTTCAGCGTCGGGCTCTGAAGGCTTTCTTTTCTTGTACCGACCAAGGCAAGAACAGGGGGTGGATGAGTCACTTTGTCCGAGTTAAGATTTCAGATTTAATTCCTCTTGAAAGGATGACATTTCCTGAGGAATGGAACATGAATCGTAAGTGAATATGTCGATTGAATATTTTTCCTTTCCTTTGGACCGTTTTCCCCCTGAACTAACTTCCTTTGTTGGTGTAGCTGTTGAGTGGTACCTTGGCGCGGTTAAGGATCTTCGGGCTGTGTTTGGTAGCTCCATTCGACTTACTCGTATGCTCTGAGGGTGGGCCCAGCTCTAAGGCTCCCCGACAGCAAGAGAAGGCCCCGATCGATCCAGCTGAGGTTATTGATGTAGGTGATTCTCCGCCGGGTTCGACATCCTTTCTGAGGGAGATAGGGATGCCCAAAATAGAGAGACTTCTGATATAGGGGGCTTTCCTTGGGGGGAATGATGTATTTGAATGATTGTTTTCTAGGGTAGAAGGAAACCCCGAGCTTAACACCCCGCTTATCTTTGAGGAAGCCGAGAGGCTACGTAAACATGTAGTACTTTGTTGACTTCGCTCTGAGCTTCAATCTCCATCTTCCTGATTTTATTTTATCATGATTTCAGGCTATAGCACTTTACAATCGAACCTTCGCTAAGTACCAAGTTGAGTCGACCCGCTATGCGAAAGAGTGTGGTAAGCTCTCATCAGAGGTCATCGAGCTCAGAGCTCTTTTTACAAAAAAGGAGGAAGAACTTAATGACCTTCAGGTTCATTTCGAGATGGTGTCTCGAGAGCGTACTGATCTTGCTGAGCAGGTAATACAGTCTTTGCATGTTTTTATTTCGATGTGTATTCTACTTTTGCATTTTAACATCTCTGGGTTGATCTTTGCAGCTTGAGAAGAAAGATGTCCCGACGAGGGAGGGGCTCGGAGCCAGGGATATTGAGATTCTTAGACTCAAGCAGCGTGTGGATGAGATAGCCTCCGAGAGAGATGCCCTTTGGGGGAAGTTGACCTTGGTCGAGCATCATCTTCTAGATTGAAGGGTGGATAGTAGTAAGTATAAGGATCTCTACGCTGAATCGGTCGTCGCACTATTTGTAGCCAAGTATGAAGCCGATGCGCTTATGTCCTCGTACCGAAAAGATGCTGCTGCTGCAAACACTCGAGACACGATTGAGCTATTCACCCAAATATTCTACGTGAACGCGAGACCCTCTCGCGAACGCGATGAATGTTTTCTCTGCAACACAACAACAGAAAATCTGCAATCTTTTCCAACTCCAAAAATGGTCCATTGAGCATCCGAAACACACTCGAGGCCGCCGAAACCTCAACCAAACCTACCAACATATCCCATAACTTCATTCAAACTTGCTCCAACCTTCGGAACGCTCAAAACAATATCAAAACAACTATTTTTCATTGGATTCAAGCCTAAGACTTCCAAAAATTCTAAAAACATGCTTTCGATCATAAAGTCTATCAAACCTCGCCCGAATGACCTGGAATTTTGCACACATGTCACATTCAATACTACAGAGCTACTCCAATTTTGAAATTTCATTCCAACCCTTGGATCAAAATCTCACTATTGAACCGGAAACTTAAAAAATTTAACTTTCGGCATCTCAATCCTAAATTAGCTACGGACCTCCAAGCACAATCCGAACACGCCCCTAAGCCCAAAATCACGCAACGGAGCTAACAGAACCATTAGAACTCCATTCTGAGGCTTTCTTCATACTGTTTCGACTACCGTCAACTTTCCAACACTTAAGCTCTCATTTAGGGACTAAGTTTCCCAAAACTCTCCGAGACTCAAAACCAGACGCCCTTGCAAATCAAAATAGCAAAACTAAACTCGGGGAAATTAGTTACTAGGGGATCAGACCATTAATTCTTAAGATGACTGGCCGGGTCGTCACACAAACTTACAACAAAATCACCGAATCTACCTAAAACATACAAAACTATCACACAGAAATGATCGATACTCCAGAATCTCATCGAGAAAAGAAATATGGACACGCAGATAGAGTTTGTCGTCCTTCAAAACTCGAAAACATAAGAGCTAAACTAGGTTTTAAACGAAAAATCCCGCCAGTAGCTACCATCTATCTTACAAGAAAGCACCATTGATACAACGAAATCTTAAACTGAACTAATGACATCACAAAGCTACTCAAGCGATCTATTTCATGACTCTAATACCATGTTAGTACGAGGAAACTATAATATTGGTGAAAGTAAGTTAGGAAAACCCTAGCCGACATAAAGAGAAGCGAAAGAGATTTTTATTGATAGGGAGAGAAAACAAAAGGTTACAAAAATATCTACGTCCAATAGAAGCTTCTTTTGAACTTTTTTATATTTACAGAAATAAAAATATACAGAGATTAAGTGAAGTATGGGTTCGGTTGTGTCAAGGTGAATCGTGAGCCTAAATAAACTAGGCCTGATGATTTAATAATGCTCAATATTGGGCTCCAACTTAACATCAAAATATTTTATGAAGTGAGGGTGCATCCAGAATGAATGAATCTACTATATTGAACATGAACAGTCTGTGTAAAGGATATACTGAAATTATTGTTTAAAAAAAAATATATATTATATTAAAACATGCAGTTATTACTTTTAACTTATTATCCGTTCGAAAAGTGCACTCTAAATACACTGCTAAATCACCTAATACAAATAAATTTGTAAATAAATTTGCACCCCACTAAAACTCTTCGAGAGATAGACAAGATCTAGAGAGATTTCCTATGGGTTACTACAAGGGATAAGAGGAAAATACACCTAATTGATTGGGATACAGTCCAATGGTGGATTGGGTATCAAGAGAGCAAAATCTAAAAATCAAGCACCCCTTACAGGTTTGGCCTGGAGAATTCTCACTAACACTAATTCGTTATGGGCCAAAGTGCTAATTAGCATTTATGGGAAAAGAAAAAGAACAATTGGCTGCTCAATTACCTGGAAAAGTCTACTAATGGGATGGACCATTTGTAATATGGGTATTAGATGGCTAGTGAATATACACTCAAGTATGAACATATGAGATACAAACTGGATCCCAATTATCACTAATCTACGCAATAGCATTTCAGGGCCGTTAAAAAAAGATGAGGAGAAGCCCTATTAAAAACATCATAAATGCAATTGAACTTGATAGCCGAATAGCTAATCAAAACGAGCTTAATTAGAGTCTTAACCCCAGTGGTATATTCACAACATCCTTTCCTATAAGCTAATAGATAACTACAATCCAAACCGTTAATCTATCAATTGGATTTGGGAGTTACACTACCCCAACAAGATTAAAATGTTCATCTGAAAACTCTATCATATGAGATTACCCACCAGAAGCTATCTTGCTAGGATTGATATTAATATAGACCCAACGTGTCCTATATGTAAGAACAATAATAAGTCTACATATCACATTTTCTGAAAATGTCCTATAGCTAAGACATTATGGAAAAATCTAGAGGTAACCATTAATAATAACGGATACACCAATGATTGGTTGAATTCATTAATTTCCAATGGTATACATCACTGGGAAAAAGATTCTTCCTTTTGCACTTTGGAGGATTTGGAATAATAGAAACAATAGCAACATTAACAACCAAACATCTTATATAATTGTAGAAAAAATCTTGGCGTACACGAGTGAATACTCCTTTTTATCAAACAAAAAGATCTTTCACAACAATGTTATTCGGCTAAAGGTCAAATGGGAACGACCAACAAAAGGATGGCTCAAAGCTAACATTGATAGAACATTCAATAGCGCCAACATGGAAGGGGGCATCAGTGGAGTTGTTCGTGACTCAAAGGGAAGGTGAAAAACAAGTTTCTTAATGAAAATCCATGCAAGCGCACCAATACCGACGGAACTACAAGCCCTTGTGTATGCAATATAATTAATCATCAAGGAATATATGTTCCCTATTGAAGTGGAAACTGATACCTCGGAGATTATTAGTATTATTAATAAAGACTACTCTACTAACAATGTCTTATTTCATAAATGCAGGTTATTGGTGGAGGAGGCATCCAGGCAGGGGACGGTATTATTCATGCATAATTTCAGGGAAGGAAATATGGTGGTTCATGTTTTGGCAAAAGCAACATTAAGGAGGAATACCTATAATAATTTATGTATTTTTGTTAAACCACACGACTTTGTTATGGATGTATATGATAAGGATCAGGAAGATTATGTTTATACTAGAACTTGCTCAAGTGAACATTGTGAACGCTTGGTTGCATTAGGGCACAATAGTGCCTTACAAGGCATAATGGTAGGTTACGATGAAATATGTATTAAGGACAATATTAGGGGGCTTTAGCCCTCCTATGTTATATATATAATAAAAGTATGCTTTTGCATTTCAAAAAAAAAATTATTATCCATTCGAATGAGTCATATCACACCTTCATTCTTCATATTACGGGCGTGCATTCGATTTATCGATTCGATTTTGGCCATTATCGATAATTACTTATCGATTATCGATTTGAACATATGCTTATCGTTATCGTTTCAATAAGGTTTCGATTTTTTCGATTTTGATTTATCATTTTTTGGGGCTTATCGATTCGATTATCGATTACACCAATAAAAAAATTTTCGGGATTCCACGAAAAGTATATTGCTACAAAAACGCCTAACTAATATGGACAAAAAGAAGCTAAAATAAGAAGAGCACCGTTTATAACATAAATATTGTGTCAACAAGCACATGAAACGAAACTAAAGTAAGGGATCAAATATATGCCACCAACACTCCAACGATATAAAAAAACAAAATACATCATCACCGCTAATTTTGTTTTCCATTAATTTGAACTTCATTCCCTTGAGCATTAAATATGATCATTCTTTAAATGTGGTAGAGGAAATAATAAGGCTAGGGACTTAGGGTAAAGGAAAGTGTATGATAAAATAAGAGTAAAAAAATGATAAAATAATTTAAAAAAATAATTAGTGTATCTTATTGGTTTATCGATAAACCGATAAACCGAAAAGGACAGAATCGAAATCGAAATCGATAACTTGATAAGGAAAATTTTGAAATCGAAATCGATAAATGAATATCGATAAACCGATAACAAATAATCAATTCGATTTATCGATAAATCGATTCGAATACACGCCCCTTCTTCATATCACACATTTTTTTACCGGTCAAAATAAACTTCGCTCTTGAACGTGCAAAAGCCGAGTTATCATTAATTTCATCCAAGAAAACCTCTATGCCTCTTTATAGTAGTCGGCGGGTTAATCGGTGTCGGTGGTTTAGATTTTTGAGCTCAAGAAAATTAAAGTAGTTTCAGTCTTTCAGAACATGTTTTATTTTAATAAGTACTACATGTAATGGAAAAATAAATATAGGTTAACTCCCAAGACAAATTTTAATACGTACATGTAATTAAATGAAAACAAATATATAGATTCACTCCCAAGATGGGTTTTTAGTCTTTTACCTGAATAACGACTACAAAGATACCACATACTCCAAATTAATTATACAGATGAAAACGAAAGAATCTTCATATCTCAGTAGAAATGAAAAGGATAAGCCAATCCATAAATAAAGTTTGCATTTCTGTTTAAGTCAATATAGTAGCATGTCGTTGTTCATTTTGTCATCGGTTTACGTTTTTAATTTTTATTAATTTGATTTTCTTGCGGTGCTAGTAAATATAACTTAAATTGTAGCGACTCATCGGGTCATTTTGAGTAATTGCATTTAATTTGACAGTTTAAGGTCATGAATAACTTTACATAGTGTATTATGACTTGCGTGCATTAACAGCTCTGAGTTATGAGTGGTTTGGAAATGATTTTAAGGGGGGACTCTCATTTGAGGAGCTCGAAGTTGAAAAAATTGACCAAGGTTTAACCTTTGAGTATTTGACCTCAGACCAGAGTTTCGATGGTTCCGGTAAGTTCGGATGATGATTTTTTGGACTTGGGTATATGCCCCAATTTACATTTGAAGGTTTCTAAAATGTTTCAGCACTATTTGATGGAAGTTGACAATTTAAAGGTTTGGAATTTTCCTAAATTTGACCATGGTTTGATTTTAAGGCTATCGGTTTGGATTTTAGTTTCGGAACTTGAAATAGATCTGTTTCGTCATTGTGAACTTGCCTGCAAAATTTGATGTCATTTGGAGTGGATTTGATGAGGTTCAGATGCCTGTTGCAATTCTAGAAGTTCTTTAAGTTCATTGTGATTTTTATGCGTTTTGCGTCTGATTCGTGATTCTAGAGGTTATTTGGGTGTTTTGATCGTGCGAGTGAGTTTGTGTTATGTTTTTAGAATTGTATGGATATAGGGCTCGGAGCCACGAGAGCTCGGATGAGTTTCGGAGTGATTGGAAAAAGGTTCAGCTTTACCCGTGTCTCTGTTCTCGCATTTGCGATGACCGCATTTGCAATGATTGGCTAGGGCAGGGAAGTTTGCATTTGCGATTAGGTAGCTTCCACATTTGCAACACTAACTGTCGCTTTTGCGAAGACTCTGAGCTCGCTTTTGCGAGTCTTATGTCGTATTTGCGACTTTGATAGAGTTTGTCAGCCTTCCCTTTTACGAAGCTCTTGTCACATTTGCGACCATCACATTTGCGATCCAGATGTCGCAAATGCGATATCTGAGGCTGGTATTAAGACTTTTATTCGGGACTTAGCTTCTTTTTACTATATTTTTGACCCTAGCCTCGATGAGAGGCGATTTTGTGGAAGGATTTTCATACCAAAATATTGGATAAGTGACTCTATTCAATTTTTAATTATATTTGTGATTGTACATTAGATTTAACATTAAATTAATGAGAATATAAGAGAAAAATTTGAGGTTCTGTTAAAATTTTGAAAAAAATAAAAATTTGGGATTTGAGAGCTGAATTGGACTCGAATTTGAAAACAAAACACGTATATGGACTTGTGGGGCTATGGGCAGTCATGACCTACCATTGGACTCGAGTTTTGACGAGCCCGGGGTTGATTTTTGTTGACTTTTTAGAAATTATATAAAGATCAAAGCGTTGATAATTGGAATTATTTTCTCTTGCATTGTGTTGATTTAAGTCGTCTTTGGCTAGGTTGAGCCGAACAGAGGTGAATTTATAAACGAAAAGCTAATTTGAGGATTGATTTGGCCGAATAAAGGTAAGTATCTTGCCTTACTTTGTGTGAGAGAAACTATCCCTTAGGTTTTGGATTGACGGTACTGTTTGAATTATGTGGAAGGCGTGTACACAATGTGACGAGTGTGTATACAAGCTTTCATGTGGTATTCGATCAGTTTAGATCATCAGGCTTCTTTCACGCAATTAATTATAGTTATCATTTCATGCTATACTTTCTGTCGTTAGAATTTTTCTTACGTGCTTTACTTGAAGTTGTTAGTACATGTTCTATCTTTTGTTGTCAAGTTCAACCTTATATATATGCTAATTGTTATTGTAATTACTTGTTTAATTCATGCTTTATCTGCTACATGCCTTAATTTTTAGTTGATTCTCAGAAATTGTGTCTTCGTTTATGGATTGTCATTTCTTGCTATTTGATTTCATGAGTTATCAATTAACTTTTTCATCTGTTCTGACATCTTTGTGTAGTCACGTTATTTCTTTTTATTGTGTGGTACGTCGTAGTTGGTGGTAAATTATTTGCTTAATATATGTTGCTTGGAGAGCCGGTTGCACGTTGCAACAAAAATGATAATGATGATATGATGGAATAATGGAGGATTATGGTATTGATAAATTGTGAAATTGTGTGGGATTGGGTTGCACGCCACAACGAATATGTTTATTATTGTGTTGGATCGAGTTGCATGCCGTAGAAGATGTACATCTCAAAATTATAGTGATATTAAAGTTATTTCCTATTGTGATTCTCATGGTGCATTTTATGTTAGGACGGTTATTGTTATTTTGGATTTTGATCGTATTTGATTAACAGTCAATATTCTATGAACGATATCGACTTCTTGTGTGAGTCATGCATTCTACGTAATATCTTGTGTTGCCTCAATATGTCAAAATTGTGCCTCTGTTGTTTCTTGATAAATTAATCGTCAAGGTGAATTTATGTGCATGAGATCATTAACTTATATCCGATTGAGTAGTTGATAATTTAGTGGATTTATATTAAAGAATTCTTAAGGTGTTTTACTTGTGTTTCTTTCAAAATTAAACTCGTATCTCATTCGGCGTTTTATTAATTTAAATATTTATTATATTTTTACTCTAATTGACTTTTTAAATTTACTCATCACCTTATTGTTGTGTAGTTACATAAAATTGTTATCACGTTTTTACTTTAACAAATTCTATATTTAACTCGCTAAATTTAATTGATATTTTACTTTGTTTAAAAGTAATATTTTGCATCTATTTTATTTCTAAACTAAGCTCATTTGATACTCTATTTGCACAATATCTCCTTTATTTTACTTTATTTGAAACCCAAATTAAGCTTAGTATCTCATTTGACGCTTTACTGTATTTAAGTTTTAATTGTGTTTAAATGATTCATCGATCATCTTAGTTGATATTGACATAAATACTATGTACATGGTATCACGTGGATTTTACCGTGCAAAACTGATTTGAAATATGTGAGCACAAGGTGCCACGTGTATAATTCTTATTGAAATTCGTGTAATAGGAATGATTTGATTGATTGAGTTGCCATTGGTTCCCCTTACTTGAACCTATTTATATTTCATATGTACCTCGACTATTTGTTGCTTAATTACTTGGTTGTTTCACGTTGCCATTCGTACCTCCTTATTTTCACTGTTGATCGTAATTAAAATCTTTCTGGTATTGGCCTTATATTGATATCATTCTCTTGTTAGCTTTATGTCATATCCTGCACAGGTTTACATGTTCGGTAGGTGACTTAACCCGGCCTCGTTACTACACTACGAGGTTAGGTTTGATACTTACTGAGTATTATTGTAGTGTACTCATGCTATGCTTCTGCATATTTTTGTGTAGATCTAGGTACTTTTGATTGAGTTGGTTTCGAGACTTATGCCTCTATGGCTAGAGACTTCAAGGTACACATGCTGGACGGTCGCATGCTTCGAAGTCACCTTTTGTTACACTTTATTTCCACTGTTTCCTATTAGTCCGAGACAGTGATGTATTGTTATTTCTAGTGACTCTTAGAGAAGCGTATGATTTGTACTGTCGGTTTTGGGTTTAAGTTACTATTGTTGGTTCAGCTATATTGTTACATATATTATATTAAAGTAATGCAGTTAAGGTAGTTAAATTCTACTAATAATTAGTACTCCCTCCGTTCCAATTTAAGTGAACATATTTGATTGGGTACGAAGTTTAAGAAAATATTAAAGACTTTTAAAATTTGTGGTCCTAAACCAGTCCAAATGGAGTCCAGAGTATTTGTGTGGTTATAAAAGCTTCTCATTAAGGGTAGAGTTGTAACTTTAAGTTAAATTGTCACCAAATTTAGAGAGGGTTCATTTTTTTTGGAATGAACCAAAAAGGAAATAGGTTAACATAAACTGAAACACATAGAGCATATGATAGGCTTACTTAGTGTCTAAGATTCGGCGCCATCACGACTTCCTAAGTATTATGTCGAGGAAGAGGCAAACCCGATAAAAGATAAAGAACACCAAATTTAAACATGGAAAACCTTTCAAATCAAAGGTAAAACCCACGGGATCAGAAAGATCCAAAATGCTCCATTATAACAATAAAAGATCTACAAAAGTTCTGCAAATTGGCTACAATAAATGCCAAACGCGGTGCAACAATAGCAACACGAGCAACAACTAATCAATTGAAGAAAGAGCATAATCCACAAAATGAAGCTGCTGGTCAAGGCTTGAAATCAGACGCTACAGGCCTCTGAATCCAATCTTGACCGTTCAAATCCAAGACCAAGATGTTTCAAACACCCAGTCAAAATTTTAGCCCGATCTAATGGTTAACGAATTGGTAAACATGATTGAAGCTGGTTGGTCTGAATAAAATCTGCAGTAAAATAAATACTTTTCTTCTCTCTTCTCTCTTGATGAAAGCTCTCTAAAAAACCACTCTTATGTGCTTAAGTCTTTCAAAGACTTGTATCAATAAAAATAGAATAATTCTCCTAGGTTATCCCATTTATAGATCATGAGTGATGCTTTCTCTTAAAGCCAAAACCCACTCCAAATAGGAATAAACTAAATCCAATTCCAAATAGGAATAAAAAAAAAGTTTAGGCCATTAGTCCTTTGGCCGAACAACATGGGCATGAGCCCAATAGTAAGGCGGGAAGTTAGGATCGTGACATAAGCCCTGTGTTTGGTCAGGTGCTTTAACCGAATGTTTTAGGAAACGAATGATAAGACTTTTCCTATTAGGCTATACTGAGGTTGAGCAAGTGATATAAAATAGGGATAATTTCAGCCCTTGTCACTTAGGCTCCCCATTTTTCAAATTTATAGCCCATATTTCAATTTACAACCAACTAGCCCAAAAATAATAGGATTTTAACATCCAACGTTAATAGATTCTCAAAATTACCATTTAATATTTTAAAAAATTGCTCAAGCTTTTAAGTTAACTTTCGAATTAGTAATTGTGACTCAAATATTAGTTCCAAAAATAAATTCATTTGGGTGGTGAAAATTTGGTTTTTAACAAGCTTAAATATGTGAGTTTAAATTTCGAATTTGATTTTGTGAGAAATTTGGAGTGAGTGTTATTTAGACTTGTTAGAAACAGTATAAGGAGGTTGTATATAAAATTTGAAGTCATTTAATGGAGATTTAGACTAGTTTTGAATAGGAATTGCAACTGAAAATCGTGAAAGAAGTTTGTCTACATACTTTTGTATAAAAATATATAAAAATGTATAATAGTGTATACGATGTGTTTATACACTCATATACACTATTATACAAGATTAAACTTAATTATACAAAAAACTGACTTTGTCTTCTTCCTTGCGTTTTTTCTGAAATTTAACTCAAATCTTGCTCAAATCTACTCCAAATCACTTCAAATTTAAAATTTGAACTTCTTTGTTATTTTCAATCAACTGGAACAACACCCAATCCAAATAACTAAGAATTACAAGAAATTTTATTTTTTAAATTTAAGCTTTCAATGCCCTTTAATGGTGGACTTCTACTATTTAATTTTTTTACATTGCAACTAAGTGCTATAGGGGGAGAAGCAGTAATGGCGATGGTCCCTTGAAGCATATATAAAAAAAGTGAGAAGAAGAGAGAGTGAAAATAATGGTTGTGAGAACACAGATTTAACTTCATAGTTTTTAGAAACAATGATTGTAAGAACACATATTTTGAATTTACAAGAACTACTGTTTTCAAAATATGTATAATATAAGCTAAGTGTGGTAAAACTTAAAAAAATGGGTCATTCTTTATTATGGTGTGAAGTAATATATATTTTCTTCTAATTCATACATTAAAATATACAAATCATATTGAACCCAGAAAAGTACTTAATAATTATTCATTCAATATCTCCTTAACAAAATGGTGTGATTCTCCCGATATAGTTAACTTTGTTTTTCGTCGAAGATAAGGAGCTATTTGATGAATAATTAGGTTCGATATACGGAATAATAATTTAATTCTTTAATCTGATCGTGCCACTAGAAAATGTTTATGTACGTAACATGTAAGCTGTGTTATTGCAAATCCACCCCCCTCCTACTTTGTTGTCTTAATTAAAAATAGTCCATTTTAAAGTTATTCCTACTCATTTTCCCCGATATTTCATCTTATTCCAATATCATTAAGTATTCGCCTATGTCAGATTAACAGATCTGAGCTTCACTGACCGTTAAAACATAAGCTTAATACACCCTCCATCCCAGTTTATATGGCATTGTTAGGCTTTTGAGAGTCAAATAAGTTTCTTTGACTGTAATTTTTAAATATTTTGAACATTATTTATTGTGGCTTATTTCAAATATGTAAATTTTATTTTTAAAATTTTAAAGATTTTATATGAAATTCACGGTTAAAATTGAAAATTTGACTCGCGAAATTTAAACAGTGCCAAATAAACTAAAACAAAAAGAATATATAATTAGGCCCGCCTATATAATTATTATTGGAAACAAAAATAATGGATGCTAATATTTGCTGCAATACGAATATCTATATATCCATGACTAATCACGTCGACAACGTGCATGGCAGTACTCTCATGAAAAATTCTTATAAAAGCCTTTAATTTTTTGTTCCCTAGACAAACAAGTTTCATACTTGATATCACACCTTCTTCGTCCAAATCCATCCTTCAAAAAACATGCAAAAACAGAGTCATAGCCATTTCAAGCCAGAGAAATCATGGTGCCTCGTTATAGCATTAGTAGGTTTAATAGGAGGTGCACTTTTCATTTCCATGTTTTTCAAAACGTCAGAAAATTCCATCCTCTGCAATAATCAAGCTCCAAACATGGGGAAATTTATCGATAATGGCAAGAGATCGAATCCGCAGCAACTCCAGCTCGATGCCATTTTACACTATGCGACATCGCGAGTGATACCTCAACAAACAATCGATGAAATCAGGGTATCTTTTGATGTTCTGAAAAACAAAACTCCATGTAATTTCCTTGTATTTGGTCTAGGCCATGATTCTCTAATGTGGGCATCGTTTAATTCCCGTGGCAATACATTGTTCCTAGAGGAAGATCCAAAATGGGTGGAAACAATACTAAAAGATGCCCCGTTCCTTCACGCTGACACCGTGAAATATCGGACAATGTTATCGGAGGCAGATGAGCTAGTAGAACATTACCATAAGGAACCAGATTGTTCAGCGAAAAAATCATTCTTACGTGGCAATCATCGCTGTAAATTAGCGTTAGACATGTTATCAGATGAAGTATATAATAAGGAATGGGATGTGATTATGATAGATGCTCCAAGAGGGTATTTTGCAGAAGCACCAGGAAGAATGGCAGCTATTTATTCGGCTGCTGTTATGGCGAGAAATAGGAAAGGAAATGGTGTCACACATGTCTACTTACATGATGTAGATCGTAAGGTTGAGAAGATTTATGCTGAGCTTTTCTTGTGTAGGAAAAATTTGGTCAAAGGTGTAGGAAGGATTTGGCATTTTGAGATTCCTCCGGCTTCTAATGCCGCCAATAATTTTTGCTAGAGATCAATGTGCTATCTTGCAGTTTCCTTTAATTAATTTCTCTTTCTTATCACTTTGAGTGTAATTTATATTTTGAATAATTGCATTAAACATTCGATTTTCTTTCTTTACATCGACTACGACTATCTACTACTATATCATTAAAATTGTCTATGGAAAAGAAAATAAGATTAACCATTTTCCGATAAAGCAACTCCCTTTAAGAAGATTTTATCTAAGTAATGTAATATATATGATACCCGTGTTCTCGAGAAAATTATTCTCTTTCATCAATTTACCTTTTCATCTTTTTCTTTTCCCAAGGAACTATGGTACGTAGTCCGGAACCGAAATGTTTTTTTTTGGACCAAAAATACATATATAAGTGGAAAAAAAGCTTAGGGTAGTAAAATGTAACGCCTTTTAGCGTTGTGACGATCCGGCCAGTTCTATATGTGATCAGTTTGGTTGGCTCGAGTTCTGAAAGGATTTGGTAAGGTTTGAGATACTTAGTCTCTTTTGAGGAAGCTTAAGTTGAAAAAGTCAACCGGATGTTGACTTATGAATTATAGGGCCCGGATGTGAGTTCCGATGGTTCGGATGGCTTCGGGAGGTGATTTAGGATTTAAGAGCGTGATCGGAATGAGTTTCGGAGTAGATTTAGGCTTGAATTGTAGAAGTTGATATTTTGGCGATTTCTAGTTGGGAGGCAAAATTTTGATATAGGGGGTCAGAAAGGAATTCTGAGAGTTGCAGTAGTTCCATGGTATCATTTGGGATGTGTGTGCAAAATTTCATGTTATTCGGACATGAGTTAGTTGCATTTTTGATCAAAAGAGGAATTTTGAAGATTTTGAAAAATATGCTTGAATTCGATGTGTTTTGATTGATTTGATGTTGTTTGAGCTGTTTTGAAGATTGGTACAAGTTTGAATAATGTTATAGGATATGTTTGTGCTTTTGGTTGAGATCCCGGGGGACTCGGGGTGATTTCGGATGGTTGATGGTGGAGTTTGAAATTTTATGAAGTTGCAGATTTTTCTGCTTCTGGTATTTCCGCACCTGCGGATTGGGGACCGCAGGTGCGACGGCGCATATGCGGGAAAATGGCTGCCGAATCGAAAGCTGGGATGCAGGCAGGAAACCGCAGACGCGATTAGGAGGACCATACATGCGATGTCGCAATGTGAATATGGGACCATAGATATAGTAAATGGGAAGTTAAGTGAAAAACCAGAGAAGCGGTTGGTTGACCGCAAATGCGGTACCGCAGAAGTGGAATATTGGCCGTTGAAGCGAAAATGCCTAGGCCAGAGGGTATAAATTATTTCCTTCGCGATTTTTGAGCTATTTAATCATTTTGAGTCGGATTTGGAGCTCTTTGGACGATTTTGAAGGGGATTTCAAGGGAACTTCATTTGAGGTAAGGATTTTGGACCTAAAACTTATTTCTATGTTATTATTTCACGGATCAGAGCAATAATTAATAGAAGTTAAAGGTTAAAATCAAGGAAACTAAGGCTTGTTTTTAGAGACCTATACTTCAAGATTTGAAGGACCATTCGAGGTCGGATTTCATAACTTTTGATATGTATGAACTCGTGGGGAGATAGGAAATGTACTGATGTAAAAATTATCGAATTTTGCGACACGGGCCTTGGGGTCGGGTTTTGGTAATTTCGGGATTTGTGTTGTATAAAGATTATCTTCGCCGGGTCTTGGTTCCTTTAGGATATTTCGACGTCGTGATTCTGATTTATGACACATTCGACGCGAGTGGAGGTTGATTCGAGGGGAAAAGGCATCGCGAGCTAGAGATTTGACCAGATTGAGGTATGTAATGATTGTAAATGATGTTCTGAGGGCATGAAACCCCAGATTCCATGTCGTTGTGCTATATTGAGGTGACCAACACACTTGATGATGAGCGTGGGATCGTGCACTAGTCGGAATTGTTACTTGGTCCACCCCGAATGCCTATTTTCCCGCGTATTTGACTGAAATCTATTTGCCATCATCATTATTTGGGCTGAATGCCATATTTGTTCCTCGTGCCAACTATTTGAACCCTTCTAAGATTTTTATTGATATTTCCTCATTGTTCTGACTTTATACTTGAACACAGTCATGATATATTTTACTGTTTTCATACTCACGTATGTTTACTATGTTTTAACACTTATATGATCTTTAAATGATAATTGGGTTGAGAAATCCTATTTTACTACTACTGAGTGGCTTGTGAGGATTTTTAATTGAGTAAGGCCAAGGGCCTGAGATATGTACGCCACAGGGTGGCTTGATTTATATGAGGCCGACAGCCAAGTGATGACGCCCCGAGATGGCTTGATATTGCGTTTGGACCGTATGGGGGCCCCTCCAGGAATCTGCATATCCCCAGTGAGCGCGGGTACCCATGTGATGTGAGATGTAGCCCGATGGGCTGGTATTGTTATGAGATATTGCCCGAGGGGCGAACCTTTATGTATTTATTTTTCTTAATTGCCTGTCTTTTACTTGCTTAATTTTTGAAAAAGGCTTTTCATGCAGTTTATGTTGAACTAAAATGACTTTTCACATATCTTTACTGATTTTTTGTTTTTACTAGTTTCATTACTTTGTTTTAGCCTATAATGTGCCTGACATGATTTCGTGCGTTCAGTCTTTATATATGATTATTACTCACTGAGTTGGAGTACTCACTTTACTCACTGCATCCCGTGTGCAGATTCAGGCGCATCTGGTCTCGCTCCCGAGTGCTGATCTTTCATGCTCACGTGGATCCGAGGAATCTCTAGGTAGCTGTCGACGTTCGCAGCCCGGAGCTTCTTCCCTATCTTATTTTTCCATGTTCTTAGTTTCTGTATTAAACTCTGTAGTTTTTCTTTGAGTATTCCTGATTGTTTAGATGTTAATGACTAGTGACACCCTAGTATCAGGTTGTGTTGGGTTGTATTCCTCAAATTATGCAATTATCTGCTTAAACTTTAGGCTAGTTTATCATACTTTAGAATGTTTCTTAATGCTTAATTGTTAACTACTGAAACAGGAAGTGTCAGCTCGCCTTATCTTCACGAGAGGCACCATCACACCCGGGTATGGGTTTATGGTCGTGACAAAGTTGGTATCAGAGCCTAGGTTACATAGATCTCATGAGTATGAGCATGTTTAGTAGAGTCTTGCAGATCGGTACATAGACGTTTGTATTTATCTTTGAGAGGCTGCAAAACCTTTAAGAAAAACTTCATATTTTTGAAATTCTTATCGTGCCAATTTGTTGATCTGAGTACTAAACTTCTTTCTATTCTCTCATAGATGGTGAGGACATGTGCTACCGGTTAGGATGGATAACCACCAATACCCCCAGCTATGGCCACCAGAAGTCGATGACGCGGTCGTGGTCATGGTAGGGGTAGAAGTGTGTCCCGCACAGCAGCTAGGGCAACACCTGCAAATCCACCAGCAGCCCCAATTTAGGATTAGGTCCCAGTTATGGACACTTTAGCAGCACGAGCTGAGGCACCAGCTATGCCTATTGTGACTCTTGGTCTTCAAGAGGCCTTGTCTTAGATTCTATCAGTTTACACTGGCCTAGCTCAGGTGGTCTCAGCCCTTACATCCATAGCTACTTCTCAAGGCCGGGGTGGCAATCAGACTCCCGCTGCTCGCACACCTGAGCAGGTCTTGTAGGATTTTCAGACGCCGAGGGCACATCCATCCCAACCGGTTGCAGCTACTTAGGAATATGTAGTTCTTGCCATGCCAGAGGACGAGCAACATAGGTTGGAGAAGTTTGGTAGACTTCAGCCTCCAACCTTCCGTGGTGCAGAGGGCGAGGATGCCCATGGTTTCTTGGATAAGTGTTAGAGGATGCTTCATACAACACGTATTCTAGTGACCAGCGGGTTCCCTTTCACTACTTATAAATTTTCTGGAGCTGCCTTCACTTGGTGGGAAAATTTTAAGAAAAGTAGGCCTATTGGTGCAGCACCCCTTACCTGGAAACTGTTCTCCATTCTCTTTCTAGAGAAATTTGTTCCGCAGTCTCGCAGAGAGGAGCTACATAGGCTGTTTGAATGGTTGCATCAGGGAGAGATAACCATATCGCTGTACGAGTTGAGGTTCTTTGAGCTAGGTCGTCATGCATTTTGGTTAGTTTTGCCAGATAGAGAGAGGATTAGGGGATTTGTTGATGGCATCACTTATCAGATTCGTATTCTCACGACCAGGGAGAGGGTGACTGGTGCTGCTTTTTAGGAGGTTGTGGATATTGCCTATGAGATTGAGCCTATTCATTGCTAGGATCGAGAGGAGAGGGAGGCCTAGAGGCCTCAAGGATCTGGTAGTTACAGTGGTACTCCTTCGAGATGTCAGTTTCAGCACGACAGAGGCCGTTCATTCAGACATGCTCATCCAACTTGCCAGGTTATCGTGGGCCGTCATTGGGTCTTGGTTCTCACAGTTCTCATCAGGGCTAGTCATCTTTCAGTGCCCTTCTATCTTAGAGTTCGTCCCGTGATCCATCAGTTCAGGGCTCTTCTACGCCAGGTGCATCTGTAAGTCATTTCGGTGTGAGGGGTTCCCTTAATTCCTGTTCTCCAGCACCTGAGAGTTGTTATGAGTGTGGAGAGATATGTTATATGTAGAGGAAGTGCCCTCCTCGTCTTGCGAGTTCATCTTAGTAGAGGGGTCAGTCATTGACTTTGGTGCCAGTTACTTCATCACCACCTTCTCAGCTATCTAGGAGTGTAGGTCAGTCATCTATGGGTCATCATAGAGGGGGAGGTCGACCAGGTGGCGGTCAGGCCCGTTTCTATGTACTCCCAGCTAGACCTGATGCTATTGCTTTAGAACTGTCATCACATGTATTGTTTGAGTATGCCACAAATATGCCTCTGTATTATTTGTTCCCAGTTCTACCTTTTCTTATGTGTCATCATTCTTTGCTCGTTATTTGGGTACGCTCCGTGAGTCTCTTGCTTCACCTGTTCATGTATCTACCCTAGTGGGCGATACTGTTATTGTACACCATATGTACCGGTCGTGTGTGGTAACTATTGAGGGTCTGGATACCTAAGTGGATCTTTTATTATTGCATATGGTGGATTCCAATGTCATTTTGGGCATGAATTTTCTATCTCTGTTTCATGATATTCTGGACTGTCATGCCAAGACAGTCACATTGGCTATATACCAGATGTGCCACGGATTGAGTGGCGAGGTGTGACTGAATATGTTTCCAGTAGGGTGATCTCATTCTTAAAGGCCCAGCGTATGGTTGGGAAGGGTTGTCTTTCGTATCTATCCTTGGTGAGGAGGTTGGTGCCGAGACTCCCAGTATTGATTCAGTTCCAATTGTTTGGGATTTTCCCAATGTGTTTCCTAGAGAACTGCCGGGCATGCCACTGGACAGGGATATTGATTTTGGTATTTACCTGGTTCCTGCACTCATCCCCATTTCTATTTTGCTATATCGTATGGCACCAACAGAGTTTAAGGAGTTAAAGAGTAGCTTCAGGAACTCCTGGATAAAGGGTTCATTTTGCGTAGTGTGTCACCTTGGGGTGAGCTGATTCTATTTGTGAAGAAGAAGGATGTCACTATGAGAATGTGCATTGATTATAGGCAATTGAACAAGGTAATAGTTAAGAACAAGTATCCTTTGCCTCACATTGATGATTTATTCGACCAGTTTTAGGGAGCGAGAGTGTTCTACAAGATTGATCTCCGTTCAGGTTATCACTAGTTGAAGATCAGGGACTCAGATATCCTTAAGACTACTTTCAGGACCCGATATGGTCATTATCAGTTCTTGGTAATAAATTTAGGGCTGACCAATGCCCCAACAGTGTTCATCCATTTGATGAACAACGTGTTCCAGCCGTATCTCGACTCGTTTGTCAAAGTCTTCATTGATAATATTCTGGTGAATGCGCGTAGTTAGTAGGAGCACACTGAGCATTTGAGTTGTGTTGCAGAGATTGAGGGAGGAGAAGATTTATGCCAAATTCTCCAAGTATGAGTTTTGGATCAGTTCAATGGCTTTCTTGGGACACGTGGTGTCCAACAAGGGTATTCAGGTGATCCGAAGAAGATAGAGGCGGTTCAGAGTTGGCCCAGATTATCCATGGCCACAAAGATTCGCATCTTTCTTGGTTTGGAAGGCTTATTTTAGTCAGTTTGTTCAGGGGTTCTCATATCACACCGCCCTTAACCTAGTTGACCCAGAAGGGTGCTTCATTTGTCTGGCCGGACGAGTGTGAGGAGAGCTTTCAGAACCTTAAGACAGCTTTGACCACAGCTCCAGTGTTAGTTTTACCATCAACTTCAAGCTCATATGCCATGTATTGAGATGTTTCGAGAGTTGGTATTGATTGTGTATTGATGCAGGAAGGTAGAGTTATTGCTTATGCTTCTCGTCAGTTGAAGCCCCATGAGTAGAACTACCCCTTTCATTATTTGGACTTGGCTGCCATAGTTCAGGCGCTGAAGATTTGGAGGCATTACTTGTATGGTGTGTCTTGTGAGGTTTTTACCGATCATCGTAGCCTCCAGGACTTGTTCAAGCAAAAGGATCTTAATTTGAGGCGGCGAAGATGGTTGGATTTGCTAAAGGATTATTACATCACTATATTGTACCATCTGGAAAAATCAAATGTAGTAGCCGATGCTTTAAGCCGAAAGACAACGAGTATGGGGATTTTTGCATATATTCTACTTGGGGAGAGGCCTCTTGTAGTTGATGTTCAGGCCTTGTCCAATCTGTTCGTGAGGTTAGATATTTCGGAGCCCAGTCAGACATTGGCTTATGTAGTTTCTTGGTCTTCTTTATATGATCGCATCAGAGAGCACCAATATGATGGTCTGCATTTTCTTGTACTTAAGGACTAAGTTTAGCATGATGATGCCAGAGATGTGACCATTGATGATGATGGGGTGTTGAGGATACATGGCTGGATATGTGTGCCCAATGTAGATGTCTTCAGGAGTTGATTCTAGAAGAGGCCCACGACTCGCGGTTTTCCATTCATTCGGGTGCTGTGAGGATGTATCATGGTTTGAGGCAACATTATTGGTGGAGAAGAATGAATAAAGACATTGTGGGATTTGTAGCTCGGTGTCTCAATTGTCAGCAGGTGAAATATGAGGATCAGAGACCGGGTGACTTGCTTCAGCGGATAGATATTCTAGAATGTAAGTGGGAGAGGATCATTATTGACTTTCTAGTTGGGCTTCCATTGACATTGAGTACGTTTGATGCTATTTGGGTGATTGCGAATCGGCTGACCAAGTCAACGAGACTTCATTCGTGTGTGTGGTACCTATTCTTCAGAGCGGTTGGCAGAGATCTACACCCGAGATATTGTTGGTTTGCATGGTGTCCCATTTCCATCATTTCAGATAGGGGCACTCAGTTCACTTCACAGCTTTGGAGGTCTGTGCAGCGAGAGTTGAGTACTTAGGTTGAGTTGACCACAACATTTTACCCTCAGACGGACGAGCAGTCTGAGCGTACTACTCAGATATTGGAGGATATGTTGCATGATTGTGTCATTGATTTCGTAGGGTCGTGGGATCAGTTTCCACCGCTTGCAGAGTGATGTTCTAAACGTCAATACCAAAAAAGGGGGAGGGGGTGATTTGTGTGGTACCCGATTTTTTCTCTAGAAGAACCTGGTTCTTCTAGGTGTTTTAACTACTACTGTTTGCGGAATAATAAGTGCATATAATAAAGAACAGAAAGATTTTTATGTAAAAAACACCTGGCTCAAAAGGAGAAAGAACCACGAGCAACTACCCAGTAGGATTTTCCAAACTTCTACTAAAATCAATGCGCCAAAATAACAGTTACAAAAACTCTTTCCAAATCTAAGGATTAACTCTAATCCCGTTGTGGCACACAACTTCAACTGTTGCGGCAACTTCAAGTTAGCTTAGACCTTGAACACTTTAAGTACCTAGTGCAATTGCTTCTATGAAAGCTAAAAGGAACAACTTTAAACCACCTAGTACAATTGAGCTAGAATACGAAAAAACACAATGAAACTAGTTCTTCTATCTATTTCAAGTAGTTTCAGGAGTGCACACTCAAATCTCACATAAGTTGCTTGCAAAATCGCCTTGCTCTTTGTTCTCAATTTAGTTTAACTTCTGCGTGTTGATACCCAGTTTTTTCTCTAGGTATTTTTATACCCACAATACTTCCAAAATAGCATATATGTACATATATAAGCACACCCAAGAATTTTGGTACTTCTCCAAATTTTTAATAGTTTTAAGCCAATTTATTGCCTATTTTTATACCATAAAATTCAATAATTATTCCCAAAATTATCATTTTTAGTGAATAACTTATATAATTCCCATATCAACACCAATATAATTAAGGTGAGTTCTGCATATTTTTTTTACAATTTTGTTTGGCCTTTTTAAAACAAAATTGCATGTAATTGCAATTATAGCCTATTTTATAATTAATAGCGTTTTATAATTATAAAATTAGTTTCAATATTTTTAAACTAATATTTATATAATATTCATTTGCTCAGTATTTTTAATTTATTTTTTAAATTATTATTACTATTTTTATAAAATAAAAAGGAGAAATTGGCTATTTAACACTCAGCCCACTTCTATTTAACATTTAGCCCATTTCCCCTTTCCATTTTTACCTCAATTGGTCCAATTCCGCCCAAAATCAAAATGACCCAATCTAATTTTTGCCCGACCCCTGACCCAATTGCTAAACCTATACGATTTTCTTTTAAATCTGAGCCGTTTATTATTTTGATCAACGAACAATATCTTTCCTTTCCGTTTTTATTCCCTAACCCACCTAACCCTACCTCCTTTGCACAAAAGCGCTTCCCTTGAAACCCCTCGTCTCTGAAACACTCTCTATCCTCTCCTAAGCCCTAATTACTCCTGCCTAACCCCACCTTATTCCCACCAGAATTCATGGTATCTCCAGCCATGAATGGCCTGTACTTACCCTCTCTCACCCCCAAGCCTGAGTTACACGAAGTTTGGAGTCTTGACCTCAATGGTCCTCTCTCAGGTCCATCTCAAATCTGTAGATCTACGGTTTTTCGACCACATTCCGGCATGTTCAAGCATTGGAAGCTTGATTCCTGACCATTTCGACTCAGGATCTGATCTTGTTCTTCCAAGCCTTTCTCACTTCTAGGGTTTTAGAGAAACCCTAAGCCATTCGAGGTTCTTTAACCGTTATTTGTTTAAATCTGTGCTACGTCTATGTTCTTCTTGATGTTTTGAGTTTTTTCCCAAAATTTCCTTCTCAGAAAGCGTTCGATATCAAATTAGGGTTTGTGAAAGTCTTTTGATTCTTGCTGTTCTTTCCTTTTAGATATTTGTCTGTATTACGCTCGTATTTTTTTCTTCTCTATTACGCATGTATTGTCTTCTTTTTATATGTGCTCTCACATGATTAACCTGTGTTAATTTTCCTCACTCTTCTACCATATGTGTTTACTACTAAGTTTCTTGACTTTTGCTTTTCTGAACTCCATTTTTATTGGCTCAAGCTCGAGCAGGGGTAACTTGGAAAGGGATAACTGTGAGAATATAATTAAAGAAGGCTCTTTATAGCCAATAACAAGCAAAAAATGAAGAACAAGTATGAAGGTGATACATACTAAGAGGGGGCTCTAGTGAGTAAGAACGAGTAAGTTAAAGAGAATATATATATATATATATATATATATATATATATATATATATATGTATTGATCTTGTGTAGAATAGTTGGAGTGATAGCAACCCTTACAAAGTAGTATGGGTTCCCTTTATATAGGAGATGGCATACATTATAGTACAGAATGCATTAAATGTAAAGACACGTGGATGGAACGACTAGGCATGATACTAGACTATGCTGATGCCAGTTGCTTGCCTCGGGAGTTTCCAAGCCTCAGAGTCTTTGTTCTGTCGTGGAAGAACCTTGGGGGAGGGATCTTGATGGTAGTCCTGCAGCCTCGAGATGCCGATTTGACTCCTCGAATGCACCTTAGTGGCGAGAAATTGATTCCTATGATTTCACCATATAATGATAGACTCCGAGTTTCCTAGAAGGATGTAATAGGAAATGATTTTGGACCTTCATCTCGAGGTCATCATTTCATGACGTCAACCGTTTATATATATATATATATATATATATATATATATATATATATATATATATATATATATATATATATATATATATTGATCTTGTGTAGAATATTTGGAGAGATAGCAACCCTTACAAAGTAGTATGGGTTCCCTTTATATAGGAGATGGCATACATTATAATATAGAATGCATTAAATGTAAAGACACGTGGATGGAACGACTAGGCATGATACTAGACTATGCTGATGCCAGTTGCTTGCCTCGGGAGTTTCCCAGCCTCAGAGTCTTTGTTCTGTCGTGGAAGAACCTTGGGGGAGGGATCTTGATCGTATTCCTGCAGCCTCGAGATGCCTATATGACTCCCCGAATGCACCTTAGTGGCGAGAAATTGATTCCTACGATTTCACCATATAATGATAGACTCCGAGTTTCCTAGAAGGATGTAATAGGAAATGATTTTGGACCTTCATCTCAAGGTCATCATTTCATGACGTCAACCGTTTAAGAGCATTAAATACCATATTCCAGAGAATTGTGCAAGACTGCCGTCAAAGGTGGTAAACGAGGAACCAATAAACTTCCATTGGCTCGTCCTTTCTGCTTCCCCAGCATTTCCTATAAAATGCATCGGTTGGTTGACACTTCCACTTGCACCCCATTTCCAAGCCCACGAGTCAGAATTTTTTGTATTTGACATACTTTCATCTTTATATAGAGGAATTTTTTACCAGTAACATGGTTAGGACTTCTAGGATGTTTCCCAGACGGAATGACACTACATCATCATCCCGATTGCCTAAGGAAGAAACCAGAGCAATTCCCCCTTTGGAATAGTGTACTCCACCTGATCTCAATATGTTAGAGGATTTTAATGTTGATGCCACTTCATCTATATCGGGTCAATGCGGGCATGTGTCTGATACGTTAGCACCGTGAACGATATTATCAATGCGAGGAAAGAACACCGATAGAGCGAGGTAGTGGGGGTGGAGATTCCCAGTCCCAATGATAATATAATAGACTATAAGGCTAGCTTCCTTCAGATGTACACCTACCCATTCACCCTGGGTCCCAATGATTCTACTCAGTCCTTTCCCCTGGAGATAGACCCGATTATCCTTGATTTCTACGTCCGATACCAAGTGATGCTTGGTTAGATCTACCCTTCTTATGTAGGTCGAGTGTTGACGCCCTCTTTTTCTAAAGAGCAAAATCAGGTTTATGACATTATAGGAAAAATAACTCTTATTCCCTTGCGGGAATCGAGTTGTAGAATTTGAAGAGTCGCCTCCTAATGCATCTAATGATTATAGTGCATTAGAACAATTTAAAGAGAAGAAGCAATTTTGAAAGGACACCAGAGTTTGGGTAAGGGCTTGACATTATCTCGAGGGGAAGGTGTTAGGCACCCCCCAATATCCACTAGTGTAGTTCCCGACCATGCTTAATTATGACTTTAAAAGAAGTAGAATAGAGCAAATAAGGGTTGCACATAAGAATTCACAAATAAGTTTAAAGCTTAAAAGAAAATAAGATGGGAATGGACTGTTTTAGAAAAATGAGTTAATTTAAAGGAACAAAATTAAAGAAGAGATTGCAAATAATAGAAAAGGAAAGGGGGTCTTAGGTTTATACAAAAATATGGATCACATCAATGCAATATCCAACAATCACTCCTCAAAAGAGGGGTCGCACGTGATATTAGCGCACCGGTCATCATCTCCATATTCTACCTTCCCACCCCGTTAAGGTATTTAACACGATTAGTCAAGTTTACTTATTGAATGCTACTACCTGTCCCAACTTACCAGTCCTGGGGTATTAGGAGTTCTAATCCTAAAAGGGGAAAGGAAAGGGGTAAAGGCATATATGGGGGTTTAAAGGATAAAATACTTGTTTCGACAAACGAAACACATAACAAGTAGGGGTATTAACAAACAAACATGTAAGGCTCACAGAAAACCCCTTAAGCCAGATAACATACAGTTTAGCATGCCTTGCACGTACTGATTTGGTCTTTAAATTAAGCGGCAGATGGACTAGTTTAACACATAGAATTAGATAAAAGTATGCATTAGGCAACTTGGATCCAATTGTCGGAAATTGAAGTATTTTAAAAGGGTTATTCAGAAAACACTGATTTCAGAAAAGGATGGCCTGATGTAGCAGAGTTGAAAAGAAAGTTGAGATTGCAATAAGTTCAGGAAAAGGACAACAGACTGTTTAAGTAAAACACAGGAAAGTTGTGAAAAGAGTTTTAATAGAGAGAATACTTTATAAAGAAAGAAATAACGAGTTGAAGGGTTGATTTGAAGGATAGTTTTATGGACTGAATAAAACATTTTGGCAGAGGATTTGAAAGACTTTTTTGGAAGAAAGAGGAAGATTTAAAGGGTTAAAAGAAACATGCAGGTTTATAAGAGTTATTGAAAACGTTATATTAGACGTTAAGGCCAGTTAACATATTGTTATTATTTAATCAAATCAGGCGAGTTTGAGACGAACTCCTATAGGCATGATATCTATTCTTGTTTTCTTAAGACTTGTTAATAAACTGATGAAAGAAGGATCATTTGATTGCCCTATAGTTTGCCAAACACATATGCATGTCCTATAGGCATGGGTTCTATATGCAACTGATTACGTGAATACTAAATCCTATAGGCAGGGTTTCTAATGATTTGCAAGATAATAAAGTATTAAACCCTATAGGCAGAATTTCTAGATGACTATTAATTCTATAGACATAGTATCTAAGTGATTGAATTAAAACGTTAAACCTATACACATGGTATCTAGGTGACTGATTTAGAAATTAAACCTATAGACATGGTGTCTACCCTTTATTTGATGGAAGAAAAAGTAAACCCCTCCCACACCCTTTCACTAATACTTCCCCTAGTTCTTTTTACAAATCTTATTACAAAACCAGAAAAAAGATTAAAGAAGAAGTAAAATACATCAAAGTCTACAGCTAGATCCGAGCAGCCTAATTCAATCTTAATGTCTACTAGCATGTGATTAAACAATTCCGGGTTCCAGATTCCCAAAGCCTTCTCTTATCCAAAGTGTTTCAGACTTCCAAAGAGCCTCAAGGGCTCCAGGTAGTGCTTACACTCTAGATAACAATTATAATAGAATAATGCAGTATGGAATAGCCAGCCCTCAGGCATCCAAGTTCATAGGAAGTTCCCAGGGTCCCAAAGCATAGCCTACCAAAGGGGGGAAGAACATAGAACTAGGAATAAGTGCAAAGTGAGAGAGGGATTAGGGAACCATAGAAAATAGTGGTCATGCCCAGCCATGGGTGTAGACTGGCAGACCAGTTGCTTGGTCCAAACAAATTAAGAGCAGACCTTAGAGGTCAAACCTGAGACTGGATGGAGATTAGGACACCACCAGACTTGAGTCCAGGCTCATCACATAAAGAGGAAGACATGAATGAGAATTGATTTGAGTAAGGGTTCAAAAAAACCTAGTTCAAAGTCATGGATAGCAATAATAGGATACTGCCATGGCTGGAACTGTACTCTTTATACATAAGGGTAAAGGGACAGGGATTCATGTAAAACAGGGATGTACAGAGTCGAAGAAACATATGGAAAGAGGCATAACAAACTAGGATATTGATACACAGGGCAAGCAAGCATAACAGGCTAAGACATAAAATAAATGTGTGGTGGGGAGGGCATTATTTAACTAAGAATAACATAAAAGTTGCAAACACTAGAGTAACAGAACAATAAGAGCAAATAAATAGCCAAAAGTCAGTCGGATCAAACTCAAATTCTTCCGCAAATACTTGAGAGTTCAAGAGGAACTCAAGAATGTTTAAGACAGTAAAATATAAGAGGAGCAAAGTGGTCAATATTAGAAGTAGAGAAAGTAGTAGTAGAGAAAGTATTGAAATTGTGTAGTGTTCAATTGTGAAGAGTATTTGTGAGGTCTATAGTGTAGAAAACATTGTGTCTAAGAGCAAAAAGGTAGTCCCATTTTTATAGTACAGAAAACGAGTAAGAAAAAGACAAGAAAATAGTTTACAACCAATCACAGAAGGTCTCCCTAAGGATAAGGGATTTGATTTCAAACGGGCATGAGACAATTAAAGAAAGAAGAATAATTAAAAACCTTTCCAAAGTAACATAACATAGGTAAATACATAGAGATTATTTAAGGCAAGAATTATGGTACACGATTTGTGATAAATAAGGAAAGTAGATCAATTAAACAACCAGTAAATTGAAAGCTTTATTCGAATGTACTTAGTCAAAAAAGGGTGAGGAAAAGTTCAATTAAGAAAATCAGTAACCAATCAATCGAGCCTTAGTAAAAGGAATTCAGAATCAATCACAAGTTGGCAAGATAATTTTGAAAGAAAAGCTTTCATATATAAAGCACACAAGTGTCAAACAAGAAAGAAAATACTGGCATAGGAAGTTTCAAATCATAAGCAAAAAGATTCTAATTCAGTCCAGGGTCTAAAGTAGAACCCTAGTCCAGACACAAAGTCCCAAACCCATAGAAATCCCAAACCCTAGGGTTTCAAAAAGGAGAGGGCAAGCCATCGAAAGAGACTCATAGAGTCTCATGAGAAAGCACATAGATATAATGGCAAGTTTGAAACAACATAGTGAAAAAATCACAAAGCATGTTCAAGAAAACTCAGAACTAAAGCAAGTTCACGAGAGAAAAGAGGTGACATAGATCTTAAGCAACAACATACAAAACATATTTAGGAATCAAATAGAGGTCCAGTAAAGGCAAACAAGAAGCTTAGTAAGAAAATAGTAGAGGAACGCATAGGATAGAAATATAAAAGCATGCTGTAGGAACTAGTAGAAGAGACAACAGAGCACAAGTAAAAGAACATGCATAATAACGACAAAACATAAGAACATAAAAGAGAAGACATGCGAGGGAAGAGAAAAACTCATAGAAACAAGGCATATAACATTGGCAACTAAAGATAGGCGCAATCAAAACATTGCTAATATGAGACCATCCTCCGCCCGCCGGAGGGATCAGTTTGACCAGGGCTCAAATCAGACTTCACCGAGTAATGAGAAACTTAGGACCTACGTAAACTTGCTAGACGAAAAGGGCCCTTTGGTTGACACCACCTTAGCCTTAGTCAGTAAGAGAGGGGGGTGACTATTAGATAGGGACTCCGTAAGTTCATGGGAAGAGGTTAGTGGATGGCAGGTTCGATTACAGAGAAGTCAATAATCAAAGATTATGCGGAGGGTCCCGCAGTAACTAATTACCCAAGCAGAAGGACAATGACACTAGCTAACCAACTGAGAGAGTCAAATAGATAGATGAATTACTTGCTAATGGATATAGATTCACACAAAGAAAAAGAAGAAGAAGAAATAGAAACCACTTTAAGATTTTGAAAACCCTAAGTTGAATTGACTAATTTTGAAAAGAGAAATTTGGGGAAAAGTTTTGAAACTTCGAGTATAACACAGATCTATCACAAATCTAAGAAAATAAAGAAATAAAGAACCTTGAACAAATTTTAGGGTTTCACAGAAACCCTAGAAATGAGAAGGCTTGGAAAGGATATGGCCTGGAGTAGATCTGAGCCATATCTAGGTTCTTGAGGCTCGAACACGTCGGAACGGAGCCGGAGAATCCATAGGAACACAATTCGGTGGAGGACCTGAATAGGAATTGTTGAGGTTGAACCTTGAAAGCCTTGACCAACCATGATATGGGGTGGAGGAAACTGAGCACATGCCGTCCATGGCCTGAGAAGCCGTGGACTCCGGCGAGAACTGGTCGGATAAGACGATAGAGGCGGCTAGGATTTCGAGTGTTTAAGAGAAGGGGAGGGTTCAGAGGTAGCTATATGAGAGAAATGAGATTAGTGTTTGGGTTGGGTAGAATTAAAAAGGTACGTATGAATGAGGGCCGTTGATCAAAATGATCAAAGCCCAGGATTTAAAGATAGAACAGACGGGTTGAAATAATGGGTCAACGGACGGGTGAAAAATTGAATTGGGTAGTCGAGTTGGGGCCTGAATTGGGGTCAATTGGGGGGGGGGGGGTCAAAATAGGCTATAATTGAAAGTACTTCAGGCCACAATTGAAATAGCTAGTTTTTCCTTTTGATTTTACAAAAATAGCAGAAGATGTTTTAAAATCAAATTAAAAGCACTGAGTTAATAAATAATATGTAAATATTAATTTAAAAGACATTGGAATTGATTTTGTAATTGAAATGCTATTAAATCTGAAAGTGGGCTGAAATTGTAATTGCATGCAATTTAATTTTACCAAACGAGTTTGTAAAATTATGCAAAAATTATGGAAATTATAGTTTTGCATAAATGTGAGAATAAAATAAATTATTCTCCATAATGGAATGTTTTGGGAATAATTATTGGGTTTTATATGTAAAATAGGCCATAAATTTGTGTAACAAATCTTTAAAAATGTCAAAACCTTTTTTGATGCTCATATATGCACATATAGGCTATCTTGAAAGTATTTTGGGTATAAAAATACATAAGAAAGAATTGGGTATCAACAACTGGAACTCTTTACCCGAGGAGGATGAAAGTGTTGTTGGGTAAAGAGAAGATGGCTAATTTTGACCGAATCGGCGATTGAAAAGAATTTTGACCGAGCCCTGGCTTCTGAGCTGTCTACATATCCCTGGTTTTACAGGAATCAGGCCATATGTAGTTCAATAACCATTGACAGAATGTGTCGATGGAGATTCGAAAACACAAACGCGATGGTTAGATTTGAAAAGGTGTTTGGACTCGAATAGGTTGCGGAGAAACGGAGCGGGATCTCTCCGACTGAGACAATCGTTTGCTAGACAGTGTACCTAAAAAAGAGCAATGCGGCGTATATTGTGCATAATTAAAACATGATGCAAGTTTCCATCGGACCATGAAGGCTGTTTTCGAACGGTTAGGATGACGTCCTCAGACTATGATATCCTGGGCCATGAAGAGCATAAAAGTAAAGATTTGCAAGCCACAAAATGGTGTTCTTGGGCTATGTAGATGGTGCCTCCAAACTATGACTCCTTTGAATGAACTGGAAATCTTTCAGCTCTTGAGCATGTGGCAATCTTTCAGCCAAATGAACGAAAAGGGTGGGGATCTTTCAGCCAAAGCAAGAATTTAATTGCAGGAGGCGATATTTTAGCCGAAGCGAGAATTTAGATGCAGGTGGCAATATTTTAGCTGAAGCGAGAATCAAAGTGGCGATTTTTTAGCCATGCAGGATGGAGACAGAGCTTAGTCTCGAAAGGCAGATAAGTAGCCTTATGTAGGATGGAGGTAGAGCTTAACCTCAGAAAGTAGATAAGTTGCGTTATAAAAAATGTAGATGGAGACAGAGCTTAGTCTCGAAAGGCAGATAAGTAGCCTTATACAGGATGGAGCTAGATCTTAACCTCAGAAGGAAGATAGATAGCCTTATGCAAAATGCAGATGGACACATAGCTTAGTCTCGAAAGGTAGATAAGTAGCTTTATGCAGGATGGAGGTAGAGCTTAACCTAGGAAGGCAGATAAGTAGCCATATGTAGGATGGAGGTAGACTTAACCTCGGAAGGTAGATAGATAGCCATATGTAGGATGGAGGTAGAGCTTAACCTCAGAAGGCAAATAGATAGCCTTATGCAATGTAGGAATATAAAGAAGCAAACAGTAGTAAGTTCTCTTAGCTGATAGACGGTTGTGATATCGTGACTGCTGGGGACGTTGGATTTAGATAGTAAACTTGCGAATGAGCGATCGTTTTGAGACTTTCAACTTTGAAGAGTATGAGTGAATGTATTCAATGATTTGCGACCTGGGGTGCATGCATCCTAAGAAAAATCATATGTTTTGTAGAGGGGTAATGTTAGCTCGTCTTCCCGTGGCTCTTGATGTCGTGTATCATTGGGGTAGCGTTGCCAAACGACAACGATTGAAACAATATTTATGTGTGATTTAGTAAATATAATGTAAGTGCATATTTGAAAATGATTTTGTTTTGGATGAACCAATGACTACAACGTGGTTCAATACATGGAAACCATACTTGCTCTGGAATTTTGAGGGTCCTCCTCAAAATCTACCCCAGTTTACTGGGTTGACGTTGTTGACGGCTGTGCTAAAAGATTGGAAGCGGATTGGTCTTAGAATTTTGAGGGTCCTCCTCAAAATGCTGCCCTAGTTTATTGGGGTGGTGCTGATGAAAATACTGAAAAACTTACTTTAGAAATTAGAGGGTCCTCTTCCAAATTCCAGCCCAGTTCCCATAGCGGGGAAAAATGGAATTTTTTTTAAAATGTGACCGAACCCATAGGGCTACCTACATATCCCCTCTTAAATGGGAATCAGGTCAAGCGTAGTTCAAATCATGAAGAAACATGCAATCAAATATAATATCGCTTCACTGTGCCTGAGTTGATTGGCTTAGGCCAGACTTCTCCGTCCATCTCTGCAAGAATAAGGGCTCCTCCAGTTAGAACCCGGTGAACCATGTACGGACCCTGCCAATTGGGAGAGAATTTCCCCGTGGCTTCTTCTTGATGTGTAAATATTTTCTTCAGTACTACTTGTTCTGGTGCAAACTTTCTTGGTATAACGCTTTTGTTGAAAGCTCTGGACATTCTATTATGATATAACTGACCATGGCAAACTCCGTTCATACTCTTTCCATCTACAAGGGCTACTGCTTGTAGCGATCTCATACCCATTTTGCATCATCCAACTTTGCTTCTGGTATTATTCTCAAGGATGGAATTTCTACCTCAACGGGAATGACTGCCTCTGTACCATAAACCAACATGTGGGGAGTTACCTCGGTTGATATGCGGACTGTGGTACGATATCCCAATAAGGCGAATGACAACTTCTCATGCCATTGCTTGTGCCTTTCAATCATCTTTCTTAGTATCTTTTTGATGTTTTTGTTGGCTGCCTCTACGGCACCATTCATCTGAGGTCTATAAGCTATAGAGTTCTTGTGTTTGATCTTGAATGTTTCACACATTTATTTCATCAGGTTGCTGTTGAGATTGGAACCATTGTCGGTGATGATTGATTCCAAAATTTTGAACCGACAAACAATTCGGTGGTGGACAAAGTCTACCACAGCCTTCTTGGTTACTACTTTATATGATGCTGTCAACCCATTTGGTAAAGTAATCAATTGCCACTAAGATGAATCTGTGTCCGTTTGATGCTCTAGGCTCGATCGGTCCAATAACATCCATTCCCCAAGCAGCGAACGACCATGATGAGTTTGTTACATTAAGCTCGTTTGGAGGCACTTTATCATATCTGCATGAATCTGGTAGCGGTGGAGCTTTCGAACATATTGGATGTAGTCTTTTCCATTCTCATCCAAAAATAACCTGCTCGAAGTATCTTCTTTGCCAAAATGAAACCATTCATGTGTGGTCGACACACCTTAACAAACCCAAATCGGGAGTCCTCATGTACAAGATTCCTCCATTATGAAAGAAGTTGTTGGATAACCTCCGAAGTGTATGCTTCTGAGTAGCATTGGCAAGCTCTGGGTATTCACCTATTGTCTAGTATTTTATGACATCATGGACCATGGTTTCCCATCGGATTCCTCCTTATTGTGAGCACAATAAGCTGGTTGGTTGTAAATCTTGACCTGGATGTGATCAATGAAATTTGTATCTGGATGCTGAATCATGGATGACAAGGTGGCTAGTGAATCCGCGAACTCGGTCTGTATTTTGAGAATATGCTAGATTTTCGTCTTTCTGAATCTCTTCCTCAACTCCTGTATGTGATGCAGATAAGGAAGTATCTTAGAATTATTATTTCCCCATTCTTCTCGAACCTGATGTATGAGTAGGTCTGAGTCTCCAATCACTAGTAACTCCTGAATGTTCATGTCGATGGCCAGCTTGAGCCGTAAAATATAGCTTTCTTTTCAACCATGTTGTTGGTGCATGGGAACCTGAGCTTGGCGGACACTGGGTAATGTAGACTGGTTTCTGATACTAGGACTACTCATATTCCAACTCCTTTGAAATTCGCGGCTCTATCAAAAAATATCCTCCAACTGTCATAGGACTCTGCAATGTCTTCTCCTATGAAGGCTACCTGTTAATCAGGAAAATATGTCTTTAGAGGTTCGTATTCTCTTCCTACAGGATTCTCGGTGAGGGGATCTGCCAAAGAGTGCACTTTGACCGCCTCCTGAGTGACATAAATAATGTAAAATTCGCTTAACTGGATTTGCCATTTGGCGAGCTTGCTAGTAGGAATGGGCTTCTGAAACATTTATTTTAATTGATCCATCCTTGATATAGATAAGTGGTATAAGCACAGAAATAGTGCCTCAATTTCTCAGCTACCCAGGTCAGAGCACAACAAGTGCATTCTAATAAGGAATACCGAGCCTTGTACGGGGTAAACTTCTTGCTGAGGTAGTAGATGGCTTGTTCCTTTCTCCCCGTTTCATCATGTTTTCCTAGAACACAACAAAACGCTCCATCTAGCACAGAGAGATAATACAAAAGGGGTCTTTCTAGTTCAGGAGGAACCAAGACCGACGATGTTGACAAGTACTCCTTGATTCTGTCAAAATCTTTCTGACAATCTTCAGTCTATTTGGTGGTGGCATCCTTCTTCAGCATCTTGAAGATAGGTTCATAAATGACAGTGGACTAAACTGTGAATCGACTGATATAGTTGAGTCTCCCTAGAAAGCTTATCACATCCTTCTTGTTCGTCGACGGTGGAAACTCTTGAATGGACTTAACCTTTGACGGATCCAATTCTATTCCCCGGCAGCTCACAATGAAGCCCAATAACTTTCTGGCAGGAACCCCAAATGCACACTTGGTGAGATTCAGTTTCAAGTTGTATCTCCTCAATCTGTTGAAGAATTTTCTCAAGTCTTCCATATAATCTGCAGCTTTCTTGGATTTAATGATGAGATCATCCCATACACCTCAATTTCTTCATGTATCATGTCATGAAAGATGGTAGTCATGACCCTCATGTAGGTGGCCCCAGCATTCTTTCACCCAAAAAACATCATTCTATAGCAATACACACCCCCCACGGTGTGATAAACGCCGTTTTCTCTGCATCTTCATCATCCATCCATATCTGATGGTATCCAACAAAACAATCTAAGGACGACTGCAACTCATGCTTGGCGCAGTTGTCAATCAAGATGTTTATATTTGGCAAGGGGAAGTCGTCTTTGGGACTGGCCTGGTTTAGATCCTAATAGTCGACAAAGACTCTAACTTTCCTATATTTCTTTGGTACCGGCACGATGTTGGCTAACCATGTTGGATATTCTACCACTCTGAGAACCCTGGCTTTGACTTTCTTGGTAACCTCTTCTTTGATTTTCAAACTCATGTCGGGTTTGAATTTTCTGAGCTTTGTTTTACTGGTAGATATGCCAGATCCGTTGGTAACCTGTGAGCTACAATGGATGTTCTGAGACCAGTCATATCATCATAAGACCATGCAAATTTGTCTCATACTCCTTTAGGAACTCTTTATACTCTTTCTTTTCTGATGGCGGCAAGTGCACACTGATGCGTGTTTCCTTGACATTCTCTTTGTCTCCCAAATTATCAACCTCAGTTTCGTCCAAGTTGGCTTTTGGCCTATTCTCAAAGTTCTCGACTTCTCTGACGACCTCTTCAAGTATATCTTCCTCTTCTGAATCTATGTCCGTTTGTTGCGTTGTCTCATTGCAAGTCACAGTCGTTGGTTCATCATCAAGATACGTAATAGTAATGCTGTGTAAAATAAAGTAAATGATAGAGAAAATAATAAAAGCGAGATATATAATAAATCGAAAATGCTTTGATTAAATTCATAATTGTTTGGAACATAAGAGCTTTTTTCGAAAGTAAAGATAGTGCCGAAAAGTAAAATAATCTAGTAAAAAGTAAAAGGAGATGCACGGTGCGTCGTTTAGCCTTGCTACCCTAAAGCTTTCTGGGCCCTAGCAGTCCTGATCGACCAATTAGTGATGCGTTTCCCTCGATTCACAGCTTGTATGGAAGGGCCTTCCTCCCTTTCCTCCTCGAAGATAACACAATATTCCATATCATCTTCCAGAAACATGTTTTCATTGCTGCTAATGCCTCGTCTTCCTCTGATCCATGAAGTGTCAGCTGGTTGAAAGGTCTGCTCCAAACGAGGTGTAGGGTGCTCCACCAGGTAGAAGGGGCCACGCCATGGTGGCTACCACTCATTGAACTCTTTCTAGGTGTATCCATACCCTAAGACAAAAGTGGTACCATGATTCTTCAATTTGATAGGTTTGGTGATACCATGGAGATTCTTGCCAAGTCCTTTTCGGGGGCTAATACATGTGCCAATTCAGGATGCTCTCAATCTTGTTATCCCAACACTTGTCTTTGTCCACGGCATTGACTCGCTCGAAATGGTGGTATGTTTCCTCGCCTATCCTCCTCCTACCTCCAATCATTGGGATAATTTCGCGACTGTATATACGGTTGCTACCATCGCCATGAATGATCACCTCTTGGTGATTCCGCTCGAACTTTATTGATTGATGCAAGGTTGATGCCACAACTCCAGCAACATGGATCCAGGGTCGCCTCAACAACAGATTGTAGGATGCCGGTACACCTTTTACTTGAAGGTCAACATTGAACCAGGTTAGTCCCATCTGCAAGCACATGCTAATTTCTCCAATGGTGGAGCTTTGGGACCTATTGAAGGCTTTGACATTAATAGCCCCATCTTTGATCTCATGCAAACCTTTCCCCAACGTCCTGAGAGTTATAAGTGGACAAATGTTAAGGCTGGATCCTCCGTCGACCAAGATCTTGGTGATGAAGTAGTCTTCGCATTACACAGTGACGTGCAATTCATTGTTGTGATTGAGTCCTTCTGGTGGTAGCTCATCCTCATGGAAGGTGATCTTGTGAGTTTCCAACACTTGCCCTACCATACTTGCCATTTCACCTCCAGTTATGTTGCTGGGAACATAAGCTTCACTCAATATTTTCATCAGAGCATTCTTGTATGCCTCAGAGCTTTGCAAGAGAGCCAGGAAGGAAATCTGCGCTTGTGTTTTGTTCAATTGCTCTACGACCGAGTATTCTTTAGCTTGTATCTTTCTCCAAAGGTCATCAGGCCCAATCTCAACAGGCCGTCCAGAGGCACGCTTGCTGGATTCAGCTAAATGTTCCGGAATGTATACCCTGCATGTTCTGGTCATTCCCTGCACGACGATCACTTCTCCAGCTTTTGTTTTCCCTCTTCTCCTAGCTTCAGTTGCATAATCCCAGGGTACAGATTTTGAGTTGAACAGGGTCACATCTGTCATTGTGATCGGAATCGGCACACATGGAGGTAATACAACAAGTTCAAATGGTGCAGGTGCTTTAGGAATTCCGAACTCGACCTCAATTGGTCCTCGCGCCTTTACAGTAGGTGTTTCAAACTGAAGTGGTACAGACACATTTACCTCATCACCCTTAGAGGGATGGATATAGACAACAATATGTTTGAGGGTGACTGTCGGCTTCTTCAGTTCATCTCCTTCGACAGTCAACCCAATCGTCCCCTTATGTCCCAATCATTCTCAATCTCGATTATATGAATGCCTCTTCCTTTGTGGTCAGGCAGGGGTTTTTACAAGCATTGGGAGTGGTCACTTTTGCTATGATGTGCTTATTATCAATCAAGGTCTAAATATTATCTTTCAACGAGCGACACTCTCGATGGTATGTCCTTTCTTTGCAGAAGGGGATGCGCAAGTTTTGTTGGGATTGATTCGTTGGGAGGGATTTTCTGGAGTTATGGATCGGATAGGTGTAACATAACCAGCTACTTTGAGTCTTTCTTATAGTTGATCGATTGGTTTTGCGATGGCATTATATTCTCTGGGATGTCTTCTGTCGAAATTTGGTCTGGGTCGAGGAAAGTTTTGGTGGGTGGGTGGTGACTGATAGTGTGAAGGTTGGGCATCATAGGCTTGGTAAACCGGTGCAGGTTAGGAATATCTTGGTGAAGTGGGTTGATACGTAGGAGGTGGAGGTATAGATAATTGGCAGGTGGGTGGTGGAAATTGGTATTTGAGCGAGGGTGCTTGGTAATTTAGGAAAGGTTGATATGTGAGTGGAGTTGTGGGGGTATATTAGGTATTTCATAGGGGATTTGGTTCTTTGCGTAGCCATTATGGAATTCACGTCCTTCTTCTTTGACGTGCCGCCAGACTGTAAAGCCTTGTTGGTGTCTTGTAATGCTTCGAGATTAGTGACCGTACCATTTTTGATACCTTCCTCAATTCGTTCTCACAACTTGATGATGTTGGAGAACTTATGACCTTCTATCAGCATTAGCCACTCATAGTACTACGAATCCTGAGCCCGGGCAATGAACCTGTTCATCTGGTCTTCCTCTAATGCCGGCCTAACCTTAGCATCTTATGACCTCCAACGAGTAGCATACTCGCGAAAAGTCTCCGTGGGTTTCATCTTCTGATTCTGGATATAAAATACATATGGTGCGTTTTCTATGTTGAACCTGAATCAGTCCATAAAGTCAGATGCCATGCTCACCCAACTTGTCCATTTGTTTGGATCTTGGTTGATGTACAAAGATATGGCGTCACCTTTCAAACTCCTCATGAACAGCTGCATGCGGATTTTTTCTTTCCTTCCAACTCCTACCAGCTTATCACAATACCATCTTAGATGGACCCTAGGATTACCTGTACCGTCGAACATTTCGAACTTGGGAGGTTTGTACCCCCTCGGGAGTTCAACATTTGGCTGAACACAAAGATCTTCGTAATTCAACCCCTTAACACCTTTGGTATCTTCGACACCTTGGACCCGGTTGGTTAATTTCTTGAGCTCAATGGCTAAATTCCGAATGAGGGAGTCTTTGTCATCTGATTTAGGCGCACTTGAGTTTGGTTGGGTATAGTGGGGTATGGTGTCCACAAAGATGGGATTGTTGTGGATGTGGTCGTTTGTGGTATTTTGCGGTTCAGGAATGAGCAGTGAAGTGTTATTGCATGTGTTGCAGGCTTGGGCATGAGTGGGTTTTAATGGTGGTTGAGGGGTATTATGTGGAGGTAATGGGTTCTGGGCATTAACATCAGGAGCAGCAAGAGTGATTGATAGGCTTGCAAAGTTCCGAACTTGGTCCAATTCTTCCAGAAATTTCAGCAATGTTTGTTCAAGATGACCAGCAACTCCCTTGTTAATTGGAGTATTCTGAGAAGTCTCCTCTATTTCTTTGGCGTTTCCAATTCTGCCTTTGTTCTTGTTTTTGATAGGACTCGGATGAGGAGAAGGTGGAGGGCCTTTAGATCTTGTTGAGTATGCTGATGGTGCCAGAATGCACGAACTAACCTTTGGGGGAGGAGGATAAAAATAAAAGAAAAACAAAAAAGGTAAAACGTTAGTGCGGATTCTGAGAAGGAAACTATTACGATATTTAAACATGTTGTGCAAGAGTATAAGTTGTTTCCTAGTTTGGGTGACTCGTTATGCCCGAGGTAAGCCTAGCGACAAATTAAATTTGGAGAACTTATAATGCAAAATGACTAATTTTATTGATAAAAATAGGACGAGTCTAAAAACGCAATTTGAAATAACGAAAATAAAGACGTCATTAATGGCCAGTGGCCTTATTACATTATAAAAGCCAGAAATAAGAGATCCTAACTACTTGGTACCAGAAGGACCTTCCCCTAGATTCGGTATTCTCGCCTCCCTCATACAGCTGCATCAACTCGCATAGTCCTAGCAACAGATAGGCTCGGGCCAGATGCTCGCCTGCCCTTCTTTCAGCATTTTGAAACTCTTGAATCCTTTTCAAGAACATTCTTTCCAAATCTACTAGACCTCTTTCCATATACCATAATCGTTTCTTGGCATTGACAGCCATATCCTTCAACTCGTCGATCAATTTCTGGTGAGCTTCTTGTACTTCCTGGTGTTCATTCTAGCATTCCTAAATTCTTTTGCACAATTGGTTGTACTTAACTTGCGCTTCAGCCTTTTCATCGATAAGCATGTGACCTTGGAAGAACCTTGGATGAACTGAACCAGTGTGATTGTCCTCCAACCAACCTGAGTAGTGTGGCACACATTCTGCTAGATACCTGTCTGCCTCAATAGTTTCTCTCCCAAAGACGAGCTTGCAATGCCACATATGTTGAGTGTGACATCGGTGAGGGCTATCATCATCTTGAAAGTCAGCCTTGAAGTGACTCATTTTTCTACCTTGGTATGATCTGCTTCCTTCCAGCTTGCCTCATGGCATTGTGAGGGACATAAGGATAAGTTCCCCCAAGACCAGAGTATGAGAAATGGTACATCCCGAGAAAGAACAATGAACTCCCCTGGTGGGAACCACTCGAACATCCACTGCACTTGCTGTTCCTATAGATTCTAAAATATCTCAACCCATCCTCCAGCGTCCTTCGGCTGAGCGAACATGTTGGGCATGAAGTTTGTTTTCTTTGGGTGGTGGAAAGCGATATGATCATCCCAATCCATGCTTATAATTTCCTGTCGGTAGTCACCTTTTTGAAGGTGTTCTATTAGCCAGAGTTGAAGTAAGAGATTGCAACCTTCTAAATGTGGGGACCCTTGTTGACATTTTCCCAAGGCTCGATAGATTTCAACGATGATCATGGGCACTACGCTGAAAGACTGCCCGTCGATCCCTTCTATCATGGCTAGTCTGGTGTGGTTCCTACCCTTCTCCATAGGAAAGACCATCATACCAAGGAAACAGAACATGAACATAAAGACCCTTCTATGTATATGCCCTAAAGAGGTAAGGGCGAACTCGTCAGTGTTGGTGCGATAGGACTTGATATGGCCAAACCTTTCATACAGGAATTCAAACAGTATGTAGGAATCCTTCAGACAAGGCAGATCCATATTCTTCTTAAGTCCCATCATTTTGAGGAAACCCCTACCCTTGCGATTCTATTGCATAAGTAGACCCGGAGTATCCCAAAGAATACCAACTAGAACCCCTATTTCTTCTAGTAAAATGGGTCATTTCGAGGTCCCCGAAGCAAAGCACCGACCGATAACTGTCCCAGAATAAAGTAGCAGCTTCGATAATTTTGTTGTCAGGCCAGACTTCAAGGAGTGAAGGAACATTTCCTAGGTAATTGATGACAAGGGTCCGATCACTGGCATGAAGGTCTTCCCACCAGCTTAGCAGCCTTAGGTGAATGTTGGTTACCATACCGAATCTAGGGACTTCGTGCCTCATTTTCTGCAAAACAAAGGGTTCAACCCAGACTCGACTATTTAAATCAATAATTAACATAAAGTAATTTAGTTCTCCAAGTAAATGCACATAACAGGGGGTGTCCGTTTGGGTTTCAAGAGAAACCTGATGGTCTTTCGACTAGGCTATCTTAATGAGCCATTATGCGGACAACATAACTGACTTGGCTAAGTTTGACCATGATGCATGAACAATTTAACAGAATAAGGTTTCTAATCTTGAAGTGCTAGACAAGGTATCCTTGAGTCGACAACTCAAGAGGGAAAGGCGCGAAACCGTCGACTACACCGTTGATCGACTAGTTTTACAGCAAATATTCCTTTGCCAAATTTATGGGGTGATAATATCGGAAGAGCGCAACCACTCATTATGAGCGGTTGCTATAGTATTTGTTTGGGCATGAGTGGAGTATGATGTTGAAGATGCAATTACAAGAATGAAGCAAGTTGCATGTATTTTCACGTTCATAAAGCAAAAGATTACAATAGATGCTCAAAAATTACATTGGTATCGAAATAGTAATGAAGCAATACAGAAAAGCAATTAATGGAAAGGAAAGACATAAAGAGTCAAGTTAGTTTCCATGATGAAACAATTAAAGGAAAGAAATAAAGGCAATTAAGGATGCAATAAAGTCACGCGATGCATGTAATGGTAAAATCCTGAAGAAATCCCCAGTAGATTTGCCATGCTGTCGACGCCCCTGTTTCTAAAGAGCAAAATCGGGATTACGATATTATGGAAAAAATAACTCTTTTTCCCTTGTGGGAATCGGGTTGTAGAATTTTAAGAGTCGTCACCTAATGATTACGAGCAGTAGGACACTTTAAAGAGAAGAAGCAATTTTGAAAGGAAACCAAAGTTCGAGTAAGGGTTTGAGATTATCTCGAGGGAAAGGGGTTAGGCAACCCCCAAGATCCGCTAGTGTGGTTCCCGGCCATGCTTAATTGTGACTTTTAAACAAGTAGAAGAGAGCAAATAAGGTTCACACATAAGAATTCACATATAAGTTTAAAACCTAAAAGAAAATAAGACGGGAATGGACGATTTTAGAAAAATGAGTTTATTTAAAGGAACAGAATTTAAGAAGACATTGCATATAAAAGAAAAAGAACGGGGGTCCTAGGTTTATTAAAAAATATGGATCACATCAATGCAATATCCAGCAATCACTCCTCAAAAGAGGGGTCGCACGTGATATTAGCACACAGGTCATCATCTTCATATTCTACCATTCCCACCCCGTTAAGGTATTTAACACGATTAGTCTAGTTTACTTATTGCATGTTATTACCCGTCCCAACTTACCAGTCTTGGGGTATTAGGAGTTCTAATCCTAAAAGGGGAAAGGAAAGGGGTAAAGGCATATATGGGGGTTTATAGGATAAAATACTAGTTTCGACAAACAAAACACATAACAAGTAGGGGGTACTAACAAACAAATGTGTAAGGCTCATACAAAACCCCATAAACCAGATAACATATAGTTTAGCATGCCTTGCACATATTGGTTGGCCTTTAAATTAAACAGTGGACGGACTAGTTAAACATATAGAATTTGATAAAATTGTACATTAGAAAACTTTGATCCAATTGTCGAAAATTGAAGTATTTTAAATGGGCTATTCAGAAAACATTGATTTCAGAAAAGGATGGCCTGATGTAGCAAAGTTGAAAAGAAAGTTGAGATTGCAGTAAGTTAAGGAATAAATTTTTAAGGACATCAGACTGTGTAAACAAAACACAAGAAAATTGTGAAAAGAGTTTTAAAAGAAAGAATACTTTAAAAAGAAAGAAAACGAGTTGAAGGGCTGTTTTGAAAGATAGTTTTAGGGACTGAATAAAAAACTTAGGCAGAGGATTTGAAAGACTATTTTGGAAGAAAGAGGCAGACTTAAAGGGATTAAAGAAACAAACAAGTTCATAAGAGTTTTATTGAAAACGTTATATTAGACGTTAAGGCCAGTCAACAGATTGTTATTACTTAAACTAATCAGGCGATTTTGATACGAACTCCTATAGGCTTGATATCTATACTTGATTTCTTATGACCTATTATTAAACTGATGAAAGAAGGATCATTTAATTGCCCTATTGTTTGCCTAACGCATATGCATGTTCTATAGGCATGGTTTCTATATGCAACTGATTTCATGAATACTAAATCCTATAGGCATGGTAGCTAATGATTTGCAATATGATAAAGTATTAAACCTTATAGGCGAAATATCTAGATTACTGTTAATTCTATATACATAGTATCTAAGTGATTGAAATAAAACATTAAACCTATAGACATGGTATCTAGGTGAGTGATTTAGACATTAAACCTATAGACATGGTATCTACACTTTATTTGATGCAAGAAAGAGTAAACCCCTTCCACACCCTTTCACTAAAACTTCCCCGAGTTCTTTATACAAATCTTATTACAAAACCAGAAAAGATGAAAGAAGAAGTAAAATACATCGAAGTCTACAGCTATATCCGAGCACCCTAATTCAATCTTAATGTCCAATAGCACGTGATTAAAAAATTCCGGGTTCCAAATTCCCAAAGCCTTCTCTTATCCAAAGTGTTTTAGAGTTCCAAGGAGCCTCAAGGGCTCCAGGCAGTGCTTACACTCTGGATAAAAATTAGAACAGAATAGTGCAGTGAGAAATAGCCAACCCTTAAGCATCCAAGTTCAGGGGGAGCTCTAGGGTCCCAAAGCATGGCTTACCAAACGGCGCCATAACTTAGAGCTAGGAATAAGTGCAAAGTGAGAGAGGGATTAAGGAACCATAGAAAATAGTGGTCATGCCCAGACATGGGTATATAATTCAACACCCCTGACCAGTTGCTTGGTCCAAACAAATTAAGATCAGACCTGAGCCTGGATAGTTATTACGACACCACCAGACTTGAATCAATGCTCATCACATAAAGGGGAAGAAGCGAATGAGAATTGATTTGTGTAAGGGTTCAAAAGAACCAAGTTGAAAGTTATGGATAGAAATAACAAGATATTGCCATGATTGGAAATATACTCTTCATACATAAGGGTTAAAGTGACAGGGATTCACATATGACAGGTATGTACAGAGTTCCAGAAACATAAGGAAAGAGGCATAACAGACTAGGATGTAGATACCCATGGCAAGAAAGCATAACAGGCTAAGACATACAATAAACACATGATGGAGAGGTCATTATTTAACTAAGAATAATATACAAGTTGCGAACACTAGAGTAGCAGAACAACAAGAGAAAATAAACAGCCAGAAGTCAGCCGGATCATACTCAAATTCTTCCGCAAATACTTGAGAGTTCAAGAAGTACTCAAGAATGTTTAAGACAGTAAAAGAGAAGAAGAGGAGAGAGCTCAATATTAGAAGTATAGAAAGTATTGAAGTTGTGTAGTGTTCAATTGTGAAAAGTATTTGTGAGGTCTGTAGTGTAGAAAAATTAGTGTCTAAGGGCAGAATGGTAGTCCCCTTTTTGTAGTGCAGAAAACGAGTATGCAAAAGGTAAGAAAATAGTTTACAATCAGTCTCAGAAGGTCTACATAAGGTTAAGGGATATGATTTCAAACGGGCATGAGACAATTAAGGAAAGAAGAATTATTCTAAACCTTTCCCAAGTAACATAACACATGTAAATACATAGAGATTATTTAAGGCAAGACTCCTATGGTGCACGATTTGTGATAAATAAAGAAAGTAGATCAATTAAACAGCCAGTAAATTAAAGCTTTGTTCGAATGAACTTTGTCAACAAAAGGGTGAGGAAAAGTTCTATTGGGAAAATTAGTAACCAATCAATCGAACCTTAGTAAAAGGAATTCAGAATCAATCACAAGTTGGCAAGATCATTTTGAAAGAAAAGCTTTCATATATAAAGCACACAAGTGTGAAACAAGAAAGAAAAGACTGGCATAAAATGTTTCAAATCATAAGAAAAAATATTCTAGTTCAGTCTAGGGTCTAAAGTAGAACCCTAGTCAAGACACAAAGACTCAAACTCGCAGAAACCCCAAACCCTAGGGTTTCAAATTCGACTAGGGTACTGAAAATAGATGGCAAGCCATCGAAACAGACTCAGAGAGTCTCATGAGAAAGAACATAGATATAATAGCAAGTTTGAAGCAGCAGAGTGAAAAAATCACAAAGCATGTTTAAGAAAAACTCAAAACTCAAGCAAGTTTATGAGAGAAAAGAGGTGACATAGATCTTAAGCAACAATAGACGAAACACGTTTAGGACTCAAACAAAGGTCTAGTAAAGGCAGACAAGAAGCTTAGTAAGAAAATAGTAGAGGAACACATAGGATAGACATGTAAAAGCATACTGTAGGAACTAGTAGAAGAGATAATAAAGCACAAGTAGAAGAACACGCATAATAACGGCAAAACATAAGAACATAAAAGAGAAGACATGCGAGGGAAGAGAAAAACTCATAAAAACAAGGCATATACATTCACACAAGGAAGAAGAAGAAGAAATAGAAACCACTTTAAGATTTTGATAACCATTGAACAGGCTAATTTTGAAAAGAGAAATTTGGGGAAAAGCTTTGAAACTTCGAGTATAACACCGATCTATCACATATCTAAGAAAATAAAGAAATAATGAAACTCTTACAGCATTTAGGGTTTCTCAGAAACCCTAGAAACAATAAGTCTTGGAAAGGGTCTGGCCTGGAGTAGATCTGAGCCATATCTAGGCTCTTAAGGCTCGAACACGTCGGAATGGAGCTGGAGAAGCCATGGGAACACAAATCGGCGGAGGATCTGAACAAGCATCGTTGAGGTTGAACCTCGAAATCCTTGAACAGCCATGAGTTGGGGTGAAGGGAAGTGAGCACAGGCCGTCCATGGCCTGAGAAGACATGGACTTCGGTGAGAACTGGTCGGAGAAGATGATAGAGGTGGCTAGGTTTTCGAGTGTTAGAGAGTGTTTGAGAGAAGGGGAGGGTTCAGAGACGGCTACATGAGAGAAATGAGATTAGGGTTGGGATTGAGTAGAATTAAAAAAGGTAAGTATGACTGAGGGCCGTTGATCAAAATGATCAACGACCAGGATTTAAAGATACGGACGGACGGGTTGAAATAATGGATCAGGGGTTGGGTAAAAAATTGGATTGGGTCATCGATTTGGGGCCTGATTTGGGGTTAATTGGGGGGGGGGGATGAAAATAGGTTATAATTGAAAGTACTTGAGGCCAGAATTGAAATAGCCAATTTTCCCTTTTGATTTTACAAAAATAGTAAAAGATGTTGTAAAATCAAATTAAAAGCACTCTGTTAATAAATAATATGTAAATATTTATTTAAAAAATATTGGGATTGATTATATAATAAAATGCTATTAAATCTGAAAGTGGGTTAAAATTGTAATTACATGCAATTTAATTTTAAAAATATCAAACGACTTTGTAAAATTATGCAAAAATGATGGAAAATATTTTTTTGTTTATATGTGAGAATAAAATAAATTATTTTCCAAAATGAAAAGTTTTGAGAATAATTATTGGGTTTTATAGTGTAACATATGCCATAAATTAGTTTAAAAAGTTCTTAAAAATGTCAAAACCTTTTGTGATGCTCATATATGACATATAGGATATCTTGAAAGTATTTTGGGTATGAAAATACATATGGAAAAATTAGAATCAACATCGAGTAGAGTGGCTCACAGAATAATCAACTGAATGCGGAGATCTCCAGGTTGAGTGAGCAAAATGGAATAGCGGCTGGGGAGGAGACGACATCCTGGGATCTTCTCAAGGATGCTCGGTGGGAGATTGCTGCCTTGGAGGTGGCTAAGTCCAAGGTTGAAAAAATGCTACTACTTATTAGGAGGACGAAACCACAGCGCATAGAATAGCTCGTGACATATCTATAACAGTTGAGCAGAAACTAACCCGAGCTATTAAGAATGCTAAGGTGGAGGAAAGGAGAGAGACCCTAGAGGAACTCAAAGCCAGAGGTATCGACCTATCAGCTGATCTCAAGGAGGCCCATGCAGTGGAGGAAGAACTGGTGCTTTTAGTTGTCCCCGATAAAGTCAAAGATAATAGTGATGAGGAGTAGTGACTAAGAGTAGTATCCGATTCATTTTTGAATCCCTTCACTTTCCCCTTGTATGCGGCCCCCAGGAGAATGGATTGCATAAAGTTATTTTTCTTTTTGACAATGTAAAATGGGGTTTTTTAGTCTGTCAGCCCTTCTCCTTTCCCCTTTGCCTATGCATTTTAGCTTTTGCCTATCGACGTTAGCCCTTAGGGGCTTGCTCTCGGATCAATCGGGATCGTGGAACTAGCCATGTTCTGAGGTTTAATTGGCATCTCCACTCGGACCAATACTCGTGTCGTCGGGAGGCTCCCTGAGGTCCCTCTCTATGTGTGTATGTTTTTTTGAGTTATGTGAGGGGCGGGGTGATTCCGCCAGTACACTTCCCTACGAGAGGGTGAAGTTAACACGACCTTAATTAATTGTCCCTCTTGGGTACGCAGGCAGTTGTTGCTTTGTCCCTATATATTTGTTCATCTGTCTCTCAAGTGGAGAATTTGCTGTTTTTTGATAAGCTGTCTCTTCTGCAGAACATGGTGCTTTGTGCTAGTCCTTCCTCTTCCATGTTTCAGAGATATTTTGCCTCAGATCCTTACTTTTCACCGCTAGTTTGTCGTAGCCATAGCTACTGCTTCAACGTCTGATCAACAGGTGGAGGGGAGTCTGTCTTGCATTCCATATTCGATTGGTGCCAGCAACTCGCCTTCGATGTCAGGTGAGTGAGGCTCAAGATATCATGCCTCAAGGAGAGCTGTCATGCCGAGGAAACCTCCCAATATTCCGGTCCATCAAGAGAATATGTCAAGGATCATTTAATCAGTGGGGGAGTAAAGCCTCGAGATGATAAGAAACGATTGCGGATAGGGAGAAGGCGTGATTTTGAAGTACATTCCCTCGAGGAGAGCGTTATGAAATATGTTGAGGGATTTTTGAGTGTATACAGTCATGTTTACGTGCTGGGTCCCCCAACTGGGTCGTGCTTGATTTCTGTCCGAGATATCAAGTGTCACTGGTGCAGGTTCATCCCCCCCTTTGGAGAATTGTATAGGCGATGAGATATTTTGATGACAAGGCATGGATAGAGTTTACCCTTAGCCATCTTGTGAGGTTGTAACAATCATCGTTCTATTGGGGAATGATTGCTATTCAGTGTTGATCAACCCAAGCTCCTGTAGTCATCAGCGAGGAGGACGAGGACTGAGAATTGATGAATCGGTTCGTTCGGATCCGAACGACTAGCGTCATTCTTGGAGAATTTTTTACATTTACTGAGAAATGGAACTTCACATGTAAGTGCCTCATATGAACTATTTTTTTTTCGACCGGAAGTTGGCTCTGTAACGATATCTTTCTGTCCTTGATTTGTAGCAACTCATTAGTCGCCTAGCGAGGTCCCTAACTTAGCTAAGTGGTCTCGTAATATGGCAGCTTGCTCGATTTTTGATAGGTGCCAGTTGTGAGGCCCTTCAAAAGGGAGATGGGATGTGAACCATCATAGTAGGTGCCCGACGCTCTGCCCCCTAATAATAGCGCCTTTCTTTCCGATTTATTTGATTTAACTATTGCAGGTGCTGGGAGTCCTTTTGAAGCGAGGCTGCTTCCTTCGGGGGAGGAGGAAAGATCGTTGGCCTCGGGATCAAGGAGTGACAATAAAAGGAATGATGTTCCGGGGTGCGAATAGGCTTGCAATGAGGGAATGGGAGTCCTTTTGGACTGATTTCAATCCTCTTTCTGTAAGCGTGAATGATTCTTTCTTTGTTTTTCCCCGTGTGATTTTAAAACTTTAATTAACCTTTCGATTCCCATATTTCTGACTTGGCTCACTAGTAATTTCAAATCCATGATTCTCTGATTTACTATGTACTAATTGATTTACTGTGTTCTTACCTTATTTGGCTAACCGTGTGTTTCAAAGATTCTTTATTAGTTGTTCTTTAGTTAAACCCCTATGTATCTACCCCTAATTTTCTACTTTACATAAGATGTTTACTTTATTTCTTTCGTTAACTGATTGTTGTCCGTTACCATTTGAGTTTAAACCCCTTAATTAAAGGAAGTTCTTATGTTGATTGATTGTAATTGATACATAGTTCCATAATTACTATGATTCTTCCCTTACTTTCTACCTATTTTCAAACTGTAAATACACGAAACCTTTTCTTTTCACAACACACAACTGAATACACTTCAAACTTCACACTTAGTTCTCATAACCTCTTCTTAACTTTCTTGTCTGCACATTGTCTTTCACAAGACTGCTACTTTCTTTTGCTTGCTTCTTTTTAAAAGAAAACTAGTATGTCCCAATTTTGATTCTAGAATCCACCCCAATGTGTTTATTTACAAGCTTTTAGATCCATGTATACTTTACTATTTTTTGTAAAGTTCAGCTTTTAAAGTAGTGTGTTTATGTCTTGTTATGTTTTGCTGCAATGAATCCCTACCCCTACCCCCTTTATGTATTTGAGCTATAGTTTTAAGAGATGACAATGTACAAGTTATTGTTCATGGATTAAAACTGGATCCTAGCCTCTTTCATCTTCCCCATACTCATTCCCCTATGTGTGCTAAGTTAAGATATAGTCTGGCAGCATCCCAATTGCTGTCCAAGGATGAACCTGACCTTCAATAGGTCCTAACTCCCCAATTTACATTTGACAAGCTAGTTAGGGGAGTCTCAACACCCCAAAAAATTCTTGGCATAACTACCAGCTTTGTATTTCCCCTCCACTCCACTTGCACTTATTCATAGAGTCTAAGTTCTGCCCCCCTCCTATGTTCCTTGCCTCGGGACCTTGAGTTCCCTCTGATCTTGGACATTTGAGGGCTGGCTCTTTCATACTGCACTATAATATGATTCTCCAATGATATTTGGGGTGTAAGCAATGCTAGAGTTCTTGAAGCTCGTTGGAACTTTGACACATCCCAAATAAGAGAAAAGCTTTGAAGATCTGATCTCGGAAGTTTGTTTATCTCATATTATTAGACTCTAAGTCTAAATTTGGCAGATTATATGTGGATGTAATCACTGATGTAATTTTACTTTTTGTCTGATTTATTTGGTCTGTAATAATTTTTAATAATTAATTGGGGTGCATAGTGAAAAGGGATGGGATTGAATGCATGCAAACATGGTAGATATCATGGCTATAGGGGATCGTTACTTCTAAAATTTCTGCACCTCATATAGACACCATGACTATAGAAAAATACTATTTCTGAAATTTGTTATATTTCATATAGTTAACTACTGAAACTTAGTGCCTCAAATAGATATCATGTTCATATGTATTTTTGCATTATATATATATATAGGATTTAGTGCAATTTCATATAGATATCATGTTCGTAGGATTTTCTGCAATTTCATACATATATCATGGTCAAAGTATTTTCTGCGTTTTCATATAGATACCATGTCTATAAGTCTGAATATCATATAGATAATATGCCTATAGGACTATATGCATTTTTGCATATGCATCAGTCATTAGGAAAACTTGATATAGGACGTAAATAACTGACTACAATATAGATGACATGTCTATAGTGTTCTTGCATAAGTAATAACATCGACTAAATCAGTAATGCCTAGAAATCATGCCTGTAGGAGTTATCAACTAAAACTTGAATCGTCCACTCGCTCCTAAGTTTAAAATCAGTAGCATTTTGTTTAACACTCACAGAACTTATGACCTTACAATTAACAGTTCTTTTTCTGCAATTAGTTTATTCCCTTTTCTTTGAAACCAAAAGATATCATGCATATAGGTCCTATTTTACACATAGTCAAATGGTTAGGTAATTAATCAATTGGGTCAGTCTTTGCCAACTACATCTAAGCAGGGTTAATTTGGATTCCCTATTAGAGAAATATGTGCTAAATCAACCTACCGTATGCCTTAATTTAATTCAGACAAAACTAGTATGTGTAATACATGCTAAAATATATGCTTTTCCTTGATTCAAGGAGGCTTATTTGAGCCATATTTGTTACTTGCCTTCAAATAATTGATGTATATATTTTTGAACGTTGCCTTAGAATATTTATCCTTTGAAAACTCTTAAAAGGCCCCCCAACCCCCTCCTCTTTAGGATTAATAGTCTCGTATGCCTCCGAAACTAATAGGATTGGGATGGGTAGTAGCATGTAATAACTAACGATACTATTTCGCGCTTTAATACCTTAACGGGGTGGGAAGGATAGAATATAGATATGATGACCGATGCACTAATATGACGTGCAACCCCTCTCTCAGGTGTGATTGCTAGATAGTGCATTGATGTCATCCATATTAATCATAAAACCCAGGACCCCTCTCCCTTTATTTGCTTTCATATCTTTTTGTAAAACTCTTTGAATCTTTTTTATAAAAAATTCTTCCCTCTCTACTTACCTTCGAAAGTTTTTTTTAACTTATTTGTTATATGCAAGTCCTTATTTGAGCCGTATGCTTATGTGTGTATATAAAGTCATAATTGTAACATGGCTGGGAACCACACTTGTGGATTTTGAGGGGTGCCTAACACATTCACCTCGGGATAATTTCTAGCGCTTACCCTATTCTCTGGTTTTTAAATCAAAACCCTCATAGTGTCCTAATACACTTAATAATTAGGTGGCGACTTTTCAATTACAAAACCCAATTCCCATAAGGGAACGAGTTGTTCTCCTAAATGTCACAAGCCCAATTTTGACTTTATAAAAAAGGGGCACGACATGACGACTCTGCTGGGGACATTCTTTTTTTAAGGCTTTTACCAAATCGTGTTATTTGGGACTTTATTACTTCATTATTGCTTTTACTTAATGTCTTTATCTCTTTATCTTCTATGAAACCGACTTGTTTCTTTGTTTCTTTTCTTTAACACTTTCTTTTACTCTTTTACTTCAATACTGTTGTAATGATGAGAAATTATTGTAATCATTACTTTATGAATGTGCAAATACATGATAATCTGTTTCATTCTTGTAATTGCATCTTCAACATCATATTCCACTCTTACAAAACAAAATACCATAGCAACGCTTATAACGAGTAGTTGCGCTCTTCCAATACTATAACCCCTTAAATTTGGCAAAGGCATATTTGTGGTAAGAACAGTTGATCAGCGGTGCAGCCGACGGTTCTGTGCCTTTCCCTCTTGAGTTGTCCGCTCAAGGGTACCGGTCTAATACCCTATTGCAACCTTACGCTGTTTACTGTGCATGCATCATGCTCAAACCTAGCCGAGTTAATGATGATGTCTGCATAATGACTCTTTATGATAGCCTTGTCCAAAGTCCATTGGGTTTCCTTGGAACCCAAACGGACACTACCACGTCTGTGCATTTATTTAGAGAACTAAATGGCGCGTATGCTAATTGTTGGTTTAAATAGTCAAGCTTGGTGGGGGTAAGGGCCTAACACTTTTTTTTATAGAAAATGAGGCATGAAGTCCTCAGATCTGGCATGGTAACCAACATTAACCTAAGGTTGCTAAGATGTTGGGAAGACCTTCACTCTAGTGATCAGACTCGCGTCCACAAGTATTTGGAAAATTTGCCTTCTCTTCTATAAATCCAACCCGACAACAGAATCATAGAGGCAATAACTCTATTCTGGGATAGTGACAAATTTGTGTTTGGCTTCGGGGACCTGGAAATGACACCCTTGCTCGAGTAAAAGGAGGGTTAGCTGGTATTCCTTGGGAGACTCCGGGTTGCTAATGCCAGAAAATCGCAACGATATGGGTTTCCTCAAGATGATGAGACTAAGGAAAAACCCAGAATTAACCTATTTGAAGGATTCTTACATTCCATTCAACTATCTATATGAGAGGTACAGTCATAGCAAGTCACACCACACTTACCTATATGAATTTGCCCTCACCTCATTGGGGCATATCCACAGAAGGGTCTTCGTCTTTATGTTCTGCTTTTTGGGGATGATAGTATTCACTATAAAGAAGGATAGGATCCACATATGACTAGCCATGGTAACTAAGACATTGATGGAAGGAATTGTTGGTAAGCCTTTCAGCATAGTACCAATGATCGTTGCTAAGAGATACCGAACCCCGGAAAACTGTCAACGAGGGGCCAATCATTTTAAAGGTTGCAACTTATTACTCCAGCTCTTGCTCATGGAGAACCTCCAAAAAGGTGAATACCAGCAAGAGATTCAGCGTAGAGACTGGGATGATCACATCGCCTTCCATCAGCCAAGGCGAATGAATTATACGACTAACATTGAACAGAAAAATACGAAAAATGCACCAAATGTATCGTAAATCTAGAATTTGAGGAAGAAACCTACAGAAACCTTCCGCGAGTATGCTACTCTTGGAGATCCGAGGCTGCTAAGGTCAAACCAGCCTTAGAAGAAGAGCAGATGAATAGGTTTTTCATCCGAGCTCAAGACACATAATATTATGAGAGATTGATGCTGATTGAGGGCCAAAATTTGCTGACATCATCAAGCTAGGAGAAAGGATCGAGGAAGGCATTAAAAGTGGTATGGTTACTAATTTTGAAGCATTACAAGCGACCAAAAAGGCTCTACAGTCTGATGGCACATCCAAGAAGATGGATGTGAGTGACGTGATAGTCGCACAGAGAACAAAGTCCCCAATAAAATACCAAACTTACCCATCACCTCCACTAACATATCAACCTACCCTGAATTACTAAAGCACCCTTACCCTCCTACTAAATTCCACCACCTACTTACCAATAGTCTCCACTTTCCAGATATCAACCCACTTCACCCAGATACTCTTAACCAGCACCTATCTACCAAGATTAAAACACTCAACCCTCTCGCTACGAATCACCTCCCACTCACCAGAACTTTCCCAGACCACGACCCAACTTCGACAGTAGATCTCCCAAAAAATACATAGCCATCGCCTAACCAATCGACCAGCTATATGAAAGGCTCAAAGCTGCTGGTTATGTCACCCTTATCCCTGCCATAAGCCCATAAAATCTTTCCCAGTGGGTCAACTCGAATAAAACCTGTGCGTACAATTCCAGTATGAAGAGGCGTACCATTGACGAGTGCCACTCATTGAAAGATAAAATCCAAGCTCTTATTGACAACAAGATAATCGTGAAAAAGGAGCCTGCTCCTAATGTTCGCAACAAACCTCTGTCTGACCAGAAGGGTGGAGGCATTGACATGATTGAGGTAGAAGATTATTGGGACCCCAAAAGGTCGATTGGATTGATTGCAGAGGGTGTTGAGCGAAAGAAACCAACATTCACACTTAATCTGATTGTTGTCCATATCCATCCCTCTAGGGCAGATGAAGTAAACATATCTATGCCATTCGAGTTTGAAGCACCTTCTTCTACAAAGGCACCCGGACCGATTGAGGTTGAGTTTGGAGTTCCAAAAGCACCTACGCCATTTGAAGTTGATGTGTTACCTCCAATGGTGCCTATCCCAGTAGCAATGTTAGACATAATACCATTGCACTCAAAGACGATACCGTGGGATTACACAACTGAAGCAAGAAGGAAAGGGAAAACCAAATCTGGAGAAGTAGTTGCTGCACAAGGTATAACCAGAACCGGAAGGGTTTATACTCAAGAACATCTAGAACTATGTCCAGTAAGAAAGGCTCTAGACAAATAATGGTCACTGAAACAGGGCCTGTTGATCTCTGGAGGAAGATACAAGCATAGGAGTACTCGGTCATTGATCAATTGAACAAGCCGCCAGCCAGATCTCCATCTTAGCTTTACTACAAAGCTCTAACGTACATAAGAATGCCTTATTAATGGTGCTGAACAAGGCATATGTGCCCAGCAACATAACTGGAAGAGAAATGGTGAACATGGTAGGGCAGGTACTGGAGAGTCATAAAATCTCTTTCCATGAGGATAAGTTGCCACTAGAAGGGCTAAGCCATAAAAAAGCGTTGAACATTATTGTGCAATGTGAAGATTATTTCATCACCAGGATTCTAATTGACGGAGGGTTCAACCTCAATATTTGTCCAGTGGTGACTCTCAGAACATTGGGGAAGAGCCTTCATGAGATCAAGGATGGATCCATCAACGTCAAAGCTTTTGATGGATCCCAAAGTTTCACTATTGGGGAAATTAGTTTGTGTCTGCAAATGGGACCGACTTGGTTCGACATTGATTTTCAGGTGATAGACATCCCAGCGTCCTACAACTTGCTATTGGGGCGACCCTAGATTCATGCCGCCGGAGCTGTAGCATCAAACCTGCCCCAGGCAGTGATGCTCGAGTGGAATCACCAAGAGGTGATTATTCACGGCGATGGTAGAAATCCTATATATAGTCGCCAGACCATCCCGGCAATGGGAAGAAGAAGGAAAATAGGCGGAGAAACCTACCACCACATTGAGCGGGTCAACTCCGTTGAAAAAGATAAATGGTGGGATAAAAATATTGAAAGTATACTGAATTGGTGTGGATATGAGCCCCGAAAGGGACTGGGCAAGAACCTCCAGGGAATTGCCAAACCCATCAAGCTGAAGAAACATGGTACCACTTTTGGTTTGGGATATGAATACTTCTAGAAGGAGTTTAATGAATCATCGCCACCATTGCGTGATCTCTACTATCCACTGGAGCATCCTATGCCTCGCCTGGAATAGACTTTCAAACCGGAAGACATCATGTACGGGTCAAAGGAAGAGGACGCATTGGCAGTATTGAGAAATTTGTTTCTGGAAGATGACAATATGGAATGTTGTTAATTTTTGAGGAGGAGGGAGAGGAAGGACCTTCCCTACAACTTGTGAACTGAGGAGAGCTCCTTTGCAATTGTTTCGTTCGGAACCACCATGGCATGGAGAGTGTCATGGTAGCCAGGTGAACAAAGCGCATGCATTATCTTTCATTTTTTTTACTACTTGATTTCCCTTCCGTATTTTTCTTTAATTTTGAAAAGAGCTGTGATATTCAAAACATTTATGAGAATTTATCAAAGCATTTTTGTTTTTTTACAAATATCGCTCTTATTATTTCTCTATCGTTTACTTTATTTACACAATATTACTATTACATATCTTGATGAACCGACGATGGTGACTTGCAATGAAAAAATGTGACAAGCGGACATAAAGTAAGAAGAAGATGATATACCAGAAGAGGTCATTACAGAGGTTGAAATTTTTAGAATAGGCCAAAATCTAACTTGGATGAAATAGCGATTGTCAACTTAAGGGATACAGAGAATGTCAAAGAAACACGCATCAGTATTCACTTGTCACCATCAAAAAAGGAAGAGTACAGAAATTTTCTAAGGGAATATGAGGACATATTCGCCTAGTCATATGATGATATGACTGGTATTAGTACATCTATTGTAGCTTACAAACTGCCAACAGATCTGACATGTCCTCCGGCAAAGCAAAAGCTTAGGAAAATCAAACTTGACATGAGTTTGAAAATCAAGGAAGCAGTTACCAAGCAAGTCAAAGCCAAAGTCCTCAGGGCAGTAGATTATCCAACATGGTTAGCCAATATTGTGCCAGTACCGAAGAAGGATGGGAAGGATAGAGTATGTGTCGACTATCAGGATCTTAATCGGGCCAGTCCCAAAGATGGTTTCCCCTTGCCAAACATACACATTCTAATTGACAACTCCGCCAAGATTGACCTACAAACGTTTGTTGACTATTTTTCTAGGAATCATCAGATATGAATGGATGTGGAAGATGCGGAGAAAATGGCTTCCATTACGCCATGGGGGATGTATTGTTACAAGATGATTCCATTAGGGTTAAACAATGCTGGGCCACCTAGATGAGGGCCATGACTACTATTTTTCATGACATGATACACAAGGAGATCGAGGTATATGTAGACGATGTCATCATCAAGTCCAATAGAGCCACTGACCACATGGAAGATCAGAGGAAGTTCTTCAATAGACTAAGAAGGTAAAATCTGAAATTGAACCCTACTAAATGTGCGTTTGGGGTTCCTACCAGAAGATTACTGGGGTTCATCATGAACTGTCGAGGAATAGAATTGGATGCATCAAAGGTTAAGGCCATTTAAGAATTGCCACCAACAAAGAACAAGGAGGAAGTGCTGAGTTTCATAGGGAGACTCAACTGTATCAGCTGGTTCATAGCTCAATCCACTGCCATTTGTGAACCCATATTTAAAATATTGAAGAAGGACGCTAATACCAAATGGACTAATGATTGTCACAAAGCCTTTGATAGAATCAAGGAATACCTGTAAATGCTGATAGTTTTTGTTCTAGTTGAATCATGTAGACCTCTATTGCTCTACCTTGCAGTATTGGATGGAGAATTCATTTGTGTTTTGGAACAACATGACGAAACAGGAGAAAGGAGCAGGCCATCTACTATCTCAGCAAAAAGTTCACCCCGTACAAGGCTCGTTATTCCCTATTATAGCGCACATGTTATGCACTGACTTGGGTAGATGAGAAGTCGATGCATTATTTTTGTGTCTGTACAACTTATCTCATATCAAGAATGGATCCATGGAAGTATATCTTCCAGAAGCCCATGTCTACTGGCAAGCTCGCCAAGTGGATAATCATGCTAAGTGAATTCGACATTGTTTACGTGACTCAAAAGGTAATCAAAGGACAATCCTTGGCAGATCATCTCACCGAGAATCCCATGGACGGAGAATACGAGCCTCTAAAGATGAATTTTCCCGATGAAGAGGTATCTTTCATAGGAGAAGATATTGCATAACTATGATGGTTGGAGAATGTTTTTTGATGGAGCAGCAAATTGAAGAGGAGTAGGCATAGGGGCAGTTCTAGTATCAGAAACTGGCCAGCATTATCCTGTATTTGCCAAACTCAGGTTCTCGTGCACCAATATATGACCGAGTACGAAGCATGCATCTTGTGGCTCAAACTGGCCATTGACATGAAAATTCAGGAGTTGCTAGTGATCGGGGATTCAAACTCGCTCATACATCAGGTTCGAGAAGAATGGGCAAACAAGAATTCTAAAATACTTCCTTACCTGCACCATGTACAGTAGTTGAGGAGAAGCTTTACAAAGACAGAATTCCATCACGTTCCTAGGGTCTAGAATGAGTTTGCCGACGCATTGGATACCTTATCATCCATGATTCAGCATCCTAATAAGAATTTCATTGATCATATCTCGGTAAAAATTTATGATCAGCCAACTTATTATGCTCATGTCGAGAAGAAGAAGACGGAAAATCGTGGTTCTATGACATCAAGGAGTATTTGACAAAAGGAGAATATCCAGAACTTGCATCATTACTGATAATGGTTCCAATCTCAACTGCGACCTGATGAAAGCAATGTGTGAAACACCAAGATCAAATACAAGAATTCTACTGCCTACAAACCTATGATAAATGGAGCCGTAGAAGAGGCCAACAAGAATATTAAGAAGATACTAAGGAAAATGATAAAGAATCATAAGCAGTGGCATGAGAAGCTCTCATTTGCTTTGTTAAGATACTGCACCACAGTCCGCACATCCACCAAGAAAACTCCCTACATGTTGGTTTATGGTATAGAGGTTGTCATTCCCGCCGAGGTGGAAATTCCCTCCTTAGCGATCATAAAAGATGCGGAGTTAGAGGATGCAGAATGGGTAAAGAGTTGCTACGAGCAGTTATAGCCCTTATAGATGTGAAAGGAATGAATGCAGTTTGCCATGGTTAATTGTATTAGAACATAATGTCTAGAGCCCTCAACAAATGAGTCAAGCCGAGGATGTTTATGCCAGGACAACTGATATTGAAGAAAATATTCTCATATCAAGATGAAGCCAAAGGAAAGTTCTCTCCTAATTGGCAAAGTCCGTACGTGGTTCATCGGATTCTAACAGGAGGAGCCCTCATACTTGCAAAATAGACGAAGAATTTGGCCAAAACCGATCAATTCAGATGCAGTCAAGCAATATTATATGTAGAATTTACGATTTCCTTGTATGATGTAATTTGAACTACGCTTGACCTAATTCTCGTTAAAGAGGGGATATGTAGAAAGCCCTATGGGTTCGGTCACCGTTTAACAAAATTTCCATTTTCCCCCGCTATTGGAAACTGGGCAGAATTATAAGGAGGACCCTCAAAATTCCAAAGTTGATCATTAGCCATTCATCGCACAAAACCGCAAGAAGAATTGGCCAAGAAAACTGAGGCAGAATTTTGAGGAGGACCCTCAAAATTCTGGAATGAGAGAGGTTGCAATATCTTGAACCACGTTGTAGTCGTTGGTTCATCTAAAAAGAAAACTATTATTTTCAATTATGTACTTACATTACATTTTTACTAACTTATATTCTTTGTTTAGCAATGCTACCGTAATGATACACAGAGACAAGCAGGACGAGCGAAGTCCACGGAGAAATGGACTAGCCTTTCCCCTATACAGAACTCACAATTTTTCTTTTGGTGCAGTTAACCAAGTCAGAAATCGACGAACACATTTATACATTCATACTTTCGGGAATGCAACTCTCCGAACCATCATCTATCTATAATCACTATCAGTACACGATATCCCCAGCAGTCACCATATCACAATCAGCTTCAACTAATTTTATTACTGTTTCCCCTTTTACTTTTCTGCCTTGCGAGGTTAAGTTCTAACTCCATATGCATATCTCTACATTGTACAAGGCTACCTTTCTGCCTTCCGAGGTTAAGCTCTATCTCCATCTACATATTCCTGCATTGCATAAGGCTACTATTATGCCTTCCGAGGCTAAGCTCTACCTCCATCTACATATTCATGCATTACATAAGGCTACTATTTTGCTTTCCGAGACTAAGCTCTGTCTCCATTTGCATATTCCTGCATTGCATAAGGCTATTATTCTACCTTTGGAGACTAAGCGCTGTCACCATCCTGCATTTCCTTGCATTGTATAAGGCTACCTTTTTGCCCTCCGAGACTAAGCTCTATCTCCATCATGCATGGCTGAAATATCCCCACTTTATCTTTCTTGCACGGCTGAAAGATTGCCACCTGTATTTAAATCCCGTACTGACTGAAATACCACCACTTTATCTTTCTTGCATAGCTGAAAGATCACCATTTTATTTCTCTTGCACGGCCGAAATGATGCCATTTTATTTCTCTTGCATGACTGAAATAGTGCCACCTTTTTCTTGCCTTGCATCGGTTGAAAGATCGCCACCTCCTACATTTCATGGGGTGAAAGATCGCCTAATTGTTTAAAGGCGTCATTATTCAGAGACACCATTTTCATAGCCTGAGAACGCCATGCCATGTCCTGAGGATTCCCGTTTTATCTTTTGCATATCATTATTCAAAGGTATCATTTTTCGGAGGCATCATTTTCATCGACGGAAAACATCATTTCATAGCCTGTGAATCCTTTATCATACGCTTCATGGCCCAGGACGTCATGGTCCGAGGACGTTACCCTAACCGTCCAAAGACAACATTCATGGTCCATTGGGAACTTCCATCACATTTAAATTTATGCACAATATATGTCTGTATTGCCCACTTGTAAGTACACTGGTTAGCAACGACCGTCTCAGCATGAGTGATTCTGCTCCAGTTGTGTAGCCCATCAGACTTTAACCACCTTCCTCAGCCTAAACGTCACGTCCATTCTTTACGAAAATCTCAATCGACATATTTTGTCTATGGATCCTGAACTACATATGAACTGATTCCTGTAAAACCAAGGATATATAGGTAGCTCAGGAGCTAGGGCTCAGTCAAAATTCTTTGCATATTGTCTCTTTCGGTCAAAATTGACCATCATATCTTTACCCGATAATTTTTTCACCCGTTCTGGGTAAAAAAGGCTGCTGTTGATACCCAAATTTTTTGTAGGTATTTTTATACTCAAAACACTTTCAAAATAACATATATATGCATATATAAGCATACCCAAGTATTTTGGTATTTTTTTCAAATTTTAAAGGATTTTCAAAACCAATTTATTTGCTATTTTAGAAATACAAAATCAAATAATTATTCCAAAAATTGTTATTTTTGGTGAATTACTTCTTTTATTCTCATATTTATACCAAATATAATTAAGATGAGTTTTTTATATTTTTACAAATTTGTTTGGTAATTTTAAAGCTAAATTGCATATAATTGCAATTATAACTTATTTTACGATTAATTTTAATTATAAAACTAGTTTCAGTATTTTTTAATTAATACTTATGTATTATTATTCGTTCAGTGCTTTTAATTTTCTTTTAAAACCATTTTTTAATATTTTTATAAAATAAAACAAAGGAAAAATTACTATTTAAAATGTAGCCCCAATTATTTCGATTATGGCCAAATATCAACCCCGATCAAATCCAATATCAAGCCCAAATAACCCTGACCCAAGCCCCATGCAAACCGACCCAAACCCATTTTCCGCCTACCCTCTCTAATCTCAACCGTTGATCTTCTAGATCATCGGTCCCCGTTTCCCCATTCCTTTTTGATTCCCCAATTACCCCCTAACCGTTATTATTTCGCGTCTGTAGCCACATTGGATACCCCTATCTCTCAATTCTACCTCAACCTCTCTCAGAAACCCTAGCCGCCACCTTCAATCACCATCCAAAATCGACAAGACCAATGGCTTCCAAAGCCATTGATGACCTGTATCTACCTCCTTTGACCCCTAGGCGCTTGGTTACCATGGTTCAAGGTCAAACCTTAAAGAAGCTTGGCCCATACCCTGTTCGATTTGAGTTCTATGGCTATCTCCAACCTTGCTCCGGGCAGCCATGGTTTTTCAAGCCTAGTCTTGACGTCTCCTGCTTAGATCATGACCTTCCAAGCCTTTCTCAATATTTGGGGTTCGTCTGGAACCCTTAACTTCGAGGTTCTTCTGATTCTTTTAGATCCGTCGTAGATCTGTGTTTTCTCCAAACTTCTTAAACATTTTCTCGAGTTTCCTTCAAAACTCTGCTTTCAAAACCTTTATCTTTTCCATTTTAGGGTTTCGTTAAGTTATTTCAAAGCTTTTCTAATTTTTTAACATGTTTAATCATGGTTTTTACGTTTTTCTTCTACCATGTTTATTATGTTGTACTTCTACTATGTTTTTGTGTTTCCCCTTTACTGTGTCTCTATATGTCTTTCTTGAATTTCCATGTCAAGAATTTTAATTCCTTTTGTGGTTTCCGAATACTTTCATGATAGTGTTTGCTTGATTACTTGTCTTTCAACTCTGCAATCGATTGATGCAAAAAGCCCTAAAATTTGGGTTCATTCAAGTTCTGAGTTTATTTGCTATGTGAATTGTTTGGTTATTATCACTAAATGTGTTTGACTTCAAAGCGCTAATTCTTTTGGACCTATTTGAGATTTTGGAAACAGCTTCGTCTATTTGAAGTTGCTCGACTGGATTCGAAGTCCTTCTTGTTTTAACTCCTATTTCTCTAAGTGATTTGGTTTCTTGAAATCTTTGAACTGACTATACTTTCCATAAAGGTCTTTTACTTGACTCTCTAGCATGCTTCCGATACCCCCTTCTCCCTATTACTGAATCAACTTAAGTGACTATCATGTTTCACTGTATACAGATTTCATATTGTTGTTTCTCTTCGCCATGGTTTAACCTCGCCTGCCTAATGTTTGTGCATTTTATATATACGCTGAATGTCCCTTTAAAATGACCTTAAAGTTTGGTGTGATTTCAAACCTCATTGTGTAAGCCTAGTTGATTATTTCCTTGTTTTTCCCCATGTGATTTTAAAACTTTATTTATCCTTTTGATTCCTTTATTTCTGACTCGGTTCATCGGTAATTTCAAATCCCGAATTCCCCGATTTACTTTGTACTAACTAATTTACAGTGTTTCCTACCTTATTTGGCTAACCGTGTATTTCAAATATTCTTTATTAATGTTTCCTTAGTTAAACCCATATGTATTTACCCCTAATTTCCTACTTTACACAAGATGTTTACTTGATTTCTTTCCTTAGCTGATTGTTGTCCATTACTGTTTGAGTTTAAACTCCTTAATTAAAGGAAGTTCTTATGTTGATTGATTGTAATTGATACATAGTTCCATAATTACTATGATTCTTCCCTTACTTTCTACCTATTTTCAAACTATAAATACACGACTCTTTTTCTTTTCACAACAACAACTGGATACACTTTAGACTTCACACTTAATTCTCACAACCTCTTCTGAACTTTCTTGTCTGCACTTTATCTTTCACAAGACTGCTGCTTTCTTTTTCTTGCTTCTTTTTCAAAGAAAACTGGTATGTGCCAATTTTGATTCTAGCATGCACCCCAATATGTTTATTTACAAGATTTTAGATCCATCTCTACTTTACTGTTTTTGTAAAGTTCAGCTTTTAATGTAGTGTGTTTATGTCTTGTTATCTGTTGCTACGATGAATCCCTATCCCCTACCCCCTTTATGTGTTTGAGCTATAATTTTAAGACATGACAATGTACACATTATTGCTCATGGATTAAAACTGGATCCTAGCCTCTGTTAGCTTCACCATACTCCATTCCCCTATGTGTGTTGAGTTAAGGTATAGCCGAGTAGCATCCCAATTGTTGTCCAAGGCTAAACCTTACCTTCAATAGGTCCTAACTCCCCAATTTAAAATTGACATGTTGGTTAGGGGTGTGCCAGCACCCCAAAAATTGCATGGCATGACCACCAGCTTGCCATTTCCCCTCTACTGCACTTGCATTTATTCCTAGACTCTAAGTTCTGCCCCTCCTATGAGCCTTGACTTCGGACCTTGAGTTCTCTCTGATCTTGACATTTGAGGGTTGGCCCTTCGGCACTGCAGTATAATCTGATTTTGCAATGATATTTGGGGTGTAAGCATTCCCTGGAGTTCTTGAACGTCCTTGAAACTTTGGCACATCCCAAATAAGAGAACGACATTGAATATCTGATCCGGAAAGTTTATCACATATTATTAGTCTATGAGTCTGAATTAGATTGACTAGATGTATATGTAATCATTGATGTAATTTTATTTTTCTGTCTGATTCATTCAGTATGTAATAATTTTGTAATAACTAATAGGGGTGAATAGTGAAAAAGGATGGGATTGAATGCATTCAAAGGGAGTAGATATCACGCCTATTGGGGATCGTTACTTCTAAAATTTCCGCACCTCATATAGATACCATGACTGTAGAAAAATACTATTTCTGAAATTCTGCATTTTTCATATAGTTAACTACTGAAACCCTGCACCTAATATAGGTATCATGTTCATAGGTGGTTCTGCATTTCATATAGATATGCTGTTAATTGGATTTACTGCAATTTCATATAGATATAATGTTCGTAGGATTTTCTGCAATTTCATATACATATCATGTTTCATAGTATTTTATGCATTTTCGCATAGATACCATATGTATAAGTTTGCATATCATAAAGACAATATGCCTATATGACTTTCTGCATTTTTGCATATGCATAAGTCATTAGGCAAACTTGATATAGGACTTAAATAACTAATTGCAATATAGATGACCTTTCTATAGAATTTCTGCATAAGCAATAATATCGACTAAATCAGTAACACCTAGAAAGCATGCCTATAGGAGTTATCAACTAAAACTTGAATCGTCCACTCGCTCCAAAGTTTAAAATCAGTAGCACTTTGTTTAACACTCACATCACTTTTGACCTTATCATTGACAATTCTTTTTCTGCAATTAGTTTACTCCCTTATCATTGAAGCCAATTGATATCATGCCTATAGATCCTGTTTAACACATAGATGAAATGGTTAAGTCATTAATCAATTGGGCCAGTCATTGACAACTGCATCAAAGAACGACTAATTTGGACTCCCTAATTGGGAAATATGTGGTAAATCAACCTATCCTACACCTTAATTTAATTCAGACAAACCGGTATGTATACAACATGCTAAACTATATGCTTTTCTTTGATTTAATGAGGCTTATTTGAGCCATATTTATTTACTTGCCTTCCAATCCTTGTTGTATATGTTTTTCAATGCCACCTTAGAATTTTTATCCTTTGAAAACTCTCAAAAGAACCCCAACCCCCTCTTCTTTTGGATTAGTAGTCCATTAGGCATCCGCGATTGATAGGATTAGGACGGATAGTAGCATGCAATAAGTAATCGTCACGCCTCGAATCCGAGCGACATGACCGGCACTCAAACGGGTATCCCTGGTCGAGTGGACCTGGGTGCCTTTCCTATTTCCCCATGCGTTACCTCACAACATTATTTGTTAATAAGGCAAAAGATACTAAATGCAATTGAAAGAAAATATGATTTCTCTTTTATAAGAAAATATTATGATTAACAGGGAACATCTTTTACAAAACACACATTATCATTAACAAGGAACGTGGTGTACAAACTTACAGTGCCCAAAACATACACCTATATACACAAGTTATAACCCACATATCACTATCTGCGGACCTCTAATAGAAAGATAATACAACACTTGCCGGCGACAAGTCCCCGACTATACCTTTGCAATGAAATCACAAAACTATTATTACAACGACAGAGGTGGCCTGAACCACGCAGGGACTCAGAAGGAGGGGGCGGGGACTCGCCAACATATATACAGCTGATTGGAAGGAGAAAGAGCTATGGACGGTGGACGGGAGTGTCTGCTGCAGATCCACCTACAATCATAACACGAATTTAGCGCCCCCGGCAAAAGGGACGTCAGTATATTTGAATTGTACTGGCATGTATGATCAAACTCTTTCCCAAGTAAACTCAAGCCGAAAATACATATACAAGTGGAAAGATGAACAACAATAGCACAACAATGGAACAACAACCAAGCATTTCACAGCAAATGATACAATTAGTTAAACAAAGGGGCAATCAGTGCCCCACAGGATACAAACTCTTCTGGTGTCTCCTTTCACAATTCCTCATTGATCATTTCATGATTTATATACATTTCAATAGTGATATTGGATCACATTTTCTACCCTTACTCCCTCGTCCACCCTTATTACCTCGGCCAGCCTTATCACCCCAACCCACACCTTATTTCACAGTGTTGTGGCGTACAACCCGACCCCGCCTGACAGTTTCAGTTCAAAAACAACATACAACACAACACAAATACAAGAAATACAATATTGCACATTATTAAGATAGAACCACAACAAGGATAATGTATTTCCATAACTAGCAACAACAATTTCCTCAACGTCATCAATTTGTACACATTCCGAGTTACCATAATGGATGTCCATAACCAACCATATATTGTTAACACAATAGTTCCGGCTTAGCCATTCATGAATTCTTTAAATTTCCTGTTCCTCAACCTTTGCCACAAGATGTCACCACACAAGTATACATAACAAGAGTTTCACAATGATCCCCACACGAACATCAATTATCAAACAATTCAACAAACCAACACAGGGCGATTTCACAAGGATCACAGTTAGCCATACATACCTGGAATTGAATATCTCTTTCTAACTTCCACTCCAATTCACCAAGAAATCAAGATGGGTCAATCTAGACCATGATTAATACATAAACCTTTAGAATAGGAATTCACAATGTACTACCCAATTCCACTTTTTACAAGATTCTGGGGTTTTGAAGACATGCGTGAAGGTTTTATCAAGAAATTTCAAAATCTAGGGCACGTGGTTCCCCTCCCAATCTTAGGTTTGAAATTTAGGGAAAAGGGTTAGGGATTTTACCCGAGAAATCAGTAGAGAAGACAATGCACCAAGAATTTTCCGAGCTCCAATGGTTTTGAAAGAATAGATGATGAAGATTTAGCTTTCTTTGTCAAGAAATCTCTCTCCCTCTCTCTTATTTTGATCAGGGATATGTTAAAAATGAGGGAGAAGTTGTTTTAATTAAAGATGGATCGGGTCTAAAATTTTAGAAAAATACCAGGAGAGCACGATCTGCGACACAATCTGCGGTCGCAGAACTGACATGCGGTCTGGAGAATGGGCCGCAGAAATGGCTCAGGTTTCGTACCTCTAGGGTTTGGAATGCAGTGGATATGTGGACCACATTCGTGTTCTGCGATCACAGATTGCACCGCAGAACTGACCGTCGAATTTCTTCAGGGGCCGTATGTGATCACTTTGCGGTCCGCATATTGATTATGTGACCGCATATCTGACCGCATTTTTAACATAAAAAATTGGTTGCTATCTGGAAACCTCTGAGGCAAAAATGCGGTTCGCATTTTAGATCAGCGACTGCATTCTGGACCGTAAATTGGACCTTTTCTGGAAAAATTTTGATTTCACATTTTTAAGTGCAAAACAGTAAGAAGAATCCGATCAACGTAGGTAGACTCGACTCTATGAGCTGTTTACACTTGAGCACTCATTTTCGCGGGGACTTACATCCTTCCGCGCTTAAGATCATTCGTCCTTGAATGAGGACTTGGGAACCAAATGAGTTTGAAAACATGATATGCAAGTTCCTACACTTTTATTAACTTTCCAGTTTGTTTTAGAAAAACTTTTCCGGAGTCTCCTTTGTAATATGGATATAACCACCTATCTAAGAGCCCCCAAAACACATTTCCAAGCACTATTACACAAACTTGCTACCTCTATAACATCTATAAAAAGGCATGGTCTTCATACTTGCATATATTCAACCTCTCGATACACTTTTAACCATTTTGGCATACTACATGTAATCAAATTAAGCATTAATTATCTGTACTATTAAAGCCATTTACCTATCACAAGGGTACGCCACAGTTATTCATTTCAATACAATTCCTCCATGCAAAACTAATCATTACACAATTAGAACACTTAGATATACCATCTCCATGCAAAATTAATTATTACTTCCATACATCACCTTACCATGGGAGCATAAAACTTTCATTACCAAAAAGAACTACACATTGCTTGAATAACCACAACACATAAATTTTGGCACAACTTGGAGAAACTACAATAGTAAGGCACTTGGGGAGAGAAGGAAGGTTTCTTAAACCTAATGGGACACAACATTAGAGCTCTTAGGGACAAGATTCGCACGATCATTTCTAGACTTGCTCAAATAGATAGGGGTATTTTATCTTCATCTCATCTTCCGCTTCCCATGTGTCTTCCTCGACTTGTTGGTTTTGCCATAGCACCTTAACTGAAACAATCTCCTTGTTACGCAACTTTTGGACTTGTCTATCTAGAATAGCAATCGGAATTTCCTGATATGATAACTCCTCTGTAACCTTGATGTCTTCAACTGGCACGATTTTAGACGGATCACCCACAACTTTCCTCAACATGGATACATGAAACACCGGGTGCACCAAGGACATTTCCAACCTAGACGCAACTTGACCGATCCTTTGAGTGACTTGATAAGGCCCGACGTACCTAGGACTTTGTTTTCCCTTCTTCCAAAAGCGCATGACTCTCTTCATAGGGGACACCCTCAAGAATAACCAATCTCCTTCTTGAAGCTTCAATTCCCTTCGACGCACATCTGCATAGGATTTATGGCGACTTTGAGCAGTCTTCATTCTCTCATGAATGACTCTTACCTTCTCAATGGCCTGATGCAGAAGATTTGGCCCTATTAATTCCTCTTCACCAACCTCGAACCACCTGATCGGGGACCTACACCTTCTTCCGTACAATGCTTCTAATGGGGCCATATGGATGCTAGCATGGAAGCTGTTGTTATAAGCAAATTTGATAAGGGGCAGGTGATCATCCCAATTACCTTTGAAATCCAAAACACATATGCGCAACATATCCTCGAGCATCTGAATAGTCTGCTCCACCTGGCCGTCGGTCTGTGGATGAAAAGCTATGCTAAGATTTACTTGAGTACCCAAACCTTGCTGAAATTTCCTCTAGAAGTTAGCTGTAAACTAAGCTCCTCTATCTGAAATAACAGAAAGAGGCGTACCATGAAACCTCACTATCTCCTTGATATGCAACCGAGCATATTGTTACGCAGTATCGGTGGACTTGACTAGCAAAAAGTGAGCTGATTTGGAGAGTCTATCCACAATTACCCAAATTGAGTCGAACTTGTGCTGAGTACGAGGTAGTCCTGTCACAAAGTCTATATTGATCATTTACACTTCCACATCGGTATTTCTATAAGCTGAGGCAACCCTACAGGCCGCCGATGCTCGGCCTTCACTTGCTGGCAATTTGGAGACTTAGAGGAGAAGTCCGCCACACTCTTCTTCATACCACTCCACGAATAGATATCCTTGAGATCATGATACATCTTTGTAGAGCCTGGGTGCACTCAATACCTGGAATGATTAGCCTCCGCCATTACCCTCTCCCGAAGATTGCCCATATCCGGGACACATAACCTGTCATGGCACCGTAGCACACCATCATTGCTTCCGAGTGAAAATGCTGAAATTTTGGTGCTTAGAGCTGCCTCCTTCAATTGTGCCAATGCTGGATCAATAAACTTCTTTTCTTTAACCTTTTCCACAAGAGACGATTCTGCTGTATTGTGCACCATGATTTCCTCCTCATTCGGGGCCGAGATACAAACCCCAAGGCTAGCCAACTGGTGTACCTCTCGAGCTGGAAGCCTCTGATCCGCTCTCAAGTGAGCCAAGCTACCCATGGATTTCCGACTGAGGGCGTTGGCCACCACGTTTGCCTTCCCTGGATGGTATGACCATATCATAATCCTTTAAAAATTCTAGCCAACGCCGGTGCCTCGAATTCATCTCCTTCTACTTGAACAAATACTGGAGACTCTTGTTGTCTGGAAACACATCTACATGAAAACCAAAAAGATAATGCCACCATATTTTCAAGGCGAACACAACTGCTGCAAGCTCCAAATCGTGCGTCGAATAATTCTTCTCATGATCCTTGAGTTGCTTGGAAGCATATGCTATGACCTTCCCGTGCTGTATCAGAACACACCCTAAACCAACCCTAGATGCATCACAATAAACCACAAACCCCTCTGTGCCTTCTGACAAGGCTAGTACTGGTGCCGAAGTCAACCTTGTCTTCAATTCCTAGAAACTTCTCTCACAAGTATCTGACCACTAAACTTGGCTGATTTCTGCGTCAATTTAGTCAAAGGGGAGGCGAGGGTGGATAATCCCCCTACAAACCTCTGATAATACCCTGCTAACCCCAAAAATCTACGGATCTCCGTCGGGGTCGTGGGCCTAGGCCAATCCTTCACCGCTATCTTTTAGGGGTCAAACTGAATCCCCTTACTGGAAACAACATGACATAGAAAAGCGACGGATTCCAACAAAAATTCAAATTTGGAAAACTTGGCATACAATTGGTGCTGATGTAGAGTTTGCAAAAGCGCTCTGAGGTAACTAGCATGATCCTCCCTACTCCATGAATATACGAGGGTTCCGTTAATGAAAACAATCACGAAGGAGTCTAAGAATGACTTGAAGACTCGATTCATAAGATCCATAAATGCTGTCGAGGTGTTGGTTAGCCCAAAAGACATGACCAAGAATTCAAAGTGACCATAACGACTTCTGAAAGCAGTCTTAGGAATATCTTGCTCCCTGATCTTTAATTGGTGGTACCCGGGCTGCAAATAAATTTTGCAGAAGAACCTTGCACCCTGCAATTGGTCAAACAAATCATCTATCCGAGGCAAAGGGTGCTTATTCTTGATGGTGACTTTATTAAGCTGCCTATAGTCGATGCACATCCAAAGCGACCCATCCTTTTTTCTGACAAAAAGAACCGGAGCAACCCACGGTGACACACTTGGCCGGATAAACCCCTTCTCCATTAGATCCTTCAACTACTCTTTTAACTCTCGCAACACTGCTGGCGCATTCGATTCGGTGGAATAGATATTGACTAAGTATCTTGCAATACATCAATCCAGAAATCAATCTCCCTATCTGGCGGAATTCCTGGAAGCTCATATGGAAAAAACTCAAGAAACTCATTCACAACTGGCACGGACTCGGGGGCAGAGTACTTTTGGAGTAGTGTCCGCCACCTGGACTAAATGATAGATGCACCCCTTTCTGATCATCTTCGAAGCCTTGAGGTAGGAAATAATCCTACCCATCTGCAAAACACCATTTCTCTTCCCTTCAATAACCGGCTCATTAGGGAACTCGAGTCTCGTGGCTCTCGTCCGGCAATCAAGTTTAGCAAAGCACGAATAGATCCAATCCATCCCCATGATTACATAAAAAACCACCATCCCAAACTCGATAAGGTCGGCCGTGGTAACACGACCACCTACCATAACAACACAATTCCTATAGACTCGCGCAGCTGTAATAGAATCACCAACCAGAGTCGATACAGAGAACGACTCAAGAAGCTGTTCGGGTTCAATCCCAAAACCTGAAGCAACAAATGGTGTTACATAGGACAAAGATGACCCCGGATCAATAAGAGCATAGCAATCAATGGTCTGGACAGATAGGATACTTGTAACAACATCTGGGGCAGCCTCAGTACTATGATGGCCACTCAATGCATAAAACCTGCGGGGTCCGACCCTACCACGAGCTCCACCTCTTGCTGCACCACGCGCTGCTGGGGATGGAAGGCGCACTGATGATGTAGAAACAGGATGGCTGAGCAAGTCCCCTAACCATGACCTGTTTGGGCGCATGGCAATCCTGCTGTACGTTAACTCTCACCCCACAATTGTAACACACTGGAGCATCCAAGTAACATGCCTCTGTATGAAATCTCCCACACTTGGAGCATATACCTCCCTGCTGTCGAGGTCTCATGACTGAATGACGAAACTAGCAGGACCTCCTGCTGTCTGAATCTGGCTCCAATGGGCTACTCTGCAGGTAACGGTGCATGGATGGCAGTGCACTAGCTGATGTCTGAGCATAAGACTGAGATGGTCATGATGACCCTTTCCCTGGAGCTGACCTCCCTGAGTAACCCATAGACCGGGCCCTGCTGCTACTCTCCTTGTTTGCCCGAATCTTCAACTTCTTGGCCTCTGTGGCCTGAGCAAAACCTACTATCTTTCCACTGTTCATGTCTGAATGCAAAGCCGTTGTAGCAACTTCATTTACCACCAAAGGGCTGAGAACCTAATTGAATCGCTGACTTCTGGCCTCCGTAGTCGACACCAGCTGAGGAGCATACCTGGACAATCTCATGAACTCCACATGATACTTCCAAACACTCGTACTACCCTGCTTAAGGACCTCAAACTCGGTGGCACGGGCTGCCATGGTCTCGGCAGGAAAGAAGTGGTCCATGAAGGCATCTACAAACTCATCCCATCTAGTTGGAGGTCTCCCCTCCTCACGAGAATCCTCCCACATCTCAAACCAAGAACGTGCCGCTCCCTTCAACCTGTATGAAGCCAATTCCACCCCTTCTATCTCGGTATCCTTCATCACTCGAAGGGCCTTGTACATCTTGTCAAGGAAATCCTGTGGATAAGCCTCTGGGTCTGTGCCTGAGAACTCTGGAGGGGACAATCGCAGAAACTAGTGAACTCTGGAGCTGGAGGAATCTCCCTGTCCGCTGGAGGACACAGGGGCATCATGAGATCTTTGGGCCTGGGCGGCCACTAACTGGGCCAGCATATGGATAGCTCCCCTAAGGTCTCCATCGAAAATCTCGGGATCGGAAGCTGGGGCAATATCCGGATTAGGAGCATGGGCTGGAGGGATAGTGGCACCCTCTGCCGCCACTGGAACATGATTGCTGGGATCAGGAATGGATGGAGTAGGCAAATTCAGATCTGGGGATTCACTCCCACCCACGGTAGTCAGCACATGATCCACAGTCGCACTGGAAGTGGAATTGGCCCCTAGGCCAAGTCTAGCTTTCTTTTTAGGTGCCATTTATGAAAATTCGAGATAACGCACGAATTAGACACAACCTTACTTCACCGCACGAACTGGAATAATAAAAGAAGGGAATAGTTTCCTAAATTCCCATGTAGCCCCCAACTTATATATGTGGTCGACAACACACCGATAAGAAGGGATCTACTAGGCACGGCTCCGAGACATCCTAGGAATCTTTAAACCTTTGGCTCTGATACCAAGTTTGTTAAGCCCCAAAGCTGAGGAACCTGATCTACACTCAACCAGGTATCCCAGGTCGAGTGGACCTGGGTGCCTTTCCTATTCCCCCACGCGTTACATCACATTATTCCTTATTAATTAGCCAAAAGATACCAAATGCAATTGAAAGAAAATATGATTTCTCTTTTATAAGCACACATTATGATTAACAGGGAACATCTTTTACAAAACACACATTGTGATTAATGGGGAACGTGGTGTACAAACTTACAGCGCCCAAAAAATACACCTATTACACAAGTTCTAACCCACATAATACTGTCTACGGTGCCTTTAAGAGAAAGATAATACAACACTTGCCGGCGACAAGGCACCGACTATACCATTGCAATGAAATCACAAAACTATTATTACAACGACAGATGTGGCTTGAACCACGCAGGGCCTCAGAAGGAGGGGGGGGGACTCGCCAACATATATACATCTGATAGGAAGGAGAAAGAGCTGTGGACGGTAGACGGGAGTGTCTGCTGCAGATCAACCTACAATCATAAAACGAATTTAGCTCCCCCGGCAAAAGGGACGTCAGTATATTTGAATTGTACTGGCATGTATGATCAAACTCTGTCCCGAGTAAACTCAAGCCGAAAATACATATACATGTGGAAAGCTGAATAACAATAGCACAACAATGGAATAACAACAAAGCATTTCACAGCAAATGATACAATTAGTTAAACAAAGGGGCAATTAGTGTCCCACAGGTTACAAACTCTCCTGCTGTCTCCTTTCACAATTCCTCGTTGATCATTTCATGATTTATATACATTTCAATAGTGATATTGGATCACAGTTTCCACCCTTATTGTCTCGTCCACCCTCACTACCTTGGCCACCCTTATCACCCCAACCCACACCTTATTTCACCGTTTGCGGCGCGCAACCCAACCCCACCTGACAGTTTCAGTTCACAAACAACATATAACACAACACAAATACAAGAAATCAACTATAACACATTGGTAAGATAGAACAATAACAAGGATAATGTATTTCCATAACTAGCAACAACAATTTCCTCAAGATCATCAATTTGTACACATTACGAGTTACCACAATGGATGTCCATAACCAACCATATATTGTTACCACAATAGTTTCGGCTTAGCCATTCATAAATTCTTTCAGTTTTCCATTCCTCAACCTTTGCAACAAGATGTCACAACACAAGTATACATCACAAGAGTTTCACAATGATCCCCACACGAATATCAACTATCAAACAATCCCACAAACCAACACACGGCAATTTCACAAGGATTACAGATAGCCGTACATACCTGGAATTGAATATCTCTTTCTAACTTCCACTCCAATTCACAAAGCAATAAATATGGGTCAATCTAGATCATGATTAATAAATAGACTTTTAGAATAGGAAATCACAGTGTACTACCCAATTCCCTTTTTACAAGGTTCTAAGGTTTTGAAGACATGCATGAAGGTTTTATCAAGAAATTTCAAAATCTAGGGCACGTGGTTCCCCTCCCAAGATTAGGTTTGAAATTTAGGGAAAAGGCTTAACTGAGAAATCAGTAGAGAAGACAATGCACCAAGAATTTTCCGAGCTCTAATGGTTTTGAAAGACTAGATGATGAAGATTTAGCATTCTCTCTCAAGAAATCTCTCTCCCTCTCTCTTATTTTGATCAGGGATATGTTAAAAATGAGGGAGAAGGTGTTTTAATAAAAGGTGGGTCGGTTCTAATATATTAGAAAAACACCAAGCGAGCAATATCTGCGATGCAATCTGCGATCGTAGAACTGACATGCGGTCTGCAGAATGGACCGCAGAAATGGCTCAAGTTTTAGACCTCTGGGGTTAGGAATGCAATCCGTATTCGTGTTCTGCGGTCGCAGATTGCACCGCAAACTGACCTTCAAATTTCTTCAGGGGCCATATGCGATCATTTTGTAATCCACATATTGATTATGCGACCGCAGATCTGATCATATTTTTAACATAAAAAATTGGTTACTCTCTGGAAACCTCTGCGGCAGAAATGCGGTCCACATTTATGATCTGTAACCACATTTTGGACCGCAGATTGGACCTTTTCTAGAAAAATTTCGATTTCACATTTTAAGTGCAAAACAGTAAGAAGAATCCAATCCACGTAGGTAAAATCGACTATATGTGCTGCTAACATCTGAGCACTCATTTACGCGGTGCCTTAATGTAATGATACTATTCTGCATTTTAATACCTTAACATGGTGGGAAGGGTAGAATATGGATATGATGACCGGTGTGGTAAGATCATGTGCGAGCCCTCTTCTGAGGTGTGATTGCTGGATATTACATTAATGTGATCCATAACAATAATAAACCTAGGACCCCTCTCCCTTTATCTTTTTGTAAAACTCATTAAATCTTTTTCACAAAAAATTCTGCCCTCTATACTTACCTTCGAAAGTTTTTTAACGTATTTGTTATATTCAAGTCGTATTTGAGCCGTAATTGGTTATATCTTTATATAAAGTCACAATTGTAACATGGTCGGGAACCACACTTGTGGATCATGTAGGGTGCCTAACCCATTCCCCTCGGGATAATTTCTAGACCTTACCCTAATCTCTGATTTAGGGAACGAGTTGTCCTCCTAAATCTCACAAGCCCGATTTTGACTATAGAAAAAGGTGACGTGATAGGTATCAAAGAAACAAAACTCTAAACCCTTCCTTATATATGTATATCATACACAAAAGGCGCCCTCTCCATCTGCAGGTACCCTTCATCCATGTCAAAGACAAAATAGCAAAGAACGGAAAAATCTACAGCCCATGCCGAAAGAAGTACAACTTGTTAAATTGACCTTCTACGGCCTCAGCAACAGACAACCAAGCTCTGCAGTTGTCCTCTTGGCCTGAGCCACTTCTTCCGGGAAAGGGAGGCCCCTGCACCAGCCTGATCGGAATACTCCTCTTCAAAGGCCTCAAAAAACCATATTTGTAGTTACCCTTCAACCATTTGGCCACCCAGTTGAAAACTATTTCGGCTTATACATAATAAAAAACCTCTAGGCCTGATGTATCTCGAGATACCAGGGGACTTAACCTATGGAAAATTCAACCAAAAATACGTCTAAAGGGATGGCCCAAATGACGCTATCGAAGGTCAAGACAAGTATCCAGGCTGCGGGCCCGCAAAATGGCTCCAGCTTAGGAGCATAAAGGATAATCGCCTTCTGCCCACAGGGGCTTGTAAGAGCGGGAAGGCCAGTCGAAGTTGAGCCGTAACACGACTCGAGGACTAGTTCCAAAACCAGTCTACATGATCAAGAGCAATGACAAAATAAAGGTACAAAAGGTATAAAATTCTTTTTATATTATGTGCAAAAAATATTCTCCACCTATAGGCACGCCCTGCGCACACCAGAAACAGAGGTACAAAATGATGGAACCTCTATGTTAATCAATCCAGGGGTGTCTGCCCTCAACGCTATCTCCACCACCGGAGCTATAAGTCAGCCTCGCGGCCCTATCACGACAAGCCCTGAAAGACTAAATAACGCCTTCAACAACATGAGACAAACACACGAAGGCCACCGCTGAAGGAAATCAACGAGCCTCCTCATAAAAGACTGCCACTAAGCTCAAAGGCATTGCCCGTACCTTCGAGGTAGGGATCCAGCGATCTAAAGTTGACTATCCCATGTTAAATACAAATGGTCCTCCGCAAGACCATCTCAAATTGGTCTAAAGTTCCAAATGAAATCGAAGTGGCGCCTGAGCATGGGTAACTCCTCAAAATAAATCAAACACATATGCTCTAGAGGGCTATCTATGGATGAAAGGGACCCTCACGTTCCTAAATATATAATCTTCTCTTAATGCCTTTCCCAAGGGACCCGAGATACCATCAAATATCTCCATGTAATCTGGGGGACTCGACGGCCTAAAACTATCGGGTCAACTTAAGCTCGGTCGGAAGCTTGATTATCGAGAACGGAAAAAACTACACCAATCGACAGAGGATTCGAGGAAATGCATCCATCCGAATCAGACACTAGCAGTTGATAACAATAAAAGACTTTCGAAGGCATTAAAACATACAAAGGGAAGGTAGGGATTGAAAGAAAAAGCTAGGAAAAGGCATATTTATTTTCATAGAAATCATTATATACAATTACATATTACATTATTAAAAAAGCTAGCATGAGATCGTTACAAAAAGGAAAAAGGGAGGAGGGCAAAGACACACGGGTAACATGCGAGGCCAAGAGAATATCCTATATATGTATTGTGCTTCCGATATCATCTTTCTAGGAATATGACCTCAAATACCATATCTTCCAAGTCCGACCCCCACAAGGATCTCATCCTAATCTTTTCTGAAATGGAATCTTAAAAAGGAAGCCGGGAGAAAAGAAAAATAACGAGAGGGCTACTAGAAGAAGGGGAGAAGTGGCTGTGCGAAACTTTGGCTAAACGGACTCCGCCTGTATGCTCACACGGAAGCTGCTTTTGGGATATCGCCTCGCGGGAGGAAACAACCAAATTTAGACCATCACCACGCCCCCTGAAGCCAAAGGGGGTGTAAACGGCAGGCCGAGGAAGGAGGGTGAGCAGCGTTGTATAATCCGAGCCCCCTCTTTAGCAGTGGTGGATAATTTGAATCTTTCTCCAGGTCGTAGGATATTGACCTCCTATGTCTCCATACCAAGCCAATGGGGATAGCAACAACGACAACAACAACAACAACAACAACAACAGATTCATCGTGGCGGGACAAGCCCGTCCCGCTGGGGAAAGATTTAGACATGGCCCATGGCGTGTCCAACATAGGATCATAAGGCCATAGGCCTTAAACATTGCAGAGCAACAAAGGCTGAAAAAAGGCAAGAAAGGCAAGAAGAGAAAATATCTATGGGAGTTTGAATGGAGATCTGATCATAAAGAAGCCCCATATATATAGGGGAAGCAAAGTAATCGACGACGCCATTAGCGCCCTCAAAAACTGTAACAACATGCATAATTAATTCATTCATGAAAGATGAAACAACAACAACGAAATGGCGGAATAGAACAATAACAATGATGCGTCCCCGAGAAGCAAGAAGTCAGGATACTTCTAATGGTCATGGATATGCGGGAAGGAGAAACTCTTCGATATTTGTGAAGGGAGGCTGTGCCATCAGCATAATATCATGACAGGAGCTCACGAGGAAGAGTGTCAAAAACCTTCCTTATATCTTTTGTCTAAGAAACACGGAGAATATCTATGCGCGGGGAAATTAGGAGACCGATTTCCCTCGACATAATGCTTCAATGAGTAAATCCTGAATGCAGGGGATCTCGGTTTGCTCCGTTCCCTCGAGATCTACCAACTCCTTGCCTACGTCGAGCATTGATCAAGGCCCTGATGTGCAAAGATTACCCCCGAGAGATGCATCCGGGGCCTACAAGACTTGTCCAAGCAGCTCGGTGCCAATCCTCACATGAGATAAGAAAAATGGGCTGTCACATCTTGCTCCTTTGTTGTACTATCTATTCCATACTAAGTTTGGATGCCCCTTTTCAACGAAAGAAGGGTCACCAACACCTTGTATGACATCTACAACTGTCTTAAAAAGGATAAATAATATTCTCTCTCTATCTCTCTCTCTAATTTACTTATCTCTCTCTTTCATCTAAGTTATCTGTCTTTATCGACCTTGAGGTCGCCTTAGCACTTTATTATTACCTTGTTTGTTCTTCGTTATTTTTCTCAATATTGATACTATAGAGCTTGGCTCAATTGTATTTTTACTTGTTATCCCCTTCCCGACCACCATTAGTAAGCTCGAGATAGGTTCGAGGCTCGTCTCCGAGGTAACCATTGGCCGACTTTGCACCCGAGAAACATTCCCTTACGTGTTCGATTATTACTTTGGTTAATTCGATCTTTATCAATTTACATAACGTTTTGGCGCTAACCACTCTCAAAAATTAGCTCGAGAATAAATCACGTATTTTTAGAATCTCATTTACAAGTATAATTGTTCCTACCATTTTCACGGTATACACCCTTCAAAGATCCATAAAATTCAAAGAGAGAGTGTTCATTGCTAGGAAAAGGTAGATCCGGAGAACATACCCAAAGTGTACCCTTACATCCAGGAAATGGGATGCCGATACTTCACCTCGTTCTCGTATTCACGCACTGATAACCCCTTCCCACATTTAACCTATTCCAAGTAGCATGTGCTCACAAGTGTTGGTGTTTCGAACAATTACATCAACGGCGCCGGGCCAAAGCCAATAGGGTAGTTGGACAAACGAACCAAATCACTCCCACATTTCAAACCTTTGAGTGACTCCATTCGTCGGTCACCAAGAAAAATCAGGAAAGCGGCTTCCTCTACACAGCTCGCTTGAGCTCAGACTAGAGTAGTGATGCCATCAAATATCACCTATTGCATGGACTTCTCCGCCTCTTTGAAGGCACCAAAAATGTCGAGGTCAGCTCCGTCAGTTATGCCATCAAATATGTTTGAAATAAAACCTGTCCTTCTAAAAGGAGTATCGATCATGGTATCAATCATCCCTCAAATCTCCCGATGAGATCGAGCAGTTCTGAATAAAATCAGTTGCGCCATCTTTAGTAATAGCAGTCCATGTCCTTGTAAAGTCCCAAACCCGAAAGCGTTGGGACCAAGGTCATGCAAGTAGAAGGCACATGAAATCCGACCGCATGACTCAAAGTCACAGAAACACTCCCCTCAATGACCCCGGGTTCTTTAGCCCTGCCGGACTGGTCATCCTGGACTCAGCAGCCTCCGACTGAGACAAGTGTAGATTTCTCAATTTAGACCTCATTCTCCTCCTCAACGGACATCTATCCTCATCCTCCCCCTCAGCATCAGGGTTCGAGCTAGATGCTAAGGCAGCGGTTTCATCAGGACATGCAGTGGCCGCCCTGTCTTTTCTTTTCTTGTTAATATCGGGTCCTAACGCCTCCGCTTCACCATCAAGGGTTTGCCTCCTCTACTTATTCTGTCCAACGCCTGCACTAGCACAAGAGACGCAGCACGTCGCTACTTAGATTTTGAAAAGAAACACAAAAGCTGAAGCACGAGCAGTGAATAAACCTCACCATGATTTTTATCCACCCAAAGCTTCATGGACATGACGGTCCAACATCGAAGACGATACATGAACTTTGCATCAAAATTTGTGATCCATCCCACCAAATCTTGGATCGCCTCATGATTCCAAGCGACAGTTGGAGAGAGCACAAAAAGGATTATCGTGACAAATAGAAAAATAATTGAGAAGTGTCTAGAGAGAAGTTTACTTGTGTTGATCGTTCCATCAATATGGAAAGGACATCCTCCAGGTCGAGCTAATATCCAAGGTCCTCACTCGAACGAACCTGCTCATCCATCCCCGGTCGTTCCCCTTATCAACACTTGTGAAGAAATATTTTTTGGACCGATGTTGAAGCATGATTTAACCTCGATATAGCCGTAGACGATACAACCTGCTCAAATGGCTGAGGGTAAAGACCTCTATAACTCCATCAGTAAAATGCCTGAGCATCAACATGATCCTCCAAAAGGGTGGGCAAATCTGGCCGAGGGTCACCCGATATTGAGCACAAAAGTTAAGGATAACCGGGTCGAGAGTTCATGAATTTCTCGACTACTGCATTTGACGGCTCCCTTCACGGTTCCCTAGGACATGGAATTTAATGCTCTTAGACGGTTTGCGTCATGAAAATGATGACCTCGGGATGACGATTCAACATCGTATCCTATTGCTCTATTCTAGGAAACACAGAGAATATCTGTGCATGGAAAAATCAAGAGAATATATCTCCCGTCTTTAAGGCCTACTCGGGATATTGAGACGGTACCGTGAGGCTGTGGGATCAGGATTGGTCTCTCTATCTCAAGGATCATCCGCAATCTTGCAGTGGCCTCAAGGCTTAGGGGTCTATTCGTAGCACAACAAAAATTACAAAGATACGGAACTCTCGAGGCGAGCAACAAAAGTCAATAAGAGATGGCATTATTCCATGCATTGCCATCTCATTCCCGTGTCTTTACATTTATTGCATCCGGTACCATGCCGTGTTCCCCCGCCTATATAAGGGGAACCCATACAAATTTGTAAAGGGTGATGTTGCTCCGTGATGAGTGGTGATTTTAATACTCAATCTAGTCTCTTTTCCTTAACTTTTATGTCTATTTAATTATAAAATGATGTTGTTTATGGTAGTTGTTTTTAGATTTTCAGGTATGTGATGCTACAAAGGGATTGGGATTCAATTGAAGTGAGATTGAGCAAAAGAGAGTGAAATCATGCAAAACTTCCAGTGATTCCGCTTCTACGGATGTTTGGTCGCAAAAGAGACCCCACTTCTGCGTAAATTTGACCGCTTCTGTATTGTAGAGCTGGATTGGGATTTTTTGCTTATGCAAAGGAAAATGAGTAGAAGCATTCACGTTTATGCGAAGAAAGAATTGCATCTGAGGTGAAAACACAATTGACCAACTCCGCTGTTGCGATGAATGTCCACTTTTGCGGAACCGCATATGCGTGAATAGTGCCGCAGATGCGAAAGACGAGCATCAGACCTCGGCAGAATTTACATTTCACAAGTTCTCATCCCAAACCATTTTTATACTCGTCCAAGCAGACATTTTAGGGATCCTTGGCTTATTTTCAGTCCTCATAGACTAGAGAGAACAAGTATTGATCTAGGGTTTTGCACAACACACTTTGGTCTTGAAGATTTCAAGATTTGGTTAAGATTTTCTAACCCATTTATTATTAATTCTTCATTTCCTTGCTTTATATTGAATATTTAAGTGTGTATTATTTATTTCTAACACTTGAATTTTTTTTATAGAAATATTCATATTTAAAGTGTGGATTAAATACCTTGTTGTGCTTATGTATTGAATGATTTTTATTTCATTTATGAAGTGAGTTATTGTTACTTTAATTATTCTTGTTCTTTAATATTTCCAAAGGGATTATCTAACCACAGGACTCGCCCAGTAACCCCGAATTGGTTTTGGTAAAGATAATTTAGGGTTGGGAAAGATTAATCAACAAGAACTTGAGGCGTTACCCTCACTTTATACATTCTACCTAGGGATATGATTGAACTACTTGTAGCCATTGTGGGTGTGCTTAATCTTCTAATTGTTTTAGGGATAACTAAATTAGAAAGTCTTGTTAGTCTTCGGAAGAAGCTAATTAAGAATTATTATCCTGGCTAATTAACATAAACTCGCTCATATTTATCATAAAATACATTGTATCGTTACTTGAGTGTAATTCCCGATGCATTCATACTTGTAGCCATTGATCATTTTATTTGCTTTCTAGGTTAGTTTACATTTCCGCATTCAGAAATAAATATTTTCAAACCAAAATTCTTAGTGTTTGGCATTGAGCGATAATCGATAATTTTCTTACATCCCTAATCGCCTACACATTGTTCTCTGTAGGATTCGACCCAGACTCATAGCTGGATAAATTATATTGCATGCGACCATGTCTATTACTTTTTACTAGTGGATTTGGACGTCATTAAAATTGGCGCCGTTGCTGGGGAACAATATGGCATAATTTAGGTTGTTAGAGAAGTAAGCGAAAGAGCTTTGGTCCAAGCTTGTGAATATTTGTGTAATTATTTTTCTTGTTAGTTTCTTATTTAATTTCTTATTTTTGAAGAATGGCATCATACAATGAAAATTGGTCGGATGATAGTTGTTCATACTTTGATGACCCTCGTCCTTATTGTTGAGGACCACACTCGTGCCAAAATTATATAAATTATCCCAAGGGTGGAATGTGCGAACATTATCAAACCCATGAGTGGAGTATTTGTGATAACTATGGTTTCCAAAATGCTTATTGGGATGATTGTGCATATTTGTCCTTCCCTTCTCCAAGCCCCTACTATGATGATTCTACTTGTTTTGATGAAAATGATAGGTCTATGGAGATGGAAAAATTTTAGCATGGTCAAAATGGAGAGTTCAAGGTCATGTTGGAGTGCTTCCTTGAAGAAGGAAATAAGGAGCAAAATGCTTTGGAGGAGCTTTTGGAGAATAGTTTCCAAAATGATTGCCACTTGAAAGGTTGCACTCGCAAATGGATAAAATGATTGAAGCCTTAAGGGTTCAAAAAGCCTCGGAAGTGAATGAAAGCCAAGGACCTTCTTTAGAGAGTGAATTTGAAAATCCTTCCTTGGTACTTGTTCAAAACCAAGAAGAACTCCCAAATGCTCAAAATGAGAAAATAATGCTCATGTTGGAGACCATTCTTGAAAATGAGGAGAAGCACAACTTTGCACGCGAGGACTTGAAAGAAGTATTGTATTACAATGATGAACACATCCACACTTTGGAAGATCAAATGCAAATTTTGGTTGAGGCTCACTATTCCCAACAACATGAGTGTGCGGAAGAAAGCCAAGAAGAGTCCAATTCCTAGGAAGAATGTGAGATTTACTATGAGGATTCAAGAATTGGACATCCACCAACCGACTCCATGTGTGTTAGTGATGCCAAGAAAAAAATGAAATTAGAGTCAACGGTGTAAATGCAAATGTGTTTGATATTGACTCTAATACGGGGGAAAAAGAGGATGTCAAAATCCAACAAAAATTGCAAGTTGGAGGTTTGAAGTCATATTCCAAGAATTTTTCAACATTGAAATTGTGTGGAGATATGGGAATTGAACTACACAAGAGAATGAGGAATTTTGAGGAGGAAAGGCAACAACCATACATCTAAAAACTTGAGAAAATAAGAAAGATAAATGACATTCCTCACAAGAAGTGCAAAATGAAGAATTTAAGGCTCGGCTTGATCATCAACTTACCACCCCATCGCTTGTGGTCACAAGCTTGATTCCAAGCTAGGTGACCAGTTCGTACCAACCAAGTGTCTAGAAAAGTGGTAAAGTTGTTTGCGTTATGCCACGACGTTAAATGTGGCGCTTGGTGGGAGGAAACCCATCATTTTTAAAAGTTTTAGTCGTTTTCAAAATTTTCTTTTCTAGAATAGCTTAGAATATTATTGTTGACTAATATGCAAAGTTTTAGATTTTTTGGAGTTGATATAAGCAAGTCGGCGTGGTCCGAAGGGTCAAAACCAGTAGCTACAGAAACTATGCAAAAATTTCCTGTATAACCACATCTGCGGAGTTTCAACAGCACATGCGTCCCCGCAAAAGCGTGCAAAAATCTGCAGAAGAGCTCACTGCCGTAGAAGCGGACACTTGGCCACATAAGCGGACGTGGAGAAGCGTAAAAATCACCGCAAAAGCGGAAGTCGAGCAGGTATTTAATGCTAAAAATATTTCGACTCTTTAGGTTCCCAGGTAAATTCATTGTGTTCCCCCCAGCCCTAACTCCCCAAACACGAAAACAAAATCTCCAAAACTTCAAAATCTGCTCGTGAATTCTTCCTCTTGAGCAAAATTTAGGTAATGTCTCCTAAAACCTCATCTCCTCCTTCATCTCTTTACTTTCATTCTCTCTACTTCTCCTTAGCGAACAATTTTTTTCTTTGTTGTAGTTTGATTTTTGTGTTTGTTTTTCTTTTTGTTTCAATTTATTATTGTTAGATTTAGGAAGCGAGGGATATTGGTTGAGAGTTTTTCATGTGTTCTGCATATCTTGAACAAAATTGTGGGAATTCTGAGTACTCAATTTGTTTGAGCAAGAGTTCATCTTATATTACTCACAAAGTGTTCGAAAAAATGTTTAAAAGAAATTTTCTTGCTAGGCATCACAGAACGAGCCTTAATTGAATCATGTGTCATGTACAACACTATGTTAAAAGTGTTGAGTATAAATTAGGTGCCAAAAATTGGATTTTGGAATAAAAAATTACAAAATACTCTACGCAGTTGAAGGAGAAGACGAAAGTTGCAGAAGCTAAAAACGTTTCACAGAAGCGTTTTGCAGTAAAGCATCCGTAGAAGCGAATACTGGGGAAAATGGCAAAATCGCAGAAGCGATAAAAATGCGCAAAAGTGTCACTATTTCTGTGGTTTATTTCTAGAGAAGCAAAAACAGGACAATTTCTGAAATTTAAGTAGCTTTGGATTAGAGTCTTCCCGACCTGTTCAACCTTAATTTTTATCTCACATTCAGTGTTTTCAATTGCTTAACACGATTCAATTACCCAACTCACCTCGTTTTGAATTTTTGTAGGTGTTTCGATTGAAAATGGACCCTAATACAAGTGGACGACAACCTGAAATAGAAGAGGAAATTCAAGAACCATATGATGACACGCTTCATGTTAGCTGAATGCGAGCGTCGGTATTTGCACGACCGCGTCAAGAGGTGAATAATTCTTGAAAAAGGCATACATGAAGACAAATTGGATGAAAAACTTTTGGATTTCTATGTGCGGGTAAACTTTTCCGGATGGTCTTGCTTCATCCCCACTCCTTGCAAATCCAATGAAGAGTGGGTTCGTGAGTTTTATGCCAATCTTACGCGCACAGATTTTTACAGCCCATAACTCACAATCAGAGGAAAATTGGTGAGGTTCGGGATCGAACAAATTAATGGAACTCTTGGTATTCCCAAATTTCCAATGGAGTGGGTTCTAAAAAAAGATCATTGTGAAAATGGAGCATGGTTTGTATCCAAACTCTTCCCTCCGCACTTGAGAGAGAAATGGGGCAACAAGAGGAAAGGGCTCAAATCAACCAACTTCACTACTAAGGTAAAGATATGGCAATACATCATGTGCAACAGGGTCTCTTTATGCAGAAACGTTGCAGATGTCTCCTACACTCGAGCATTGATTATTGCATGTCTATTGGACGGTATTCCTGTAAATGTCGGATGCTACATTTTGCGAGAGATAAGGGAGTACTTGAGAGACAAAGATGCATGCATGATGTTCCCCTCCTTGATCACATAGCTATGCACCAGAGTAGAGGTTGCTATACGTGGCACCAATAGATGGCTACGAGCTGACAAGCCCTTTAATCCATTGAGAGTGATAGGAGAGGGGAGTGTAGTCAAGAGCAAGAAGAGAAAAGTCACCACCATAGCTGATGGTTCATAGTCCTCTTCACAGGCAGCTGTAAAGGGACCATTCGGGATACTAAACTATGAGCTGGCATCTATTAAGGAGTTAGTATCACAGCTTCAGAGTGGGCCTTCATCTTCCCAGTTTGGGCCTTCTTACTTCTTTAGGGATGAGATGTAAAGTTACTTCGATTCACAAAAAATTCAAGAATATTCTCTTGAGAAGATGACTGCAACAGTGACCGGAGTTGAGGGAGGATACAACACTTTGGCCTAGGCCTAAGCCACCCTTCAGTCAGACTTTGAGAAGGAGAAGAGGAATAACAAGAAGAAGGGAAAATTCATGATATAAATATGGAGAGGCATCAAGCCCATCTTCAAATTGGAAAACCTAGAGACGAAGATTCCAGTAGTAGCCCAAGATGACAGCGAGGAGTACTCCTTCATGTCCGAGATTGCTGGTTTTAGTGGTGATGATTATGATGAGGTGAGGAGACAGAGGGTGATGGAGCCAGGAGAACAACACAACATGGATCATCCGTCCTCCCACAGTCTGCTAGTCTGATGCAGACCTCAGGGAGACCCTCAAACTATTTATTATTTATATTTAATATTATGCAGTGAGGACACTGCAATATTTTTAGTTGGGAGTGGATACTGTACTGTATTCATGTTTTGAAATTATGTGCCCTTGCCGGTCTTTTATTTGTGGTATGGCTACTATGCCCTTGCCGGGCTTGTTATTATGCTGTTATACATATTGTGTGCCCTTGCCGGGCTATTGTTTGTAGCAGGTGCTGCTGCCGAGCTTGGTTTCATTAGTCGTGTTTTTATATTTGTCTTTTCGTTATTTATTTTGTTTTTGTAGCTTATTGTTATTAGTTTTAGTTTCTTTTACTTTAGTATCCTTTTTAGTAGTTTTATTTTCTTTTAATTCCTTTAGTAATATTTCTTTTGGTTTCTTCATGCTACATTCTTTCCCGAGGACATTTTTGAAGTGAACCGGATGACTTCTGCCTATGATAGATTGTGTGACAACTTTCTTAAGGGAATTAGTCGTGTTTTGCTAGGATGAGGCTTTTGCTTTATTAGGTACTAATAAAATTAGCCTCTTGTATGTAAATTGTGAATTAAGAATACCCCTCCAAAATTTGGTTTTGAAGTAAAACATGTAAGTTGCATGGTGCAAAATAATTCTTATGATAAATTTTTGACTCTTTTTGTGACTCTTAGCCTACTAGTTTGAATATTGCTCCGGAAAAGGGCAAAAAATAGCCCTAAACTATGGTATATAGCTCAGTTATATCCTCCATTAGTAAAGTGAGCCAAAAATATCCTCGCCGTTAGTAAAGTGGGCAAAAAATATCCCTCATCTTAATAACCTTCCACACAAGCCATTGTAATCCTACATGGCATCCACTGACTGTGACATGACAGCCACATAAAAGTGGGCCAAAAATATCCCTCAATATTACAACCTTCTACATAAGCCATTTTTATTCTACGTGATATCCACGTGGTTGTGACATGGTTTACACATAAGAGGACAGCCGTCTAAACTCACTCCAACACAAAATGAAGTAACATTAATTTTCAGATATAGATTAAACAAATAAGATAGTTTCTTAAACTTTATTAAAGTTGGGAGTCTTTAAAAATACCTTAATATTATTTCTGATTCTACATATAATTTGTCGAACCTAAAAAGATGCTTACTTTTTTCTTCTTATATTATTACTTTGAAGTGGGTCATGTATATGGATTATATATAATACTCTCTCCATCCACTTTATGTGACGATATTTTAATAGTTGAAATTTTATTTAAATCTTTTAAAATTCACAACAACAACAATAAATATACCACGTGCATTCCCATAAGTGGGGTCTGGGGATGATATTATGTATGCGTAGGTGGAGAAGCTGTTTCCAGTACCCCTACTACCTTGCGGTCTAAAATATGCTATAAATATTCTTATAGTTTTAAAATCATACTATTTTTAATTAATGATAAAATGATAATTAAGTTTAAAGATAAATCATTTTAAATAAACAAAATTATTATTCCTGTATATATAATTAACAAGCTAAAAGAAAAAGTATGTCCCATTAATTTATGGGATGGAGATCTTGTCGTAATTGAAAGGGAAAGAAATATAATGGATCTTTTTCATACCTTTTTATCAACACACCGGAAATGCATAAAGACACAAAACTTGTTATTCTCCACTCTAACACCTTCAATGCATTTTGTTTTATCCAACAATTTTTTGTAAATCATGTCACAGCCACGTGGATGCCATGTAGGATTTAAATAGCTTGCGTGGAAGGCTGTTAAGTTGAGGGTTATTTTTGGCCCATTGTGTTAAGTTGATGGACATTTTTGGCCTATTATGTTAAGTTGTGGGACATTTTTGGCCCACTTTAGAGGGTTGTCCGCTTACGTGTAAACCATGTTACAGCCACGTAGATGTCATGTCGGATTAAAATGGCTTGTGTGGAAGGTTGTTAAGTTGAGGGACATTTATGGCCCACTTTACTAACGGCGAGGATATTTTTGGCACACTTTACTAATGGAGGACATAACTGAGCTACATACCATAGCTTAGGGATATTTTTGGCCCTTTTCCGAATATTGGTCTAAATGCTATTATTAGAAAATGAAATTGATCCATCTTGATTAAATAATGTGCAGTGTGTGTTAGTGTTTGTTCAAATAAATCTTGTGTTTACTTTTATCATTTAGAACTTGCCCGGTTGGTTTTCAATGCTAATGATAGTAAGTTTCGTTGGAGGAATGATCTTAGATATTCATTTGATTTATTTGCAAAACCTCTTTACTAGTACCCAATTTTAGCCTTTAGACCTTTTCTTTGGCCAACTCATTACAAACCTTTCCCCCTTTATAAAATAATTCCCTCTCTTGAACCTGTCCCTCTTTGAACATTAAGAATGAGACGAAAAGCCTAAGTTGGGGGCAGTGTCTAAGTGAAGATTGGTGAGGTTGTACATTGAGTCTAGGACCTCATGCCTCAAAGTGTTTGTATTAAATTATTCAAGGTCCAAAAGTTAAAAAATATTAGTACATAAAAAAAACAAAAAAAAAAAGAAAAGAAAACAAAAAGAGAATATGTGTATATATTTAAATAATGGAGCCTTGAATAAAGTTAGAAAATGTATGTATGGGGGCTTTATATTGGAAACTAGATGCAAATGAGGTTATGGGGATTTGAAACGAAACAAAGTGAAAAAGAATGAAAAATGTGAGTACTGTTTAAGGAGCGTGAAGTCACTTGCATGCAAATGCTTATTCGACCCTTTCCTAAACCTATATTACAAGCTTAAAATTTCTTATGGGACCTCCAACCGAACATTCTTGAATAAGCGGTAAATTAAAATAAGGGTAAGCTTATTGTATGAGATGTTGTAACTCTTGAAATTCCTTGTGAGAGTGAGTGTTTTTGTATAATTTTTATCGTATGTAGTATTGTAAATATAGTGATTTTGGGACTTTCTTTCTTGTGAGGGCACATGAATTAAGAAGGATTGGTGAAATTGAGTAAAGTGAGCATATGTAGCGGACTAATGCTTTTGAGTCACTTCTTGAGGCTTATTTTTGTCACTTGATTATATTGGAACTCCCTTGCACATTCTTGAAGTTGCTTTTCTTTATGAGGTAGTCATTCGGGAAATATACACATACTTGAGCCTGATTGTTAGTACCAACCAAATCCATAAGTATGGTGCTTAAATTGGAGAATGTGATATGTAAATAATAGTAATACGACTTGTGCTTTTAATGGTTAATTCCGATTGAAGTGTTGGCTTTGATTTGTTTCAGGACAGGCAAAAGCATTAAGATAGAGGTGTTGATGAGTTATGATTTTACCACTCAATCTAGCCTCTTTTCCTTAGCTTTTGTGTCTTTTTAATTATAAAATGAGGTTGTTTATGGTGGTTGTTGTTAGATTTTCAGGTAGATGATGCTACAAAGTGATTGGGATTGAATTGAAGTTGAATTTGACCGCTTTTGCACTGTAGGCGTGGATTGGGATTTTTGCTTCTGCAGACGAGAAGGAGCAGAAGCAATCACACTTCTGCAAAGAAAGAACCGCATCTACGGTTAAAACACAATTGACCAACTCCGCTTCTACGATAAGTGTCCGCCTCTGCAGAATCGGATCTACGTGAATAGTGCGCAGATGCGAAAGTCGAGCATCAGACCTGGGCAAAATTGACATTTCACAATTTCTCATCCCAAACCGTATTTATACTCGTCCAAGCAAAATTTTTTGTGATATTTGACTTATTTTCAGTCCTCATAGACTAGAGAGAACAAGTATTGAGCTAGGATTTTGCCCAACAAACCTTGGTGTTGAAGATTCCATGCTTTTGGTTAAGATTTTCGTACTCAATAATGTTTATTTCCTTATTTCATTTTTTTTGTTGAATATATAAGTGTGTACTATTTATTTCAAATACTTGAATCTTGTTTATGGAAATATTCATATTTAAAGTGTGGATTAAATACCTTGTTGTGCTTATGTATTGAATGATTCTTATTTATTTTTGAAGTGAGTTATTGTTAGTTTAATTATTCTTGTTCTTTAATGTTTTCAAAGGGATTAGCTAACCCTAGGACTCGCCCATTAACCACAAATTGAATTTGGAAAAGGTAATTTGGTGTTGGAAAAGATTAATTAACAAGAACATGAGGCGTTAACCCCCACTTTATAGATTCTACCTAGGGATAGGATTGAACTACTTGTAGCCATTCTGGGTGTGCTTAATCTTCTAATTGTTTTAGGGATAATTTAATTAGGAATTCTTGTTAGTATTCGGAAGAACTAATGAAGAATTATTGTCCGTGGCTAATTAACATAAACTCGCTCATATTTTTAAAATCATGAAATACATTGGATCGCTACTTGAGTGTAATTCCCGATGTGTTCATACTTGCAGCCATTGATCATTTTACTTTCTTTCTAGGTTTGTTTACATTTCCATATTTAAAAATAAATATTATCGAACCAAAATTCTTTGTGTTTGGCATTGCGCGATAAGCGATAATTTTCTTTTATTCCTAATCGCCTACATATTTTTCTCTATGAGATTCGACCCCGACTCATAGTTGGATAAATTATATTGTATGCGACCGTGTCTATTACTTTTTAGTAATGAATTTGGTCGTTATCACTATGCTCCTCCACAAGTGCCATAATATCTCTCTCTCTCTCTCTCTCTCTCTATTTTATTACTTTCATGCTTGTTCGTCGCCCGTTTAGCTATGCAATGGCCATAAAGAGCCTTACTTAATCATATTTTTCTCGTTACCCCTTAACCAATTGTCGCCGATGACTCAATCTAGACTTAATCCTTAGCCCAAAGGCCTCCATCGATCTACTTCGCGCTCAGGAAACAAGCCCCTTAGGTTGGCCTACTACTTCATCTTAGCTCACGTCTTATATTTATACTTTGAATTTCAAGCATCAACTGTCCTAAAAACTATCTCAGGAATAGATCACATATTTATAGAATCACATTTACAAATTTAATTGTTGTTACTATTTTTCTCGGTAAACAACTATTGTAAGAGAGTTCTGGCCCTGTGATTTTCCTTTTCACCTCTTCTCTTTTTTTATCTGGATTTCTTTTATAGGCATTCGGCTTAAATCCAAGCTGCTTCATTGCGGGGCCCCGTTGTGGGAGGCTCTGGATAAGGAGAAATCCCACAAGTTTCTCTGTTCAGCAAAGGAAAGCGAGCTAATATCCTTAAGGTGTGATGTAGACCAGAGCTGGATCCGGAAGATCCCCCGGGAGAAATAGGTACCCTGTATTTCATGCCGGCTTGCACTCACTGTCTATCTCGGTGTCTTGACGTTTTGATGTTTCTGTTTAAGGAGAAGGCGAATGAGCTGGGACAACTCTAGGGCGAGGTTGGCCGACTCAAACACAAATTCATCGAGTTGGAGGAGCATGCGAGTGCCCATATAGTGGCCAAAGAGAGGGCTCAGACCGAGGCTTCTCTTCTTGATGCGCAAATCTAGACTGTTCGTACGAACAATTTTGCTCCGGCAAAAATGATTGCAAGGCTTTCATCCGAACTTTCGAAGGAAAACATCGAGGTGATAAATGTCCGGGCCAAGGTTATGATGAGCAATACCAGGGCAGAATAAAACGTGGCGGCCCTTTCGAGGAGCACTCTCGGTTCTAAAGCTGAGCTGAAGAGGGCCCTTGATTGTTCTAGCAATAGCAAGGAATATGCAAGGTGCAGAATTCGAAGGGAAATCCTTAAGGAGATTCACGCTAGGGGATTCTATCTCTCAGGGGAGATCGAGCAAGCAAAAGGGAAGGAGTAGGATGCCAAGTGCCTTCTGTCCGATGCTGAAGATGGTAAGGAGGGGGCTACCGGGCCGTAATTATCGAAAGGAGAACGTTTATTCCCCGCCTTCCTATTTGTGTATATGTCTATGTCTATGTCGTAGATTGAGATTGTGCTTTACAATCAATATGTAAAAATAAGAGGGGGAACCCCACAATTAATATCTTTTGTACTCATGTTCGTCAGGATCATAATCGGGTCGATTCGACCTTTGGATTGATAGAAATCTCCGAACTTGAAATATAGCCCTGATGTTCACTAGGTCGGAGACAACGACTATTATTTTTTTCCTTTGGTCTCATGCACTTTAACTTTTTTGGTTTTAGTCTCCGAGTCGGGCTCTGACTTGAGCTCAATTTACCCTCGAGTTTTACGTTTGAATGGGTTGGCGATGATGGCTCTTACACCTTGGGTCGTAGAGACCTTTAATGTATGTGGCCCTGAGGCTTGTGGAGTTGGTGACGATAGTACTTATGCTGTGCCCTTAGGCATGTTGTTGATAACTAGGGATTTTGATACCTTTTATACCACTTCTTGCTTATATTATGATTAAAAATTAAGCGTAAAATTGTCCTAAAAGGCTAAAAAATGGTGCTTGATTGTAGATTTGATCAACAAAGTGATTAGATGTCGATGATCAGCTAAAAAATAAGTGAAACTTACACAAGTCAAAGACAAGACTAACCTTAGGCAGAACAGGCGCAATGCGATATCGCACCATTCTGTGCAGTCCGCATGAGCGGGATTCAAAGAGTATGATATTCAAGAAAAAAGGCAATAGAACCGCACTTTCTTTGTGGTCCGCATTGGGATGAACTCAACCGCACTCAATTTAGTGCGGTCTGCAGTGAGAAGAATCAAATAGCTGCCAATTCCAAGTTTCAACCAATGCAGTCCACGCTCTATTTCATGCAGACCACACTCGAAGCCTTCACGTCCGCGCTACATTATGTGTCATCCGCATTTCCAGAGTTTAGAGACATGGATTTTCTAGTTCAGATCGTTAGAGTGGCCGCACACAATTTTGTGCGGTCCGCACTAGCCCTGTAGGGGTATTTTTTTCCAAATTTTTCAGCTTGGTATAAATAGCTTCTTTTCCCATTTTTAGGGTATAACATAGTTTTAAAAAAGAGATGCGCTTGTGGGTTCGATACTCCTAGCTATTTTGGGAAATTTTATCTATATTTCAACATTGAATCTTATTGTTTATCTTAGTAATTAATTAATATTAGTTGTTCTTCATCTATTTCTTATTTGTTTTCTTTAATTATGGGTAGCTAGACCCATAAGCTGGGGTTGTGGCTCAAGCCTTGTATGGGTTATTGATGGGTCTTTAGGGTAAGATTGATTATGAGTTTTTGATATTTGGGCCAACGTCATGCTTAATTGTTGAATTAGTTGTTGCAAACACTAGTTTGTGTTTAGTTGACTTGAGCTCTTCTTGAGAAAGAGAGCTTAATCTCTGAAGTTGGCCAAACAAGGAATTTTGGCGTACTCAAAAGATTGATAGCCCCAATTAAAGGGTTAAACCTCGAGAGAGTAATACCTAACTTGAACTCTGATTGCTTGTGCAAATTTGCATATCCAATTGGTCTTGAGAAAGTCAATTAGGGCAAAATTACTCGAACCACCGAGATGTGTAGAGTGGGTAAAATCATTCAACAATTATGTCATACTACCCAAATATTTCATTTGTGCCTTAGACTCAGGTTTCCATCAATTGATCACTTAGGCGGAAGTCACTACCCTAGTGCCTTTTAATCCATTTGAACAACCCGTGCTATTTTACTCTTAGCTTAATCTAGTTTCATTTGCCATTGTAGTTTTATAAAACTAGATGTAAACCAAAACCCAAAAATGCTTAGAAGTGTAATTTGGAACACAAACGCAACCCTACACTGGATAGATACTCGATCAAATTTTAGCTCTCTGTGGAAATCGATCCCGACCCTAAATCGGGTAAAAACTGCTTCGACCCTCTCTTGCTACTTAATATTACTAGGGAGTAGACCTCGATCATATTTTGGTATCGTTGTCGGGGAGCTAATGATTTTGGCTATCTATCTAGCTAGTTAGTCTGTATTGTTGTTCTTTCATTCTTTATTACTAACTTGTTTGTGTCACAACTCAGGTACCAAATGGCAGCGAACAACGCTAATGACCCTCTTGGAAATGTGACTGCGGGAGAGGAAGTAGATGATGTCAGAAATGATGAGGTGCCTCTTATACCTCAAGAACAACGTGGAGGATGACAGGCCAATGCGAATGATAATAACAATATTCTAGACCCTCCTCCGCCACCTCCAAGAGTGGCACCAAAAATTCTTCCTAACCAAGGCTGTGAAAGTGCAATCCCCCCCCAAATCAGATGGGCAATTTTCAAATAACCGATGTGATGTTGATCTTACTTGAGCAACATAGGTATTTCAAAGGCACTGCAAATCAAAATGCTCGCAAGCATCTCAAGGGGTTCATGTATACATGCTGGGGGAGCAAGCAGACTAATGTGTCAGAGGATGCTTTTAGGTTGAGAATTTTCCCATTTTCACTTAGAGGGAAGGCATTGGATTGGCTCGAGCGACTTCCCAACCATTCCATCACTACTTGGGATGAGTTGGTAGATACGTTCACTGCTAAATTCTTTTTACCGGGGCATATGGCGGAATTGCGAGATGAGATATTGGCTGTCAAGCAAGAGCAAACGGAACATTTACATGAGATTTGGTAGAGTTATAGAACAATGGTGAAACGATTCCCCAACAATTACATGATAGAGGCTATGATCCAACAAGCCTTCTATCGGGGCTTTGATACAACAAACCAATGCATAGTGAACCAACTAGTTGGGGGAAACTTTATGAAGCTGTCCTATGATGAGGCATGTGATCTTCTCGACAAGTTGGCTAGCACTTCTTCTACATGGAAAAGTAGAGCCAATATGCCTCAGGGAGGCCCCACAGTTACTTATTTGCACAAGATATTACATGTTCAATGGCAAGCTATAGATGAGTTGACAACTACTATGAACCAATTGGCAAAGGAAAAGTTGCAAAAAGTTTAGAATCCTCGCCATGTGAATGACATGGAGGGGGTTAATATGTTTGTCAACAAAAGAAGGCAAAGAGGACAACAAAAACAAGGAAACTTTTAGAAATTTAATAATGACTGTGGTAGATTTCAAAATGATGGCTATGATGAACAAAGCGAAGAGGTTCAATATGTGAATAATTATCAAGGACAACGGGGCAACTCTTCCAACCAACAACAGTGGACACCCCAAGGCAATTGGGGCAATCAACAACACGGAAATGGTAATTGGGGGAACAACAACTAGGGCAATCAACATGACAATTAAATCAATCAAGTAAATTGGAATGGTAATAAAAACATTTGGGGTGGTAATCATAATCAAGTTGGATGGAATAGTGGAAACCAAGGAAACCGGGGGCAAGGCTTTCAACGGCCCCCAGTGTACCAACAACTGAACAATCCACCTCATTTCCATCTCAAGGTCCTAGTTCTTCTGGCAATGATATAGGTAGAATTGAAATGATGTTCAAATAGATGATGAAGAAGATATGCGGATTCCAATGCATAATTGGCTTCCCATGACATCCCTCTCAGAAATTTGGAGGTACCGTTAGGCCAAATCTCATAGTCTTTAAATACTCACCCTAAGGGTACTCAAACAATTGATACGGTGGTGAACCCAAAGGGTAGGGACAATAATGTTATGGCAATAACAACAAGAAGTGGGAGAGGCGGTGATGTGAATGCCTCCAATCAAAAGCAAATCTTGGATGTTGCTATTGAGTTGAAAGATGATGAAGTTTATTTGGTATTTGAAGATGTGGTTGATGAAAATATAAACAAAGACATGAAGATTGATTCAAGATGTCAAGGTGGAAACTCAAAATGATGTGAACCCTTCTAGGGAATAATTAATAGACATGTTGGAGCCCGTTGTGCCTAAAGCTAAGGCTCCATTGCCAAGGCCACCCCCACCTTTACCTCAAAGGTTTGCGAAGTAGAAAAATTCAAATCAGTTTAAAAAGTTCATTGACATGATGAAGAGCTTATCCGTTAATGTGTCTTTAATGGAGGCTCTTGAACAAATGCCGGGCTATGCTAAATTCATGAAGGACTTGGTCACAAAGAATCATTCTATGGATTGTGAATCTATAAAGGGGACTCACCAAGATAGTGCTATAGTGCATTCAATGGCCCCGAATCTTGAAGATCCCGATGGTTTTACCATTCCTTGCACTATTGGGAGTGTGGACTTTGTCAACGCTCTATGTGATTTGGGGACTATACGAATTTGATACCCTATTCAGTTTTCAATGCATTGGGTATTGGGAAACCTAGGCCAACTTCCATAATGTTATAAATAGCAGATAGATCGATGAAGTGACCATTGGGTATTATTGATTATGTTCTTGTCCGGGTGGACAAATTTATCTTGGCAGCTGACTTTGTGATCTTGGACTGCTAGGTAGACTATGCAATTCCTATCGTATTGGGAAGACGTTTGCTTTCCACGGGGAAGGCCTTAGTTGATGTGGAAGTAGGGGAAGTCACCTTCCGGGTGGGTAATAAAAAGGTGGTCTTTCATGTGTGAAAATCAATGAAGTAGCCCAATAGTACTGAGGTGTGCTCTTTTGTGGACCCCATCACAGTAGTGATAATTGATGATCTTAGTGCAATGATCAATGTGGAGGATCCATTGGAGGCCGTATTGTTGAATCTTGATGTCAGTGAGGATGAAAGCTAAGTTGAGTGTGTGAATGCTTTACAGGGATGGGCTCTTATTCTTAAGAGCCTAGGAAATTATATTTGGGCCTAAAGAATAGAAAGACTCCACCAACTAAACCTTCAATTGGGGAGCCTCCGGTGTTGGAGTTGAAACCACTGCCTCCACACCTCAGGTATGAGTTCTTAGGCTCAAAATCTACTTTGCCAGTTATTCTTTCTTCTTGCCTTACTAAAACGCATGTTGATGCCACATTTGTGGTGCTTCAAAAGAGGAAAAGGGAAATTGGATGGACTTTAGCTAATATTTGGGAAATAATCCCCGCATTCTATATGCACAAGATTATTCTTGATAATGATGCAAATCCCTCCTTAAAGAATCAAAAGAGGTTCAACGAGGCACTGCAAGAAGTTCTGAAAAAGGTGCTAATCAAGTGTTTGGATGTTGGGGTTGTGTACCCCATCTCTGATAGTTCTTGGACTTCATTGGTGCAATGTGTACCAAATAATGGTGGCATGACTGTGGTTACAGGTTCACAAAATGAGTTGATTCCTACAAAAACTGTCACCTTTTGGAGGGCGTGCATGGACTACCGTAAGTTGAATAAACTGACCTGCAAGGATTGCTTTCCTTTTCCTTTTCTTGATCGCATGTTGGATTGACTTTGCGGGGCGTGACTCCCACTATTTCTTGGATGGGTATTCTAGGTACAACCAAATCTTGATTGCTCCGAAAGATCAGGAGACGACCACATACACTTGTCTATATGGAACTTTTGCCTTTTCTAGGATGCCTTTTGGGTTGTGTAGGGCTACATTTCAGCGGTGTATGATGGCCATTTTCACCGATATGGTAGAAGAAATTTTGGAGGTGTTCATGGACGACCTTAGTGTTGTGGGGCTCATTTTATGAATGCTTGAATAATCTTGATAGAGTTTTAGCCCGTTGTTAAGAAACCAATATTGTCCTCAATTGGGAGAATTGCCAATTTATTTTGGAAGAAGGAATAGTTTTGGGCATAAAATTTCGAAGCATAGCATTGAGGTAGATAAAGTAAAGATCGATGTGATTTCAAGGCTCCCTCCCCCTACATCTGTCAAGGGAGTTAAAAGTTTTCTTGGGCATACGGGGTTCTACCAATGATTTATCAAAGACTTTTCAAATGTAGTGAATCCCTTGTGCAAGCTGTTAGAAAAAGATGCTAATTTCATGTTTGATAAATGTGTATGCAATCCTTTGAACTTCTCAAGAATAAGTTTACCACCACTTCTATAATAACCGTACCTAATTGGCACTTGCCCTTTGAACGCATGTATGATGCGAGCAATGTTGTGGTTGGGGAGGTTTTGGGTCAATCAGTGAACAAAGTGTTTCATACGGTGTACTATGCGAGCAAAACAATGAATGATACTCAATTGAACTATATGGTGACCGAGAAAGAACTTTTGGCTAGTGTTCGCAATGGAAAAATCCCGGCCATATCTTCTAGGTGTTAAGGTTGTTATTTATATTGTTATGCCGCACTCTGGTCATTGTTGACGAAAAAAGATTCCAAATCTAGACTGATGCGATGGGTCTTGTTACTTCAAGAGTTTTATTTGGAGATTATGGACCAGAAGGGTAGTGAGAACCAAGTAGCGGACCACTTGTTCCGCTTGGAGGGGGAGGGGTGGCCTTGTGATGGCGTAGAGATTAATGATTCATTTCCCGATGAACAACTCCATTTGGTGTCGATGAATGATATGCCATGATTTGCTGATGTTGATAATTTCTTTGTGACTGGAATAATCCCATGTGATCTCTCTTTTAACCAAAGAAATAAGCTCAAGCGGTATAGCTTGCATTTCTATTGGGATAAGCCGTACTTGTTCAAGATTTGCTTGGATGGTATGATCTGAAGGTGTGTATCAGAGAAGAGCAATTGAGTATCTTGGAGTCTTTTCATTCCTATCCCTATGATGGGCATTATGGAGGGGTGAGGAAAACTTCTAAAGTTCTTAGTAATGGGTTTATTGTCCAACATTGTTCAAAGATGTGGGCGTGTGAAGAGATGCCACGAACGCCAAAAAGCGGGTTGAATTTTAAAGAAAGATGAGATGCCTGTCAATACCATATTTGAGGTTAATATTTTTGATGTGTGGGGCATTGATTTCATGGGCCCATTTGTTACCTCTTGTGGGAACATTTATATTCTTGTAGCGGTTGACTATGTTTCAAAGTGGGTTGAGGCTGTGGCTTTGCCAATCAATGAGGCCCGGAGTGTTGTTGCATTTCTCAAGAAGATCATATTTCCAAGGATTGGCACTCCTCATGCAATCATAAGTAATGAGGGGTCTTATTCTTGCAATAAATCTTTCGATGCTTCGCATTCAAAGTATGGTGTCAATCACAACATTTATACCCTCAATCATTCTCAAGAAAGTAGTCAAGTTGAAGTCTCCAATAGGGAAATCAAAAGCATATCGTCAAAGACGGTCAATGCAAATAAGAATCGGTTGGTCAAAGATGTTGGATGACGCTCTAGGGGCTTATAGGACTACTTACAAGACTCCGATTGGTATGTCTTCGTATCAGTTAGTGTTTGGAAACGGTTGCCATCTAGTGATTGAGTTTTAGCACAAGCCATGTAGGCTTTGAGGAAGCTAAATCTTGGATGGGATGTTGTAGCCAATCTTCGTGTGGAGCAGCTTAATGAACTTGACGAATTTAGATTCCATGCCTACTCTAGTTGGTCCTTGTCCAAGGACAAAATGAAGTACCTTCATGATAAATATGCTCTTAGCAAGGAGTTTAATGTGGGCGATTTAGTTCTTTTGTTCAACTCCAGGTTACGTCTGTTTCCGGAAAAGCTCAAGCCAAAATGGAGTGGACCTTTTGAAGTGGTGTTTTTGACCTCGTTCGGTGCTCTAGATTTAAAGAACAAAAATGTTGAAGTTTTCAGAGTGAATGGGCATAGGTTCAAGAAATACTTGGGAAAAATTGATGATAGCCATGTGGTGACACTTCTTCATCTAAAATGATGTGATGGTAACCTGCGTCGTGCCGGCGATGTTAAATCGGGTGCTTCTTGGGAGGCAAGCCATGTATTTTTCTTCTTGTTTTTATTTTGTTTTTGTGTTAGTACAAGATTTATTTTTGCTATAACTGGTTGTGAGATGCTACATGGTTGTGTTGATGCAGTGCAGGACATAGTGAAAAAAGTGTCATGTCTTTGAAGTTGTCAATGTGGAAACACTACATTTAGTGCGGGCCACACTGGTGAAGGGTGAAATGTCGACCTCATTGATGTTTGCCACTGCAACCACACTACAATTTGTGTGGTCCGTGGTGGACCACTACGGCCGTATGACATTTTTTGCAGACTGCAGTGAGTTGCCTCCTCAAACTTAATTGAAGCTGTGTTGTACGGATTGTAGTCGATTCTGTGTGGTCCGCATTGGTTGGTAAGACTGGGCCCCAGGTCCTTTTCTATAAATGGGGCCTGAGGCCCTCCTTTTACCCTTTTTGAACTGTTGAATCTCAGAACCCTTAAAGCACTGTTCATCACCCCTATTGCTCGTAATGAATTGATTAGAACTATTATTTGATTGCTCGTAATGAATTGCTTGTGATGAATTGATTAGATCGATTAATCCACATTTCGTCAGACATCTGGTAAATTAACTTCTTTTTTAATTCTTTTCATTGTGCTATTCTCTTTTTCTTTTTGCTTATCTTATCAATTATTCTATTATTCCAGAATTTTCTTCAATTGGTTAGGTTAGGGAGATTAATTCCTTGATTTAAGTAGACTTAGGTAGTTAAAAACAATGGGAAATCACTTAGGGACATTACTTAGGTGAACAATTGGGCTTAAAATCACAAATACATTGAACCCTAACTTAGTTTCATGCACTCAATGCGGACTGTGGTCGATTTTGTGCGGCTGCAGTGCGTTTGTGTGGTCCGCCATAACATTTTATGCGCACCGCATTGGTAATTGCCCCGAAAGCTGATCTTAGGTAACCGCAGCCACACTATATTTTGTGCGGTCCGCATTGGTCCGTGTGCTGCCGTACTACATTTCGTACGGCCCGCATTGCAATAATACAGAAAGTGGGTAGTCTAAACTCCACTTCCGTGTGGACCGCATTTCTCTTTTGTATGGTCCAAATAAGCCTCAATGCGGCTGCACACCATTTTGTGCGGTCTGCGTTGTGCGACTTCTGCAATATTCTGCAACTCTTTCTTAAACTCTACTCATCACTGCTTCTACTAATATTGACAAGTTTACTGAATTGTGTTTGCAGAGAATGGTGAAACAACAAGGTAAAGGCTCCAAACAACCAGGTAGAGGAGAATCGTCCTGGGAGGGGAACAAAAGATGATTAGACTGACTCCTCAAGCCCGAAAAAATATTAAAAATACAAGAAAATTGATAAGAGATGCTAATAGAGCAATTGACATATCAGGGAGTGAGTACGAGCCTTCCTGGGATATCTCTCAGACATCGGGCCAAAGTACATCCCTGAGTGGCTGGAGAGGAACATGCTAAGAGACACGCCTCTAGCATCCCACACCGCCCAACCGTTAATAAATATTTGTTCTAGGTCGTCTGAGGGCTCAGGTTTAGGTAGGGGGGAATACTCCACCTCTCCCACAACTTCATTATCCGGAGAGGGTGCAGTAGGAGATGTGGAGGGAGTAGGAGGAAAAGAAGTAGTTGGAGAAGGAGATGAACCTCAAGTAGGCGGGTTTCTAGAACAAGGAAACCGGAGGTATGTAAAGACCAGTTCAGGAGAGAGGTAGCATTATCATAGATGCCGGAAATGCTGGCTGGTGAGGAAGTAGATCTCAGAGAGGAGTTTTGTGGGTAGATACTTTCTACCTCACAACCCCAATGTAAGAAGGCAATTTGGGGAGAGAGTCATATGGGAGTACATTTTATGGGAATGTGTGGATGCCAACGAGAACTTGGTCAAAGAATTCTACACCAATGTTGTCCACATGAAAAAGGGCACCAAGGTGACCAAGGTGCGAAACATGAAGGCGTTGTATGATGGGAAGACAATAAACGACTACCTTGGCTATGATGAAGAGGATGAAACATTATACATGGGAAATATGGAATTTGGCGAGGAGGTCCATCCCTGGCTGGAAAAGTATCTAGCAATCCCAGATACCACCCCAGATTGGTTGAATGTGGGTGTCAAGATTCCGAGATGAAGTTTAATCTTTGAGGCAAATGGGTGGGAAACTTTTGTGTGCAATAGACTAGATCCTACGACTCATGAAAACTCCGTCCCTCTTCACCAGGCAGTCTTGGTGGCTTTGAGAATGGTGGAGTATCCAATAAATATGGGAAATGTGATGTCTAGAGTAACCACAATTTTGGGTAATGAGACTGAAAAAAATATTTCCTTTCCTCGGCTTTTCGACTATGTACTTCAGGTACCTCAAAGTTGAAAAGAGGCCATTCGACATCAAGGTCAAAGGGAATGCCCCATTCTCTTGATCAACATGCAGGGGCTGACAAGCCCAAGAGCAAGAACTTCAAGGGAATAGCTACTGCTCCAACTGGCCAGTCTAAAGAGCCAGTTGTGGTAGTGGCTCCTGCTCAGCCTGCCTTCACCTCCTCGGATATCCCTCCTGGCCCATCCACCTCAGTAGATCTGAAGATTCCCTCTTCCCAAGCTTACCCAGTGACTACCCACCGACTGAGCCAGGTTCTTCTCAGTATCAAAAACTGGATGCAGACTGCATCATCCAAGTTTTCTACCCTCACTACCACAGCAAAGGCAAAGTCGGCACCTCCGCCTCCACAGGTCCTATAGTCCATAGAGAATGCTCTCTAGAAGATTTTGCCAACAAAAAGAAAATCCAAAACTCTCATTAAGTGCACAGATGCAGTTGATTCACACAACAAGGCTCTTAAGGAGCTTTCTACGGAGCACAAGAAGTTGAGGAAGACGCATTCTTCCAAGGAGTCCGTGAAGGAGCTGAGGGTTAATATTGGCAAGTTGAAGGCAAGCCAATTGCCTTAGGACTTATTGCTCCATGATCCTATGCCAGCAGCAGATTCCCAGCTAGAGTAGTCACAGCAGCCTCCCAAAAGAAAGAGGATGATTCCTAGATCGGACGATGCAGCCATCTAGTTTGCAGACCTACCGAAAGCCTCCTCCATTCATCCACAGGATGCATCTCAAAAGCCTGTCCAGGTCCAGGTCCCAATAGTATAATAACAGGCCCCAGGGAATCAATTTGAGGTTCCTAAGCATAGTGAGGACCCAGGGACCACTCAGGAGCCCATGCAGGCTTACAGGCCATAGGGAGTCTCTATATCTTTTTTCCATTTCTCCTTTTGGTGTTCACTTATTTTAGTTGGCATTGGGGACAATGCCAACTGTAATTTGAGGGGGTAAGCCCTACTTTTATGAATTTATTTGGATGATTGTATATGTTTGATACTTTTTATGCCTTATTTATTTGTCATCTTTTATTTGTCTATAATTATAACATTTCGCTACATTTTTCACACTTTTATTTTTCTTTTGGTCTGTATATAAAGTTATGTTATATTGTACATATTCATCCCGTCTATTGTATATTCGACAAATCCCCTCTTGTATATATCCATTTTACCTTTCGCAACTTTTCGTTCTTAGCTTCTTATTTATGTTCGTAGCTTCTTGTTTTGAAGTTTGCAATAAACCTTTGGTTTTCTTAATGCCAAGGTTCTTTCTAAAGATGGATTTTGTGCGAACCGGTTGGCTCTTCCCAATGATGGATGGCATGACAACCGTCTTGTGGGTTTGAGTCTATTTTTGTTTTTGTTTTTAGTAGTTTGTGGTTAAAGGTGCCTTAAGCAAATCTTCACTTTGGCCTAGTATTTGCCTTTGATCTTATGGTCAAAAAAATTATTGTGTTTAGGATGGTGAAAGTAGTAACTTCGAGATTCTTGTGCTGACCGATAATCATCAAGTGGTCTTTCGGGACCATTATGTTCTTATATATTATCTATGGTCGTTATGGGCCCCCGACTCTTTGTCTTTAGCAATCCCGTAGATTGTGTGGTGAGTAATCGCATTGGTAATCCAAGTCCCGAGCCATTAGTCTAGAATTTGCCCTGAATGTTTGTTGTGGCAAAATCCTAAGTGAATTTTGACTTGAGACATGATTATAGGCTCTCCTTGGTCCAAGCTCCAAACAATATCTTGAACACTTCCATGCCCTAGATATTTTTCTTTCAAGAACCATGATACAAGCCTTTACCTGTTATAAAATATACCCTCTTTTGGCACCCGATCTTTCCCTTAGCACATGGAAAAAGTCTAAGTTTGGGAGGAGAGACTTATACTTTACTTTAATTGGGGATCTACTCAAGATATTGATAGCCCCACTTAAAGGGTTAATCCTTGTGAGAGTAATACCCGACTTGAACCCTGATTGCTTGTGCTAATTTGCAAAACCAATTGGTCTTGAGAAAGTCAATTCGGGCAAAATCACTTGAACCACCGAGAGGTGTAAACTGGGTAAAATCGTGCAAAGGGTATATCATACGCCCCGAATATGTCAATTGTGCCATAGACTCAAGTATCCGTCAATTGACCACCTAGGCAGAAGTCACTACCCTAGTGCTTTTTAAACCATTTGAACAGCTCGTACTATTTTACTCTTAGCTTAATCTAGTTTCCTTTACCATTGTAGTTTGAAAAAATAGAAGTAATAGAAAAACCCTAAAATGTTTAGATGGAACAAAAAATCTAGAAGTGTAATACAACCCTACACTAGATGGATACTCAATTCAAAATTCTAGCAATCTGTGGAAATCGATCCCGACCCTAAATCAGGTAAAAGCTGCTCTGAACCTCTCTTGATACTTAATAGTTGTGCAGAGTAGACCTCGATCAGGAGTACACAGAAAAATTAGAGGACTTTATTTCTTGTTGTCAAGTCATTTCGGAAGAACGCCTCGAGAGCCTGAGGGTGGGAGGCCACACCCAAGTTTCCTACATCGGGGCTCGTCAAAGCCCGACTTAGAGAACAAATATCAAAGCCAGGACTAAGGGGTAATCTCCCAAGGCACACGACTAGGACTGACAGGTGCCGAACTATACAGGTCCTATGTTGAGGCATTGCGTCAAGACATCCCCTCTCTATACTCTGTAATTAATCTTCACATACTAGTAGCTGAGTTCCCCTCCTATATAAAGGGGACTCACACTACCTTGTAACGGACTGATGTTGCTCTATTTCTCACCAAGTGCAATAATATGTATCTCTCTCATTTCTTTCTAACTTGTTCGTTCTCCCTAACCTAAGGTCACCTCGATATTCATCTCTTTTCTACTTGTTCTGTCATATAACTTAGTATTGGCTATAAAGAGCCTCATTTAATTATAGCCTCAACTGTTATCCCATCCCTGATTGTCCTAGATAGCTCTAGCTCAACACTGACATCGACCCCAAGGTCCTTCATCATCCAATGATATAGCTGGGAAAGATATATCTTTCACATTTTTTCCTACATCAGAGCGATTGACCAAACGCAGATTATCTTTCACATTTTTTTCTTATCCAAGATCTCTTTTTTTTAGCTCAAAATTTCTGGCTCGTTAAGCAAAGTCGAGAACGACCACCCCAAAAATCATGGAAGAAATGGCAAGGCTGTTATAGTGGGCGGCACATGCCACGAAACCCCAATAATGCATCTGGGCCAGTTCTAGTAGACGCAGATACACATGACACATAGCAAGTAGACGAAACTTCTCGCATAGACAGGAGCATTCAACATATCGACCAAAAGGAAGCCCAAAAAACCCCGTCTCGAGAAAAACAGGAAGTTAGCCTTCACAATATTTTTGAAATGTTGTAGGCACAGCAGTTGGCTATCACTCAGATACAGAGTCATCCGAAGACTCCCGGCACAGAAATGCCGAAAATAGCTCCTTACGCTGAATGAGTACCCAAACGATCAAGCAATAACGGATCGATAACAGACCCCTCCATAGCGAAGATGCTTAGGGATCTCAACAAAAGTATCGATTCAGGTTTGTGGAGGCTCGTGTAATAGTTCTCCCTAGGGGAAGCTGTTCCAGAACCCACTGCACGAAAAATTGGATGTCAGAACTCCCTAGGCGCGATAGGACCTCATATCCCGATTATCACACCACCGCTAATACATGCGCGGAGAAAGGAAACGACCTTCAAGAAGATAAGTTCAAGCTCATTTCGTTGAAGAAGCTTGGACAAACACTCTCGAAAGAAACCATGATGTGGTCTCGTAGCCTAGTGATCGATCTTACATTCTCGCTCACAGTACATGCAGATTCCTCCGTAGAAGCATACGCGGATGACATCTAAGTAGTAACGGAAGAGCTCGATGCATCAGAGGCCGAATAAAGAGAGAATGAAACATCGCATAAAGTTACGGCTCATTCCCCAAAAGGACGAATGAGATCATCCCTGGTTTCGGATGATTGGAGAACACAAGTCTTTTCCTGAAGTATAAATTAAACACTCCCGATGACCCCAGGTCTTTTCAAGAAATGCCTAGTCTGATACCCAGTCGAGACCTAGCTGTATGCCCTTACCTGGCACCGGCCACGAATCCGGGCCATAGCAATCCGCCTGGGAGCCTCTACGGGCCCGGTATACCCAAGCAGGCACCCAGTGAAGAAACTAATGCCTAATAGATAGAGATACCATCCATGTGCCGCAAAAATGAGCCCCATCTTGGAAAGAAACAGTTGTGTTACTCAATTAAAATCACCGCTGAGTACAATCGAGCGGTAAGGTGCGGGTCCATCCCCAACGAAGGAAGGCAACCGGGAAGTATGAAATCAACAAGCCACGATGTATTACAACGACAGTGAAGGAGCGATGACGCCCTACTAGGACTCATAATATGGGAAGTGAAAATGTTCATCATCAGGGAAAAATGGTCTTAGGGAAATATTTTGGAGGATACCCTTACGACCAGGGAAAAGGGGCACCGAGACTCCTCCCTGCGTAACACTGACACATAGGTAACCCTCTCCCACATTTGATTTATCTTAAATAAAACATGTGTTCATGAATTCAGGTGGTTTAGTCATGTAAAACAACGATGTTGGACCAAAGTCGGTAGGGTGTTCTGAACTAACGGACCAAATTGCTCCCACATCCCGAATCCCTGAGGATTCTGAATGACAAATCACCACAAAGACCATTCTCTTAATATATCCTGTCTGGGCTCGGCCGAGATGGCATGCTCTGTAACACCAGGGGAGGTGCAAAGCAAGGGCTGCTTATTTAGTTGACCGTCGGCACACAATCGAGGATAGCGTCTGCCCCATCACGGCAAAAGAATTAACTCTCTTGCAAAGGGCAGAACTAAAATAAGTAGACAGAGAGTAATACACGACAAGAGGAAATTATTCCGCACATGACACATCACCGACAACAATTCCTCACTTTCGGAAGGATCAACGGGTGGGAAAACCAGAACTTTGGCCAAGCCTGATAAGACACGACGAAGGGCTGAGGGCTCGCACCCAGAAAGAAGAGGAACATACCAAATCTCAAAACGTCGCCTATACAACCCGCAGTGAGGAAGAATTGCTTTACTCCCATGTTATTTATTTTCACTAACATGTATGTAGACATTTGGCCAGGATATTTAGAGGTTCTGACTCTACCCGGAGACGCCTAGGCCTTAGAAAAAGGGGAACCGCACTCTTTTGCCTTAGTCGGGCTCTCGCTGCAAAGAGGGCCTTGTTAGCACGATTATTAGCAGAGAAACGTACCCCAGAGGTGGATCTGATAAGGTCGCAAGCCTTCTTTTACAATCCAATTATGAAGCGATGATCTGCTTCTATGGGCACCGTCCCTCGGGAGGACCTGGAAAAGGCAAACTAAACTCCAATCGAGATTTAATACCGGATCGAATGGTCTGAGAGGTCGCGCACATGCGGGCCGAACTCACAACAATGATAACAAATGTATGTACGCACCAAGTAATAAAATGATATCTTTTCGGCATATTATTCTCCAGATAAGGAAATCTCAAGTATTGCCCCGACAGGGTCCTCAACCAAACGCGTCCCGAGATACTTGAAGACTTAGCATCAGCAATTCAGCACCCGCACGACCCCAAGGTTGGAATTCTTGGATCATAGAGCCCCTACAATTCCACTCCGAGCTCATGAAAGTGGTCTTCACACTTAAATAAATTTGATGACTCGGAGACTGTCATTCATCACCAATCATCATGCGCTGGGAAACCCAAAACCGTAAGATCCCTAATGGGTAGACTCAGCTTAACCAGATCTACTCTACGTTACAAAAAAAATGTAAGACCTCCACAGGCATGACAAACTATAAGACCTGAACAAGTATGAAAATCCAGAAGTCTAGGCTATACGTCAAATTTGTAAGAATCCCGGAAGAGCATACCCTCAGTGTTGACGCCTAGAGTGTCACTCAGGATAAAAAAGGTTATGGCCAATCACATATCACTACGATCAAAACGGCTGATACAACCAAACTGATGCGACTCGAGGATGCCCGACTATCGCTAAGAAAAATTGCAGGCCACTACTTCGAGTATACATCTGAAAGAACCGGTTAAAATAGGCTATACTCAACAAGCAAAAATGAGCTTCGACCATGCAGCTGCAAATCATAAGGCTTTGACCTACTCAGCCTACAAGCTATGAACCTTCTGAGGTGCTCAAACATTACCGATAACGGCATGAAAACTAGGTTCTCCATAACCTGACAATAGGTCAGGCAAAAATCTTTCAAAAGACCTTAACGAGCAGAAATAAAAGCCTTCAAAAAGCCCACGAGCAAAAAAAATGTAATAGCCATTGTTGACAGCTAAGCAAGCCTCCATGACACATATTAAAAGGCCTCTACGACCAAATAGCGTAACAGTCATTGTTGCCAGCTAAAAAAATTGATAACTTGAGGATTAAAAGGAGCTAGAATCGTAACCAGGTTCAAGTCGGATGCAAAAAATTTAGCTATGCAATCCTCCAAGCAACTTATAGAAAGATCTCGATGATAAAAAATAGCACAATAGGCCATCTCCATCCGCCCATGCAGGCGGAAGAGAAATTAATGGTCAATTAAAGCTCGAATCACAATGTGACTCTGATACTTGACCCGAAATAGTTAAACCGCATCATGACAAAGGGCACGACATATATTCCACTATCAACCACTTGGGTGGGCCTTCGGGCCATGCACCTGCAAGGTCTTTCGACCCTAACTACAAAAGGCCATCTCCATCCGCCCATGCAGGCAGAAAAGAACATTAGGGTAGATTAATGCTCAAATCGCAATGCGACTCAGATACTGGACCCGAAATGGCTAAAATTAAATCTGCCTTAGGGCACGATATAAATGCCACTATCGCCAATTGAGTGAGCCTCCGGGCCACCAACCTATAAGGTCACTTCGAACAGAAGCGCAAAAGGCCATTGCCATCTTCCCAAATCACGACGCGACTAGGATACTGAGCCCAAAATTGGTCAAAACAGAGAATGCCAAAGGGCAAGAAATGGGAGCAATTACTACCTGCCCGCATGAGCATAGATGATTTAGAGGCAAGAAGGCTCGAGGTGATACCCGGCTCGGAGACTAAGCCTCAGCAGTCGGCCAAGCACCGAGGCCCCAGTTCCTCGTCACGTCAAGGATTTCACATAAGTTCCCTCGGGCATGTCCGATCTATTCTAGATCTACAAGGATCCTGGCAAACACCGATGCCTGCATGTCTAGTCAAAAGCAGTAACAGAAAAGTTATGTAGAAGAAATAAAGCTTCAAGTTTCCTCCTATATTACGTACACAAAAAAGGTGCACTCTCTATCTACAAACATGCTCTACATATATCAAAAACAAAGCGACAAAACGACAATATCTACACACCACTCCAAGGGGCTACAACTTGCTGTGTTCGCTCTTCGCCTCGTCATCATGAAGGGACCGCGCATCGCGCTCGTTCACCCTTGCTCGAGCCAGTTTCTCTGAGAAAATAAAGCCCCTGACACCAATAACCTCGAGTACTTCTCTTCGCAATCTGCAACAAACATATTCCTATCCTCTTCTCCCGGCCGACTGGTCGCTTCAACTCAGCTTGAGTGTCTGCGCCGTCTTCCATACAAATCGCCATCTCCTAATCAATCTTGGTTTGTCATAGCACCGCTTCAGTTAGGGCATCAATTATTTGAGCCCTAATCTTCGAGAGATCAGACTCAAGTTTCCTGATCATATCCACTTGACCTTTGGCATTATTACGAGCCAAGCGGAGTTGGGCTTTGAAGGTAGGGACCTTCACCGAGGTACCTGCCTCCTCTAATGCTTGAGCTTGCACTTGAGCCCTTAGCTCACCACATGTAGTTCTGACAATGTTGACGTCACCCTTGTACTCCGAGAGCTCCGTCCTTTTTTACAGGTACTATTGAAAAAAGCGAGGTTAACTCTAAGGTCCAAGGGGAGCAAAGCACGAGTTGTAGAAAGTTAATTTCTCCATAAAAAAACCTCTCATAATTTGAGCTCCGGTACGCCTCATATTGACAATGATGCAACTTAACCTCCTTCTTCTTACTAAGGAGCCTAAGCGACTTGCACCCGTCCAAAATTTTTTGAATCCTTGCCCCTTGACGAAGCAACTCAAATATAAGCCTATCATATGCCCGCACAAGGAAAGTTCAATAGAGGGAGGGGGACATGGAATACAATGAAACTACACCTAATATTACCACAAAGTGAAGCCGACAGACTTCCTCGAAGTGGGAACAGACTCTTGTTGATCCTTCCTTTTCGGCCCCAGGAGAACCAACCTCGGGCACAACCTATTTACTCAAAGGAATCGTCAACTAGGAATCAGAAACTCCCGGAGCAGGAGACTCTGATGATGCCCCCTCTTTGAACTCATGGGCCCGATTAGTACCAGTAAAAGCTTTATCACACAACGGGTGCCGATCCCTCTTATTTCCATCGTCCCCCTCCTTAGAGGCAATCCTTCCTCTATTTGAAAGATATCTGCCTCATCCCAAGGAACAACCTGATATCTGCAAGCTCAAATATACGAAGAACAACGCAAAGGCAGTACACGCGCATACCTTTGTATTTTGCTTCCCATCTCACACAGAATACTGTTTGATATAAATATGAAGGACCTCGGGGTCGATATCTGGTTCGAGCCTGAGCTATTGGGTTTAACCAAGAAAGAGATAACAATGAGAATATAATTAAAGAATGCTCTATATAGCCAATAACAAGAAACAAATAAAGAACATATATGAAGGCGATAAATGTTAAGAGGGGCCTCGAGTGAGTAAGAACGAGTCAGTTAGAGAGAATAAATAGAGAGAGAGAGAGATATTATTGATCTTGTGTAGAATAGTTGGAGTAACAGCAACCCCTTACAAAGTAGTGTGGGTTCCATTTATATAGGATAGTGAATACAATATAGTACAGAATGCATTAAATTTAAAGACATGGGGATGGGATGGCTAGGCATGATACTAGACTCTGTTGATGCCAGTTTCTCACCTCGGGAGTTCCCTAATCTCGAAATCTTCGTTCGGTTGTTGGAGAACCTCGGGGGAGGGAGCTCAATCGTAGTCCTATAGCCTCGAGATACTAATATGACTGCCCTAATGCACCTTAGTGGCAAGAAATAGATACATTTGATTTCACCATACACAAAATACAACTGATCAGAAATAGAAATAAATAGTAAAAAGTAAAACTTCTGAAGGTGACTCCGAGGCATGCGAATGCGATGACCAATATACCTTGAAGTCTCTGACAATACGCGATCAACTATCTAATGAACAACATGCCATGAGGTACCTAGATCTATTCAAAAATGTGTAGCAAGCATAGCATGAGTACACCATAGAAGTACCCAGTAAGTATCAAGACTAACCTCGGTAGAGTAGTGACGAGGAACAGTCGAGACACCTACTAGACATAATAACATGTACAAGTATGAATATGAAACTTGCAGGGAACAATATAATGCGAAACATGCTAATATTGATTCAACAATACTTGCAATAAGAACTAGAACAACAATTAACAACAAAGAGTAGCACGTAATAACACTGTAAAGTAGGAAGAATACAATTAAAGTCCAGTGAAACCAAGTAATAGAAAATAGATAATAACCCAATAAAACAACAACTTTTATACAAGGTTTATACAAGATTTCCCCCAACGTACAATACCTCACAATCACAAATCATGAGTTCCAAAATACGAACCATAATCACTTAGCATATTCTGCCCATATTTAATATCACTACCATACGGACAACTCACATGCTACATGGACAACTCGCACGCCGATACAATTAACCCCATATATCTACACGGACAACTTACATGCAAAGAGAGTGACAAAATCTCATATCTGGATGGACAACTCACGTGCTAGTAGTAATAATATCTCATAAGCGCATTAACAACTCACATGCCAATAGTAGAAATATTTCATATACGCACAGATGATGCATGTGCCAGTATTACAACACATATGCCAATAGTAGAAATATTTCATATACGCACAGACAACTCATATGCCAGTAGAACAACTCACGAACATAATGCAAGTATACAAGAATATAGGTAAACTATTAATAAACATCAAGGTTTGTCTTCTTAGACTAATATAAGTGACAATTATGCTGTGTGCTTGTCCAAGTATTCTATCATGTCTCGAGACAACAAGTAAGATCAGAGACAATAGATGGCACATAGAAAAAAACACAACAAAACATAAAATGCATGACTCACACACAGTAGGCACACCACTACACAAATATTATCAACAAACAATGCCCACATGCCATCACAAATAATCCCCTATATAGACCCCATGTCTCATCGTGTGCTAATAATAAAGTAAATGCCTCCCTTTTCTCGACACACACGTATAATACTATTACCTTCTTGTCTCTCCACAGGTGCAAACCCACATATATATCTCGCCTTGTCACGCTGCATGTGCAAATATCAATAATAATAATCGCACGGACAACTAACGTTCGAATAACCTAACTATACTCTCAACATACCACATGTGCCAAAAACATAACAAGACAATAAAACAAATCTCAACCACGGTGCTCATATCGCACAGTATTACTTAGTAAAAATTATAATACCACAACCACACATAGCCCTCGACTCAAAAATACTGAATATAAACAACAATAACAATAATAATAACATGGGACTACGGCAAGTATATCAATAAAAGAACTATAGTACCACAACAAAGTGGAAGAATGATATCACAATGAAAGACATAACAGGTCATAATTGCTTCAAATTAGATTAACTAAATATGAGAAAGCTATTGAGATTCAGAGTTTTCTCGGTTTGACTGAATATTATCATCGCTATGTGGATGGTTTCTCATCCATTTCTGAGCCTTTGACCAGGTTGATCTAGAAGGAACTCCATTCAGGTGGTCTGATGAGTGTGAAAAGAACTTCCTAAAGATCAAGAATGTCTTTACCACAACTCTAGTTCTAGTGTTACCTTCAACATCAGATTCTTATACTGAATATTGTAATGTTTCACGGATTAATATTGAGTGAGTCTTGATGCAGGAGGGTTGATTGAATGTTTTTGCTTTACGCTAATTAAAGTCTCGTGAGAAGAACTACCCCGTTCATAATTTAGAGTTGGAATCCATCGTCCATGAATTAATGATTTAGAGGCAATATCTCTACCACGTGTCATGTGAGATATTTACGGATCATAAGAGTCTTCAAAACTTGTTCAAACAAAAGGATCTATTTTAAGACAATGAAGATGGTTAGAGATGCTAAAGGACTATGATATTACCATTTTGTATCATCCTAGAAAGGCCATAGTGGTGGCCAATGTCTTGAGTGGAAAGGCGGTACGTATGTTTAGCCTTCTATACATTCCTATTGGTGAGAGATCGCTTGCATCAGATGTTAAGGCCTTGGAAAATTAGTTCATAAGGTTATGTATCTCAAAGACTAGGCTACAGTTCTAGCTTGCACGGTTCCTTGGTCTTCCTTATATGATCGTATAAGAGAGCGTCAGTATAAAGATCCTTATTTCCTTATCCCTAAGGACATAGTTCAATATGGTAATTCTAAGGAGACTTCCATTGGAGATGATGTGGTGTTGCAAATGCAGAGTCGGATTTGTGTGACTAATTTGGATGGGCTACTTGATTTGATTCTTGATAAGGCGCACAGTTCATAGTATTCCATCCATCTGGGTACCGTACATATGTAACAAATTTAAGGCAGCACTATTTATGGAGGAGGATGAAGAAAGACATGTAAGAGCTTTGTAGCTCGGTGCTTGAATTGTTACCAGGCGAAGTACGCATCAAAGGCCAGACAGTTTGCTTCTGAGGCTTAAGACTCTTGGGTGGAAATGGGAGTGTATCACCATGGACTTCATAATTGAGCTCCCACATACTTTGAAGAAGTTTGATGCTATTTACATGATTGTGGATCGGCTGACTAAGTCGACGCACTTCACTCTAAGTGGGACTACCTATTCATCGGAGTGGTTAGCTGAGATCTATATCTGCTAGATCGTTTGCCCTCAAAGTGTACTGGTATCCATCATCTCATATTGAGGCATGTAATTCATATTGCAGTTTTGCAGAGCACTGCAGTGACTACTAGGCATATGGGTTGAGTTGAGAATAGAATTACATCCTTAGTCGTTTAGACAGTCCGAGCACACCATTCCGATATAGGAGGATATGCTATAGGCTTGTGTCATTGATTTCTGAGGTTCTTCAGATTAGTTTCCGCTCTTGCAAAGGCTTTCTACAATAATAATAACCAATGGCTCTGTACAAGGACTTGTATGGGAAGCACTGTGGGTCTCCGCTTGGTATGTATGAGTTGGGAGAGGCTAGGCTATTGTGTATCGGCATGGTTGATGATGCTTTTGAAAATGTTAAGTTGATTCAGGATCGGTTGTGCACGATGTAGTCTAGATAGAAGAGTTACGCCAATTGGAAGGTTTGTGATATATCCTTACTTGGTGGAGGAGAAGGTATTGCCCAGAGTTTCGCCCATAAAGGGTGTTAAAAGGTTCGGGAATAAGGGAAAGTTGAGCCCTCAGTATATTGGTACTTTTGAGGTTCTTGAGAGGATTGGAGATGCAGATTACAAACTTGTATTGCCGCCTTGTCTATCGAGTGTTCATACAATATTTCATATTTGCATGCTATGGAAGTATTTCGGTGATCAGTCTCGTTATTTAGACTTCAGCACGGTTCAATTAGATGGATATTTGAGTTATGATGTAGAGTCGGAGGCTATTTTGGATTGGCAGGTTCAGAAGTTAAGGTCAAAGAATATAGTTTTAATAAAAGTATAGTGGAGAGGCCAGTCAGTCAAGGAGGCTACTTGGGAGACCAAGGGGGAAATTCAGAGTTTCTATCCACACTTATTTGAGGCCCCACGTATGACTCTACTCCCGTTCGATGAGAAACATTTGTTTAAGAGGGGGAGAATGTAACGACCTCACTGGTCAGTTTAAGTATTGTAGCCTTGTTCCCCCATTTATTTCTTATTCTATGCTCATTTTTTATATGTGACTTGTTGTGGTCTTTGGGTTTGCTCCTAGGATGTTTCAGAATGGATTTGGTTAAAGTGTCCCAAGGTTGGACGTCTAAGTTGAAAGAGTTACCGGATGTTGACTTATATGGAAATGACACAAAAATAGAGTTTTGATATTTCTAATAGCTCTGTATAGTGAAATTGGACTAATAAGTGTGTCCAGATATTGATTTGGCGCTCCAAAGGTGATTTTAGTTGGAAGTGATGAAGGTTGGAAAAGTTTAAGTTTGGAGAGTTGAGAGGTTTAACCAAGAGTTGACTTTTTTCTAACTAGGGTCGAATAGTGGTTCTCGAAGTTGGCATTGGTCTATTGTGTAATTTATGCTATGTGCAAAATTTGAGATCAATTAGTGTTTGTAGGTTTCGGGATTGATTGAAGAAGTTTTAAATTCATTAGTTTCATTAGGGCTGAATTGGGGTGTGATTCATTTTTTAAACGTTTTTTTGAGGTGATTTGAGGCCTCTAATAAGTTGGTATGATGTTTTGGAATGTGTTTCTATGTTTGGATAGGGTCCTGAGGGCTTCAGGAGTGATTCAGGTTGGAATCAGAATGAGTTGTGCACTTGAGGAATTTCTAATTTGCTAGTGGTCTGGTGTGGTCGCACCTGTAAAGAATTTATTGCGGGTATACGACCACATAAGCAATCATGGCATCGTAAGTGTGGATTTTTATTGGGGCTGAGGGGATACATATGTATGAGGTTTTATTCGCATCTCCGGGATCACAAATGCAAGTAGTGCAGTGCAGGTGTAAATGTGGCAAGGAGCACAAGTTTTTGCATAAGTGGGGCCCAGGTCGCAGGTGCGACTCCGCAGAAGCGTAGGTTAAGGGCCTTCATGGAAATCATAGAAGAAGAGGTTTTGACTGCACCTGGAGGGCCGTAGAAGAAATTAATGTGAACCATATGTGCGAGAAGCATGGCAGATTCATAAGTCGGGGGTTTGAGTTATTTTCTCATTTTTTGACTTTGCAGGCTCGAGTAGAGGCAATATTTGAGAAGGATTTCACTAGATTTCAAGAGGTATCCCACTTTGATCATTTTTATCATTAATATTGAATACCCATTGAATTTTCAACCTAGATTATGTGTTTTTAAGGTGGAATTTGTGGTATTTTTGACTAGGGATTCGAGAGTAACTTTTGGAAATTTGAGTAAAGTAGTGTTAGGACTCATTTTTTAATGTATGTTCGGATTTTTTAATTTTATTGGATTCCAAGATGAAGGCTGATTCGCGATGCAAGGGCTTGTTGGAGTAGGTATTTGTGCGGTTTGAGGTAAGTAACTCTTCGAAACTTGGCTCTAGGGGTAGTAATCTCTGAACTAAGTATTATGTTGTTGGCATTGAGGTGACACGTATGCTAGGTGACAGGCGTGTGGGTTTGCACCATTGTAATTGTGACTCAGTTGATTCTGTGGAACTCTGTAGTTATCTTTTATTGGTATTATTGATGTATTCTCCACGTGTTAGAGAAATTGAGTTGTGAGTCATTTTAGAAACCATGTTACAGATGTATGCTAGTACTGTTGGGAGTCACAAAGGTCATTTTTGTGGTTGAGTTATTTGCTAAAATTGTAGTTATGTACTTAGTCACATGCGTCATTTGCATATCATACAACAACAACTACCCAGTATAGTCCCACAGCGTGGCGTGGGGTCCGGGGAGGGTAATATTTACGCAGGCCTTACCCCCATCCGAGAGGATGGAGAGGCTATTTGCATATTTTGGGTTGATTTCCATGAGTTTTATGTGCTTGACAGATTTGAGAGATTGATGACTGAGTGAGCCTGGGTGCCTAATTGTGAGTGATATTTATGGGATTGGGTTGCATGTTGCAGTGTCTTTATTGATTCATGATGGGATCGAGTTGCAAGTTGCAGCATGCCATGACTGGATTATATTATCACTTGGGCAGGATCTGCCTCTCCGTAGTCTGACATACTAGAAGTGAGTGCATGTACCGATGAGTGTTGAGTGCAAGTGTCAAATAATTAAGAGTTTTGAATGATTGAGACTGTTGAGTGATCAAGAATGCTTAGTGATTAGGACTGGCGAGTGATTGAGCGTGCTGAGTGAGGATAAATACTCCGAGAGTATGAGTATAAGACCTTATCGATGTGTTGCATTATAGATATTGATATGTGACATACCTAATATTAGTAATAGTTGGCATATTTTATTCGTATTGTGATCAAACTGTTAAAAAGTACAAAGCATGGATACATTTATATACAATCTAAAAATTGATTATTGCATTTCTCTCTAAGTTATTAATGTTATTATCTGGAATTAGATTGTACCTATATGAGCTCGTCGCTACTTTTATCCCAAGGTTAGTCATGGTACATATTGAGTTCATTGGGTTGATTGTATTCATAATACACTCTACACTACGTGAGTAGATCTAGGTACTTCTAGGCACGATGGTTGCTAAATTTGGAGCTTCATATACTCGGAGGCTTTTGAGGTAGCTGATGGTATCCGTATACCTCGACTCGCTTTCTTTTTTAGTTATTTAGAACTGTTCTATCTTTCTAGATAGTTGTATTAGCTATTTGAATGTGTTGAATTTTAGTAGCTCATATACTCAGGGACACCCAGTTTTTGGGATTTTGTATTGAGTCATAGTATTTTCTTATAATTTAGTTATGGAATATGTTATTGTTAAAATTATTCAACCATAGTTTAGATTCAAAATGCGCAGTTAATTATGGTTGTTGGATTTCCTAGTTCTGTGATAGGCGCCATCACGACAAGTTATGTTTTGGATCATGAAAAAACTGGTAGTTCAAGTCATAAAAATAAACAGTACAAACTAAATCTTCAGAAGGTGATTCCCAAGCCTGCTAATGCGGCAAAGATACACCATGAAGTCTCCAGAACAATACTCGATCACATATCTAATGATCAACAATCCTGAGGTACCTGGATTTGCACAAATATGTGTAGCAAGCATTGCATGGCTATACCACAGCGCTATCCAGTAAGTATCAAGACTAACCTCAGTGAAGTAGTGACGAGGAATAATCAAGACACCTACTGTACATAATAATTTGTATAAGTTTGAATGAAACAACCCTACAAATTGTTTTGAGCTATTGCACATCTTTCAGCGGTTTGAAGCCTTGGTTAGATTTAATCCATGTATTATGTGTTGTACTCATAGTTAGAATTAAATTTTCTGAAGTTCCGAGTTAATTCAGATGAAAAAATTCTCTATTCGGATGCTTTAAGTTGGAAAAGTTGTACAAGGTTTGACTTTTGAGTTATAACCCCGGAATCAAGATTTGAAGGTCCCAATAGGATCATATGATAACTTTTGAATTGGCGTATGTTTGGGTTGAGTATTGGGTGGTCCGAGAGAATTTCGGCGCTTATTATTAAATGTTGGAATTTTGACAGTTTAAGAATTTCTTAAGTTCGATATGAAGTGAATATTGGTGTTATCGATGTATGTTTGGGGTTCCGAACCTTAGAATAGGTTTGTGATTTCTGACTTATACTTAAGGTTTGGCATCTTTCCGGAATATTTTTGTATAATTCGGACGCGTTCAGCAAAGTTTAAAAGTTTGAAAGTTAAAAGAAATATTTTGATCGTCAATACATATTTTGCATGTTTTTTGATAAGATTTTAGGGATTGAGCAGGTCCACTTTATGTTATGGAACTTGTGGGTAAATTGGGATAGGATCTTGAGTGCCTCGGGTGAGTTACAGACGTGGTTGAGATTTTTTTGTCAAATGATTTTCTTGCTAAAGGGGCATAGTGTTGTTGTAGCCGCTTCTGCAAAAGTTTTGTCACAGAGGTGATTTTACAAAAGTGGGAGAAGGCTAGATGGTGAAGGATCACATAAATGAAGTTTGGACTGCATCGGTGAGGGCACAGTTGCAGCTTTTTAAAGCACAGACGCGAGGGTCGATTGTCGTACCTGCGATGTCGCAGGCCAGAGACCTTTTCCATATGTGCGAAAGTGCAGCCTCTAGTGCTTTCCTGAGAAGCGGACTTGTTTTCGTAGAAGCAGCCATTAGCTTCGTAGATGCGAAGAACGCCTGTGCATAATATATATGTAAGCGAAATCTTCTTTTGCCTCATTTCACCTCTTTTCTCTCTTTGGTGCCAGCTTGGGGGCGATTTTGAGGTGCTATTTTTATCATCCTTCATTTAATAAGTGATTCTTACAGTTTTCAGTTAAATACATGATTTACATATGGATTTAAACATGATTTTCTTTAGTAAATGTGGGATTTGTAAACAAACCTAGAAATTAGTAATTTTGGATTTTGACTATGATTTTTGTCATGGAATTTGGAATAAATCATATAGTTGATTTCGTAGAGTAATAGGTAATGTCTATCTTTGAAAATTTTCATGATCTAGAAAATTGGGCCCGCCGATTGAATTTATTGACTTTTCAAGGGAAATTGAATTTTTTTGTAAATTGTTAAGTTATAAGCACTGGAGTATACTTTGATTAAATTGCACATTGTTTGACTGGTTTCGGATCAATGGGAATCGGTTGGAGGTGTTAGAGAGGCATTAGAGCCGATTACAACTTCGAGGTGCGGTAAGTCTCTTGTCTAAATTTATGATGGGGAAATCATATCGTAGGTGTTATTTTTTCATATGCTACGTGTTGTGGGAGTTGCGCACGTATGAAGTGACGAGTGTCCATGCGCATCCTAGAAATCCTGAGTATATCCGTTATAATAGGATTCACGCCATGCTTTATTTGTACTAGTTGAGTTATTATTGCCCTCTTGGTGACATGATTTCCCATTACAACCTATGACTAGTCTTACATAGATGATGAACTCGTTATGGTAGAGGTTTGACGAGCTACTGGATTAACCGCGAAATAATTGTGCTTCCCCAATGAGTTTCTCCCGCGTTGTGAGTTTTCATCGAAAAGCTTCATTAAATTTCATATCTCACATATATATTCCTGAGTAGGTCAAGGATAAGTTACAGCTTCTTATTCTATTGGGATCGGGCCTTTCGCCTCGGCGGGATATTATTGCACAACACTCTTATAGGATCGGGTCATTTTCCATGACAGGATATTAGTGTACCACACTATTATGGGATCGGGTTGTTCACCTCGGTAGGATTATGTGCCACACTCTTATGGGATTGGGCGGTTCAACTCAACAGTTATATATAACAGTCTTATGGGATCGGGCCGCGCGCCTCGGTATCTTCATGAAACACTCTTATAGGATCATGTTGTTCACCTCGACATAATCATGCATTATTTATGAAAAGAAGAGTGCGTATCCTTGAGTTGTCTTGATTTGAGTTCTGGTGAGGGGATCATTTTATGTATACTCTAGTTGAGGAGGTAACTAATAATTTATAACTTGTGTGTATTGTTCAGTGAAGGACCGTACCACGTATTATTATGCCACTAGTAAGTATCGATGTCAACCCCTTGTCACTATTCTCCGTAGTTAGGTTAGATACTTACTAGGTACGCATTGATTTATGTACTCATACTATACTTCTACACTTATTGTGATGATATATATTTTTTTGGTATTTTGGGCATAAAGGCACATCTATTGCGGGGACTTTACTGTGAGATGCATCCTATGTTACAATCCGTAGCATACAGAGTCTCCATCAGAATAATTTACTTTTTCCCATCTAACTTGTATTCCAGATAGATGTTGTATTATTATTGTATTTTCTTGTGGATGCACCTACACTTGTGACACCGAGTTTTGGGGGTTCCTAGTGGATGTTCATTTATTGAAGTTCACGTTATTATTATCATTTTACCTTACAACTTATATTTTATAAGGAATTTGGTAAAGAAAATCATAGGTTTCATCGAGTACCATATTTTACTATATTTATTTGAAAGTATTCATGATTTCAAAAATTATAAAATTCAGTAATTAACTTGATAATTCACCGTTGGCTTGCTTGATGGTGACATTGGGTGCCATCATGGCCTACTGTCGATTCTGGTTCGTGATAGCTTGATATTAGAGTGTTAGGTTCCTTTTGGTTTTACGAGTCATGAGCAAGTCTAGTAGAGTCTTACAGATCGGTATAGAGATGTTTTTACTTATCTTCGAGAGGGTACATGACTGTTAAGAGAACTTCCTTTCATGATTCCTCGTTGTGTGCTTTGATTACATCGAAGTTTATGCATTCATTTTCTTGCAACTCATTCTTATGCGGTGTCGAGTGCTTGTTTTAAATTGGGCACCAACTAGTTATGAAATTGCTACAAATGCAGTACAAGATGATATTCCCTACGAGTGTAGGCAAACCATTATCCTCGCCTTCTGGAGGAGTATTCCATCATTTTAGACCAGTTTAGGTATTGTCTACAGTTGAGATTTGATATCTCCGAATTGGGTGGAACTCTAGCTATTATCATGCTGTCATCCTTGAGTGAATATGTTAAGGCTCATCACAAGTTAGTCTTCACTTGTTTACGTTGGGTGCGATGTTGTTAGATGGAAGCTAAGAGGAAGTTATCTGAGATGGTTATGTGTTGCGACTCTAGGATTGAATCGGCACTTCCAGTGTTGATGGCTCGAAGGAGATGGTCTTTGAGGTGGTTTGTATGCCTAGGAAATTTTAAATGTTGCGGGAAGAGCTTGATAAATAATGTTGGACCTTCGAGTGATGTAAAGGAATTCTTATGGAAGGCGGATCACTGTGGACCTAGTGAGGTAAGTTGTTTTCGTGATGTATGCAACTATAGCAATGAAGTTAGAGGAGGTCGATATGAGGTTACGCAGGTGGGCGATCTCCTATGAGAAGGTTAAGGATTGCATGACTCCTGATGAGGTTCCTATAAAATGTCATGTCTTTTATCCAATAGGATGCATGTTTTATGATGTGAGCTTGGGTCTCTCTCGAAGATAGCATGATTTCTAGGAGGTCGATTGTGTGACTGTGGCTGATAATTCAGGATGCGATAAGATTTTTCCAACAACAACTTATGAGGAATTTGGCTTAGCAATGGTGTGGGTTCATGGTAATTAGGAAGAAGAGGTCGTTGTGGGGTTTGAATCTATGTGGTTAAAACCTAAATCTATGTGGTCAAGTGGTGGTATGTTTGTGTAGCTTTTGGTTATCGGTGAATTAGTAGATTAGTTATGACTAAGAGGAATTTGACGTATATGTAAGGGGTGAATTCAAATTTATACTTCTTGTGGATATGAGGTACAAGGAAAAGAATTCATCTGGGTGCATCTTTGTGAGTGTTCATGTGCCAGCAGAGCACTAGAGTATGGTTATATATTCGAAACTAGGTCAAAGTGGTGGTTGTAATGTGTTTGAGAATCAAAGTGCAGTGTTTAAAGATTTTGGGATTTTCTATGTGGCTGAGGAGCAGAATATAATAAACACTTGATGAATTTCTATGTTATCGTTGGGTCTACGGTACAATGATAGAGAAATAGGAGAAACAGCTTCGGATACACAGGAGGTCTTCTAGAACAGTTGTATTAGTTGGAGATCCTATTAAAAGCATAAGATTGTTATATGATGGATGATGGGTATTGAGGCGATGTGGTCTTGTGATATGGGTCACTTAGGATGAGTATTGTTTGAGGAACATTATGTGTTTGAGTAGAACTACTATTTTGAAAGCAATTCAAGAGTAATATTAGGTGAACTTAGGCTAGTTAGTTATGGTTTGAACCAAAGTGGTTATGAAAATGATCAGTTCCTTTGGTATAATAAGATATATAGGTGATTTGTGGATGTATGTGCAGGATTGACAACCACCATAAATTGATTGATTTGGAAGTATTTGACTCTGATGACCTTGTTATGTGTAAATGAATCCCGGAAGGATTATGGTTGTTTAGACCACGACTTGATGTCATTTTTTGTGATTTTGGGAATTTGGTTGCGTATTTCAACTGTTTCCAGAAATAAGTGGAGTGAAAGGGGTTCTAGCCGATGAAGTATTTATTCAATGGGTTATTTAGCAACTTTGAAGAAGTTCTTGGGCTCTCCCGCAGCGGCATGATAGGTGTGGTGAGCAGTATAATAATTGGAAGATGAGGATCAATGTTGGAGTTCGATTTTGAAAAGAATGTGACAATCTCGGAGGAGTGGGGGAAGTTTCAGATGTACAGAGTATGCCTGGCACTATTATCAAGTAGCCTGAGGGTGGTATGTTTTGAGGAAGAAGTGTTGGGTATCATCGCTTGTTATGGAAATTTAGCATTTTGAAAGTTTTAAGAATTTTTCAGGTTTGATTTGAAGTGAATTTTTGTGTTATCGGTGCACTTTTTGAGGTTGCAACCCTTAGTATAGGTTCGTATCGTTATTTGTGACTTGTACTTAAAATTTGGCATCATTCCGAGATGTTGCCTTCGGCGAAGTCTAAAATTTTTGAAGTTTAAATAAAGGTTTAAATCGTCGATTCATAGCTTTGATGTTTTTTGTCTTTATTTGGGGCCTCGAGCAACTCCACATTTTGTTATGGAACTTATAGGTGTATTAGGATGGGGTTCCGAGTGGCTTAGGTGAGTTACGGACATTGTACGGATCGTTTCTTCGAATGATTTCTCTATTAAAGGGGTCTTGTGCTGATGCAACCTCTTCTACAAAATGTTTGTCATGGAAGTGACTTCATATTAGATGGTTTGTGATCACAGAAATGGGAGAAGACTAGGAGGACAAGGATCATAGAAGCGACATTTGGACTGCATCTGCGCAATCACAGATGTGGCTTCTTAAAGCGCAGAAACGAAAGGATGTGCAGAAGTGATAGTCGATTGTCACAACTACGATGTCGTAGGAGTGGGACATTTCGCAGGCGGAAGAGGATGCCACTAATGCCTTCCGCAGAAGCCGACTTGTTGTTGCAGAATTGGCCATTAGCTTCACAAATGCGAACATCGCTTGGGGGGAATATATATGTAACCCAAATCGGGTTTTGGATCGTTTCTCTCATTGGAGCCATCATTGTGGCAATTTTGGTGTGCCATTTTTATCATCCTTCATTCGTAAGTGATTCTTACCATTGTGAGTTAAATACATGATTTATATATGGACTTAAACATGAAAAATTGTAGTAATTGTGTGATATTTGTAGAAACCTAGAAATTGGTAATTTTTTATTTAGACCACGATTTAGGGCATAGAATTTGGAATAAATCATATATTTGAGTTTGTGGTGTGATGGGTAATATCTATGTTTAAAAAGTTTCGGTATCCAGGTAAGTGGGTCCGAGGATTGACTTTGTTGACTGTTTGAGCGGGATTGGAAATTTTTATAAATTATTAAATTATAAGTAGTGGAGTATATTTTGATTAAAATGCACATTGTTTGACTAGTTTTGGATCAATGTGCATGGGTTGGAGGTGTTAGAGAGTCATTGGAGCCGGTTATGGATCTACGGAGTGAGATAACACTCTCATCTAACCTTGTAAGGGAAAAATTAGCTGGTAGGTGTTATTCTTGTTATATGCTACATGTTGTGAGGCCTGCGCACGTACGAGATGAGGAGTGTCCGTGTGTATGCTAGAATTCATGAGTATGTTCGGGTAGAATAGGATTCACGCCATACATTATTTCTACTAGTGGAGTTACTATTGCCTGCTTATTGGTATGATTTCACGTTACAACCTAAGAATAGGCTTAAGTAGAGTGATGGACACGCCATGGTAGAGGTTTGACGAGCTACTTCATTAGCGGTGGAATAATTGTGCTTCCTTGTCAATTTCTCCCACATCGTGCGTTTTGATCGATTCCTTAGAATTCATAACTCACATGTCTATTCGTGAGTACAGTTAATGACCCGTCAAAGCTTATTATTCAAATGAGATCGAGCCATTTGCCTTGATACGATGTAATTGTGCTACACTCTTATGGGATCGGGTCGTTCACCTCGGTATATTGTTATTGTACAACACTCTTATAAGATCGGTCTGTTCACCTCAGCAGGATTATATACCACACTCCTATGGGATCGGGTTTTTTACCTTGGAATTTCTATAAAACATTCTTATGGGATAGAACTACTCGCCTTGACGACTTCATGAAACACTCTTATGGAATCGGGTCATTCGACCAGAATTGTGCATAATACTTGACAAGAAGCTAGCATATCTTTGAGTTTTTCTGATTTGAGCTGCGATGACCTATCTGGTGCGGACCATTTCATATATACTATGGTTTAGGAGGTAACAAATAATTGAGATCATAGTTGACATCTCCTCAACTATAGTGAATGCTAAACTACTCACTCACTCCCACTTTCTACTCAAGGTATCAACTACTATATTTGCCTTCCCCGGATAATATATGATAGTGATATCATAGTTTTCAATAACTCCAATGACCTATGCTGCCTCAAATTTAAAACCTTCTGCTTAAACAAGTACGGAAGAATGCGTTGATCATTGTAGACCTCACATGACATGCTCTACAAATAGTACCTCCAAATCTTTAGCGCGTGTACGATTGCTGCCAAATCTAAATCATGAACAGTATAGTTCTTCTAATGGGTCTTCAAGTGATGAGATGCGTAGGCAATCACCTTTTATAATATATATACTCTCGTCACCTGATAAGTTGGTATTTTACCAACTTATCTTGCCATTAAACCAATACTTTTGCTATGTTTATACTGATAAAATCATGCATTTAATGTCAATTACTTATATTTTACACGTTGTATGTGATTTAGAAGTAATGGTGAAGAAACCAAGTAAAAACAAGACAAAATGAGCTAAATTGGACAAAATAATCTGCCCAGTGAAATACTCTTCGCGAACACGAAAGAGGTCACGCGAACGCGATGAACCAGTAGCCATACCTATGCGAACGCGATGTGTAGCAAAAGAAACCTTCGCGAACGCGAAGGTGTTTACGCGAACGCGATGAGCAGAAATAGGTGGCGTTCGCGAAGGCGAAGCTAAACTCGCGAACGCGACGAAGAAATCAGGCGTGGAGACTGGGCAGTTCTTGAATTTCACATCCTCTATCCCAAATCCATTAATACCCAATTCAGCTCATTTGTAAAATATCTGTGGCTTATTTTCAGTCTTCCTAGACTAGAAAGAACAAGTTTTGGAGCTAGGGTTCTTGCACAAACACACTTTGGCCTTGAAGATTGAAGCTTGTGGTTAAGATTTTCTTATCTATTTACGTTGCTTTCTTCATTTCCTTGCTTTGTATTGTTTATCTAAGTGTGTAGTATTTTATCCAACACTTGAATCTTGTTTATGGGAATATTTATAATTTAAGTGTGGATTTTATACCTTGTTTTGCTTATGTATTAAATGATTTTTTTATATTTATGAAATGAGTTGTTGTTTCTTTAATTATTCTTGTTGTTGTCATTAACACATAAAATACATGGCAAATATGCCCAACTACATCCTAATTCCCTGTTATCAAGGTAAAGCACGATAATTGCCTCTTTTGGAATCAAAATGAAGAATCCAACACCGCTTTTCCTTAAGGACAAGATCCAAACAACTCAAATCAAGTCAAATAATATTTAATAAATCAAAAAAAATTTAGAAAGTACTTTAGTATCAAAATGGTTCAATCTTTAACATATTTGAAAAAATCAACAAAAGTCAACTTGTGCCCACTTGATCGAAATCAGAAATTCAGACCAAATCATTATTACTTATACATCCTCTAGTCCAAATATTGTATTTGTTTCAAGATTCGTCCTCAGATAAAGGTCTAGATCCATATAATACAAAACGCTAAGCTTCTACCCAAAAGTTATATTTTTACACTATGAAATACTAGATTTAGGGATAAGAATCTATGACACTTAAATAATTTTTTTAAACGTCATTAATCTTTGAAGATGGAAGAAAATGCTCTCCAAATTGCCTATTAGTGTAGTCTAGGTCTTAAAAACTGATTAAAATGAGCAATTTCCGAAATTTCATATGTTTATTCAAGCTGTAGATACCACAATTGAGAACTTTACTCACAATTATGCATCTCGCAAATGTGTAACATTGGTTGTAATTGTGAAGAGGCGCCTCAACAGCAGAAGACGAAATTCGACTCTCGCTTCGCAATTGCGATCATTGCAAATGTGACAATGTGAAGTTCGCCTCCCCTTCCTAATATTTACAAATTTAAGATATAATCCACAATTTAGAACCTCACAATTGGAGCATCTCATCGGAATTGCAATGAATACAACACCAACAATAGAAACATAGCAAAAGCATCCCGAAACTAATCTGAAACTCACTTGAATCTCTCAGGATCCCATCCAAATATTAACATAAGTATATAAACTTCACACGAACTTGATCACAATCTAAAATCATCATATAACATTTACCATTAAGACTCAAGTATCAAAACTCAAAGATTTTTAAATTTTCATAAGAGTTAAATTTCAACTTCTAACAATAAGCACCGAAAAGCGTTGGATCACCCTAAACACAAACACAATATATGGACAAGTAAAAAATCTTAAAATAAACCTACCAAAATAATCAAAATACCAACCTGGGTTGTATGCCTAAATTATTGACCATGGTCAACTCCAACAACATTAAATTTCAAAAATCAGGATTTCTTTGTAAAATCACATCTAATCTTTCTGAAAATCAAAATGAACCATGCACACAAGTCATAAATCATCAATGAAGCTATTCAACGATACAAACAACTAAACAAAAATCTATAACTCAATATGTCATAAGGTATTAATAAATAATTTTTGGCAAATTAACAAATTGGAAAATACCACTAGACTGCAACTATGTATAATATATCATAGTGCAAAAGAGATGACTTATAATAAAAGTCAAATAATTCCTTGCAAATTGATATTTGACAAATTCCACGAGGCCATAGCTATTTGTAATACCATATACTTACCCAAATTATACAATCCCAACTCTACATTCAAACAACCTCAAACCTTTGTTAACTTTTACAAAATGCCATTACGAGGTCATTTATGAGGGAATATAGACTTGGTCAATCTATATTCAATGACCCACATAGTGTGAAATCTCTTCAAGGTCTACAGCAACCCAACAAAAAATCCATAGTCACATGTTCCTACTTCCACTACGGTATATCTAACCTCTGAAGCAAACCACACAGTCTCTTATGCTTACACGTGGCCTGCTGATACTTTAAACACCGTGGAACATGCTCTACAATGTCCTTTGTCCTCCTCCATAAAAAATATTGCTTCAAATCACGATACATCTTTGTAGCAACTGTGTCAATAGTATATTGTGAACTGTGAGTCTCCTCAAGAATTGATTCCCTCAAACCATCTACCTTATGAACAAAGATCCGACCCTAAAGCATCAATGTCCTATCATCACCAATAGTCACCTCCTTGGCTCCATCTCGTCGCACTATGTATATAAGAACAAGCAAGTAGGGATCATCATATTGGTTAGCCATAACATGCTCGAACAAAGATAGCTATGACACAACACAAGTAAAACCCCTATTAGGTTCTGAAATATCTAACCTCACAAGCCTAGTAGCCAAATCCTAAGTATTAATTGCTAGGGGTCTCACCATAACTGGAATGAATGCCAAAGTCCCCATGATCTCTGCCATTATATTCAAGGTGTCAGCCCATCATAGTCCTTTAACAATTCCAACCATCTCTACTACCTCAAATTCAAATCTTTCTAATTAAACTGATGTTGGAGACTCCGGTGATCCATATATACCTAAAAAGACATTCCATATAAGTAATGCCTCTATATCTTAAGCACGTGTGAAACATAAGCTAACTCCAAATCATGCTCATAGGGCTTCAAATGCGCAACATGTAGGACCGTACCGTCCTGCCTCAACCCACAGCTAATGCCAACCTTAAAAGCTTAAAAATAGGTGATATATTAACTCGACCCTGAAGGCAAAACCAACATTGGAGTTGTAGTAAATGTCGTCTTGAGCTTTTGAAATCCCTCCTTACAATCGTTTGTCCAACTAGGCAGATCACCCTACAGAGTGAACTGAGTCAATGGGGGTGCAAGATGAAAACCTATCTACAAAATATCAATAATACCAAGCTAGGACTAAAAATTTTTGGATCTTAATAGTAGTGGAAGGCCTGGGCCAACTTTGGACTGCTTTAATCTTCATTGGATCCACCTCGATTGCGTTATTAAATATAGAAAATGATCAAAATGGTCCTTAATGTATGAGGGTTGGACTATCTTGGTCCTTAATGTATACCCCTTAACAGAAATAGTCTTTCATATATACAAAAGTAGACGTGTTTAGTCTACAACCTTAAACCTAACGATACACTTCAAAAGTCAAGTTAAATTTTACCATATTTCTCACATGTGTTGCACACACAGAAACGAAACCTTTCTGCACGATTTGCTTGATGGATTGATCACACAAATATTGCTTTATAATTTCTTTAATTTATCTAAGAGATGATGGGAGAAGAGAAAAAGGGGGAGAAGAGAATAGGGGTGAAGGGCCCGACGGCTGAGCAACACCAATATCCACCAATAAACATATAGTGAACTAACGTTTTATATACAAGCACATAAAACATAGTACATATTCTTCTAATTAATAAGTTTTGCTCTTAATACTGATTTGCAACAAAAGTTTGATCTCCTACATAGCTAAAATGTAAAGAATTTTTTATTTGAAGATCAACATTGAGCTAAGAAATAAGAGAGAGAACATGTGAAGAAGAAGACTGATCTTCATTATTGAATAACTGCTTCTGTACAGTGTTAACTACCCCTATATACTAAGATTGCTGTAATACAGTTGTACTAACTAATTAGCTATACTAAATAATGATAACTATTGTTAGTTAAACTAGTATTAGGCTAACTCTAGTTATCTAAAGTTACCCCAATACTCAATACACTCATACTCTCAACACCCCCCTCAAGCTAGAGGAAGTGAATATGTTCTTCATCCCTAGCTTGGATAACAAATAGCTATGTTGTACTCTCCTTAGGCCTTTGGTGAGGATATCAGCTTGTTGATCAATAGTATGGACATAAATAGTGCTGATCATCCCTGATTAAATCTTCTAACGAACAAAATGATAATCGATATCTATGTGTTTGGTCCGTTCTTGGAAAATAGGATTAGAAGCAATTTGGATTACTAATTACTATCACAGTGAATAGGAATTGGACTTTGCCGAGCAACACCAAATTCCTTGAACAAACCAATGAGACAAATGATCTCTACCACTGTTGATGAAAAGCTTCTATATTCTGCTTCAACAGAACTTCTGGAGATTGTTGACTGCTTCTTGGACTTCCATGAAATGAGAGAATCACCAAACTTCACTAGCTAACCAGTTATAGATCTTCTATTGTTAGGGCATGCTGCCCAATCAGCTTCAGAAAGTTGTTAGTGAGCCAGAGCAATCATCTTTCATCAAAACTCCTAGACCAAGACATCTTTTGATGTATCTCACAATCCTGAGAGCAGCATCTATATGAGAAGATTTAGGACTGTGCATAAACTGGGGTAGTGTTTGGACTGCAAATGAACTGTATGACCTAGTAACTGTCAAGTATAACAGTCTTCCAAGTAATCTTTGGTATGGTCCTGGATCCTTTAATAGAGAATCATCATCTGCAGAGTTTGTATGTGTATCAAACTCTAATGTGGTCAATTTAGTATTCAATTCCAATGGTGAACCCATATGTATAGAACCTAACAAGCCTAGATCAGCAATTAACTCCATGCTATATATACCTTGACGCATAAAGATCATCTTCCTTACTTCTGGAAAACTCAATCCCTAGGAAATACTTAAGTTCTCCCAAATCTTTGATTTTGAAGTTATCGTATAATTGTGATTTAGTCTCATGTATTAGCTTTAAGATGTCTCCAGTGATGATGAGACCATCCACATATACAAGAACCACCACAATTTTCCCTGAGGATTTCATGGTTGATAAGGAATAGTCCAAATGACTTTGTTAAAAACCTGATGCAAGAAGTGTTGCAACAAACTTGATATTTCATTGTCTAGATGCTTGCTTAAGTTCATATAGTGACTTATGCAGTGTGCATACTAGTGACCTATTGTTACAACCCACAAAGCCTTGTGGGATAGACATGAATACTTCTTTAGTCGTGCCTTATACCTCTCAACCTCTCATGTTGCCTTGTACTAGATCTTGTAAACCCATCTGCATCCTATAGATCTATTCCCAGAAGGCAGAGGTACTATCTCCCAAGTTTTGTTGTCTTCAAGTGTCGTTGTTTCTGCCTGCATTGCCTCAATCTACCTCTTTTCCTTTGCAGATTCATAGTAACTATTGGGCTCCTGTTCTGAAAAAAATTGAGACAAGTAACTTTGATGCTTATGCTACAATTGATCATAGCTAATAAAAGTAGCTATTGGATATCTGCAGATTATTACTTTGCGTGCCTTTATCTGCTGTTACGTAATCCTTGAGCAAGATTGGAGGTTTAGATGACTTGCTTGACTTTCTAATACTCTCAGCAGGTAGTATTCTCAATTCTGGAGTTGCAGCAGGTATATGAGTTGGGGCATTTGTTGGGGAGGTTTCTGAATGTCTAGGATCTGAGATAATTACATGGGAATTCTATGGATTAGAAAAAATAGGTGAGTGTGTAACTGGAGAAGATGTAGAATGTGGATAAAATTCATGATCCGGAGTGATTTGATCATAAAGTGATCTCATGTTCAAGTTATCTAAGAAGGATTGGTTAGTCCCTCCAGTAAATTTAGGAAAGGAAAGGCATCTTCAAAGAAAGTTACACATCTACTGATGAAATAAACACTTTGCTCAAGATCAAGGGGTTTATATCCTTTCTGGAGTGCTGCATACCCCAGTAGTAACCACTTTACAACTCTAGGCCCAAACTTGTTAGATTTAGGCAATAATGAGGCAAAACATAAGCACCATATTATTCTTAAATGAGCTAAAGAAGGTTGTCTGTGATACAACAGTTCAAAAGGTGACTTGTTTGCAAGCACTGTGGATGGCACTCTATTGATGATGTAAACAGCTGTCTCAATGCAATCTCCGCAAAATCTAGCTGGTAGATGACCTGAAATCTGATAGCTCTTGCAACCTCCAAAATATGTCTATGTCTTATTTCCACTACCCCATTCTGTTGGGGTGTATAAGGGCAAGAACTTTGGTGTAATATCCCATGCAGCTGAAATAACTCCCTGCATTGACTATTAAAGAATTCACTCCCATTTTCTGACCTAAATATTTTAACAGGTTTGCCAATCTTAAATTTAACCATAGTGAGAATATTTTTAAGGATGAAAATTACATCTGATCTAAACCTTATATAACAAGTCCAAGTCCATCTAGTGTAATCATCCACCAATGTAAGGAAAAATTTCATTCCATTATATGTAGCAACTTTGTAAGGTCCTCAAACATCAATATGAATTAGTTGAAAAACTTCAACAGTTCTAGTTTCATTTACTGGAAAGGGCATTCTGGTTTTCCTTGAAAAAGGGAAAATCTCACACCTATGGACATTATTGAAATCCAAAATATTTTTGAAATATTATAATTTTCTAATAACTGGTAGAGGTACATGCCCCATTCTCTTGTGACATATATCTAGATCTCCTAGCTTCATCACTGTAAAAGCTCTGTGACACCGCATCATTTTGTGTGACTCCACTGATATCATAGCGCATAGCCCATCTTCTTCCCTACGAATCTCCTTTACCCTCCCAGACCAAAAGTCCTAAAATACATAAAATGTAGGAAAGAAAAAAGCAAAACAGTTGAGATCTTTTGTCACCTTGGAGGCAGACAATAGATTGAATCTCATGTTGGTAGCTGGACCTATCTTGCATTTCCAATTTGTGCTCCATTGTGTAGCAAATATTTATTTCCTATCATACGTATTGTAGCTCTTGTATCTACAATCCACGTAGGATTAGTACTGTTATTATAGAGAAAAGTACCTGCCATAGTACCATTGGACATGATGAATGTGTGATTCAAAGATGAACATTGAGCTAAGAATGAGAGAGAGAACAGGCGAAGAAGAAGACTGGTCTTCATTACCGAATAACTGCTTTTGTACAGTGTTAGCTACCATTATATACTAACACAGCTATACTAACTAATTAGCTATACTAACCAATGCTAACTTTAGTTAGTTAAACTAGTATTAGGCTAACTCTAGTTATCTTAAGTACTCCAAGACTCAATTCACTCGCACTCTCAGCAAAAGGAAATATATCCATATACGTCTTCTTCCTCCTATAGCTCGTTGCTGTGCGACATATCCGTAAGAAGAGAAATAAACTATTCATTCACTTCATATAATTTATTTCTTCATGGAATTTGTAGGCTTCTAGAAAAATCCATTATAATGAAACCTAGAGCCGCAAAACCACCAAAGCTGCTGAGAGTTTGATTTTGTTCGTGTATTTATTTTGAAAAGTTTTTGAGTTATTTTTGTATAAACTAACTTTTGTAAATTTCCAAAAATGAGTTCAAAGATACATGAATCGATGCTAACTTTCTCTCATTATCTCAGTTCACATATTAGCTGAGTTTCAAATTTTTTTTTCCAAATGCTTAGTTCTTTTTGACAAGTTAATCCCTTAGAAAGAGGAAATGGGGCGATCCCGCTACCCAAACTGTTTTGATGAATAGAAAAAATAAAGAAGGAACTGAGATTTGGCAAATGAACTATCAGTGAGATCAAGAAGGAATGTTTATTTTCTATCTTTTGTGTTTATGGCATCTCATATGAGATACTCGTGACAGGTTCTGTCAAATTTAAATGGAGTCTTGGGGGCTACCGTTAGTTTTAAAGCTACAAACTAAAAATGTCCACCATTTCTATACATTAAGGACTATTTCTATCAAGGGGTATACATTAAGGACCAAGATGGTTCAACTACCATACATTAAGGACTATTTTGATAATTTGTTGCCCAAGTATGCCACTAAGTCTAGCGAAAACTCTCATTTGGGGAACTTAGCATATAGTTTTTTCTCCCTCAAAATCTGAAGCACAATACTAAAATGCTTCTCCTGCTCCTCAGCACTACGAGAATAGACCAAGAAATCATCAATGAACACAATGACAAAAGAATCCTAATAAGGCCGGAAGACATTATTCTTCAAACGCATGAAGGCTGCTAGGGCATTAGTCATACCAAAAGACACTAAAAACTCACAATGCCCAAAACAAGTCCTAAAATCTGTATTGGGAATGTTCGAAGCCCTGATCATCGACTGCTAATACCACAATCTTAAATAAATCTTTGAGAACACCCTAGCACCTTGATACTAGGTAAATAAATCATCAATGCGAGGTAATGGATACTTATCACCTTATTGAGTTGTCGATAGTCAATACACATTCTAAGAGACTTTTTAGGAAACAACATCGGCGAACCCCAAGATGAAACAGTACACCTGATGAACCCCTTATCAAAAACTCTTGCAAATGTTCTTTCAATTCCTTGAACTCTTCTGGAGAGCCATGCGACATACTGGAATAAATATGGGCTGAGTGAGGAGCACCAATTCAATACTATAGTCAATATCCTTATCACGTGGCATGCCTAGCATGTATACTAGAAATAAAACTAGAAACACTCTCGCTACTTTAGCTGACTCAACATTACGGGTATCAGCACTAACATATGTCATAAAGGCTAAGTACTCCAAACACCCATTCTCAAACATCAACTGAGCCTTCCTAATTGAAATCATCCTACTAGAAGTACACCCAAGAGATCCTTTCCATTCCAACCTTGGAAACGTTAGGTAGCCAACGTCACGGTCTTAGTGTTACAATCAAGAATAGTTTGATACATATATAACCAGTCCATAACCAAGATCACATTAAAATCCATCATACTAAGCAAAAAAAAGGTTAAAGTTGTTCATATATCCCTAATAGTAGTTGACGAGCTTAAAACACATACTAAAATATGCTTTCCAGTCGAATATAGTAATTATAATATCCTATCCATAAGGATTAAAGTTAAGCAATGATTTAAATTATGTTATTTAAAATAAATCAACTAAGAGACTAAGTTATTAATTAATGACAAACAACGCAAGTAGTAAGCGAAGGAATGTATCAATGGGAGAAAGTAGGGGTTGGCTGGATAGGTGTAGGATACCTTTTGGGAATTAGCTCTAGTTAATTCACTAAAAAGGTTCTAGTGACTCTCTCGAATTCACTCAATTATACTCAATTTTTCAGTAGATATTCTACTCTTGATTAAGTCCCAACCTCGCAATATGAACTTAGTTAAGCTCAGTGAAAATACGCAGGAATTCATAGTGGAATAGTCTTTAGGAGAACTATTTCGATTATCCTCCTAACTAGGCCTAAACATTAATTCTACGAGCTTCTTTCGAATACTAATAAGGATCAATGATTCAACCAGCAAGATAATGCAAAACATCACAAATTATGTCTCTTTCGATTACATAAACATGTTATATATATATATATATATATATATATATATATATATATATATATATATATATATATATATGTAATAATAATAATACCCAAAACGATTCAATACAGAAAACTAGAGCTAATATCCACACACAACTCTCAAAACATCAAACCCATCAATCCCTAAGGAAGAATTACTCCATGGATATCGACAAATTCATCACTATTAACGTTTAGTCAAATTTAAACATAAAACAATCAAAACCCTTGTTTTGATAAATGATGAATGGTGAAATCCTTGTGCTCTTGCTTCTCCCTCTTCTCCTCAGCTTTCTTAGGTCTAAATTATGTCAAAAGTCCTTAAAATGCCTTTATTCATGTATATATATACAAAGTAGGGACGGGCCCAAATGAAAACAACTTCTCCTATGCAAATTAGTTCTAAATTACGTCAAATGTCCATAAAATACCATTTTTCATGTTTCGGTCCCAAACGAAAACCTAAAAGTGCATTTTTCACATTGTTCTTAAAGTGCACTATCATCAGTTGATCTCTGAACATAATCCCGGCTTAATTCCTTGGGCTCTTACTCAGACTTCAAAGCTTTAAATTACTTGAAATCATTCCATGACATCTACATCGTACTGAATCACTCCTTCAAGGCATAAAACACACCATTAGTGCAAATCACTAGTGATTAAATCTAAAATCAATAAAAGTACAGTAAATTAGAGTGTAATAATAGACTAAAACATGATATTATAGCCTACAGTCACCACCCCATACATACACCATTGCTCGTCCTCGAGCAATAAAACAACCTTTTATAGTGACACGGATTAAGAACAATAGTGTAACATCTTCACCTCAAGAATTGACTCACAAGTACCATACATTATTTACAACTCACTCACTTACTCTAATATAGAGGTCAACGACATTATCTTCCCTTTATGAATCAAGTGCACTCTCACAATAAAATAGAGTAGTTTCACACATAATAAAATTATTGAACGATTAGGAACTAAAAATAGAAATAATTCACTAACTCTCAGAAACAATATTCATGTGCCACAAAATATACACCATAGGCTTGACCGTAGTGTACTACTCTACGAATTGAGCTCATTCCGTCAAGGATCAAGTAGAACTTTAATTGATGTTAATGTATGTTGCAGGACAAGTAGGATATATTTAGATATAAGAATGAATATGATAAGTTGGTATTTTACCGACTTATCTTGCCTTTTAACCTATACTTTTTGCTTATATTTGAGTGATAAAATCCTGCAATTAATGTGATTTACTTCTATTTTACAGGGAGAATGTGATTTAGAAGTAATGCTGAAGATAACAAGTGAAAAAATCCAAATTGGAGCTTAAATGGACAAAGTGCAACTGCCAAGTTATTTACACTATGCGATCACAATAAATTTTATGCGATCGCATAGAACCAGGAACCAGAGCTATGCGAACGCAATGCCCATGTGCAAATGCACAGAAGAAAGGAGGGTCTGGTCATCTGATGGTCAACAAGCCTATGTGAACGCATCACCCTACGTGCGATCTCATAAGTTCACAAACTACCTCTCTGCGATCACAATGGACTTTGTGCGTCGCATAGAGTATTTTTTGGGCAGTTCTGGGAAAAATTGGAATTTCATGTTTGTAATTCCCAAATCATTTTTATACTTGTCCAAGCAGGCTTTTGGATCATCTTTGGCTTATTTTTAGTTTGCACAGACTAGAAAGAACAAGTTTGAAGCTAGGGTTTTGCACAAACACACTTGGGTTTTGAAGATTAAAGCTTGTGGTTAAGGTTTTCTTACCCATTTATGTTGGTTTCTTCATTTTCTTGCTTTTTATTATTTATCTAAGTGCATAGTATTTTATCCAACACTTAAATCTTGTTTATGGGAATATTCATAATTAAAGTGTGGATTTTATACCTCGTTGTGCTTATGTATTGAATATTTTTATATATTTATGAAGTGAGTTGTTGTTTCTTTAATTTTTCTTGTTTTTTGATGTTTCCAAAGGGATTAGCTAACCCCAGAACTCGCCCATTAACTCCGAATTAATTTTGGTAAAAATAGTTTGGTGTCGGGAAAATTAATTAACAAGAACTTAAGGCGTTAACCTTCATTTTATAGATTCTACCTAGAGATAGGATTGGACTACTTGTACCCTTTCGGGTGTGCTTAATCTTCTAATTGTGATTGGGGATAATTCAATTAGGAAGTCGTTTTACTCTTCGGAAGAAGCTAATTAAGGATTATTATCCGTGGCTAATTAACATAAACTCGCTCATATTTGTAATATCGCGAAATACATTGGACCGTTACTTGCGTGTAATTCCCGATGCTTTCATACTTGTAGCCATTGATCATTTTAATTGCTTTCTAGGTTACTTTATATTTCCACATTTTAGATATAAAAATAATTTCAACCCAAAACTTCTTAGTGTTTTGCACTGCGTGATTAGCGAAAACTTTCTTACACTCCTAATCGCCTACACATTGTTCTCTGTGGGATTCGACCCCGACTCATAGTTGGGTAATTATATTGCTGCAACCGTATCTATTGCTTTTTAGTGGTGGATTAGGACGTCACCAGAATTTGTGTCGTTGCCGGGGAACAATTTGGCGTAATTTAGGTTGTTTCATAAGTAAGCGAAAGTGCTTTGATCCAAACATGTGAATATTTATGTAATTATTTTTCTTACCTTGGGTCGATATTTCTTGTTAGTTTTTTGTTTATATTCTTATTCTTTAAAAATGGCATCATATAATGAAAATTGGTCGGATGGTAGTTGTTCATATTTTGACGACCCGTGCCCTTATTGTGTAGGACCACACTCGTTGCAAAATTGCTTAAATTCTCCCGGGGGTAGATTGTTCACACAATCTCAACTCCATTGATGGAGTGTTTGTGATAGGTGTGGTTTCAAAAATGGTCATTAGGATTATTGTGCATATTCGACCTTCCATCCCCAAGCCCCCACTCTGATGAGTTTGCTTTTTGTGATGAGAACTATAGGGCTAGGGAAATGGATAAAAGTGAGCATAGCCAAAATGGACAGTTCAAGCTCCTGTTAGAGTATCTACTTGAAGAAGGAAACAAGGAGCAAAATGCCTTGGAACATCTTTTGGAGACTAGTCTCCAAAGTGATTTAGCACTCCAATGATTGCACTCACAAATGGAGGAAATGATCGAAGCCTCATGGGTTCAAAGAGACTTGGAAGTGAATAAAAACAAAAATCCTTCCTTGGAGATTGAAACAGAAAACCTTTTCTTGGCACTTGATCATTACTAAGAGGAACTCCCAAATGCTCAAAATGAGAAAATAATACTCATGTTGAAGGCCATTCTTTAAAATGAGGAGAAGCACAACTTTGTACTCGAGGACTTGAAACAAGGCTTGAATTACAATGATGAACATGTCCGCACTTTGGAAAATCAAATGCAAAGTTTGATTGGTGATCACTATGCCCAACAACTTGAGTGTGTGGAAGAGAGCCAAGAAGAGTCAAATTCCGAGGAAGAAATCGAGCTTTACTTTGCGGAATCGAGAATTGAACATCCGCCAACCGACCCAGTGAGTGTTATTGATGCCAAGAAAAAAATTGAAATTAGAGTCATCCGGTGAAAATGCAAAATCGTTTGAAATTGACTCTAGTACGGGGGGAGCAGAAGATGTCAAAATCCAAGAAAAATTGCAAAGTGAAGGCTTGAAGTCACATTCCAAGAATTTTTCAACGTTGGAATTGTGTGGTGCCATGGAAGTCGAACTACACGGATCAATGAAGGATTGCGAGGAGGAAAAACTCATGACATACATTTTACAGTTTCAGAAAACAAGAAATCAAAATGACATTCCTCACTTGAAAGCCAAGAAGTGCAAAATGAAGATTTTAAGCATTGGCTCAATCATCAACTTACCACCCCCCTTCGCTCGTGGTCACAAGCTTGATTCCAAGCTCGGTGCCCAATTCATATCATCCAAGTGGCGAAATAAGTGGTAATGTTAATTGAATCGTGCCACGGCGTTAAATGCGGCGCTTGGTGGGAGGGAACCCATCATTTTTTCAAAAGTTTTCATCATTTTGGAAATTTTATTTTTTAGAATAGCTTAGAATATTATTTTTGACTAATCTGCCAAGTTTCAAATTTTTTGGAGTTGATTTGAGCAGGTCGGGATTACCCGGATGGCAAAATCCAGTAGTTGCCAGAAATCTGCCAGTGCAACAGAAAAATGCTCTATGCGATTGCAATTGGACTATGCAATCTCATAGAAGCAAGGCCAGTCTCCTCTATGTGTTTGGGAATTTTGACCAGTCAACCAAATAATTACACTATATCACTATAGTGTTATGCGATCAGGTAATTTTAAAGGCCAAAACATCTTCGGAAAAGTTACAACACTCACTTTTTTACTCAAAAAAATGAATTCCCTTCTGCCAAGACCCCAAAAAATTTGAATCTTCACCTCTTCAACTCTCTTAGTGATTTTTAATCCTCACTCTCAAGGTATGTCATCATTAAACTCTACTCCTTTCAAATTGTATTCTTGGTGTTCTTAAGGTACAAAATTAACTTGTGTTTCTTCTTCTTTCTCTCAACTTCATGTTTAGAGTTACAATGTTAGATTCTTTGGTTAAAAATAACTTGAATGTGTGTTTGCTTGCTGGGTATTGTTGGTTGAGAGAGTGTGGGTTAAATTGTTGAAAATTGTGGGTGAAAATCTGTGCGAAATTCGTTCAAAATGGACATGGAAAATTGATGACCTTAAGGTGTTTGTAATAATGTCCAAATAAAAATAAAGTTCTTGGCAGAATGAAATTGCACTATGCGATCGCATAGGTTCAGTGCGATCGCATAGCACTGAAAACTGTAACCTGAAAAATAATCTATGCAATCGCAACAGTGCAATGTGATCGCATAGCACTGGAATCCTGAAGTTCAAAATTGCTCTATGCGGTTGCAATAGAGCAATGCTATCGTGTAGCATTGTGCCCAGCAGTGAAAAAATAGTAGCTTTGGAGATTTTTGCCCAAGCACTTTCTGAATTTTTTCTTTAGCGTAATTGCATCATAATAATGTGTATAAAGTAATCGTTCATGCATTCAACATTTGGATACAATTTGTAGTTACTTTGTGCACAAAATTTCCTCGCAAATGTTGAAAATGTGCAAGGATTTTTCTTCATAGCTCCAGAAGAAGAGTGTTTTGATGCAACGAGATTCATGGCAGCTGAGTGTGAAAGGAACTACGAACAAGCTCATGTCCATGAACATTATCAAAGCGCGGGGCATCCGTTTGGACACTATTGAAGACAAATTGCCAGAGATCTTTCAAAGACTTAACAACAATGGATGGATATGCTTTGCTTCTGATCCAGTCAGGGCGAACTACACAATAGTTCACAAATTTTATGCCAATGCCTTGAGAACTAACTTTTGGGGGGAGGTATTCACTATTGTTTGAGGCAAGCGGGTTAATTTTTGCCCCGAAGTGATAAATGCACAATATGGGCTTCCAAATATTGATGATCAGTTGTACCGAGCTATTGGAAGAGGGAGGGGAACAAAATGGTTGTTAGACAAACTTCACAATGGGGTGCAACTGACTTGGCTATCCATTATCTGTGCAAGGGTTGTGCCATCAAGAAACGAGACTGAGGTGACGCCTGAAAAGGCATTGATGATTGCTGCTATTTTGGATGGCTTGCTTGTAAATGTGGGCCAGCACATTGTGAATTAAATAGAGGAGGCTTGCAAAGGAAGGACTAGAAGCTTATTCTTCCCTTCACTGACCACTCAATTGTACTACGTTGCTGATGTGCCTATAGATCCCAATGGTGTTGAGAAGGACCCTGCCATAGCAATTTATCCATTGTTTCGTCGAAGGGCATCTAGCAAGAAGAGGAAGCGAAGGATTGATGTGCTATCTCCTTTTTTGGGCTGTTTGACAGTTCGGCCGAGGAATCTGGAGGATACCCCACAGCTACAGCAGGATCTCATGACCCATTACATGACCCCATGGGACCACTCCAACCAGGCCTTCACACCATGTGCCACATCTCTCATCAGATATATGGTGTTGACACCCACATTCAGCAGCTTTTTGCAGGTCTTCCCAAAGGTCCATATGGTGAGGGCACTTCGACTAGGTCGGGTTCATCGAGCAAAACGATACCGACCTTGGATGATGTATTGCAAGAGCAAAAGGTAATCAAGACCAAGTTGGAAGACTTGTGTAGGAGACAAAGAAAGATTGAAATACGACTGGTGAAATTCTAAGAGCACGAGAAGAATAAGAGCAAATTCCTGTCGAAGATGAAGCACAAGCTAAGCTAATTATGTGGTTCACAAGATTATTCTTCTGATGATGATGGAGATGCAGAGCTAAAGTTTCCCAGTACATCCGACTCCGAGTGATGCAGTATTCAGGGAGCACTTTCCACCATTTTTCTCTATTATGTTTTGTTGCCTAGGGGACATTGCAACATCGTTAGTTGGGGGTGGCTTCTTGTATAACTGTTGTTTTGGCAGATTAGTACTTCGACTGTTTTTTTGTTATTAGTCTATTTCTATATCATGTGTTATATTAGTATGTTGATATTAGTATGTTTAGTAATTGATGTTTATTAGATTCTTAGTCTTTATTTATTTTAGTATACTTTTTATTAGTGGCGATATCCTTAGTTTTCTTTATACCATGGTTCTTTTTCCAAGGATACCAATTTTTCTTCTTGAACCGGGTAATTGTAAAAAAAAGTTTATTGACTTTTCCCGATGATGGATGGATTGACAACTTTCTTAAGGGAATTATTCTTGTAGTTAGAATTGGTTTTTGTACTTTAGGAAAAATAAATGGTTTGAGTTGGGATTTGTGTCCATTGGTCAAGTTGTGGCTTGCTTGGTACCAACATGAGTTAAACCTCGACATATGAATTGTAGGTTGTTGAAAAAGAAAAAAAAATTGAAGTAGAAATGTCATGATTTTTAGACTCAACTTTTGGCTCTTTGATTCACAAATTAGTGTCATATGCTATATGCAACCTCTTTGAGTCATTGGTTTCAATTGGTTTTTGGATTGGTATTCAACTTGACTTTTCATGTGCCATGTGTGGTGTGTTATTCGCCAGTTCTTTTGCATTACTTGTAGGGTATAACTTGCCGGGAATGTGCTTCAAGACGAAATCATAGATTAACTTGGTTTGAAAAATGATATTAGGCCTTCCTTGGACCTCTAGTATGCCTAAAAACTCCTATCCTTACATATTTTCCCTAGTCAACCCATTTTGAGCCTTTAACCTTATTCTTTGGAAACTATATTACAAGCTTAATTCTTTTATTCTTAATTCATATACGTTTTTGCACCCTACCTCCCGAAGTACTTTTAAAGTGCAAACATAGGCTAAAATCCTAAGTTTGGGCTGGGATGGTTGGAAGACTTGTGGTATGGAAACTGTTGAAAGGGTGGAAGGTAGAATAAATAAGAAGTGATAAAAAGTTGACACAAAAATAAAGAAAGAAAATAAATAAAGTGGCAAAACATTGTGAATAAAGGGAAGACTAGGTGTGAAAGAAAAAATGTAAAAAAAAAAGGAGGAAAAATGTGTTTGAAGGAAGTGGACTTTAATTGTAAATTGTGTAGTTTTTGGGGATGTTTTGAGTCACTTTATCCAAAATTGTACCATACCTTATCCAAAAGCCTAAACTACAACCCTTAAGTCCTTATTGATTTTGAACCAATTTGTCTACATTAGTGGAGGAATACATGAAGGGCAAGCCTATGGTATTACGTGTATGCATTTGAACATCTTTTTTAGAGAGAGTTAATTCTTTCCATTTGATATCCCATTGTTGTTTTTAATTAAGATTTATGAGTGTGGGATCATCTCTGAAAAGTGAGGGCACATGAAGTTTGAGTTGTGAATTTAATCCCATTTTCAATTGGAAAGAATGACCAATGAAAGTTGATTGTGATGGAGAGGCAAATTTTGAAGCTTTAGTGTCATGACTTGATTGCTACTTTGATTTGCATTAGTGTGTGAGAACTTGAAGTATAATTAAAGTCATGTGAAGTGCTTGATAATTCATATTCTTTGGAGTAATTGTTCATACCAATTAAAGTCATGCAATATTACTCAAAGTAGACTTTCTTTTTGGCTTGGGATGATGTAGATATATTTTTGAGTAGCCACTTGGGAAGAGATTTTGTTGCTTTCATTGCTTGTGGACAAGCAATAGTTCAAGTTTAGGGGTGTCATAAGTTGGTATTTTACCGTGTTATCTTGCATTTAAACCTATACTTTTGCTATGTTTGAGTGATAAAATCTTGAAATTAATGTCATTTACTTCTATTCTATAGGGAGAATGTGACTTAGAAGTAATGGTAAAGAAACCAAGTGAAAACAAGCCAAATTGGACCTTAAATGGACAAAGTGCAACTGCCCAGTTATTTACACTATGCGATCGCAATCAATTCTATGTGATCGCATAGAACCAGAAACAAAAGCTATGGGAAGCAATGCCCCTGTGCGAACGCTCAAAAGAAAAGAGGGTCTAGTCATCTGATGGTCAACAAGCCTATGAGAACGCATCACCTAATATGAGATCGCATAAGTTCATAAACTACCTCTTTGCTATCGTAATGGACTTTGTGCGATCGCATAGAGTGTTTTCTGGTTAGTTCTGGGCAAAATTGGAATTTCACGTTTGTAATCCCCAAATTATTTTTATGGTCATCCAAACAGACTTTTGGAACATCTTTGGCTTATTTTCATTTTGCATGGACTAGAAAAAAAGTTTGAACCTAGGGTTTTGCACAAACACACTTGGGTTTTGAAGATTAAAGCTTGTGGTTAAGGTTTTCTTACCCATTTATATTGATTTCTTCATTTCCTTGCTTTGTATTGTTTATCTAAGTGTGTAGTATTTTATCCAACACTTAAGTCTTGTATATGAGAATATTCATAATTAAAGTGTGGATTTTATACCTTGTTGTGCTTATGTATTGAATAATTTTTATATATTTATAAAGTTAGTTGTTGTTTCATTAAATGTTCTTGTTCTTTAATGTTTCCAAAGGGATTAGCTAACCCTAGGACTCGCCCATTAACTCCGAATTAATTTTGGGAAAAATAGATCGGCACTGTGCGATTAGCGATAATTTTCTTACACTCCTATTTGCCTACACATTGTTCTCTGTGGGATTCGACCCCGACTCATAGTTGGGTAATTATATTGCTGCGACCGTATCTATGATTTTCAGCGGTGGATTTGGACGTTACCAGAATACACCTCCCTAAGCACTTTTAAAACATACACTTTAACATTCCAAACCCCACACTTGTGTCAAACCATAACTCTATGTTCATATCAATATACATTAACTCCTAAATTATTTAAGCAAAATTATAATAAGAGTTACCACTATCAAGGCATATTTTTCATCACAACAATATTATAATTTTTTTGTTCCATTCTCCGTTGAAGTAGCTCTTAATTTTTTAAAACAGTGCACATTCTTCACTATTTCAGTAGTTCCACTCAAAAGCCAAACCAACACCCCACACTTCAAATTTTACAGTGTTCATAATAATTTCAAGTGCTTACAAGAGGTACAAAGGTTCAATTAGGAGGTCAATTAAAAAAAAATAGGAAAGGCTTTTAATGTGGTTGCCAAAGAAACGGGATTACATGCTCAAAGGAGTTAATTACAATACATAGAAATTCGGTCGATAATAGCATATATCTGGCTCAACAAAGAAATGCCTATTTCACTTCCAAGACCGAATAAAACTAGTAGTTTCCTTTGCAAACACACAAGGAAGTTGTAGACATCAAATGCAATACATAAAATCATACAAACCTCGTACACACATGGCACATAACTCACTCAGTATCGGACTATCAAGACACTCTAGTCAAAGCAGTTAAGGAAATTAAAGATCATACAAATTAAGATACTTATACAAGAGTCAAAAACTGAGCCTAAGTGTCACAACTAAAGCACTTACCATTTTCAAAGCATAACAAAGTCAAGAGATATTGTTGCAGTACAAATCGTAGCACAAGTTTTCCTACATCTAACAAAATAAAAACTAATTACACCAGATTCCAACAAAACCCTTAAAAAAGAACCGCGGCAGAAAGAAAATCCAAGATGGGCTATTACACTACTTACAAAAGAAAATCTTTTTGTTCTTTTTCTTTCGACGTTAATCCCTCAAGAAAGCCATCGATATGATATCCATCGTCGAGAAAAGTCGAAAAATCTAAAAATTTTATGGTTTTTCAAATTTTTTCTACTACTCAAACTAACAGATGCAAAAATAATCAAACTGACTAAAGAAAAACAAAGACTAATATACATACAACTTACAAATACCTCCCCCCCCCCACACCCTGCACTTTAAGTTATGGAAAGTCTTCATGTCACACAATTAAAAAGCATAAGGTAAAGGAAGCTTCCCTGAATCTCTAGTTGGTGGTCTGAATCAAAGTCAGGATCCATTCTAGTTGGAATGAAATCTAAAATTTTTATAGTTTTTCAAATTTTTATGGTCTGAATCAAAGCCAGGATACATTTCAGTTGCACGATGAATGTAGTAACTAGTGTGAAAAATGATAAGCCTCCTATAAGTGTTGAGTGGAAGGCGAAGGGCATGAAAGAGAAGGTTGTAGTTATTGAGAGAGAAAAGTGTGGGGTGTACCCCAAGGAGCCTGAGAACAAGCTGTCTGTGTAGATGCGTGCACACCTCGGCACTTATAAAAGGGGGTTGCACCATCAGCATGACATCACTACGGGAGACCGAGAAGTGGGGTGTCAAAAATATTTTTATCATTTCCCTCCAAGAAATGCAGAGACTATCTGTGTGTGGTTAAATCTAGGAGTCCGATTTCTCCCTAACAAATTGTTTCGGAGGGTGATCCCGGAGGCCCAGGATCCCGAGCCATCTACTTCCCTCAAGATCTGTTGATTCACTGCCAAGTATAATTCCGACCGAGGTTCCGACAAATGCAGGAATCACCCGATGAATACAGCAAGTGTCGATCAGGTCTGTTTGAGCAGGTCAAACATCGGCCAACGCGTACGTCATAAGGCTAACCAGTTGTCCCATTCCATTTACTCTATCATGCAACTTATCTAGTACTAAGTTTGGGCTCCACCCTTCCTACAAAAGGGGACTCCCTTACACCCTGTAAAAGAGATCTCCAACTATTCTACTCAAGAGCAATAATATCTCTCTCTCTCTCTCTCTCTCTCTCTCTCTCTTCTTACTAACTTACTTTCTCTCTTTGTTTTGAGGCCACTTTAGCATTTATCGCTTTATCACTTGTTCTTCACCTATTACTTGGCACTGGCCATAAAGAGCCTTGTTTAATTCTTATCTTATCTATTATCCCATCCCTTATTACACCCGATAGCTCGAGCTCGACCCAGACGTCGACCCCTAGGCCTCTTATCACCAATCTTATACCCGGGCAGCAGGTTTCTCAGTTCGTTCAACTCCCAATTTTATCATGTCTCCCCTTGGTAAAACAAGCGCGGTTAGTATGCCTTTAGATTTGGTTATCGCCCCATTTTTAGCTTGCGTTTCATCATTAAATTACATATTCTTGGCATCAACTGCTCTAAACAACTAGCTCGAGAATAAATTACGTATTATTAGAATACCATTTATAAATTTAATTGTTTTTACCAGTTTTATTGTAAATAGATTACCGCCCACCGTGGGGAAAAAAATAATAGTGATTATTTTCTTGCTGGATTATTGCACTAACGCAAGTTATCTTTCACACTTTTCTTGTCCAAGATCTCTTAATTTCAGGTCAAAATGTCTTTCTCAATGAATAGAGTCGAGAAAGACACCCTCAAACACCACAGGCGAAACAGCGTGGTTGTCCAAGCCGCTAGTGCGCCACCATAGAAACTTGATAACACGCATGGATCGATTCTAGCAGATGCAAATTCGCAGGATGCCCAACAAGTCAACGAAATGTTTCACACCGATAGGAGCATACGACACAATGACTGACAGAAAGCTCAAAACCCTTGGCCCGTGAATAATAGGAAATTAGTCTTCATGTTATTTTTGAAATATTGCATGCACAACAGTTGGCCATTGCTTAGTCACAAAGCCATACGAAGACTCTAACCACACCAACACCGGAGATGGTTTCCTCCACCAAGCAAGTACTCAAAATATCTTCTTGGCCGACCCTTCCATAGTAAAGATGCTCGAGGACCTCACCAGAAGGATCGAATCGGGTGAGTTGAATTTGGAAACTGAAAATAAGTTGAATTTTTTGTGTGACTCATATGCATACTGTGGACTGAGCATGGGTCAGGTTGCACGCCGCAGCAGTGATATATTGATATTGCACATGGGCTGAAGGAGCCCCTCCGGAGTCTGTACAGACCCCAAGTGAGCGGCATCGACGTTAAACGGATTGGGCTGCACGCCGCAACGTATTCATGTGCATTGCATTGCATCTTTATCTGGTACTTGACTGTCATATAGTTAATGCTTTGTTGTTAGTTCGTAGCTAAGGCATAGGATTGTTAGTTCTAGCTTTGCTTTGTGGCATTTTGTGAATTTCTTTATTTCAATCAATATATACTTATTGCTCACTAAGTTGGTAGTACTTACCCATACTCCCTACACCTTGTGTTCAGATTCAGGTACACCGGAGTCTTAGCGGACACTCGTAGTCTCCGGAGATATTTCAAGAGTCGTTGAGGTAGCTGCATGGCGCTCGGAGGACCTGGCTGCTCTTTAGTTTTTCTAGTTTACTATTATTACATATATTTCGGATTTTATTTCCATTCAAATAGTATTATCCAGGTTTGTTTAGAGACTCTAGACTCGTGACCCCAGATCTTATAGGTGTGTTATCGGGTTTTATGTCCTTATCTATATTATAGTATTAATTGTTCTTGGATTATTATATTTGTCAAAATCTTGGTTTGAGACCTAAATGTTAAGGCAAAGCGATTGTTGGTTAGGCTTACCTAGCTTTAGGTCTGGGTGCCATCACGACCGGGTCTGGGTCATTACAGGCTCGAGGCCACTTTGGCATTTATTGCTTTATCACTTGTTCTTAACATATTACTTGGCACTGGCCATAAAGAGCCTTGTTTAAATCTTATCTTAACTATTATCACATCCCCTACAACCTCCGATAGATTGAGCTCAGCCGAGACGTCAACCCCGAGGCCCCTCATCGTCCAATCCTACACTCGTGCAGCAGGTTTCTCAGTCTATTCAACTCACCATTTTAGCTTGTATCCCCTTGGTAAAACAAGCCCAGACAGTAAGCCTTTAGGTTTGGTTATCGCCCCGTTTTAGCTTGCATTTAATCATTAAATTTCATGTTCTCAGCATCAACTGCTCTTAATGGCTAGCTCAAGAATAGATCACGTATTTTTAGAATTTCATTTATAAATTTGATTCTTATTACCATTTTTAGGGCGAGCAAACACTCAAACAAAAAAACAGAAAAATACAAACAAAGACAAAAAAATTCCGGAATTAGTGCTACAAATAATTTCAAACACTATTGATTTCCAATTCCCGGTAACGACACCAAAATTTTACGTGCTTAAAACACACACTAAAATATGCTTGATAGTCGAATATAGTAATTATAATATCATGTCAACAGTGATTGGAGTTAAACAACGATTATCGCAAATTGTAGCTACATTTCTATACAAGACGATCAACAGTGAAAATTATGTGATTTAAACTAAATTATCTAAGTGTCCAAAAATATACTAACGACAAACAACGCAAGTAGTAAGCAAACGAAGATATCAGTGAGAGAAAATAGGGATTGATTTGATAGGTGTAAGATACATGTTGGGAATTAACTCTAGTTGATTCGCTGCTAAGGTTCTAGTGGGTTTCTCTAATTCACTCAATTAAAGCCAATCGTTCAACAGAAATTCTTCTCTCGATTAAGTCTCTACCCCGCGATATAAACTAAGTTATGCTCGGTGAAAATATGCAAGAATTCAAAGTGGAATAGTCTTTAGGAGAACCTCTTTCAATTATCCTCCGAACTAGGTCTAAATAAAAATTGAACTAGCCTCATTCAATTACTGATAAGAACTAACGAATTCAACCAACAACATAGAGCAAAACATCACAAATTATGACTCTTTTGATTACATAAACACGTGAATATATACACAATAATAAAAATACCCTTAATGATTAAATAAATAAATCTAGAGTTAATGTCCACAAAACAACTCTCAAAACACCAAATCCACCGATTCCTAAGGAAGAATTATTCCATGGATATGGAGAAATTCATCACAATTAAGTTTAAGTTAGAGAAAAACAAAAAGCAACACAAACCCTTGTCTTGAGTGAGAATCAATGGTAAAATCCTTGTTCTCTTTCTTCTCCTTTGATTCCTTATATCTAAATTATGTAAAAAGTGCATAAAATATCAATTTTCCATCTATATATACCAAATAGATCAGGCCCAAATGAAAGGACCTTCTCCTACGCGAAATAGGACACTTTTCCAGCATTGGACGTGCGCGGCTGGAAGTGTGCCCGCGCAATTGTACGAGCACTTTTCACATTGTTCTGCCTTATATGCGCGCCCAATGCGCTGCCAGTGTGCTTTGCTGCACTTTTCACCATGTTTTTAGGGATATTGGGAAAGCATAAAACATGAAAGCTGTAGACCTTTTAAATATCTTTATAATGATGTATTGTGAATCCCAAATAGATAGCTGAGTGAAACACCCAAACATAAAAATAGAAAAATATAAACAAAGACAAAAAAATTCCTGAATTAGCGCTACAAATAATTTCAAACACTATTGATTGCCAATCCGCAGTAACGACACCAAAATTTGATGCGCTTAAACACACACTAAAATATGCTTGCTAGTCGAATATAGTAACTATAATATCGTGTCAATAGTAATTGGAGTTAAACAATGATTATCGTAGTTTGTAGCTACATTACTATCCAAGACCATCAACAGTGAAAATTATGTGATTTAGTTTAAATCATCTAAGAGTCTAGAAATATACTAACGACAAACAACGCAAGTAGTAAGCAAAGGAAGATATCAATGAGCGAAAATAGGATTTGATTTGATAGGTGTAAGATACATGTTCGGAATTAACTCTAGTTGATTCGCTTCTAAGGTTCTAGTGGGTTTCACAAATTCACTCAATTAAAGCCAATCATTCAACAAAAATTCTTCTCTCAATTAAGTATCAACCCCGCCATATATACTAAGTTAAGCTCGGTGAAAATATGCAAGAATTCAAAGTGGAATAGTCTTTAGGAGAACCTCTTTCAATTATCCTCTGAACTAGGTCTAAACAATAATTCAACTAGCCTCTTTCGAGTACTAAGAAGAACTTACGTATTCAACCAACAAGATAGAGAAAAACGTCACAAATTATGACACTTTTGATTACATAAACATATGAATATATACACAATATAAAAATACCCTAAATGATTAAATATATAAATCTAGAGTTAATATCCACAAAACAATTCTCAAAACACCGAATCCACCGATTCCTAATGAAGAATTACTCTATGGATATGGAGAAATTCATCACAATTAAGATTAAGTTAGAGAAAAACATAAAGCAACACAAACCCTTGTCTTGAGTGAGAATGAATGGTAAAATTCTTGTTCTCTTTCTTCTCCTTGGCTTCCTTATGTCTAAATTATGTCAAAAGTCCATAAAATATCAATTTTACAGGTATATACATAATAGGTCAGGCCTAAATGAAAGGACCTTCTCCTACGCGAAATAGGACACTTCTCCAGCCTTGGACGTGCGCGGCTGGAAGTGTGCCCGCGCACTTGGACGAGCACTTTTCACATTGTTCTGCCCAATATGCACGCCCAATGCGCTGCCAGTGTGCTTTGCTGCACTTTTGACCATGTTTTTTTGGGATTTTTGGAAAGCATAAAACATGAAAGATATAGACCTTTTAATTATCTTTATAATGATGTATTGTGAATCCCAAATAGATATCTGAGTGAAACACCCACACATAAAAACAGAAAAATACAAACAAAGAAAAAAAATCCCTGAATTAGCGCTACAAATAATTTCAAACACTATCGATTGCCAATCCCCAGTAATGACATCAAAATTTTACGCACTTATAACACACACTAAAATATTCTTGCTAGTCGAATATAGTAATTATAATATCGTGTCAATAGTGATTGGAGTTCAACAACGATTATCGTAGTTTGTAGCTACATTACTATCCAAGACAATCAACAGTGAAAATTATGTGAAATAAACTAAATTATCTAAGAATCTAGAAATATACTAACGACAAATAACGCAAGTAGTAAGCAAAGGAAGATATCAATGAGAGAAAATAGGGATTGATTTTATAGGTGTAAGATACATGTTGGGAATTAACTCTAGTTGATTCGCTTCTAAGGTTCTAGCGGGTTTCTCAAATTCACTCAATTAAAGCCAATCGCTCAACAGAAAATCTTCTCTCGATTAAGTCTCAACCCCGCGATATAAAATAAGTTATGCTCGGTGAAAATATGAAAGAATTCAATGTGGAATAGTCTTTATGAGAACCTCTTTCAATTATCCTCCGAACTAGGTCTAAACAATAATTCAACTAGCCTCATTCAATTACTAATAAGAACTTACGAATTCAACCAACAAGATAGAGCAAAACATCACAAATGACTCTTTTGATTACATAAACATGTGAATATATACACAATAATAAAAATACCCTAATTGATTAAATATATAAATATAGAGTTAATATCCACAAAACAATTCTCAAAACACCAAATCCACCGATTCCAAAGGAAGAATTATTCCATGCATATGGAGAAATTCATCACAATTAAGTTTATGTTTGTGAAAAACATAAAGCAACCCAAACCCTTGTCTTGAGTGAGAATGAATGGTAAAATGCTTGTTCTCTTTCTTCTCCTTAGCTTCCTTATGTCTAAATTATGTCAAAAGGCCATAAAATATCAATTTTCCATGTATATATACCAAATAGGTCAGGCCCAAATGAAAGGACCTTCTCCTACGCGAAATAGGACACTTTTCCAGCGTTGGGCGTCCTTGGATGGAAGTGTGACCGCACTCTTGGACGAGCACTTTTCACATTGTTCTGCCCTATTTGTGCGCCCAATGCGCTTCCAGTGTGTGTTGCTGCACTTTTCACCATGCTTTTTTGGGATTTTGGGAAAGCATAAAACATGAAAGTTGTAGACCTTTTAAATATCTTTATTATGATGTATTGTGAATCCCAAATAGATATCTGAGTGAAACAGCCAAACATAAAAATAGAAAAATACAAACAATGACAAAAGAAATTCCTGAATTAGCGCTACACATAATTTCAAACACTATTGATTGTCCATCCCCAGTAATGACACTAATAGTTTACGCGCTTAAAACACACACTAAAATATGCTTGCTAGTCGAATATAGTAATTATAATATCGTGTCAACAGTTATTGGAGTTAAACAACGATTATCGTAGTTTGTTGCTACATTACTATCAAAGACGATCAACAGTGAAAATTATGTGATTCAAACTAAATTATCTAAGAGTCTAGACAAACAACGCAAGTAGTAAGCAAAGGAAGATATCAATGAGAGAAAATAAGGATTGATTTGATAGGTGTAAGATACATGTTGGGAATTAACTCTAGTTGATTTGCTTCTAAGGTTCTAGTGGGTTTCTCAAATTCATTCAATTAAAGCCAATCGTTCAACAGAAATTCTTCTCTCGATTAAGTCTCAACCCCCCGATATAAACTAAGTTAAGCTCAGTGAAAATATGCAAGAATTCAAAGGGGAATAGTCACTAGGAGAGCCTGTTTCAATTATCCTCCGAACTAGGTCTAAACAATAATTCAACTAGCCTCTTTCGATTACTAATAAGAACTAACAAATTCAACAAACAAGATAGAGCAAACCATCACAAATTATGACTGTTTTGATTACATAAACATTTGAATATATACACAATAATAAAAATACCCTAAATGATTAAATATATAAATATAGAGTTAATATCCACAAAACAATTCTCAAAACACCAAATCCACCGAATCCAAAGGAAGAATTATTCCATGCATATGGAGAAATTCATCACAACTAAGTTTATGTTTGTGAAAAACATAAAGCAACCCGAACCCTTGTCTTGAGTGAGAATGAATGGTAAAATGCTTGTTCTCTTTTAAATGGTAAAATTTTCCATGGGAAAGCATAAAACATGAAAGCTATATACCTTTTAAATATCTTTATAATGATGTATTGTGAATCCCAAATAGATATCTGAGTGAAACACCCAAACATAAAAACAGAAAAATACAAAAAAAGACAAAAAAAATTCCTGAATTAGCGCTACAAATAATTTCAAACACTATTGATTGCCAATCCCCAGTAATGACATCAAAATTTTATGCGCTTAAAATACACACTAAAATATGCTTGCTAGTCGAATATAGTAATTATAATATCGTGTCAATAGTGATTGGAGTTACACAACGATTATCGTAGTTTGTAGCTGCATTACTATCCAAGACGATCAACAGTGAAAATTATGTGATTTAAACTAAATTCTCTAAGAGTCTAGAAATATACTAAAGAGAAACAACGCAAGTAGTAAGCAAATGAAGATGTCAATGAGAGAAAATAGGGATTGATTTGATAGGTGTAAGGTACATGTTCGGAATTAACTCTAGTTGATTCGCTTCTAAGGTTCTAGTGGGTTTCTCAAATTCACTAAATTAAAGCCCATCGTTCAACATAAATTCTTCTCTTAGTTAAGTCTCAACCCCGTGATGTAAAATAAGTTATGCTCGGTGAAAATATGCAAGAATTCAAAGTGGAATAGTCTTTAGGAGAACCTCTTTCAATTATCCTCCGAACTAGGTCTAAACAATAATTCAACTAGCCTCATTCGACTACTAATAAGAACAAACGAATTCAACCAACAAGATAGAGCAAAACATCACAAATTATGACTGTTTTGATTACATAAACATGTGAATATATACTCAATAATAAAAACACCCTAAATGAATAAATATATAAATCTAGAGTTAATATCCACAAAACAATTCTCAAAACACCAAATCCACCGATTCCAAAGGAAGAATTATTCCATGCATATGGAGAAATTCATCACAATTAAGTTTATGTTTGTGAAAAACATAAAGCAACCCAAACCCTTGTCTTGAGTGAGAATGAATGGTAAAATCCTTGTTCTCTTTCTTATACTTAGCTTCCTTATGTCTAAATTATGTCAAAAGTCCATAAAATATCAATTTTCCATGTATATATACCTAATAGGTCAGACCCAAATGAAAGGACCTTCTCCTACGCGAATAGGACACTTTTCCAGTGTTGGGCGTGCGCGGCTGCAAGTGTGCCTGCGCACTTGGACAAGCACTTTTCACATTGATCTGCCTACATGCGCGCCTAATGCGCTGCCAGTGTGCGTTGCTGCACATAAAACATGAAAGATATAGACCTTTTCAATATCTTTATAATGATGTATTGTGAATCCCAAATAGATATCTGAGTGAAACACCCACACATAAAAACAGAAAAATACAAACAAAGACAAAAAAATTCCTGAATTAGCACTACAAATAATTTCAAACACTATCGATTGCCAATCCCCAGTAATGACATCAAAATTTTACGCACTTATAACACACACTAAAATATGCTTGCTAGTCGAATATAGTAATTATTATATCGTGTCAATAGTGATTGGAGTTCAACAACGATTATCGTAGTTTGTAGCTACATTACTATCCATGACAATCAACAGTGAAAATTATGTGATTTAAACTAAATTATCTAAGAATCTAGAAATATACTAACAACAAATAACGCAAGTAGTAAGCAAAAGAAGATATCAATGAGAGAAAATAGGGATTGATTTGATAGGTCTAAGATACATGTTGGGAATTAACTCTAGTTGATTCGCTTCTAAGGTTCAAGCGGGTTTCTCAAATTCACTCAATTAAAGCCAATCGTTCAACAGAAAATCTTCTCTCGATTCAGTCTCAACCCCGCGATATAAAATAAGTTATGCTCGGTGAAAATAAGAAAGAATTCAAAGTGGAATAGTCTTTATGAGAACCTCTTTCAATTATCCTCCGAACTAGGTCTAAACAATAATTCAACTAGCCTCATTCGATTACTAATAAGAACTAACGAATTCAACCAACAAGATAGAGCAAAACATCACAAATGACTCTTTTGATTACATAAACATGTGAATATATACACAATAATAAAATACCCTAAATGATTAAATATATAAATCTAGAGTTAATATCCACAAAACAATTCTCAAAACACCAAATCCACCAATTCCAAAGGAAGAATTATTCCATGCATATGGAGAAATTCATCACAAATAAGTTTAAGTTAGAGAAAAACATAAAGCAACCCAAACCTTTGTCTTGAGTGAGAATGAATGGTAAAATCCTTGTTCTCTTTCTTCTACTTAGCTTCCTTATGTCTAAATTATGTCAAAAGTCCGTAAAATATCAATCTTCCATGTATGTATACCAAATAGGTCAGGCCCAAATGAAAGGACCTTCTCCTACACGAAATAGGACACTTTTCCAGCGTTGGGCGTGCGCGGCTGAAAGTGTGCCTGCGCACTTGGACGAGCACTTTTCACATTGTTCTGCCTATATGCGCTGCCAGTGTGCGTTGCTGCACTTTTCACCATGTTGTTTTGGGATTTTGGGAATGCATAATACATGAAAGATATAGACCTTTTAAATATCTTTATAATGATGTATTGTGAATCCCAAATAGATATCTGAATGAAACACCCAAACATAAAAACCGAAAAATACAAACAAAGACAAAAAGATTTCCTGAATTAGCGCAACAAATAATTTCAAACACTATTGATCGCCAATCCCCAGTAACGACACCAAAATTTTACGCTCTTAAAACACACACTAAAATATGCTTGCTAGTCAAATATAGTAATTATAATATCGTGTCAATAGTGATTGGAGTTAAACAACAATTATTGTAGTTTGTAGCTACATTACTATCCAAGACGATCAACAGTGAAAATTATGTGATTTAAACTAAATTATCTAAGAGTCTAGAAATATATTAACGAGAAACAACGCAAGTAGTAAGCAAATGAAGATGTCAATGAGAGAAAATAGGGATTGATTTGATAGGTGTAAGATACATATTGGGAATTCACTCTAGTAGATTCGCTTCTAAGGTTCTAGCGGGTTTCTCAAATTCACTCAATTAAAGCACTTCGTTCAACAGAAAATCTTCTCTCGATTAAGTCTCAACCCCGCGATATAAAATAAGTTATGCTCGGTGAAAATATGAAAGAATTCAAAGTGGAATAGTCTTTATGATAACCTCTTTCAATTATCCTCCGAACTAGGTCTAAACAATAATTCAACTAGCCTCATTCGATTACTAATAAGAACTAACGAATTCAACCAACAAGATAGAGCAAAACATCACAAATTATGACTCTTTTGAATACATAAACTTGTGATTATATACACAATAATAAAAATACCCTAAGTGATTAAATATATAAATCTAGAGTTAATATCCACAAAACAATTCTCAAAACACCAAATCCACCGATTCCAAAGGAAGAATTATTCCATGCATATGGAGAAATTCATCACAATTAAGTTTAAGTTAGAGAAAAACATAAAGCAACCCAAACCCTTGTCTTGACTGAGAATGACTGGTAAATCCTTGTTCTCTTTCTTCTACTTAGCTTCCTTATGTCTAAATTATGTCAAAAGTCCATAAAATATAAATTTTCCATGTATGTATACCGAATAGGTCAGGCTTAAATGAAAGGACCTTCTCCTACGTGAAATAGGACACTTTTCCAGCGTTGGGCGTGCGCGGCTGGAAGTGTGCCCGCGCACTTGGACGAGCATTTTTCACATTGTTCTTCACTATATGATCGCCCAATGCGCTGCCAGTGTGTGTTGCTGCACTTTTCACCATGATTTTTTGGGATTTTGGGAAAGCATAAAACATGAAAGTTGTAGACCTTTTAAATATCTTTATAATGATGTATTGTGAATCCCGAATAGATATCTGAGTTAAACGCCCAAACATAAAAACAGAATAATACAAACAAGGACAAAAAAATTCCTAAATTAGCGCTACAAATAATTTCAAACACTATTGATTGCCAATCCCCAGTAACGACACCAAAATTTTACGCGCTTAAAACACACACTAAAATATACTTGCTAGTCGAATATAGTAATTATAATATCGTGTCGATAGTGATTGGAGTTAAACAACGATTATCATAGTTTGTAGCTACATTTTTATCGAAGGCGATCAACAGCGAAAATTATGTGATTTAAACTAAATTATCTAAGAGTCTAGAAATATACTAACGAGAAACAACGCAAGTAGTAAGCAAATGAAGATGTCAATTAGAGAAAATATGGAATGATTTGATAGGTGTAAGATCCATGTTGGGAATTAACTCTAGTTGATTCGCATCTAAGGTTCTAGCGGGTTTCTCAAATGCACTCAGTTAAAGCCAATCGTTCAACAGAAAATCTTCTCTCGATTAAGTCTCAACCCCGCGATATAAAATAAGTTATGCTCGGTGAAAATATGCAAGAATTCAAAGTGGAATAGTCTTTAGGAGAACCTCTTTCAATTATCCTTCGAACTAGGTCTAAACAATAATTCAACTAGCCTCATTGTATTACTAATAAGAACTAACGAATTCAACCAACAAGATAGAGCAAAAGATCACAAATTATGACTCTTTTGATTACATAAACATGTGAATATATACACAATAATAAAAATACCCTAAATGATTAAATATATAAATCTAGAGTTAATATCCACAAGAAAACTCTCAAAACACCAAATCCACTGATTCCTAAGGAAGAATTATTCCATGGATATGGAGAAATTCATCATAATTAAGTTTAAGTTAGAGAAAAACATAAACCAACCCAAACCCTTGTCTTGAGTGAGAATAAATGGTAAAATCCTTGTTCTCTTTATTCTACTTAGCTTCCTTATGTCTAAATTATGTCAAAAGTCGATGAAATATCAATTTTCCATGTATGTATACCAAATAGGTTAGGCCCAAATGAAAGGACCTTCTCCTACGCGAAATAGGACACTTTTCCAGCGTTGGGCGTGCGCGGCTGGAAGTGTGCCCGCGCACTTGGACGAGCACTTTTCACATTGTTCTGCCCTATATGCGCGCCCAACGCGCTGCCTGTGTGCATTGCTGCACTTTTCACCATGATTTTTTGGGATTTTGGGAAAGCATAAAACATGAAAGTTGTAGACCTTTTAAATATCTTTATAGTGATGTGTTGTGAATCCCAAATAGATATCTGAGTTAAACACCCAAACATAAAAACAGAAAAATACAAACAAAGACAAAAAAATTCCTGAATTAGCGCTACTAATAATTTCAAACACTATTGATTGCCAATCCCCAGTAACGACACCAAAATTTTACGCGCTTAAAACACACACTAAAATATACTTGCTAGTCGAATATAGTAATTATAATATCGTGTCGATAGTGATTGGAGTTAAACAACGATTATCATAGTTTGTAGCTACATTTTTATCCAAGACGATCAACAGCGAAAATTATGTGATTTAAACTAAATTATCTAAGAGTCTAGAAATATACTAACGAGAAACAACGCAAGTAGTAAGCAAATGAAGATGTCAATTAGAGAAAATATGGAATGATTTGATAGGTGTAAGATACATGTTGGGAATTAACTCTAGGTTATTCGCTTTTAAGGTTCTAGTGGGTTTCTCATATTCACTCAATTAAAGCCAATCGTTCAACAGAAATTCTTCTCCCGATTAAGTCTCAACCCCGCGATACAAAATAGTTTTGCTCGGTGAAAATATGTAAGAATTCAAAGTGGAATAGTCTCTAGGAGAGCCTCTTTCAATCATCCTCCGAACTTGGTCTAAACAATAATTCAACTAACCTCTTTCGATTACTAATAAGAACTAACAAATTCAACAAACAAGATAGAGCAAAACATCACAAATTATGACTATTTTGATTACATAAACATGTGAATATATACACAATAATAAAAATACCCTAAATTATTAAATATATAAATCTAGAGTTAATATCCACAAAACAATTCTCAAAACATCAAATCCACCGATTCCAAAGGAAGAATTATTCCATGCATATGGAGAAATTCATCACACTTAAGTTTAAGTTTGTGAAAAACATAAAGCAACCCAAACCCTTGTCTTGGGTGAGAATGAATGGTAAAATCCTTGTTCTCTTTCTTCTTCTTAGCTTCCTTATGTCTAAATTATGTCAAAAGTCAATAAAATATCAATTTTCCATGTATGTATACCAAATAGGTCAGGCCCAAATGAAAGGACCTTCTCCTACGCGAAATAGGACACTTTTCCAGCATTGGGCGTGCGTAGATGGAAGTGTGCCCGCATTCTTGGACGAGCACTTTTCACATTGTTCTTCCCTATATGCACGCCCAATGCGCTACCAGTGTGCGTTGCTGCACTTTTCACCATGTTGTTTTGGGATTTTGGGAAAGCATAAAACATGAAAGATATAGACCTTTTAAATATCTTTATAATGATGTATTGTGAATCCCAAATAGATATCTGAGTGAAACACCAAACATAAAAACAGAAAAATACAAACAAAGACAAAAAAAAATTCCTAAATTAGCGCTACAAATAATTTCAAACACTATTGATTGCCAATCCCCAGTAACGACACCAAAGTTTTACGCGCTTAAAACACACACTAAAATATGCTTGCTAGTCGAATATAGTAATTATAATATCGTGTCAACAGTGATTGGAGTTAAACAACAATTATTGTAGTTTGTAGCTACATTACTATCCAAGACGATCAACGGTGAAAATTATGTGATTCAAACTAAATTATCTAAGAGTCTAGAAATATACTAACAAGAAACAACGCAAGTAGTAAGCAAATGAAGATGTCAATGAGAGAAAATAGGGATCGATTTGATAGGTGTAAGATCCATGTTGGGAATTAACTCTAGTTGATTCGCTTCTAAGGTTCGAGCGGGATTCTCAAATTCACTCAATTAAAGCCAATCGTTCAACAGAAAATCTTCTCTCGATTAAGTCTCAACCCCACGATATAAAATAAGTTATGCTCGGTGAAAATATGCAAGAATTCAAAGTGGAATAGTTTTAAGGAGAACCTCTTTCAATTATCCTCCGAACTAGGTCTAAACAATAATTCAACTAGCCTCATTGGATTACTAATAAGAACTTACGAATTCAACCAACAAGATAGAGCAAAACATCACAAATTATGACTCTTTTGATTACATATACTTGTGATTATATACACAATAATAAAAATACCCTAAATGATTAAATATATAAATCTAGAGTTAATATCCACAAAACAATTCTCAAAACACCAAATCCACCGATTCCAAAGTAAGAATTATTCCATGCATATGGAGAAATTCATCACAATTAAGTTTAAGTTAGAGAAAAACATAAAGCAACCCAAACCCTTGCCTTGAGTGAGAATGACTGGTAAATCCTTGTTCGCTTTCTTCTACTTAGCTTCCTTATGTCTAAATTATGTCAAAAGTCCATAAAATATTAATTTTCCATGTATGTATACCAAATAGGTCAGGCCCAAATGAAAGGACTTCTCCTACGCGAAATAGGACTCTTTTCCAGCGTTGGGCGTGCGGCGCTTGAAGTGTGCCCGCGCACTTGGACGAGCACTTTTCACATTGTTCTGCCCTATATGCGCGCCCAATGCGCTGCCAGTGTGCGATGCTGCACTTTTCACCATGTTTTTTGGGATTTTGGGAAAGCATAAAATATGAAATTTGTAGACCTTTTAAATATCTTTGTAATGATGTATTGTGAATCCCAAATAGATATCTGAGTGAAACATCCAAACATAAAAACAGAAAACTACAAACAAAGACAATAAAAATTCCTGAATTGTCGCTACAAATAATAACAAACACTATTGATTGCCAATCCCCAGTAATGATACCAAAATTTTACGCGCTTAAAAAACACACTAAAATATGCTTGCTAGTCGAATATAGTAATTATAATATCGTGTCAACAGTGATTGGAGTTAAACAACGATTATTGCTGTTTGTAGCTACATTACTATCTAAGACGATCAACAGTGAAAATTATGTGATTTAAACATAATTATCTAAGAGTCTACAAATATACTAACGACAAACAACGCAAGTAGTAAGCAAAGGAAGATATCAATGAGAGAATATAGGGATTGATTTGATAGGTGTAAGATAAATGTTGGGAATTAACTCTAGTTGATTCGCTTCTAAGGTTCTATTGGGTTTCTCAAATTCACTCAATTAAAGCCAATCGTTCAACAAAAATTCTTCTCTCTATTAAGTCTCAACCCCGCTATATAAACTAAGTTAAGCTCGGTGAAAATATGCAAGAATTCAAAGTGGAATAGTCTTTAGGAGAACCTCTTTCAATTATGCTCTGAACTTGGTCTAAACAATAATTCAACTAGCCTCTTTCAATTACTAATAAGAAATAACATATTCAACCAACAAGATAGAGCAAAATATCACAAATTATGACTCTTTTGATTACATAAGCATGTGAATATATACACAATAATAAAAATACCCTAAATGATTAACTATGTAAATCTAGAGTTAATATCCACAAAACAATTCTCAAAACACCAAATCCACCGATTCCTAAGGAAGAATTATTCCATGCATATGGAGAAATTCATCACAATTAAGTTTCAGTTAGAGAAAAACATAAAGCAACCCAAATCCTTGTCTTGAGTGAGAATGAATGGTAAAATCCTTGTTCTCTTTCTTCTCCTTAGCTTTCTTATGTCTAAATTATGTCAAAAGTCCATTAAATATCAATTTTCCATGTATATATACCAAATAGGTCAGGCCCAAATGAAAGGACCTTCTCCTACGTGAAATAGGACACTTTTCCAGCGTTGGGCGTGTGGGGCTGGAAGTGTGCCCGCGCACTTGGGCGAGCACTTTTCACATTGTTCTGACCTATATGCACTCCCAATGCGCTGCCAGTGTGCATTGCTACACTTTCCACCATGTTTTTTTGGGATTTTGGGAAAGCATAAAACATGAAAGTTGTATACCTTTTTAATATCTTTATAATGATGTATTGTGAATCCCAAATAGATATCGGAGTGAAAGGCTATGTGCATTTTACGGGACACTGCGCAATATACCTACTCGGTTCTTCGCTTTGTTCTTGAAGTGCATTATCATCCGTTGATCCCCGAACACGATACCACCTTAATTCCTTGGGCTTTTACCCAAACTTCAAAGCTCCAAATTACTAGAATTCATTCCATAATATGTGCATAGACTAGAATCACTCTTACAAGGTATAAAATACACCATTAGTTCAAAACATTAGAGATTAATGCTCAAACTCATTGATTGGATTTAAGTTGTATGAACAAAAAACGTGATTGTATTATGAAATTAGCCTAGAAATTCATGGAAATTTAGCTAAAATTGGAAGAACTAGGGCTTGGGATTTTGAGATTTTAAATTGGGATTTGAAGGGTTTCTTGAGGTCAGATTTGATAGCTTTTGATATGTATGGACTCGTGGAGAGATAAGGAACCTGTTGATGTGAAAATTTTTGAGTTTCGAGAAGTGGGCAAGAGGTTTGAGTTTTGCTAATTTCGGGATTTTTAATATTTTTCGATTGGGTTCTGCTCCCTTAGCATATTGTGACGTACTCGTTCTGGTTTTGGTCAGATTCAATGCGCGAGGAGATCGATTTAATAGGCAAGGGCATAGCGAGCTAGAGATATGGCTAGTTTGAGGTGAGTAACGAATTTAAACAAAGTCATGAGGGTTTGAAACCCTGAATTTGCACATCGTAGTGCTATTTTGAGGTGAGACCCGTGCTTGATGATGAGTGCGGGGTCGTTTACTATTTGGAATTATGACTTGGTTAGTCCCAAGTGATGTTCTTATCGTGTATTTGATTGAAGCCTATTTGTTATCATCATTATTTGGACTGATTGTCATATTTGGCTTTGTTGAAACTATTTGAACCCTTAGTTGTTCGAAATCCAGGAGCAGCTTATGGCCTAGACTAATTGTAAAGAAAGATGCCAAGAGGCCGCTAGAGAAAGGGTTCCGTTTTCAAGTCTGTTTCCAATTCTTCCAACCTTATAGCAGGCTCAGCCGAACGGAATCACCAATCTTGATAGAAGGGTCGTTCACTCCCTATTCTTTGAGAGGTTGTTTGTAACGGTAGCATTAGCTAGGCAATCAAGGCAGGTTGAACAGAGTCAGTCCTACGGTGAAGATCATCGGATGGAAAAATAGATCGGTAGTCTCATCAGTTATTCCCTTATCATCTGGATTAATCGGACTATCTCAGCATATGGGAATCCGCTAGAGAATGGATTTTACACAGGAAGTTTTTATCACTATTTCCTCAGTGTATGGATTTACTACTTGAACTTAGTCATACCGTTTTATACTATTTTAAAACTCATCCATCTTTACTCAGTTTTTAAAACTAAAAGATATAATTAATGATATCTTGGGCTAAGAACTGCTATTTTACTATCGCCTGAGGGGCTTATGCGATTTCTGGACTAAGTATGGGATCGGGCTGCGCGTCGCACTAGTATTATATTGATATTGATATTGATATGAGGCCGAGGTCCTAGTTTATGCCACGAGATGGCTTGATATTGCGCTTGGGCCGTAAGGGGCCCCTCCCGAGTTTGCACACCCCCACTGAGCGTCGTTGATGATAAATAAATAGATCGGGCTGCACGCCGCATCGGGTACTAGAGAGTCCCGTTCTATGTGTTGAATTCCTTTTCATGTTTGTCACTTAACTGCTTATGTGTTGTAGCATTTCCATATTTTTTATCTCATTGGCCTTATTGCTTTCATATTACCTATTTTGAACTGCCGCACTATAGATTACACTATGTTTCTCCATGATTTCTTATTCTCAGTTATTATTTATGGTTATTACTCACTGGGTCGGAGTACTCATATTACTCCCTGCACCTTACGTGCAGATCCAAGTGTATCTGAGACTGTTGAGGATTTTCAGTTGAGCAGCGCATTTCCGGGAGCATCGAGTTAGCTGCATGGCGTTCGCATCCCTCATCTCTCCCTTCTATCCTTTTATTTTATCTACATTCCCTAGTTTGATATGTAATAGGTTATTAAACTTGTATTAAAGGATCATACTTGTGACACCAGATCTATACGGGCTATGTAGTAGGATTGTTATTTGAAATTTCGCATGTTTAACTCTTATTTCAGACTTCTACTATGATGACTTCGTAATTTATCTGTATTAGCAAATAATGAATAGTATGAGAAATCGGTTAAGGTTGTTAATTGGTCAAACTTGCCTAGCAATGTGTTGGGTGCCATCATGATCGGGGTTGGGGTCGTGATAAGTTGGTATCAGAGCCTAGGTTACTTAGGTCTCGCAAGTCATGAGCCGTTTTAGTAGAGTCTCGCAGATCGGTAAGAAAACGTCTGTATTTATCCTTGAGAGGCTGCAGAATCCTTAGGAAAAACTTCATATTCTTGAAATCCTTGTCGTGCGACTTTGTTGATCCAAGAACTAAAACTTTTGTTATTCTATTCTCTCACAGATGGGGAGGACACGAGCTACTGGACGAGGTGGACGACCACCTGTGCCACCTACTGAGGAAACCAGAGGCCGTGGACGTGATCGTGGACGTGGCAGAGGCAGAGTAACGAGGGCAGAACATGTTGATCCACCAGCTGCCCCAGCTCCGGATCAGGCTCCACCAGTACCAGTTTAGGCACCAGCTCTGCCCATCGTGATCCCGGGTCTTCAGGAGGACCTGGCACAAATCTTATCAGTTTGCACTGGCCTGAATCAGGCAGTTTTAGCCACTACCACAGCAGCTACTTCACAGGCAGGGGGGAGGCAATCAGACCCCCGCTGCTCGTACACCTGAGCAGGTAGTGCAGGGATTACCGACGCTAGGAGCACCTCCAGCTCAGCCGGTTGCACTAGTTCAGGACTTTGTACTTCTAGTTATGCCAAACAATGAGCAGCGTTGTCTCGAGAGGTTTGGTAGACTCCAGTCTCCATCATTCAGTGGTGGTGAGGGCGAGAATGCCCAGGGTTTTCTTGACAAGTGTTAGCGTATGCTCCGTACAGCAGGGATTCTTAAGTCGAGTGGTGTGGCATTTACCACCTATTCTTTTACTTGGTGGGAGGATTTTGAGAGTCGTAGGCCTGTTGGTGCATCACCCCTTTCTTGGCAGAAGTTATCCACTTTCTTCGTGGAGAAGTATGTACGGCCGTCTCATAGAGAGGAGCTGCGTAGGAAGTTTGAGATGTTGATGCATGGGGATATTACCGTGACCCAGTATGAGATGAGGTTTTCTGAGTTAGCCCGTCATGCCATTTGGATGATTTCGACGGATTGTAAGAGGATCGGGAGATTTGTGGATGGTTTTAACTACCATCTACATATTCTAATGACTAGAGAGAGAGAGTATTGGGTGCTACGTTCGGTTGATATCTCTCATTAGATTGAGATGATTCGCCTTAGGGAGAGAGAGAGGAGAGGGAGGCCAAGATTCCTCGAGGATGGGGCAGTTTCAGTGGTGCTCCGTCAAGGGGCTAGTTTCAGCATGGTAGAGGTCTTTCTTTCAGGCATGCTCAATCAGCCCGAACAGAGTACCGTGGGGCATCTTCATGTCGTGTTCATCATGGATCTCAGCAGGGCCAGTCTTCACTCAGCGCTCTTCCAACTTAGAGTTCATCTTGTGCCCCATCAGTCCAGGGTTCTTCCGTGGCAGGTCCTTCTACTGGTCATTCTGGTGCCAGGGGCTCCCTTCAGTCCGTGTATCCAGCACCGGGTAGTTGTTGTGAGTGCGGAGAGTTATGGCATATGAAGAGGCAGTGCCCTCGATTTCGGGATAGTCAGCTTCAGCATAGGGTTCAACACTCGACTTCTGCTTTAGTTACTTCACCACCCGCCCAGCCAGCTAGGGGTGGAGGCTAGGAAACCAGGGGTTTCCCCAGAGGGGGAGGTCGATCAGGCGGTGGCCATGCTCGTTTTTAGGTTATTCCAGGTAGGACAAATGGCATTGCATTAGATGCTTACAGGTATTGATTTAGTCTGCCACTGAGATGCCTATGTATTATTTGATCCCGGTTTCACCTATTCATACGTGCCTTCATATTTTGCTCATTATTTGAGTACGCCCCTAGAGTCCCTTGTTTTACCTGTTCATGTGTCTATCCCAGTGGGCGATACTGTTGTTGTGGACCGTGTGTACCGGTCATGTGTTGTGACTATTGGGGGTCTAGAGACCCGAGTTGATCTATTGCTATTGAGCATGGTGGGCTTTGATGTATTTTGGGCATGGATTGGTTATCTTCGTTCATGCTATTCCAAACAGTCATGCTAAGACAGTCACTTTGGCCATGTCGGGTGTACAAGAGGATCGAGTGGCGTCGTACAACTGATTATGTTCTGAGCAGAGTGATATCTTTATTGAAGGCCCATCGTATGGTTTGGAAAGGTTGTCTGTCATATTTAGCTTTTGTGCGGGATATTGGAGTTGAGACTCCTAGCATTGATTTTGTTCCAGTTGTGAGGGACTTCCTCGATGTATTTCCTCTAGACCTGTCGGGCATGCCACCGGACAAGGATATTGATTTTGGTGTTGACCTGGTGCTGGGCACTCAGCCCAAATCTATTCCGCCATATCGTATGGCACAAGGAGTCAAAAATATTGAAGGATCAGCTTCAGGAACTCCTAGATAATGGGTTCATTCGGCCTAGTATGTCACCGAGGGGTGCGCTGGTTCTGTTTGTGAAGAAGGATGGTACAATGAGAATCTGCATTAATTACAAGCAATTGAACAAGGTAAAAATTTAAGAACAAGTATCCCTTTCCTAGTATTAATGATTTATTCTACTAGATTCAGGGAGAGAGGGTGTTCTCCAAGATTGATTCGGGCCATCACCGGTTGAAGATCAAGGATTCAAATATTCCTAAGACTGTTATTAGGACTAGATATGGTCATTATGAGTTCCTTGTCATGTATTTCGGGCTGACTAATGCCCCAACATCATTCATGCATTTGATGAACAATGTATTTCAGCCTTATTTGGATTCATTTATTATCATATTCATTGATGATATTCCAGTGTACTCGCGTAGTTAGGAGGAGCATGCAGAGCCATTGCGAGTGGTATTGCAGAGATTGAGGGATGAGGGACTTTATGCAAATTTCTCCAAATGTGAGTTTTGGTTGTATTCAATAGCTTTCTTGGGATACGTCGTGCCCAGCGAGGGTATTCAGGCTGATCCAAATAAGATAAAGGCAGTACAGAGTTGGCCTAGACCGTCCTCAGCCATATAGATTCATAGTTTTCTTTGGTTGGCAAGATTTTATCGTCGGTTTGTTCCGGGATTTTCATCCATTGCATCGCCCTTGACCAAGTTGACTCAGAAGGGTGCTCCATCTGTATGTTCGGATGAGTGCGAGGAGAGTTTTCAGAAGCTCAAAATAGCTTTGACCACAACTTCAGTGTTGGTTTTGCCATCAGCTTCAGGATTATATACCGTATATTGTGATGCTTTGAGAGTTGGGATTGGTTGTATGTTGATGCATGAGGGTAAGTTATTGCTTATGCTTCTCGTCAGTTGAAGCCCCATGAGAAGAACTACCATGTTCATGATTTGGAGTTGGATGCCATAGTTCATGCATTGAAGATTTAGAGGCACTACTTGTATGGCGCATCTTGTGAGGTATTTACCGATCATCGCAATCTTCAGCATATGTTCAAGAAAAAGGATCTTAATTTGAGGCAGCAGAGATGGCTAGAGTTGCTTAAGGATTATGATATTACTATTTTGTATCATCCGGGAAAGGCCAATGTAGTGGCAGATGCTTTGAGCCGCAAGGATGCGGGTATGAAAAGTTTGGCGTATGTTCCAGTTGGGGAGAGACACCTTGTAGTTGATGTTTAAGCCTTGTCAAATCGGTTGGTGAGATTAGGTACTTCAGAGCCCAGTTGGGTGTTGTATTGCATGGTTTCTCGGTATGATCGCATCAGAGAGCGACAGTATAATGATCCACATTTTCTTGTCCTTAAGAACAGAGCTCAGCATGATGATGCTAGGGATGTGACCATTGGTGATGACAGTGTGTTGAGAATGTAGGGCCAAATCTATGTGCCCAATATGGATGGGCTTAGGGAGTTGATTCTGGAGGAGGCCCATAGCTCGCGGCACTCTATTCATCTAGGTACCGCGAAGATGTATCAGGTTTTTAGACAACACTATTGGTGGAGAAGAATGAAGAAAGATATTGTGGTATTTGTGGCTCAATTGTCAGCAGGTAAAATATGAGCATCAAAGATCGGGTGGCTTGCTTCAGCAGATGGATATTTCTGAGTGGAAGTGGGATAGGATCACTATGGACTTTTTTGTTAGACTTCCTTAGACTTTGAAGAAATTTGATGCTATTTGGGTGATTGTGGATCGACTGACCAAGTCCGCGCACTTCATTCATGTATGTACGACCTATTCTTCAGAGTGACTGGGAAGGATATATATCCGAGAGATTGTTCGGTTGCATGGTATTCCGATTTCCATCATCTCATATAGAGTTACTCGGTTTACTTTGCAGTTTTGGAAAGCAGTACAGAGGTAGTTGGTTACTCAGGTGAAGTTGAGCACAACATTTCATCCTTAGACGGACGGACAGTCTGAGCATACTATTAAGATATTGGAGGACATGCTGCGTGCTTGTGTTATTGATTTTGGAGGTTCATGGGATGAATTTTTGCTATTTGCAGAGTTTGCCTACAACAACAACTACTAGCCGAGTATTCAGATGGCTCCGTGTGAGGCTTTGTATGGAAAGCAGTGTAGATCTTCAGTTGGTTGGTTCGAGCCCAGCGAGGCTAGGCTATTGGGGACAGTTCTCGTTCAGGATGCTTTAGAGAAGGTGAAGGTGATTCAGGAGAGGCTTCGTACAGCGCTGTCACGTCAGAAGAGTTATACGGACCGAAAGGTTTGGGTGTATCCTACATGGTTGATGAGAAAGTCTTGTTGAAGGGTTCGCCCATAAAGGGTATTATGAGATTTGGAAAGAAAGAGAAGTTGAGTCCGCAGTTCATTTGGCCTTTTGAGGTATTTAGGAGGATTGTGGAGGTGGCTTATATGCTTGCTTTGCCACCCAACTTGTCGAGTATGCATCCGGTATTTCATGTTTCTATGCTCCGAAAGTATGTTGGCGACTCGTCTCATGTTTGAACTTCAGCAGTTCAGTTAGATGATGATTTGACTTTTGATGTGGAGCCAGTGGCTATTTTGGGTCGTCAGGTTCGAAAGTTGAGTTCGAATATATAGCTTCAGTGAAGGTGCAGTGTAGAGGTCTGCCCATGGAGGAGGCTACCTGGGAGACCGAGCAGGAGATGCGGAGTAGATATTCTCACCTGTTTGAGGCTTCAGGTATATTTCTTGACTCGCTCTAGGACGAGCATTTGTTTAAGTTGGGGAGGATGTGACGTCCCAACCAGCCGTCTCATGAGTTACCACTCTTTATTCCTCCATTTCTGTTTCTTTATGCTTCGTTATCCGTTTCTTATATGGTCGAATTGATTTGGTTTGTTTTTGAGTGGAATTGGTAAAAAATGAGACACTTAGTATCTTTTAAGAAGGCTTGAGTTTGAAAAGTCAAGTAGATGTTGACATATGAGTTAGAGAGCTCAGATGTGAGTTTTGAGGGTTCGGTTAGTTTAGAGAGGTGATTTGTGACTTAGGAGTGTGATCGGTGTGTTTTTTGAGGTCCGGTGTAGAATTAGGCTTGAATTGGCGAAGTTAGTATTTTGGAAAATTCCGGTTGATAGGAGAGATTTTGATCCGAGGGTCGGAATAGAATTCTGAGAGTTTCAATAGAATCGTTATGTGATTTCAAATATGTGTGAAAATTTTCAAGTCATTCGAAGGTGGTTTGATTGAGTTTTTTATCAAATGCGTGTTTCAGAAGTTTTTTGGAAAAACTTAGACTTGAATTCAATGTGAATTGATAGGTTTAGTGTTGTTTGAGGTGTTTTGATGATTGGAACAAGTTTGGATGATGTTTTTGGATGTGTTGGTGCTTTTGGTTGAGGTTTCGGGGCCTCGAGGTGATTTCGGATGGCTAACGGGAAGTTTCGAACTTAGGGGAATTGCAGAAAATGCAGCAGCAAGTGCATGCAAATTTTGGTCTCCGCGATCGCGAGCAGGCCCTCGCGTTCGCGTAGAAGGAGTTTGGGTGGCCCTGAGTTTTGTGTTTCGCTTTCGTGTCTGGAATCTCGCGTTTGCGGAGGGTCCTTGTGGTTGTACTTCACGTGTTGATGTCGCTTTCGCGTAGTGAAAGTTAAGAGCATGGAGGTTCAGGAGCTAATGCTCTTCGTGTTCGCGGGAGTGGAGCCGCATTCGCGTAGGTTCAGAGGCCCAAAGAATCGCGTTCACTGGTGGGTACCACGTTCGCGAAGGGTCATTTTTGGTCAAAGAAAAATTGTGCATCGCGAGCACGTAAGTTTGACCGCGTTTGTGAAGAAGAAATTCCAAGAGCTGGGCAGAAGGTTTTTAAACATTTCATCCGAATGTCTTAGCCATTTTTTCCTCCATTGTTGAGTATTTTGAGAGCTCCTTGAGAGAAATTGAAGAGGGATTCAAGGAGGATTGATTGGAGGTAAGTTTTATGAACTAAAAACATAATTATATTATGAAATTAACTTAGAAATTCATGGTAATTTAGCTAAAATTGGAAGAACTAGGGCTTGGAATTTTGATATTTTAAATTGGGACTTGAAGGGTCATTTGAGATCGGATTTGAGAGTTTTTGATATGTATGGACTCATGGCGAGATAAGGAACCCATTGATTTGAAAATTTCTGAGTTTCGAGAAGTGGGCCTGGGGCTCGGCTTTTATTAATTTCGGGATTTTTGATATTTCTTTATTGGGTTTTGCTCCTTTATCATATTGTGACGTATATGTTCTGGTTTTGGTCAGATTCGACGCGCGAGAGGCCGATTTGAGAGGCAACAGTACAGTGAGCTAGAGCTTTGTCTGGTTTGAGGTGAGTATAAATGATGTCCTGGGGGTTTGAAATTACGGATTGGCACATCATAATGCTATAATGAGGTGAGATCCACGCTTGATGATGAGAGCGAGGTCATATACTATTGGAGATTGTGGCATGATCCGTCTCGAGTGATGTTCTTACCGCGTATTTGATTGAAGCCTATTGTTATGATCATTATTTGGACTAATTGTCATATTTGGGCTTCGTGCCAACTATTTGAACCCTTCGGGGGAGGTTTTATTACTATTTTGTCACTGTATGGATTTACTACTTGAACTCAGTCATATTGTTTTCTACTATTTTACAACTCAGCCATCTTTACTTGGTTATTAAAATTAAAAGATATATTAAATGATGTTTTAGACTGAGAACTACTATTTTACTATTGCCCGAGGGGCTTATGTGATTTTTGTACTGAGTATGGGATCGGTTTGTGCGCCGTAACAGTATTATGTTGATATTGATATGAGGCTGAGTGCCTAATTGATGCAACGAGATGGCTTGATATTACGCTTGGGTCGTACGGGGCCCCTCCCGGAGTCTGCACACCCCTAGTGAGCGCCGTCGACGATAAATAAATGGATCGGGCTGCACAATGCAGTGGGTACTAGAGGGTACCGTTCTATGTGTTGATTTCCTTTTCATGTCTGTCACTTAATTGCTTATCTGTTGTAGCATTTCCATATTTTTGATCTCGTTGGCTTTATCGCTTTCATATTACTTGTTTTAAACTGCCACACTATAGATTACACTGTGTTTCTCCATGATTTCTTATTCTTACTTATTATTTATGTTTATTACCCACTGGGTCGGAGTACCCACATTACTCCCTGCACCTTGCGTGCAGATCCAGGTGTATCTGAGAGTGTTGAGGATTTTCAGTAGAGCAACGCATATCCGGGAGTATCGAGGTAGCTGTATGACGTCCGCAACCCTGATCTCTCCCTTATATCCTCTTATTTTATCCGCATTCCCTAGTTTGATATGTAATAGGTTATTAAACTTGTATTATAGGCTCAGACTTGTGACACCAGTTATATGGGCTATGTAGTAGGATTGTTATTTAAAATTCCGCATGTTTAACTCTTATTTCAGACTTCTATTATGATGACTTGGTAATTTAACTGTGTTAATTAACAATTAATTGTATGAGAAATAGGTTAAGGTTGTTAATTGGTCAGACTTGCCTAGTAGTGTATTGGACGCCATCACGACCGGGATTGGGGTCGTGACACTAACCTTCTTCTATACTAGTGGTAAAACCTACGATAAATTGACGGAATATTAATCTTATAAAATTATGATTAAATATATCATATTATTTAAGAAATCTTAGTTGTTATTTTATTATTTTATATAATATGTAGAAATATAATAAAATCTATAAAAAATCAAGGGATACACATTATATAATAATCAAACAAGTTTTTTATTCCTTATTTATCCTTTATTAAATTATTACTTAGTATAATACATTACTTATGTGACTTTTTATTAACTTGTCAATTGGCTTAATATTTTTATATTACTTCTTTTTTTTTGAAGGTTAAAGCGTATTTATTTAATAATAGTAATAGTAATACTAGTTCCATGCCATACCCCTGGGGACATGTCCTTTAGAGGCTGCATAGTTACATAATTGTTTAATGCCTAGTATGGAATTATCATTTCCAAACTAGGCCAACATATTACATGCCGTTAAAGTACTTTACTACAGTAACTACCATCCTTGTCATTTAGGAAAGCTATTTCCACAAAATTTGGGGTGGTTCCGAAAATACTAATATTATTGGAGATATTATATTGTAGAGCTTCCTTAGCCAAAAGATGTGCCACTTTGTTGTCTTCGCTGAAATTATGCTTCATTTTGATCTCCCCCTTCTCCACTAGCTTGTCCATTAACAATCTGCATTCATCAAGCAAATATTTGTAAGCGGGGTAATCTTCTTCCTGTAAACGGATTACATTTATTGCATCCATTTCTAATTCACAAGGCATAAGGTTCCTTTGCATTATTATTTGTAAAGCTTGCCGAAATGCGAGCAATTCAGAATGAATTGGAGAGGTACTCTCCATTGGTGCATGAAATCCTACTATTCACACTCCATTATGATTTCTAGCCAGTCCACCAATGCCAACCTGCATAGTATCTTCATAGAAGGCACCGTCAAAATTAAACTTGTACCAACCTCTAGGGGTGTGTACCATTTTACTCTTATTTTAACCGGGGAGGTAGTGGAGTTATTTGTTGTTGCTAGAATCTTGAATGCTAGGGATTGTTTAAGAATTTTGGTAGTATTTATGCTATGATTTGTGTTGTTGATCTTATTGTCATTTCTATTATTCCAAATGGACCACAAAGCGAAAGTAAAGGTGTTAAGACCTCTAATATCAATATGCCTGGCTTGTACAAATTTCCCCTTTAGGAAGTCTAACCAATGTTTTTGAGGTCTAGGGTTAGTGAAGGGAACTCTTAAAGTGGTCCAAAAAACCTTGGCTATGTTACACTCCCAGAACATATGAAGAAGGGATTCAGTTATTTTGCAAATCGGGCAGTTTGTGTAATGTTTATACCTATCCTCCCCAAGTATTCTCGAGTAGGTAACCTTGAATGGCAGCATTTTCATATGAAAAATTGGATTCTTTTTAGAACATTCCAGTTGCCATATCCACTTGAAATTGTAATTCTGACACTTTAAGGCATCACTAGGTTTGCTAATCATAAGGTTGTTACGAGAAGGGGTGGTGAAAATGCCGCTAGGGTTACTAGCCTAAATAATGCTATTTCCCTCAGTATTAGAGTTCATTACTGATTTGATACTATTGAGAATGTTTCTAGAAATGTTGAATGAAATGCTATGCATTTGATGGCTATCAATATTTCGTGGAGTTAAGTCACATTCTCCTTTATGAATAGGGCTAATAAAATTTCTCCTTAGGGAGCCATATTTTGGTTTCCAGTTTGTATCCCAAATGGATAAGTTGGGGTTGTTTGCAGTTCCCATCTGATACCTTCTTTACAGATGGCCCAACCTATTAAAATACTTTTTCAAGTGTGAGAGGTGTTCTTGGCATTTTTTTAAGGCCATAGCAATTACCAATAATACGAACCCAATGTGAGGAGGGGTTTGTTAAGAGTCTCCGGACTAAACTTGTGAGGAGGGCTATGTTTTTTTATTTAGTTTTTCTTATTCCTAATCCCCCTAGCTCTTTAGGTGTAGTAACCATATCCCAGCTAATCAAGTGGAGTTTCTTATTTTCAGGAGTGGAGGCCCATAAGAAGTCTCTTTAAATTTTGTCAATTTCTTTAAGGGTTCTACTAGGTAGCATTGACATTTGCATTTGATGGTTTGGAATTGTGTTGAGAGTAGCTTTAATGAGGGTGCATCGACCAGCCATATTAAGCCAGCTTGTGTTCCAGACAATCAGTCTAGCCCTCTTTTTCTCAATTAAGGGGAGATAATCTCTATGGTTTGGAGATGTTCCACTCATAGGAAAACCTAGGTAACTACCAAAACCCTTACTAATTTTGATATCCAAAGTGGATATGGTCCAACTAAGCATATCACTAGAGCAATTGCTTGAAAGAAGTAATTTAGTCTTGTCTTTATTAATATTCAGGCCAGATAATTGACTAAAGTTGTACAACATGTGTTTCATGTTAATAATAGTTTTTTTATTGGCTTTCCCCATTAGAGTTAGATCATCCGCAAATAATAAGTGGGTTAAAGGGGGGGGGGGGCGCTATGTCTATTCAAAGTGATAGGATCTCACTTTAGGGTATCAACTTGATGTTCAATATTCTTTGAAAGCAAATTCATACATAGAATAAAAAGGTATTGTGACTTTGGGTCTCCTTGTCTAATTCCCCTAGTAGGTGAAAAGTATGGGGTCTTGTTACTATTAACAAGGATTGATATTGATGAAGTAGATACAATTCATAATTAATGAGGACATATTAGGGGGTATTCCATGGTATCTAAGGGCTTGTTGAGTAAAAGACCATTCTAAGTTATCGAACGCTTTGTCTATGTCCAATTTTAGTAACCAATTACCAATTTTAGTTTTTTATTAAAGCGTTTAAGGACTTCCTGAATAATAATGGCATTATCACAAGGGTGCGTGTTCTTTATGAAGCTTGTTTGATGAGTATTGACCAAATTACTAAGATATGGTTTAAGTCTATTAGCAATGATTTTTATATCAACTTTATAAAGGGTGTTACAAAGACTTATGAGTCTAAAATTCTGAAGCTTATTAGCACTGTTGAATTTTGGGATTAGACAAACATAAGTTCTGTTGTTGTCTTAAGGAATTTGCCTTGTGTTAAAATTTTTTTGGCATAGATTAATAACCTTATAACCTAGCGTAGGCCAGAATTTCTGGAAGAAGAAGGGGTGTAATCCGTCAGGACCCGAGGTATTACATCTCTTTTAGTGTAACTAGATATATATATTTTCTTACTCTAAAATATTTTTATTTTTTTAAACTTATGTTATACTGCTCAAAATTCTTCAATAGTCTAAATTTATCAATAACTTTTTGGGAGTTATTTATATTTTGTTTTTAATTGTTTCAAAATATAAATATCATAAAATTATCTTTATCCCCCTCTTTTCGTACTTTCTTTTTTACTGTATTATTTGATTAGTTTTCTCATTTTTAGTTTACTGAAAATTTAAATAATATAATATTTTTTACTAAGATTATAATTTAGTAAAAAAATACTACAGTACTATATTATATATGATAATATAATATTATTTTACTAAATTATAATTTTGAATTCAGTAAAAGTATAAAAAAGATAAGACTTATTATTTGTTACTAAATTATAATTTTGAATTCATTAAAAGTATAAAAAGTATAAGAGTTTTATTATTTTTATAAAAAATCTATCAATATATTCAAAAATTATTAATTTGTGTTATATATGTATATATAATATTCCCATATTATGTATAATTTCTAATTAGTATCTTTATATTTTTATATTTTTTATTATAATACTATGAGCTCTATGTCTTAACTAAAGTTATCTACAAATATAATTAGTATATACATTCTTCCTTATATTTATAAATCTACTTTTCTCATCATAATTCTAAATGTAAATCTATATTTTTATGTTTTCTACAAATTAATATTTTATTTCTTGTTTGTTCCTTGCTTATCTAATTGTATTATCCATTACTTAATATTATTAAATTGTTATATAAATTTTTATTAAATGATCAGTTTAATACAATATAACGAATATAAATTTTTTATTACTCTTGAAGTTTAACTTGACTTTATCCTGTATGACTTTCTCGTAATTATTTTGGTATTTAATTTATCAATAATATTTCGAGTATTATTTATTTACATAATTCTATCAAATAAATTTAAAGTGTGGATACAATCGCATCATATCTATTATCCTCTTTATATATTAGTTTTTGTTCTAAAATAATTTTAATTTTTTTATTTAGTGTCATATATTATTTGCAGGTGTTACTTCTTTGTAAATGGCCTCTTTGCAGTTTCAATACATTTAACTGGCTGGGTCATAAGCGTATCATTGCTGACTGGGAGGAGGAGTGTGCGTGGATTAGTAAGTTGGCGAAGAGGAGAAATAGCTTAGCAGAAATTACAGCATACCTGTTTGGCATTTTGGTGCCGACGATATAGAAAGAACGGAATAACATGAGATTCCAAGGTGACAGGTTGATGAGGGATACTGTGTGTAAGGAAATCGTGGTCCATCTTCATTGCAGAGGAGCTTCTAGACACAAATGGAGGGCGACTCTTCATAGCTTAGATCATTTTCCCTAGTCAAATGAGATAGCATAAATCACGAAACTGTATCACACGTATTATCTTTGTATGTACTGCTTACTTCTTAAATAGATAATAGATTAGTGATAATGTATAGCATACGAACAAGTCAGCATCTATGCTCTGTAAGTATTTTTTTGATGAAATGAAATGGTTACAGTCAAAAAAAAAAAAAAAGAAAAAAAGAGGGAATTCTCTTTCTGATTCTAAGCCATGAGTTCATGGCCAAGTAATTACCAAGGCGACCTCTTTCCTTCCACGGTAGTACTATGAATACAAGATTGTTGTTTTCGAGGGCAAGAAATTTACATAAGATTCTCCTTCAAAACAATGAAAAGCCAAGGGCCAATACCAGAGCATTAAAAGGTGAAGATCCAAAGACCTTTCTTGCCCTGTTCAAAGCGATGTAAGCATATATGTATAGCATGTTTATTGATAATAGGCACAAGAATATGCATTTGAAAGGTGACGTTGGATGGAAGGGAGACAGTTTCTGTGCTTAACGTTCATCTGCAAGAGAGTTGCTCAAGCCTGCATTAGCGTATGCATTCATTTCTAACCACCTCAGAGCCTTGCCAAACCTGGATATTTCTTTAATACAGCTGGTACCACAGGATTCCACGAAAGCTCGCCAAAGATAGCTTCAGATTTTAACACCCCATGTTTTCGTACGTAAAAATATGTCGTAAGCTAATTGATGTAAACTCGAGAATGAGATCAACTTTGAAAGTACATGAAATAAGTAATCACGTTACCTTCGAGGTTACAAATATTTAAGATCATGAACTGCAAGTACCAAGAGAGTTAGAAGGTTTAGAAGCTAAACAAATTGAAGAAAAAATAAGTTTCGTCGAAAGTCAGCAAGTTGGGAATGTTATAACCCAGACTTTTGGGTGTGACTGGGGTGCGTGACATGATAAGAAGGTGATGAGGTATTTTAGTTGTATGATAGTCGTATGTTAAGTTTTAAAGCCAAGCGAGTTTTGAAACAAAGGTTGACTAAAGCCATCACAAGTTACATTCATAAATTGTACTGAAATTCGGGTCTAATGTCACTGAGGTTCTTACCAATGTACTTGGAGTTAGGGGTAATCCACCCCCAAAATTGAAGATCTATGAGTCTAGTTTTTAACTTATTAAATCGTTTGTCAATACAATATCATAGTAGAGAGATATTCGTATTTTTGCCAGACTGCGCAAGTAGCTCTCTTTGAGACCCACAAGGTCGGTTGAGAATTATCTTGCTATATAAAGTTGTGGCCGTCGTCTCCAAGAATTATTTTCGACTTAAATCAAACCTAAAACTCTCTCTAGTCCTCTTAAACATATCCTTAGTGTTTTGAAACAATTCCATCATCTGCAACATAAAATCAAGAAACGAACACATCAACACAATCCTTAGGACATAGATAAGACTTTGACATCCTCATTTCTCCTTATATATCAACACCACCACCACCACCACCGCCACCACCACCACCATCAACAACAACAACGATCCAGTAAAGTCCCACTAAATGGGGTCTGGGGAGGGTAGTGTGTACGCAGACCTTACCCCCGATAGGGAAGAGAGGCTATTTCCGATAGACCCCCGGCTCAGGAAGATGAAAATAAAACAAAAAAATAAGAAAAGACAATTCATCAGTAACGTAAACATAACCATAGAAATAATGACAGCATCTTAAAAACCATAAAATACATGACATGCAATAACCATAACCCACAACTAAGGTCTAGATCTACGGAAAACAGTAAGGATAGTGTGAACTCTACAATAACCACAAGCCTGCCTAGGACCAACCCACTCAAACTCGCTTCCCCCTCCCCTCCCCCCTCCCCCCCAGGATGGAGTGGGAGATGCTCGACTACCACCCTATCATACAACCCTAATGCTCGGCCTCCAAACCTTAAAGTCCATGTCCTCGGAAATCTACAATCTTGCATGGTCCTACCTAATCACCTCTCCCCAATACTTCTTAGGTCGTCCTCTACCTCTTCTCGAACCCACTAAAGCCAGCAGCTCACACCTCCTCACCGGAGCATTCAGGCTTCTCCTCTACACGTGCCTGAACCATCCGAGCCTCGCTTCCCGCATCTTGTCATCCATTGAGGCCAAAACCATCTTCTCTCGAATATTGTCATTCCTAATCTTATCTAACCTAGTTTGCCCGCACATCCACCTCAACATCCTCATCTCAGCTACCTTCATCTTCTGGATATGAGAGTTCTTAACTAGCCAGCACTCTACCCCATACAATATGGACGGTCTAACCACCACCCTATAAAATTTACTTTTGAGTATCAGTGGCACTTTCTTGTCACATAAGACTCCAGATGCTAGCCTCTACTTCGTCCACCCCACTCCTATGCGGTGAGTGACGTCCTCGTCAATCTCTCCATCTCCTTGAATAACCGACCCAAGGTACTTGAAACTACTTCTCTTGAGGATGACCTATGATCCAAGCCTCATATCCATGCCTGCTTCCCTCGACTCGGCGCTGAACGTGCACTCCAGGTACTTTGTCTTAGTCCTGCTCGGTTTGAAACCCTTAAACTCGAGAGACTGTCTCCAAACCTCCAACCTCTCATTAACACCGCCCAACATCTCATCAATCAGTACTATATCATCAGCAAATAACATACACCATGTAATTTCCCCTTGAATATGGTATGTTAGTGCATCCATTACTAAGGCAAATAAGAATGGGCTAAGCGTTGATCCTTGGTGTAACCCCATAATAACCGAAAAATGCTCCAAGTCGCCTCCCACCGTCCTTACCCTAGTCTTAGCTCCATCAAACATGTCCTTGATCGTTCTAACATAAGATACCGACACACTTTTTACCTCCAGACATCTCCATAGAGCCTCCCTAGGGACCTTGTCATTCGCTTTCTCCAAGTCAATAAACACCATGTGCAAATCTTTCTTCCTATCCCTGTACTGTTCCACCAACCTCCTAATAAGGTGGATAGCTTTTGTGGTCGAGCGATCCGGCATGAACCCGAACTGGTTGTTAGGTTTTCTCCTTATATATCGAGTTTTGGAAATAGCTTTGTGGCTAAGCAAGCTTGTCACCTCTGTATCTAAGTCATACAACCATACGGAAGGGTGTGGGTCTAATCGAATAAGGTTTGGAAGCAAGAACGCTAGAGGTATACATGGTTTTCATTTCATTTTCGGCATGATTTGGTTTAACTGTGTGCTAATGTTTCTTCTTGATCTTTTAAGAGTCCGTTTGAATGGGCTTGTTTTAAGTGACTTTTAAGCCATAATAGCTTTTAAGTCATGAGTTAAGAATTCTATATTTTGGCTTGTTATTGTCATTTTAGCTTAAACAAGTGCTTAAAAGTAATTTTTTTTACTTTATCTAAATACTACAAAATGGCTTAAAAACACTTAAAACAAGTAAACGGGCTCTAAGAGTTGTTCAAGAAAAATTTCAGTAAGTATTGTGTCCTTATATAGTATGCAATTCCATATGTGAAGTATGTAAAAAACTAGTTTAGGTTGGAACTTCAAAACACAACAAAAACAAAAACAAAAAAGGGCGAATTGCCCATTTGGCCTATGCCATCCGGACATCCGTTTGTTTCGTTCCTTTGATGTTTTCATGCATACCTAACCCCCATATGATCCTAATAGCTTCATTTAAGACTATATAAGCTTAATTATCATGTGTTGATGTTTAGATTATTCCTAAATAATATTTAGACTTTCATGTCATAAGTTAGCCACTCTAAGCCGACATTACATTCATAATTCCATTTTGTCAATCGTTCGACACTATTATAGATAACTGGATCTCCTTTAGTTTGATGTTATCGTCTTGACTGGGTATATTGTGGTGTTTGCTGTGTTTTTGGGGATCATATAGTTTTAGGGGAAACTTGCTAAAAATTTATGAAATTCGAAGAGTTGGACAAATTTTGAATTCCTTGGTTACATACTGATTCTAGACGGATCCTAATAAGTTAATTAACCTTAGTATCTCATGTACATACTCAGTTTCTCGTTAAAATGGGGATATGCTCCTCCGTCCAACTTATGGATGACGAGCGTCAAATTACGTTTGTGATTCCGTTTATGGTTTCCTTCGTGATATCTTGAGTCCATAAGATGGTGACGCATGTGTTATGCCTCATACATGCTTATATTGAGAAGTCTATTGATTATATGTTGGGGGAGATAGCACATAATACTAGTTAGGTCTATTACTATTGGGGGGTTGGAGGGGGGGGGGGGTATAGCCCATAATGCCAGTTAGATACCAATTCAGATATTAGCTTAGTTTCAACTTAAACTTCGATTCAATTCCAGATCAGTTTCTAGCTTTTTAATCTGATCAAATAAGGAAAAAATCTTTTTTGTTTTCGTACTCTTTCATAACATAAATATTGTTAAGAACTCTCCGGCATGGAAACAAAAAAGTTTGTGACGCTGAACTGAACTTCCAATAGATAAGAGAAAATCGGAAATACCCCTTATCTCATACTACTCTCTCGATACAGAATATAATGTTTTGAAGAAAAAACAATACAAAAATTTCTCATATTGAATTCGAAGTGCCATGCTATTATTACTTAGTATTCATATGGCGAAAGCATAGTTTTCTTTTTTCTCTCAAATAAAAACCTCATTGGCGCCAAGCGTGAGGGAATGCTAGACGTTTGGTAAATTCTACTCCGACCGACTCTTGTTTAGCTTTCTAACTTATATTCAGATTTCCAAAGTATACTTTAATATGCTTTAAACATGCTTTGTACATATCGTACTCACATCCCTTTTGGGGTGCTACGTTTCATACCGCACGAGTACACTTGAGCCACAACCATCTACCAGCAATTGGAGTCACTCCGCTTACTCCCGAAGTTACTTACCTTTTGGTATGTGTACAATCAATTAGTTTGGGAATGACAAGGCCTATTCTGTCTACTTATTTAGTTTAGCACTCCTAGAGACATGTAGATATACACCTGTTCATTTAGTATGTTTTCATACGCCAGCTTGTATTAGCTTTGTCAGCTTTCCAGGTGGTACCGTTCTTATTAGCTATGCTCATGCTTGTTTAGTTCTCCGTTTATATTCATGATTAGTACATTACCAGCAGATTTAGTGATGATCGGCACTTAGTGTCAGTTATCCATCTCGGCCCTAGGCTGCGTCGTGACAATCATCCTATCCACTGATGCATGATAGAGTATATCATTTGTAATGTATATGCCCCAACGGAACACATCCCTGGACTATATCGGTTCTCATCGAGAACAGCTCTAGGTCTAAGTACTACAGACAACAAATCAACCCAACACATACAAAGGAGCAGCCTTGAAAAGCAAATACCTAGGCAGGGTAAGCTGCACCCAAATAAAAATGCAAAAAGCACCAGATAACATTCATTTGATAAACATGAGATAATTTGACTTGAAGCTCCTCTCATCCAATTCCTGCTTCTCTTATGTCTAGCCTGAACTTACATATGTAACCTAAATTTACCTTGGTAAAAATTAGCTCTACAAAATTCAGCCATCAAAACATGGCAATATACTCAATGAGCCGAGATTGATGCCCAGCTAGCAACACTAACCTTGAATATATACTATATAAAAGTTCAATTATTTTACTGATTGCTGAATTGTCTTCACCTAAAATTCTGCATAGCACTGCGGCTTCTTGTGATAAAAGAAGCACCAATGCCAGAAAACGTGCGCCCAAACACACTATAACCAGAGTTCTCATTGCTCATCTGTTCTGAGGTGAAAACAGCACTGTAAATCTGAGGACTGCTTTCACTTGACACTTTGACTACATCTGATATACCTCCAAGCTCCTAAAGAGAGGAAAACAAAAAGGGTCCAATTTCAGATCTGTGTAGATGGCTAAAGGTTAGGGCTTAATAGAAACTCATGACTACCTTCAGGCCTGAGGCAGATATAGCACTATGCAAAGGACGCTGCAAAAGTTACAATGGGGATTAGTTCTTTTTATCAGCAGAAGATGATAAAGAGCTTCATGTATAGGACTATTTGGAAGAACCTAACTTCTGAAGCATTCTGATCGTTAAGACCAAGGTTGAAGTACTTTTACAAAGAACTTAACACTCTGGGAAGGGCCAGTGTCGGTATAATGTTTTATCCAGTCCAAGCTAATTTAGACTTTTGCTTGTAACTGCTTCTATACAGCTAGTGTGAGTAAAAATGGGGCAGAAACCGGTCTTCAGTATTAATCGTTGCAAAATTAACCAATTAACAAACCTTTGGAGATGCACTAGAAGCAGATGGAGATGTTTGTTCGATTGATGAACTTGGAGACAAAGACCCAGCCTGCGGAAACGTTGAAGCAAAATGCAGGTTATTACCAGACAATGCACAGCCAGTATCACAAGATTGGCATGCAAAGAAAACTTCAAAGTCTAAGACAAAAAGCAAATAAGTCACTCTTTAATGTAAATTTGCCAGGACTTCGAATCAATTAATACAAAGTCAGCACTAGCGTCAGCCTTTCCCCATATGACTGAAGATGCTCGACAAGCCAAAACCAACGTGGTATTGCAACAGACATAAGTAGATCATTCAACTTTTCCAAACCACCAAGAGCAGGATAAATTATAAAGACACAAACAAGAGATGGAAGAAGGAATCAGGTCTGCAGCACGATAAGCCCTTTATTTAATTTTTTGATGACGAAAGATAAGCCATTTTAACTATAAACCAAAGAAACTATTGACTTAGGCAATGTTAAAATAGTTTCACAATTTACCCGTGTTGAGGGAGTTACTGATGGTAAATCCAGGGCAGGTCTCGATGAGCTAGATGGGGATGCCTACACATTGAAGACAACATAGTTAGGAGAAAAGCATAGGGAAAATAAGAAATCAAACACTAAGAGGAGTTGTACCTCAATCTGCTCCTTGACTCTACCAATTTCATAGCTCCTCACAAAAGCAACCAACTTTTCCACGCCATAGTTTGTTTCATTCTACACAGATCATAATACTACCATGACTATTACACGGACAAACTTTTAAGCTAAGCCAAAATATGAAATTAGCAAGCCAATTCAAATACCTGTCTCCCTTCAATCCTACTAATTTTTGTCCCCTGTTCATATAAGAAAAGGCAGTTTTCAATTCCACAAGACAAATCAAATCTAGCTAACAAGGCAAATATACAAGAAAAAAAGTTCATATGGAAATGCTGATGCATAGAAAATATCTCACCAGTGATCTGACAACTTGGTGAACAGATTGGACATCCTCACTAAATTTGCTCAGTTCTCCTCGAATTTCAGAAACCTATACATTTAACAATGCTGCGTCAAATATCAGAAATCTCAAACCTTCAAATAAACAAAATGTACAAGCCATTATTGGCCTCACCTCATCTCTCGTAGCAGCAGTATCATCCACACACTCGTCTATTTTAGAATCAACGCGGTCAATTCGTGAAGATAAATGACGCTTTGTGGCCTGGCAAGATAAAGGAACCCAATAAAGTTAATGACATTAAACATAACAGAAAAATGTAAAAAACAAACATCCCAGCAGGCAGGCAAGCAATGGTTAAAATCTTAACCAAATATCTCCTGTAGACTGAATAACTGCCCTACCTACCAAGGGGTAGAACAGTAAACAGGACCTACTGCATAACAGATGCATTGACGCAAACCTTGGGCATCTCTTATTTGATAGCCACATGCAGAATGACCTGAACCATGCAGTTCACTTTTCTTTTTCTATTTTTTGGTGTCTTGGTCATGAGTCACATTAGTGTCCACCTTTTTTTTTTTTAATAACCGTGATATCTGGGCCAGCTGACGAGCACAGGAATAATTTTCACGGGATACCTGCTAACTCCCACTCGCAACAGGTACTAGGTAACTCGTAACTCTGTCCACCAAAACTTAGAACCCGTTTAGATGATCTTGTTTTAAGTGACTTTTAAGCCAAAATAGATTTTAAGTCAATAAGTTAGGAATTCTAGCTTTTGGTTTGTTTTGTCATTTTAGCTTAAATACAAGTGCTTAAAAGCACTTTTTTACTTTATCCATACACTACAAAATGGTTTAAAAATCTATTTTTTCTTAAAAGCACTTAAAAACAAGCCAATCCAAACGGGCTCTTAGACAGATGGGAAGAAATCACCTAATTTTTTGTTTTCGCTAAGATTAGAACTTGAGACCTCATGGTTCTCAATCCACTTCATTGACCACTAAGCGACACCCTTGGATGTGACTTATGACTTAGTACAGATTGTCTTAAAGAAACAAAGCAGAATAAATCACCTGTAGAAAATTCTTTAATGGTGTGGCGCATGTAGTCATGCATGCTTAACATAGCATTCATAACACCTAGAGCTACAGATAGATGACTTAAAGCAGTGGTACTCGTAATTTCCCTAATCCCATGTCAATGAGCACGCATACAGTAGGAATCTAGACAATACAAATGAAATAGGGAGCCATGCCAACAATCACCAATTTGAGAACACTAAAAAGCTCTTTTTACAACACCAATAAAATGAGGATTCATCATTATCTGAACGTCATATTCCTAGCTTAATGAGTATTTTGTTAGTAGGGAGGCAACTTCCCTAGCTTGATGATTATTTTTCATCAATAAGAGGCGTAACAACGATACAAACAGAGAGAAGTGCAGCCTCAATCATGAACTTCAAGATGCATGGAAACAGGCCATCATCATGAGAAGTTTGAGTTTTATTTTTAATACAAAATAAGGTATTAACCCTCGGAAGATATCCAATGACATTGGACATAAACAAAGCATACAGAATTCACTTCACAAAATCGTACATGGCGATTACACAACGGATTTACTGTCCAACTCAGTCTGAGTTTCACATATGTATTTATAAGAAGAGTAAATCAGGAATCAAGAACTTACAGAAATAGATGTATATACACTCTCGAGCTGTTTGGACACATTAGCACATGCATCGGATAAGTTCCGCCTGGTTGCAAACATTAATTCAGGAAGCTTCCAACCCTACAAGCATGCATATCAATGTTAAAGAAGCCGGGTAGAGAATTCGAGCCTATGGCATCCGAAATAGCAGGCAAAAATTAACTATTAGGCTCCCTCTCAGTTATCAAAAAATAATTATAAGGATCATGTTTGACTAAAAGCTAGTGAACCCGCTTCATCGAAAAATAACACGACATATATAGGTATATTTTTGCTATTTTCAAACAAATAAAGGTATAAATATAATTTTGAACCCACTTTAAACAAGTGAAATGCCTAGCCTGTTGGTAAAGAGGGTTCGAATTTTTCAGATGGTCTTGAGTTCGAAACTAGTTAGTCGCATATGACCTTTAATTTTTTTTTTTGAACCCACTTGATAAAAATTCTGGGTCCGCCACTGCTAAAAGCATATATCTAAGATTGGCTATGACGATTGCCTTTTACCTCAACAATTTGTTTGAAAGCCTCATATTAGGAAAATAAACTCTTTAAAGAGTAAGGGAACACTTCATACTCAATCACCCTTGAGATAAGGACGGTGCAGTAAATCATCAAATGGAGGACAGTTACTTGAACCATGAATTAGAAACTTAGTTCTTGCATCGAATGGGGATAGTTACTTTAAATATGAATTGTATGTCATCAATAATGGTGGGTGCAAATAATTATGTCCCTGGTAAAAAAAGACATTAATTTGCATCAACATTATTTCTGAAATACAATTTTGCAGAAAGAAATAAAGATGTTACCTTCCACCAAATATAACCATACCCCATGACCACAACAACAATGATTATTGTGTATCTGCTAGAACCTGCATAGAAATTTAAAAACCAAGTTAAATGCGTGAAATAATTCGCAAAATGTCAATGGTCACTGCAATAAATAATGCTGTAAATGAAGCAGGGTGAAAGTTTGCAAGGCATGTACAACACTGACGGTGAGACCAAAATTTGTTTCAGTAGATCAAGAAATGACAGCAGAGATGTCCTAGGACACTCCTGGCATAAAAGGCCCGTTGTTTCCACCAGAAGGTGCAAGGTGGAAGGATATTTAATTGCTTCCATATACAACTAACAATATGTAGTAACAGAAACCTGATCCACTTGATGTCACAATTGTAACAGATCGATTTGTAGCCAAGAGTTGTAGCTCTTGCCGTAAGCTATTAACCTGTAAAGAAAATCATTCCACGTAAATAAAACTTTGATGAATTCAGCACAGCAGGTATGCTGATATATGAAGCCAATTAAACCACTTTCTGTGTAAACTGTAAAGAGCAAAAATTTGACAGCTTATAGAAAAGGATTGATTACAAAACGCAAGGCACACATAATTACTTGTTATTCTCATCAATGTTCTTTTTCTTTTGGGCTGCACAAGCATCATGTTGAACCATACAGAAAGATGTCTAACAGGAGAATGAAATCAACAGAAGGTTGTTTTACCGAAAATAAGATATATGATCTTCTCTAAGTACCACTGTTAATATTATGAACCATCAATCCTGAACCCCAAAGTTCTGCATATACAAACTTTGAGTAGTATATAAGTCAAGCTCCAATATTAATCAAGCTTTAGATCGATCTTGAGAGTTGAGTGTGACTCATGTCGATAAAGTAAACGAGCTTAGGATGAGCTCAAACTCGAACTTCGGTCCATGCGGATATTTTCAGACCCATTGGGGAATTATAAAGTTTTATATAAGGGGGAAAACATAAATAGCCAATATTGAAGAAAAAATTACAAAACCATAGCAGTAACTATTGATTATCATTTCTGGCAACTAAATACTAATATGCTGTAGCAGCTTCCATCAGCGGAACCTTCTTTTTGCCGAGATTCATGCTTATTTCAGTCCTTAATTGCATGTATTTCATTTATTATTAGTTTGATATTTTTTCTTTTATAAACTAATATTTTACTTTTTATTGTAGTAATCATAATTCATCAGTACATCAATAATTTATAAGCAGTGGAAGATAAAGATTTAGGGCCCACTTTATGATAGATAAAAATAGGATTAAGAAAATATATAGATCAATCTGATAGGTATAATAATGATTTATTTTATTTGAAGTACTTTTTCCAAATGAACCTATCAATGTATTTCAAGAATTTAAATATATGCCATATGTATTTGAATATTTAAGTCTATAATGATGGTATAATTTAAGTAACAATAAATATTCCAAGTATGATAATATCACCGGTATGCATATTTTAATTATTAACTACATAATATCAATGGTAGGTCTTATATATTGTATAATGCTAGTATATTAATTTTTTTTTATAAGGTAAATGTTTCAGTAAAGGAGTACCAAGAAGGTACCGAAAAAATTACAAGTTACAGCGCTGCATCAGTTATAATCCAAAAACACCTATAAAATCCATAAATTGATCTAAGTTTTCAGCTATATTTCCTTTACACCAGAAATACAAATTTTGAAGGCAACTATCCTCGGGGGGTGGGGGTGGGGGCGGTGGCGGGGGTGAGTGGGGGGCAGGGAGTGGTCCCGCAGGTAGGGCGGGAGGTAAGGGTGGGAAGAGGGTAGCTGACGCTCATAGATTAAGGATTGGGTCGTGGAACATAGGCACTCTGACGGATAAGTCCATTGAGTTGGCGAAGGCTCTTCAGAAGAGGAGGGTTAACATAACCTGTGTCCACGAGACTAGGTGGAAAGCGAGACTAGGTGGAAAGGGTCAAAGGCGAGGAATGCAGACGGTTTAAGCTGTAGTATTCTGGGGTCGTGAGAGGTAAGAACGGAGTGGGCATCTTGGTAGACAGGGATCTAAGGGAGTCCGTGGTCGAGGTTAGGCGAGTGAATGATAGGTTAATGTCTATTAAGTTGGTTATTGGGGGTTGCATCCTCAACGTCATCAGCGCTTACGCGCCGCAAGCGGGCTTAGACGAGGGGGCTAAAAGGCGTTTTTGGGAGGGCTTGGATGAGCTGGTGGGTAGTATTCCCCAATCTGAGAAGTTAGTTATTGGAGGGGACTTTAATGGTCATATTGGGGCTGATGTTGATGGTTATGGTGAAGTGCACGGTGGCTTCGGCTTTGGGATTAGGAATGGAGGAGGCACGTCACTGCTTGATTTCGCCAGGGCTTCCGAGCTTCTGATTGCGAACTCGACATTTCAAAAGAGGGAGGAGCATTTGGTCACCTTCAAGAGTTCGGCGGCGAGGACTCAGATGGATTGCCTCCTCCTCAGAAGGAGCGATGGGGGTATGTGCAAGGACTGCAAGGTTATTCCGGGAGAGCCCCTTTCGACTCTTCACAGACTCCTAGTAATGGATGTTGGTCTCTAGGTGAAGAGGAAGAGGAGGGGTGCTCGGGGACAGCCGCGAATTAGATGGGTGTTTTGACTAATGAGAAAGCACAGGAGTTGGAGAGGAGGTTAGCTGAGGGCGGAGCTTGGAGAAGTTCTGGGGAAGCGGATGCTATGTGGTCAGAGACGGCGAACTTGGTTAGGGAGGTAGCACGGGATGTGCTTGGGGTAGCCAAGGGCTATTCAGGCAGACATCAGGACGACTGGTGGTGGAACGATGTAGTCGAAGGAAAAGTGGAGTTGAAGAAGGCGGCGTTTGCTAAGTTGGCAGGGAGCACAAACGAGGAAGAACGGAGAGCGAACAGGGAAATCTACAAGGTGGCGAGGAAAGAAGCAAAGCTGACGGTTACGGAAGCTAAAAACGCGGCGTTTGGTCGCATGTACGAGGACCTAGGGGAGAAAGGCCGGGACAATAAGTTATTCCGGTTAGCTAAAGCAAGGAAAAGGAAGGCGCGTGATCTTGACCAAGTTAGGTGCATCAAGGGCGAGGATGGTAGAGTTCTGATGGGGGAGTCTCAAGTCAAGCAGAGGTGGCAGGCGTACTTTCGAGACTTACTTAACGAAGAGGGGGATCGAAACATAGAGCTAGGGGAGTTGGGGCATTCAGAGCAACATAGAGGCCTTGGGTACTGCAGGCGCATTAGGGTGCAGGAGGTCATGGGGCTTTGCATAGGATGAGTAGGGGTCGAGCGACCGGGCCTGATGAGATCCCGGTGGAGTTCTGGAAGTGCATGGGTAGGTCAGGAGTGGAGTGGCTCTCCAGGTTATTCAATGCGATCTTCAGGACCAAAAGGATGCCGGAGGAGTGGAGGTGGAGTACAGTGGTGCCCTTGTACAAAAACAGAGGGGACATCCAGTGCTGCAACAACTATAGGGGTATCAAATTAATAAGTCACACCATGAAGGTATAGGAGCGGGTGATCGAGACGAGGGTGAGGGAGATGACATCTATATCTGTGAACCAGTTCGGTTTCATGCCAGGTCGCTCCACTACAGAAGCTATCCACCTTGTCAGGAGGCTGGTGGAGCAGTTCAGGGATAAGAAGGACCTGCAGATGGTGCTTATCGATTTGGAGAAGGCGCATGAGAACGTCCCAAGGGAGGTGCAATGGAGGTGCTTGGAGGCGAAGAGCGTGCCGGAAGCCACATCAGAGTAATCAAGGACATGTACGATGGAGCTAAGACTAGGGTTAGGACGGTTGGCGGCGACTCAGACCATTTTCCAGTGGTTATGGGGCTCCATCAAGGATTGGCGCTTAGCCCTCTCTTGTTTGCCTTGGTGATTGATGCTCTAACCCGACATATTCAAGGGGATGTGCCTTGGTGTATGTTATTTGCCGATGACATAGTCTTGATAGACGAGATGAGGGTCGGTGTTATTGAGAGGTTAGAGGTATGGGGAAAGACTCTCGAGTCTAAGGGTTTCAAAATAAGCAGATCTAAGACAGAATACCTGGAGTGCAATTTTAGCGCCGAGCCGAGCGAAGTAGGCAGGGACGTGATGATTGGATCTCAGGTCATCGCCAAGAGGGACAGTGTCAGATATCTTGGGTCGGTGATTCATGGGTACGGAGAGATTGACGGGGACGTCACTCATCGTATAGGAGCGGGGTGGTCAAAGTGGAGGCTTGCATCAGGAGTCCTGTGTGACAAGAAAGTTCCACAGAAACTCAAGGGGAAATTTTATAGAGATGTGGTTAGACCTGCCAAGCTGTATGGGGCGGAGTGTTGCCAGTGAAGAACTCTCATGTTCAGAGAATGAAGGTTGCGGAGATGAGGATGCTCAGGTGGATGTGCGGGCTCACCAGGTTGGATAACATTAAGAATGAAGTTGTTCGAGAGAAGGTGGGGGTGACCCCGGTGGATGAGAAGATGCGAGAAGTGAGGCTGAGGTGGTTCGGGCATGTGCGGAGGAGAAGTCCTGATGCCCCGGTGAGGAGTTGTAAGCGGCTGACGATGGTCGGCGTACGGCGAGGCAGAGGGAGGCCTAAGAGGTATTGAGGAGAGGTGATTAGGCATGACATGGCTAGAATGCGGATTTCCGAGGACATGGCCGTTGATAGGAAAGTCTGGAGGTCTAGTATCAGGGTTGTAGGATAGGGGCTCCTAGAGTTTTTCGTACTCCTCACCCAGGGTTGGATGAGGCTTGACAGGGCTATCCATTGATGCTGTGTGTATTGGATTGTCTCACTTATAGTAGTTATTTGGTAGTTATTTATGGTAGTTACTGTCTAGTATTATTGCATGCTATTTTAATTATGGTTCTTATGTTTAGATAGTTATTTATGGTGGGGTTACTAATGCTTCTTTGTTTTTGTTTTTGTTTTTCCTTTCCTTCACTGAGCGGAGGGTCGATTGGAAACAGCCTCTCTGCCCTTTCGGGTAGGGGTAAGGCTCGTCTACATATTACCCTCCCCAAACCCCACTTTGTGGGACTATACTGGGTAGTTGTTGTTGTTGTTGTTGTTGTTATTCTTTACAAAAGCTAGGTGATTTCTGTGGTTCTCAAAACATCTCTTATTCCGTTCTAATCAAATGGTCCAAAAGATGCATAGGGGTATAGTCTTCCAAATTTTCTTCTCCCAACATAGTAGTAGGTCTTTCACATTCCTTGGCATCACCCAATGAACTCCACTCATGTTCAGAAAAAGATTCCAAATTTGTTGTATTTGGCTATAATGCTAGCATAATAATAATTTATTGTGATGATTCAAATGTGTTGTCATGTATTTGCAAATTATATATATGGTATAGTTTTAATATAATAATGATTATGTCGTATTATACTAGTATAATAATGGTAAATCCCACAGTGGGATAATACTGGGTATGTTGTTGTAATAAAGGTATCTTAATGTTTTAGACTTTTTAGATGTGGTTTTTTTATGTACATTAGTTTTGATATTATACATGAAATAAAATAACTATATCATTATAGTATCATAGGTGATTCATATGTGAGCTATTAGGCGCCATCGGCCCATCACGGTCCCGGGGTGAAATTTTCGGGTGTGACAAATGGAGAACCTAGCAGTGCTTTCATGAAGTAATTGATATTGTAAAGCATTTTTACTTTAGAAAGAGATCCATAGAAAGAAAAAGGAAATGATTCCATTTGTGTTGACTCCACAAAGCAAATCAAGTTAGATTTCTTTTTAGGTTCAGAGAGAATGCGAGAGAATAGTTGGAAGGCTAAAAATATGGCAGAAATTAGGAGTACTAAAAAAGTATAGTTTTAGTACAATAGTGTGATAGAAGATTAACAAATTAATATGGAACAAAACTGATCCCTTGATTTGTGGGAAAGTCATGAACGTTTAATTTTTCAAAATCTATTCTATTTGTAAATAAATCTGCTAAATTTGGAATAAATAAAAAATGCTTTCCTTTATATAAATAGTCTCACAAGTGCTCTACGATGTAAAAATCCCCTTATATAACTTAAGCAAATTTTAGAATTGAATTTAACAAATGAAAATCTTTTCAAGGTGTTACAGAAGAAATGGATTTTGGCCATCAAAGATATAACATATATAAGAGATATTTAATAGCTTCTATTTGTACTTTTAGATAAGGCTCGTCTACATATTACCCTCCCAAACCCCACTTTGTGGGACTATACTGGGTAGTTGTTGTTGTTGTTGTTGTATTTATACTTACAGATACTTCAAGTAAAAAAGGTAAGATGGTCTCATGAATGCAAACGAGCTTAACACAAGCTTAGTCCCTTAAATGTGGGCTCAAACTTGAGCACACGCTCATCCAGTATAAGTAAATATCTAAACCAATGTTGAGCTTACTTGAGACCAAAAATCCTTTATTCACAAAATAGCTTGAGTTAGCAAAAGCCCTCTTAATACTATGATCCTCCAAGCCACCGGGCCAGATAGGTGGAGAAAAGAGAAAGATAATGGATGCATGCTGGCATTCAAAATATAAAATAATAATAAATAAAAAAGTCAAATCCAACTAAATGTTCAGAGCAATGTCTCAAGTTAATTTTTTAGTATCAAGTTCCTTCACAACAGATAACTGTCAAGGCGAAAGATTTCAAAATCCCATAGTTTACTATCAACTCATTCAACATTTCCTTTTCCCGAGGACAAATTTTCATGTCCAAAATATGTATTGTATTAGATATGCTAGCCATGATCATCAGGAAATCTTTGTTCAGTTCTTCCCTATTGGCTAAAAGATGGCTCCCATTAGCAACACAAATTATCCACCTCCCTTATTTCTCCTTGAGCCCTATACTTTTATTCTAGAAAAAAGCAAAACTAGAGGAGAGCGCATTTTATCTAGGCCAAATAAGTCATATGCCTCAAGCCATGGGGTATGCTCCTCTCTTTTAACTTTAAAACAAAAAGCTCTTTTATGCACCCAACGTGTTGCCTAGTAGTCAATGAAGAAGTGAAAGAGAACCATGAGGTCTTAGGTTCAAACTCCAAAGGAGGCAGGAAAGACTAGGAGATTTCTTCTCATCTGCCTAAAGAGTTACACGGTATCTATGCTGGGGAGGTGGTGGGAGGTAGTAGGTACCTGATGAAATTAGTCAAGGTGCACACAAGCTAGCCCCACACCACCATCATCCAAAAAAATAAATTAAAATCCTATGTAGTAAAATCCCTGCAAAGAAACATCTATTTGTGATACAAGTCTATCATTTTAATTTGATATTTGCGCTAGAAAAAAGGGCATGAAGTGCTTCTTTTGTTATAGGAGAGGTGGTGGAATTCAGAAAAATATATATAGCTTAAAAATGTTATATTCGCGGCTCTTTGCAAAATAACATTGACCACAATAGTAATACTATTATGATAACCATTACACTCCAGTGCAAAATCCAAGAAAAAGACACCAAGACTTGGACAAATAATCGCTTCTCATCCTAAAGCAATGATACCCTGGGCTAAGATTAAAATGGAGACAACTTCCCTCGTAATAGCCTACATCTGTATCGGCAAAAAACCTTCCACAATGACTAACCTGGCTACCTACGCTAAAGGTTCCTCGCCGCATTTGTTTGGCAGTTTATAGAGATATTTCAAAGAGATACTTCATGAATGCTGATTCATTCCTTTGTCATGACACAATTCATTTGAACTTTTCCTATGTTTACAACCCACTTTCTGTCCTTCAGTTTGTAACCAAAATTTTCTCTCAGATCTCCTTCAAATTCTAGTTCCCCGGAATAACCAGCAAAAAGAAAATGCTGAAGCTTTCTATGCTGATCAAAAGTCGTTATAATCCCTCCTCTCAGGATCACAATCTCAGTCGGTCACCTACTAAAGACTTGCTGCATATGACATACCCCACTTTCCAAGATCAATCTCCTATAACCCACGCCTTCTACCTATTCCATCAAGAAACTTACCAACTGATATCTACTTGTCAAGGATGATTGAAGCAAAACTTTAGCCTTAACAAAAAATTATAATCTTTTAGCTCCAGGATCATCATAATGAAAAAACTAAGGAAAACCACAAATTTCAAAGATGAGAAAAACCATTAGCAGCAAATATGAACAAGCAAGAGGCAACAATAAAACCTGCTGCATCAAGGAATCATTTTTTGGCTTTGGAGTTGAATTGGTTGAATTATCTTGTCGAATTTGCTTTAACGCAATCTGCAGTCAGAGGACAATGTACTTGCATTAGATCTAGTGCATTTCAAATTGACATGGTAGGGAAACTTAAAAAGCAATGCAACTAGAACTCTCAAAACTCTAAACTGTGAATAGCAACCAGACCTTAAATGCGCCGGAGAAAAAATCAGAGACATTTGGCAATCGTCCTTCCTTAGCAAGTACCGACCCAACAATGCCTGCACCACATATGAGATAGATTATTTGATACCAACGACACACTTGTTTTACCTTGCGATCTTCAAGACTAAAAGGATGCCGGATGAGTGGAGGTGGAGTACAGTGGTGCCCTTGTACAAGAACAAAGGGGACATCCAGTGCTGCAACAACTATAGGGGTATCAAATTAATAAGCCACACGATGAAGGTTTGGGAGAGGGCGATTGAGGCGCGGGTGAGGGAGGCGACAACTATATCTGGGAACCAGTTCGGTTTCATGCCGGGCCGCTCCACCACAGAGGCTATTCACCTAGTCAGGCGGCTGGCGGAACAATTCATGGATAAGAAGAAGGACCTTCATATGGTGCTTATAGACTTGGAGAAGGCGTATGACAAGGTCCCGAGGGAGGTGCTATGGAGGTGCTTGGAGGTAAAGAGTGTGCCAGAAGCCTATATCAGAGTAATCAAGGATATGTACAATGGAGCTAAGACTAGGGTTAGGACGGTGGGTGGCGAATCAGACCATTTTCCTGTGGTAATGGGGCTCCATCAAGGATCGGCGCTGAGCCCCCTGTTGTTCGCCTTAGTGATAGATGCTCTAACCCGACATATCCAAGGGGATGTGCCTTGGTGTATGCTCTTTGCTGATGATATAATATTGATAGACGAGACGAGGGCCGGTATTAGTGAAAGGCTAGAGGTATGGAGACAGACCCTCGAGTCTAAGGGTTTCAAAATAAGCAGATCTAAGACAGAATATCTGGAGTGCAAGTTTGGCGACGAGCCGAGTGGGGTAGGCAGGGAAGTGATGCTTGGTTCTCAGGCCATCGCCAAGAGGGACAGTGTCCGATATCTTAGGTCTGTGATTCAGGGGGACGGAGAGATTGACGGGGACGTCACCCATCGGATAGGAGCGGGGTGGTCAAAGTGGAGGCTTGCTTCAAGGGTCCTGTGCGACAAGAAAATTCCACACAAACTCAAGGGGAAATTCTATAGAGCCGTGGTTAGACCTGCAATGTTGTATGGGGCGGAATGCTGGCCCGTGAAGAACTCTCATGTTCAGAGAATGAAGGTTGCGGAGATGAGGATGCTTAGGTGGATGTGTGGGCACACCAGGCTGGATAAGATTAAGAATGAAGTTATTCGTCAGAAGGTAGGGGTGGCCCCGGTGGACGAGAAGATGCGGGAAGCGAGGCTGAGGTGGTTCGGGCATGTACGGAGGAGGGGTCCCGATGCCCCGGTGAGGAGCTGCGAGCGGCTGGAGATTGTTGGTTGTCGGCGTGGGAGAGGGAGGCCTAAGAAGCATTGGGGAGAGGTGATTAGGCAGGACATGACTAGAATGCAGGTTACCGAGGACATGACCCTTGATAGGGGAGTCTGGAGGTCTAGTATCAGGGTTGGAGGCTAAGGGCTCATAGAGTTCTTCGTACGCCTCTCTCGGGGCTGGGTGTGGGATAGTAGGGTTACCCATAGATGATTAGTGTTTTAGCTTGTGTCCCCTTATGGTTGTTAGTATGGTAGTTACTGCTTGTTATTATTGCATGCGACTGTATTTATGTTTCCTATGTTTCCTATGTTTCCTATGTTTTCATAATTATTTACGTTATTTCTGCGGGATTACTTATGCTTTATTATTTTGTTTTGTCTTGCTTTTGTTTTTAATTTTGTCTTTGTTTTGATGCAGCTTTTCATTTTAGCCTATGCGCCGAGGGTCGATTGGAAACAGCCTCTCTGCCCTTTCGGGTAGGGGTAAGGCTCGTCTACATATTACCCTCCTCAGACCCCACCTGGTGGGAATATACTGGGTAGTTGTTGTTGTTGTTGTTGTTGACACACTTGTTTTACCTTATAGATTTTATTGTTTTTGATTTATTAGTTTTAGGAGGGGAGCCTTGTAGAAGTTGCAGCCAGTGACTAGGAGGTCACGAGTTCAAACCGCAAAAATAGCCTCCGACAGAAATACAAGATAATATTGTGTACATGAGAACCACTGTGATCCAACTCTTCCCCAGACTCGCGCTTAGTGGGAACTTAAAGCACCGGGCTGCCCTTTTTATTATCTTAATTTTAGTTCCTCCAGATGAAAATTATCTGGAATACGAGAAAATTGCAATCTTTAAAACGCCATTCATAGTTCTTTCTCCCCATGTGTGAAATCCAAAAGTTGTATAGAATCAACTTCATCCCCTCAAGCTACTCTCCTTATGCATTACTGTCGAATCATTACTTTTTTCTCCAAAATCTTCAATTCTTCTACTTTGTTAAGGCATGAAAGATGCCCAAAAGTTTTCAAGGGTTATTGCTCCCCAAGTTCCCCTTTGCATTTTCGGCAAAGAGGTTGTTTCCACATATCAAATACGGCAAACCTACTCTATTTTTGCGCCAATAAAGGCTGTAGTACTTCAATTGCCAATTGCCATTCATACACTTAGGGTTTAGCAAACCATAAAAAATTTGCAACTCAAAACTTTTGATAGCAACAAAACGGGTTCAGATAATAAATAACATAATACGCGCTACACATCCTATTTCACCCAGAGCATAAAGTATTAACTAAAAATCCAGCTAAGCTCACTATAACCAAACAAAAAAGAAAAATTGATACGGGAGGAGTAACGGAGAAACAGAGAGTACGAACCAGCACCAACGAGGATAGTGAGCTTGCCGAGAGGGAGAGCCATGGAGATTTTCGGAATCGATCATGAAAAAAAGGAAACCATTCCTTTCTATTTGCAATCTGAGAATTGCAGAGTAAGTCACTGAGCTGCGTTGATTAATTAAAACAGGACGACTTGGAGAACAAGGCAGAGTCGTCTGATCGTTCAACCCTATTTTTGTGAGTTTCGGCTCGGAAACTTATTTTAGGGAAAATATAAGGAAATAAATAGATAAATATGAAAGAAAATCTGCGGATTTTTGAATTTACGCGAAGGACCCTATGTTTTAGCTTCTTTTTTTTTGAACAATAAGGACCTAATAATTATATTAACTAGGCAATATTAGAGATCTTACAGAGAGTTCCACCCGAGTGGATATTTCCTACTTGGCTATTACAAACCATGTCACTTAGGACATTAACATTACCAAAATGAGCTAGATTAGAGCATATTGTCTTGTTTAGCCTATTTGTTACCAAAGGCCTTTTTTCTAGATCCGAGATAAGAGTATCGTAAACATATGGGGGATAATACAAAATAGTAAAGTCCTTGGTGCCCTGAGTCTCCTTAATTGCCCTCTTAGCTATTAGGTGTGCTGCTTTGTTGGCCTCCCTGAATGTGTGTTGGATTATTTGGACCTCCAGTTGGATCATTAACAACCTGCAATCAGAGATGATGGTATCAAATAGTGGTAAACCATTTCTAATATGATTTATTGCATCAATGGAATCCATTTCCACTTCGATGTTATAAAGTCCTTGTTTCATCGCCACTTGCAATACAGCCTTTAGAGCAAGGAGCTCTCCATGGATTGGTGATAATCCCTTGACAATTCCCTAGAAACCAGTAATCCAAAAACCTTAAACATCCCAAATGGTCCCCCCAACCCACAAAGGGAATTTGGTTGGGAGAAGGAACTATCTGTATTGAGTTTGAAATTACTCTCCTTTGGCTTAGTCCAACGAACCCTAATATCAACGGAGGGGTGTAAGATAGGGTCTTTATAAGTTATGAGTTTATATTGTACAGGAGTTTATATTGTACAGCGTGGTTAATAGCCGATTTAAGGAAGGCTTTATTTAGCAGATTATTAAAGAGATTGTTATTTCTGTTGGTCCAAATATTCCAAATGATAAAGGGAATGAGCTCATTCCAACTAACAATGTTGTTAGCAATGGGAAGGTTTTTGTTCCTAAGTGAGTCAAGCCAGTTTTGATTTCGTGGTATAGCTTCAGTGCCGAGTTTGAGCAATGGCCATAAATTTTGGACTGCTTGACATCTTAAAAAGATATGCTCAATAGTTTCTTGTTGGATTTTCAAACGGAGCAAACGGGGTCAATATTTATGCCTATATGACTGAGGTAACATCTGGTAGGGAGTTTATTGTGGGAACATTTCCATAATAGATATTTTTATTTATTGGGGCAGTCTAATTTCCAAATCCATGAGAAATATCCTTTGGGCATGGCTTGACTATCAATAATGGAGTAGCAAGATTTAGACGTAAAGAGACCGTTTGAATTAAGTGCCCATGTTGGGACATCGTAGCTTCTATTGGAGGGGGAAGTAGCTATAATTTTATTGGTTAAGGACTCCTGAAGATGATATGGAAGCTTGATGAGATCCCACTTATTATTATTACGCAAATCATTGATAGTAAGAGTCATCTCGGCTTTTGTTAAGGGGCCAATAAAACATTCTCTAAGGAGGGGAGTATTATGAATTCAGTTGCTATTCCACACATTCAACTTCGAGTTTTGATGGGGGATCCACTTAGTTCCTTTATTGCAAATCTCTCATCCTATGAGTATACTAGACCAAATAAAGGAAGAATTATTCAAAGTTTTTTCTGTCCATAGAGACCAGAAAGAAATTGGACCCAAGGTGCTTTGGGGGTGTTAATAATTCTCCAGGAGAGATTAGCAAGACTGGAAAGGTTTTTCCTCTTGGATTTCCGGATACCTAAACCACCTTCATCTTTTGTTCTAGTAACAGTTTCCCAATTTATAAGATGGAGCTTTTTCTTTTCATTATTAGTACCCCAAATAAAGTTTATTTGGATCTTGTCTATTGTGTTTAGGGTTTTCTTTGGCAGGAGAGTATATTGCATTAGGTGATTTGGTAGGGAATTTAGACAAGCATTTGCTAGCACGGTTCTACCTGCCATGTTAAGGCAGCTAGCCTTCCCGTTACCTAACCTAGCTAGCATGTTGTCCAGAATAAATTGGAAATCCTTGGCCTTGGGTTTGAAAGTCGTTATAGGGAAGCCTAATTATTTTTCAAGGGAATTAGTGGTTTTTATACTAAAAATATTTTGGATCTCCGAAATAGATTGCTAAGGACAAGTTTTGGAGACAATTATTTTAGACTTTGTCTTATTAATAGATTGCCCTGATAGAGAGCAAAAACGATCAAGACAGTCTTTGATTGTAGTAATTGATTTGTCATTTATTTTGGCTAGAAGGCTAAGATCATCAGCATAGAAGAGATGCGATAATTGAAGGTTTCCCTTTCCAATAGAAACGGGGCTCCATTCACCTATATCAACCTTATGGTTGATGAGGATGGAGAGCATTTCAAGACATATGATAAATATATAGGGGGACAAGGGGTCACCTTGTCTTATACCTCTATTAGGGGTGAAATAAGGGGTCATATTTCCATTTACTACGACTGCTATTCTAGGGTAGAAATGCAATTCATAATTAGCTTAGTAATTTTAGGAGGGAATTTGAAGAATAATAAGGTCTTATGAATGAATGACCATTCGAGGTGATCAAACGCTTTTTCTAGATCGATTTTTAAAAGCATATTGTGGTACTTACCCTTATAGTTATTCATTTATTGCATAAGTTCTTGAATGATCAAATCATTATCACTAGCCTTTCTATTTTTTAGAAAGCTAGTTTGATAAGGGCTAATAATGGTATGTAGAAATCTTTAAGGCAGTTGCAAATTATTTTAGAAAAGATCTTATAAGTAGTATTGCATAAACCAATTGGTTTAAAATTCTTAAGGTTGTTGACGTTGGGAATTTTCGGGATCAAATAGAGAAGGGTGTCATTAATTCCTTCTGGAATAGTTCCTTTGGTGAAGACTTCCTTACAAAGATTAATAACCGAGTGGCTTATGGTTTTCCAAAAATTTTGGAAAAAGAAGGGATGTAAACCATCGGGGCCTGGGGATTTTAACGGTTTGAAAGAGAAACATGCTTGTTTGATTTCGGATATTGTGACCGGATTATCTAGGGATGCAAGATTGACATTGGAGAATGAGGCAGGGGTTTTCTGTTTGTTGTCCCAACTACTAAATTTATGAGAAGTTGTATAAACTGCCTTAAAATCATTCATGGTGTGAGAAATAATCTCTGTAGGGGTCATCAATCCATAAATTTTGATCATTTTTAAATGACATAATTTTATTAACTCTCTTCCTATTAGTGGCAGAGATGTGGAAAAATGTAGTATTTGTATCTCCCTCGTTAAGCCAGGAAATTCTTGATCTAAGTTTGCAGTAGTCTTCTTCCAATTTCAAAATAGTATTGAAGTCGTAAATGAGATATTTTTCTAGGTATTGAAGGAAGGGACTATGGTAATAACTAGACGAATTTTTTATACCGTTTAACATAGCTAAAATTTTTCTTTTTCTTTTAAATGGATCACCAAAGGTATTGTGTTTCCAAATAACATTATTTCTAAAGTTAACTACTGCTTCCCCAAAAGAATTAGCCATGCATGATTGTTCTACTACCTTATGGAAAGAGGGATGCTTACGCCAAAAGGTCTCTAATCTAAAGGGTTTAGGGTAAGGGATAAATAGTTTAGGAGTGATATTTATAAGAAGGGGGTTATGATCAGAGTGAGTCTTAGGGAGATGAGCTATGGATGCATTGGGAAAGATTGGACCCAAAGATCATTACCAAAAACTTTGTCAAGTCGTTCAAGAATTAATTGATTATTTTTAAATCTATAATTTGACCAAGTATACTTCCCACCCATAAAACCACGATCAATAAGATTACAAAAATTTAAGTAGGACCAAAATTTTAAGGCACGGTTTCTATTCAATGGCTTACCACCAATTTTATCATACAAACTAAACATATCATTAAAGTCACCACCCATAAGCCAAGGTCCATTATAATTTTTAGAAAGCTCCTTAATGTTTCCCCACATAATATCTCTATTAGAAATATTTGTACTAGCATAAATACATGAAAAGAGCAACTTAATATTAATAGGACGTACCTCTATGGTGGCATGTATTTCATGATTCCTTCTAATGAAATTGTGCACGGTTACCTAAAAGCTATCCTAAAGAACCACCATACCTCAACTTTGACCATCAGCAGGAACCTTAATGAGTTTCGAGAACCCAAATCATTCATTAAGTATGTATGATTTTGAATCCTAGTTTCTAGAAGAGCCACCATACACGGCTTGTGAGTTACCATCAAATCTCTAAAGTTCCTTACAAATTCATCATTGTATCCACCTCTTATATTCCAAATTATGAAGTTAATAGGGTTAGACATATTAAACATTTGGAGAGGGTTGTGTCCATTCTCCATGGACGAGTTGGAGAGTCTCGTTAGAGTTGGAACTAGGACCATTGCTTTGTTTCCCACAGTGGGGTCTTGGGGGGACGAATGTCCATTGCACATTTGAAGAAGTCTGGGGAACATGCGAGTATGTGCCTTTTCTCCTGGTTGTCTTTGAACAAGAACACTTTGACCTCGTTTAGGCTTCCTAACTCCACCACTGACTCCCCAAGAAGATCTACTGGAGGGTTCATTACTTCTTTTACCTGATTTTCTATATTTCGAGGTTGATCTAACGGAGGATCTGGAACTATGTTCTGCATGTTCATTTGCATGTTGTGGGGAGGTGTTGGGTTCTGAGGTGGTTGCTGAACTACCCACTGCATTAGTATAGGACTCACGGCTGGCAATGCTTCTGGGGAAGAAGGGGAAGTCTAAGCCTAGATTTTGAGGGAGAATTGGGACTGGATAGAAAGGGGTGGAAGATTCCATTGATTTCTCATCTCCTGGGCCATATCCTAGTTGAGAGCAGGTGCTAGAGGTTGCAGAATGTTGTTGACCCAAACATGGTTTAGGTAGTTGTTCATGGCTAGGTGAAGGCCATCCAAGATCAACTACACTAGATATCGAGGGTTTTGTATCAGGATAATACTTTCCTAGCCATTTACTGTTGCATTCAACATCAGGCCTCTTCCTGCTAGTCCCAACTCTATCCAAGATAGTGGATGATGGTCTTGAGGGAGAGGAGGCTGAGCATATATTATCGGGGGATTTGGAATTTGTTAAGGGAGAGGTAGGAGGTTTTCCATATTCAGAGGGTTGTTGAGTCGTGTTAACTGAATTAGTCGGTATCTTCTTCGACTGGGAAGATGAAGCCTTGGCATTGTCATGAGAAGATGAAGGGATTAAATTTGGAGAAGGAAGGGAGTTGGCAATGATGTGGCGTGTAGAAGTAGTAAGATATTGTGAGGATTATGCATGGGAAATTTTGGCCACTTGGCCACAAGGTTCTTCCATATGTTCATCAATGGGAGATGGGGTAGCCAATCGTAAGGGTGGTTGATTCAGTTTTTTGTCTTTAGCCACGGTAGATGAAGGGTTAGGTATAGAGACACCCGGGGGGAAAAGGAAAGGGGTACCTTACCTACTAGGGGTGACTATATTGAAGGGCTAGGTGGGAGTAAATAATAGCTTTTACAAATATTTTTATGGGTATTTTTGTCCATTGCAAGGTCATTGTCCTTCAAGGGATCAGTAGGGTTTATAGAATAGCCGGTTTTGTTAGGAACAGATTTAGCCGAAATACTATGGCTATGATTTGTTATCGAACTTTGCTTGGGACATCGTTCAGTATTACTGAATTTCTGGGCAAATTTAAGTTTTTGAGAATAGATATACTTACCTGTAGTGGCGTTAAAAATATCTATGTCTATACCTGGGCTTGGATATCTATTGAGAAGGTTTGTTTGGCTCTTCACCTGCATTGAACTTTTAAAAGAAGCTATATGCCATCCCTCATCTTGCTTGGACTGGAACATGACTTGATCTTCTAGTAATTTGTTACTTACTTTTGATTGGACTGGAATAGGGTTTTTAGCAGGACATTTATTCATAGTATGCCCTATCAGTCCACAGTTTGTACATCGGATTTTCCCCCTTCATATTCAATCAGTTGCTTATGGTTTTCAATGGTAATAAATTTTGCTACTGGGCGATCCAGAGGAATTTCAATGCAAAGACGGGCATAGTGACCTCTAAGGGTGGCCGAGGTGCAAGAATCCACCTTCAAAAGTCTACCAATTGAGTTGCCAATCTTCTGTAAGATAATACCATCATAAAATTCTGTTGGGAGGTTTGGAAGGCGGATCCAAATGGCTGTGGAGTTTTGGTTTTCATTAGTAGCTATAAAGTTTGGTTTCCACCGTTGGCAAGAGAGGAAGTGTCCAAATATGAACCACGGTCCATTTTGAAGGACTGATATCATGCTCTCTTGCTTTTGAAATTTAGTAGCATAATAATATGAGCCTAAATCAATTAGAGGTGAAGTAGACGTTTTCCTTGCAGTTTTATTATTAGAGAATATTGACATGGCATATATATTCTTCTTTTATCCTCTTCTGTGAGAGAGAGAGACTGCCCTATCATTCATGGAAACTTCGTCTATATTTGTCAGAGAAGAAGATTGTTTGGGGGTTACACCTAGTGCAAGCATGTTGGGAACTATATCAAGTGTAACTTCTTCAGTATTTAGAACGTACTTGAATGAGGTTTTTGAGTTACAAGGGGTTTGGGGATTGTAAATGTTCTTAATGTCTGGAGGCTTTGGGGGGATCAAGGATAGATCCATGTCCATATTCATAGATATGAGGAAGACGAAAGGTTTGTTTTTAGAGAGAGAGAAACGACCAGTAATCATGCAATCCCTCTTGTAGGACTATGTTTTAGCTTACAGAAAGAAGAATATGCTTCCTCGCATTGAAAGAGAAAACTACATTAAGAGCCTATTTAGCTAAGGTAGCTGATAAACATTAGACGATTGAAAAGAACTTTAAGGGCTCATTTGGTTGCCGGTTAGAGTTAAGTAACTATAATAATGTTGAAATTAGTTATGCATAATTTAATTATGAATAAATTAGTTATGTAATAATTAGTAATGCAAAGATTATTAATTTATGAATTGTAATATAGAGATTATTTTTTGTCAAATACTTGCTTTATTTTAATTATACTGTCACGATCCAAAATTTCCAACCACGCGACCTTGATGACACCTACCATTCACTTGCCATGCAAAGCCAACATTAGCTATTCATTTACCAATTTTTAACAATTAAAAAACAGAATAATAATAACTAATGATTGAGTAGTAGGTCGTGGTTTTTTCACCTTTTGAGCCAGGTGTTTTCCACGTAAAAATCTCTGTGTTTTATATTTATGTATTTTAATTCCGCAAATAGTAGTAGTTAGAACACTTAGAAGAATCAGGTTCTTCTAGATCGAAAATTGGGTACCACACAAATCAACCCCCCCTCTTGTGTGGTATTGACATTTGGAACATCAATTCGTATTAGAGGGGGTTATCCTTGAAGAGGCTAACACCTTAGGAAAAGATCAACATGAGTGCACCACCTGGGAACTGGGAAGTGTAATCCACTACCAGGCCACCACTGTTCAGTGGGCAATATTACTTATGGTGGAAGAATAGGATGAACGATCACATCATAGGAGAAGACTATAAACTCTAGCATATAGTCACTGATGGTCCTTTAGCAACTACAATGAAAAATGAGGAAGGAGTGGAAGTGCCAAAGACAAGGGCTTACTGCACTGCTGAAGATTTGAAAAAGTGGGAGAAAAATGCTAAGGCCAAGAAATGGCTTGTGTTGGACTGGGTCCAGATGAATACATCAGGATCCAACGTTGTACTACTGCAAAAGAGATATGAGATACTTTGCAAGTGGCTCATGAAGGAACACCTCAAGTGAAGAGATCTAGAGGAACATTGCTATATTCTCAATATGAGAATTTCACTATGAAAGATAGAGAAACCATTCAAGAGATGTATACTAGGTTCACTAGACTGACAAATGAACTTAAGTCTCTTAGAAGAGTTATTCTTGAAGAAGAAAAGGTTGAGAAGATCTTGACAAGAGTTCTTCCAGTTGCTTGGGAAAGCAAAATCACCGACATTCAGGAGTCCAAGAATATGGCCACTCTCAGGTTGGATAAACTGATTGGGAATCTTACTGCTTATGAACTGAGAAGGAAAACCAGAAAGATGGATACACCCAAGAATGAGAGAAGTTTGGCTCTCAAAATTACAGAAGGTCAAACCTAGAAGATGATGAGATGGCTATGATCACTAGAGATTTCAAAAAGTACCTAATGAGAGGAAAGGGTTCATCAAGAGGTACAAACTTTTACAAGACAAGAGCTCCCAAGAAACAGACAAATGATGGCTGCTATAAGTGTGGTAAGACTGACCACATGATCAAGAATTGCCCTCAATGGAAGATTGAGTGGAAGAAAGAAAGAGCTGAACAAAGAAACAGGAAGAAGGAACAGGTTCAACCCAAGAGAAACAAAGGTTCAACCAAGGCTATGGTTGCTGCTTAGGGTGCAACCTCTGATAAAGAGTCGGAAGATGAAGCAGAAGAAGAGCGAGCTTTTATGGCCATTGGAGAATCAGATGATGAGCATGAGGTAAGTATTCTGCATCTCAATGACAAAATCAAATTTCTGTCTAAAGAAAGGTTGGATGAGCTATTATTAGACTTTATTGATGAGTCTGAAATAGTTAACAATGAAAAGGAAGTTATGTCTAGGGAATGTATTATTCTAAACGCAAAATGCAAAAGTCTAGAATCCTGGGCTGATGAGAGTGATAACACAATGCTGAGTTGAAGAACCAGGTTCTTGAACTTGACAATAGTCTACTAGAACTTAGGTAAGAAAATCTTAAATTGAAACTAGGAACAGGAAAGAAGAAAATGATCACTCATTTCTCACTCTAGAAGAAAATTTATGAAATATGAAAGATGATTTGTATAAGAAAGAGAATTGATTAAGGTTCTAAAAGAAGATCTAGGAAAGGTGAAACATGAACTAGACAGAACTTGCAAATGGAACAAAGATTCTGATGCTCTCTCATGGTTGCAAGAGCATTACAGTAGCAATAAAAGATGACTTGGCTGTGGGACTCAAGCTCCAAAATGGGACCCCAAAAACAAGTACCTCACTCTTCCCGAAAATAAGATCTGCACACACTTTCGTATGACTGGTCATTATAAAAATGAATGCAATGCAAAGGAAAAGGCCAGTCAAAGGAACAAAGCTTTTGTTTAAGAAAAATACGAACTGCCTAGCTGGGCAAGAAAGAATCTGATTCATCCTTTTGTCCTTAGAAAGGGACCCAAACTAGTTTGGGTTCCTAAGACTAACATCTGATTTCTTTTTGCAGGTTCAAGTGAATGGGAGTAGCCATATATGGTACATGGATAGTGGCTACTCAAAACGCATGACTGGGAACAAGGACTAGTTCCTTTCACTTAAGTACCTGAAATGAGGTAATGTCTCCTTTGGAAATTGAAAGAAAGGTGAGATCATTGGGGTTGGAAAGGTAGATAAGACAGACTCTCCTTCCATTGAGAATGTTTACTTGATAGATGGCTTGAAATATAGCCTAATAAGTGTGTCACAACTGTGTGATAGAGGTAACCTTGTAGCTTTCAACTCTACCAAATGTTTTGTGATTAACCTTACCACTCACAAGATTGTTTTGCAGGGTAAAAAAGTTAATAATATTTACATTATAGATTTGTCAACTCTTTCAGAAAATGAACTCATTTGTCTAAAAGTGCTAGTCAATGATCCCCTCCTGTGGCTCAAAAGACTTGCCCATGCCAGTCTAAATCAGCTAAATAAATTAGTCTCCAAGGACTTAATGGTAGGGTTACCTAATATCAAGTTCAAGGAAGACAAAGTTTGTGAGGCATGTGCAAGGAGGTAAGGTCATCCTCCAAATCCAAGAAAATGGTAAGTACGTCCAAGACGTTTGAATTAGTTCATATGGATCTTTATGGTCCAATGAGAACCATGAGCAGAGGTGGAAAGAAATATGTGATGGTGCTTGTTGATAATTATTCTAGATTTACCTGGGTACTATTTCTAACATCCAGAGATGAGGCATTTGAAATGTTTATTGCCTTTGTTAGAAAAAACTCAGAAATAATTCGGAAATTAACTTGCATCCATTAGATCTGATCATGGAACTGAATTTGAAAATGTATAATTTGTTGAATATTGTGATGAAAATAGTATAGATCACAACTTCTATGCCCCTAGAACTCCTCAGCAAAATGGTGTAGTTGAAAGTAAGAACAAGACCCTTGAGGATATGGCAAGGACCATGCTTTTCTCTAGCAAATTACCCCACAGCTTCTGGGCAGACGCTGTAAAAACTGCATGTTACATAATCAATAGATGCATGACTAGACCTCTTATTGAGAAAACTCCCTATTAGTTACTTAAATGAAGAAAACCAAACATATCCCACCTTAGGGCATTTGGTTGCAAGAGTTATGTGCACAATAATGGAAAAGACTCCCTAGGTAAGTTTGAACCCAGAAGTGATGAGGGAGTATTCTTGGGATATTCTTCACATAGAAAAGCATATAAAGTATTTAATAAAAGAACTTTATGTGTATAAGAAAGTGTGCATGTTGTATTTGATAAAACTAACATTCTTTATGAGAGACAGGAACATGAAGATGAAACCATTGGCTTGGTAAGAGAATTGACTGAAACAACAGCAAATGAAGGAACAGGTGATGGAACAGGTTCTTCTAGTCTGGGCAACCTGACAGGAGGAACTAATCAGGGAGAAAATGAGACAAACACTTTACACGAACATGTTTCTCATCAACATAACACAGGAGAATCATCTAGTAGAAACCAGTTGTTGGTGAAATCTCACAAGTATCAAAGTTCTCATACCATTGAGAACATCATTAATGATCCAACATCTAGATTCAAAACTAGATCACAGTTAAAGAATCTGTGTGCATTTGATGCTTTTCTATCTCTTATTGAACCTAAAAATGTTGTTGAGGCTTTGTAGGATGCAGACTGGGTCAATGCTATACAGGAGGAACTCAATAAATTTGAAAGAAGTCAAGTCCGCCATCTAGTTCCTAGACCCAAGGACAGGCCAGTCATTGGCACCAAATGGGTTTTCAGGAACAAACTTGATGAAGATGGAACTGTTACAAGAAACAAGGCAAGGCTGGTGGTTCAGGGCTACAGCCAAGAGGAAGGCATCAACTATGATGAGACCTTTGCTCTAGTTACAAGACTAGAGGCAATCGGACTCCTCATTGCCTTTGCAGCACATATGAAATTCACTCTCCATCAGATGGATGTCAAAAGTACTTTCCTAAATGGCTACCTCAAGAAGGAAGTGTTTGTGAAATAAACTCCAGGATTTGAAAGCAAAGAATGTCCTGAGCATGTGTACAAGCTGGACAAAGCTCTATGTGGGCTCAAACAAGCCCCAAGAGCTTTTTTTTATATGCATACATGATTTTTTTTACCACAAATAGGTGAATTACAAGTATGGGAGTCAAATCGCCGGAGTTGTTACCCATATAACACAACCGGTCTAACCTTACCGTATTTGACCTATTATGATAATATTACAAAAAATAAAAAGAAATTTACAAGAAGATAGGTTTATACGATAAGGAGGGGGACGCCAGTATTGTCACCCATATAACAATAACTGGCAGCGACCTTACCTTATAAAACCTATCGAGGCTCTAAAATGCCTCAAGAAATAAAAAGCAAGAAAACTATGAACATTAAAGTGATGGTAAAGAAAGCGGATTTGCTTTCTTTTCTTTATATTTGTGGACTGTTAGCTCCAATTGTATTTAACCTTCACGCTTGTTCCTCGACCGAGTAGGTTTTAAGACGGATGGTTGCACTGCTTGTTTTTGCTTTACGATTCTCATCAGGGGCCTTCGAATGTTAGCATCTACGCCCATCCTGTTGTCGCAAACTCTTTCTCTTTCACAAGCTTTCTTGTTTGCTTTACTATGAATTGGTGATAAATCACCATTTCTCGCCGCTTCTATTCGGCAATGTGATAATATTTCTTCTTTCTCCCCTTCTTCATAGATATGTCTTCCTATTTCCTCATTCAGAAATTGGCTATTCTGGATGTTGACTTGTGAAGCACTTAACACAATCTGTTGGTGTCCCTTCTCCAAGGGTGTGATTGACTTAGATGGTACAATCTGATTTTGAGCAACTATATGCAATGATGTCGACTTTCGATTAGCAGTTACAGATTCAGCTGGTTTTGTAGTATTTTTTGGAAGAAATATCGGAGCATTATGGTTCAGGATTGTCCTTTTGTTTGCAACAGTTTGCATATTGACAGTGTACTGGCCTGGTAATATATTCCTTCGACTTTTGTACTGATCGTCGTAATCCTCTCCAGCTGTATCTTCTTCACATTCTGGATCATCTTCTGAAGAGGAAAAGGCAGCAAATCCTTCTCCCCAACTCTCTTCGTCATCATAGTCTCGATGGTCTTTCCACAATTTAGATTTAACAACTATGTCCCTCATAGGGATTTGTTTGTTAATTGCAGCTGACATTGACTGATCTCCATAGGGATTTGTTGTTTCCTGTCGAGGTGAATTTTGCGCAGTATCATCTCTCACAGTTATAGGTCGATCTGCAACTGATTGCATTTTAGATCCTATTTCTGGCAGAAAGTTGACTGCAAATACTGTTTCATTATGCAAAATTCTGTTGGAACTGTTATTCCCCTCTGCTGTATCGGGCAGTGAAGAATTAGGCAAGATCGAATCTTTACTCAATTTATTGCTTTCTTGTTGCCTGGTTGATTTTGACACAGCGGTTAACGTTGTTGCTATGGAAGTGACAACAGATTGAGTTGTCAAGCATTTTGAATATGTAACTGCTTTGACAGTTTCTGAAAACTCCTTCTTTGGATCAGTTGCTTTATCCACCAGAGGAGAATGCTGCAACATATGCTGCTGGTAGATCAAACTATGTTCCTGGTTTTTGGCATTGTCAATATCTGTCTCATTATAACAAGATACTATGTCATTTCCAGTTAATGCATTCAGTGGCTGTCTCAATGGGATAGAGGATGGCATTATACAATGTTGTGGAATGTTATCATTTGGGGTCACAAGTGTTGGTGCAGCTGCTATTAATGAAGCAGAATCAGAATCTGTTTTAGAAACCTCAGTACTACTATCCCCTTCAAGATGATCAGAATCTCCCTTATCAATCACAGTAGGATGTGTAGTGATAACTGTCTCCAAATTTGTACCAGTTGTTGGATCACATGAAAGCTTTAACATGTGTTGCTGGGTGATTTCAGATAAATCAACCAAGGGTTGTCTCAATGAAACAGTAACTGGTAGCAGACAAGTCTGGGCAGTATCACCATTTGGTTTTGCAATAGATTCTGCATTTACATAAGTTGTACCAGAAACAACATCAATTTTAAGAGCCACTGCAGTGCTAGCCAATTTAGAAACTCCCATATCCTTCACAGTAGATTGATTAGTGGCAACAGTTAATGTAGCATTTTCAATTGACTTCTGTGCAAGATTGTAAGAGTCTTTAAAAAGATGAGCAGTAGACGAGTTTGTCATTGAAAATTCTGTAGCATTCTCCAGTGAGGATTCTGTCGATAGTAAGTATGGACCTTTTGCATTTTCATCTGCTGATATAACTGATGCATCAATTGGATACTGCATTAACACATTATCCTGGTGAGTACATCCATCTTTACTTTCAGGACAGTATGGAACTGCACAGCCAATCTGGTTATCCAGTACAACAGATTCAGTCCTATCATTCACAGAATTTGTTGTAGGCTTCATCTCAACATTCATTTTCGTGGCATCCTTTACCATACCAGATTGTGTAACATAATCAGTTGGATCAACAACATCTTGAATGACTAATTCTGTGAAAGATAATTGAACTCCTGCATTATCCTTTTTTTCTTGCAACTCTTTATCTCGCTGATCAGCTCTTTTGCTATTTAAAAAATCCCGTGCATCCCCTTGTAATTTGTCAACTTTATTCACATCATTACGAGGCAACTCATTAGCCAGATTATTCTCTATCTCTGCTTCTGTTCCAACTTTTTCTTTTATGTTTCTGCAGGTCTTTACGTCGTGCCCTTGGTGTTTACAAAAAACACAATACTTTGGCAGATTGTCGAAAACAAATTGTTGATGGAGCTCTACTGACTTGCCCGATACAGAATCTAATATCTGCAGCATTATCTTTTTTGGATGTTTATTCAAAAGGTCAACTATTACCTTAACTCTTGCCGCACTTGGTCTAGTTCTGTCCTACGTCGCCTTGTCGACTGCAAGAGGTTTTCCCACTGCTGAGGCTATAGACATTAACGATCTCCTAGCAAAGAGATTTGGAGGCAATCCTGGCAGTGATATCCACACGACTGCCATCGATGTCTCTTCCTTCGGATTGAAACCGAAAGTCCATGGAAATGTTCTGAAGAAGTATCCTTCACCTTTGGATTTAAGATATCCTGTCGACTTTGAAAGGAAACGAACATAGTCTTCATACATATCAAATCTGATTAGCCAATGTCGATATTCCAACTGCCCGACATTATATTGACCATGAACATCAAATTGCGACGCGAGCATCTTTCGCACTTCCGCTAAATCGGGTTTGCCATAAGAAAACTTTAAGACAACTACCTGATGTAATCCTTCTTCCGTAGTGAAGTTGTTGACCTCTTCCATTGTGAATTGGATTATAGGTTCACCATGATCGTATATTACTGGATACAACTCTATTTTTGTTGGAGTCGGTTGTTTAGCTTGTACCGTTGATGCATAAGACTGCTTGAATCTTTCATTTGTATCAAGATTCGAATTCTTTTGGACAGCCTCTCCCACAGCCAAAAGCTGGGGAGAGGACCTCAGACATGGCTGCCAAAATCAGTGAACGATGACACACTTCAAGCGATAACAGGTTGATTCATCCATAATTCAAAACTGCTGGAAGTAATCAGATGATTCTTCGTGCTACAGTAATTTTAATCTAATTAAGATCTAGAAGAAATGGATATTAATTTGTGGATGAAACCAATTGGAGAATATTCACAATGAGAATGTGGTTGTTTTGACACCAAGATTGCTATTATCCACCGTCGGAATCCCGCAGTATGTCCGATGAATAGTAACGGAATTACTATTCATCCGCTACAGTACTGTTATTGAGAGGATAATCTTAAGCTAGTGAATCGAAAAATAGCCCCAAGAGCTTAGTATGAACGTTTATCAAAATTTCTACTAGAGCATGAGTACAAAATAGGTAAAACTGACAGCACTTTGTTCCTAAGGGAAAAGGTAATGACCTCCTTGTTGTACAAATATATGTTGATGACATAATATTTGGGGCCACTACTGATAGTTGAGTAAGGACATTGCAAAATTAATGGAAAGTGAGTTTGAAATGAGTATGATGGGTGATTCTTCCTAGGCTTGCATATCAAACAAAGTCCAAATGGGAGCATGATCCATCATCATAACTATACAAAAGAACTAATCAAAAAGTTTAAAATGGAGAATTCCAAAGAAATAGATGCACCTATTGCTAATGCCACTAAATTAGATGCTTATGAACCTGGTTCATCAATTGATCGAAAGTTGAATAGGGGTATGATTGGTTCACTTTAGTATCTTACTACCAGCATACCTAGCATTATTTTTAGTGTAGTGCTTTGTGCTAATTTCCAGGCAAATCCAAAGGAGTCACATTTGACTGTTGTCAAGAGGATACTGAGATATCTGAAAGGCACCACAGATTTGTGTCTTTGGTATCCCAAAGGTAGTAATTTTGATATGGTAGGATATGCTGATGCTAATTATGTAGGTTTCTTAGGGGAGAGGAAGAGTACTTCAGGTATGGCACATTTCTTGGGGTCATGTCTAGTGTCATGGGCTACCAAAAAGTAAAATTCAGTAACCCTGTCTACTGCTGAAGCTGAATATGTTGCTGCTGCCTCTTGTTATGCTCAATTACTATGGATTAAACAAAAACTGGTAGACTTTGGAATTGAAGTGGGGTGTATTCCAATATTTTGTGATAACACTAGTGCTATAAGTATGACAAAGAGCCCTATTCATCATAAAAGAACCAAGCACATAGATGTTAAACACCACTTCTTAAGAGATAACTGAATGAAGATTTTGGCCAATCTGATTCAGCAGTCATACATGGGGCAATGCAGATTACTGCAGACCACAAAATTTCCAGTGAACAGGCTGGGCAATTGGTTGATCTTAATGGACAACATCTCATTGCATCATGCAGATGTTAGGAGCCCAAAAATCTGCTTCTGATCCTGCACAATCCATTCCTAGTCCAAAGGGTGCATCTGCCCAGAGTGAAACTGAAAATTGAAAAAGTAGTGAAGTGGAGCAGATCGACCAGCAGCAGATAGTGCAGAACTCTAACAATAATAACATTTCACTGGTTGGACAATCAAAAGGAGTTAATATGGAGGCATCAGATTTTTTCAATACTATCGCTAATCAAAATGCTATGTCAATTAAGTCAAGGGAGAAGTCGACAGTAACAAGCTTAATTGATAGCTCAAAAAAACCTGAACAACAACATCACACAGAACTGAGAAAACATCTGTTTTGGTTAAGCTCACCAAAATAGATGATGTTGCTGAGGACAACATCAGAACCAACAGGTCGATAAATAATGAACTACTCGATGCACACTCTATTTCCTTAGAATTGGAAAATCCTTTGCAATATCCTGATGGTCGAGCTAAATATGGGATAACTAATATTGATGCTGTGAGATAATCAACTAGTCTTAAAGAAGATGAGGGTGCTCAGAATTCAGATCATCATCAGATCTCTCGTCAATTTGAAATGACTCAACAAGGCAGCGTGGCCTCTACTCCAGCAGTTGCAGTTTCTAATGAAGACTTAATTCAAAGTGGTTTACAGTTACAACTTGAGAATGTTTCTCAACAAACAATTGAAGTTTCTCAACATACTACAAATACCGGCACATCGATATGCAACAGAAATCCAACTCCATAATTCAAGAACAAAATGCATATCTCTGAAAAATGCCCAGCTTCACATACAAACTCAAATTCTTTTGCTGCACTTTCAGATTTGAATATTGAGAAGGGAACCATGAATGGAGAGAAGCTGGCAATTAACAAATGTTATGGTGATCCGTCATCATCCTATGCAAATAACAAACAGGTTCCTATGAGGGACATGGTCATTAAATCAAAATTGTGGAAAGACCAACGAGATTATGACGACGACGAGGGCTGGGGAGAAGGATTTGCTGCTTTTTCGTCTTCAGATGATGACAAAGATTTTGAGGACGACACTGCTTGAGAGGACAGTGAGGATCAGTTCAAAAATCAAAGGAAGTTAGCGACAATTAAGTGTACTGCTAATATGCAAATAGTGGCAAACAGAAGCACCAATTTGAACCATAATGCTCCAGTATTTTTTCCAAGAAATATTACAAAACCAGGTGAAACTTCAGCTGCTAATCGAATCGCAACATCACTACCTGTAGCTACCCAGAATCAGATTGTACCAATTAAGTCAATCATATCTTTGGGGAAGGGACAACAACAAATTGTGTTAACTGCTTCAGAAGTCAACCTCCAGAATAGACAATTTTTGAATGAGGAGATAGGAAGACATATATATGAAGAAGGGGAGGAAGAAGATATCTTATCGCATTATCGAGCAGAAGCGTCAAGAAATGGAGATTTATCACCAATGCATAGTAAAACAAGTAAGAAATCTCGTGAAAGAGATAGAAGTTGTGCTGGCAGGATGTGCGTAGACGCAAACATACGGAGACCCCCGATGAGAATTGCAAAGCAAAAACAAGTCATGCAACCAACTGTACAAAGCCTAATCGTTCGAGGATCAAGCGTGAATTTTAAAACCATATTGAGAAAATTGTTCACAAATATGGAGAAAAGAAAGCAGCAATTAATCCTATTTCTTTACCATCACATTAGTATTTCTCGGTGTATTATCATCACAGAGTTCGTTATAAACTCTGTGATGATCATGTTTGTATTTGATTTTCTTTATTTTTCATTTTTCAAACTTTTTAGATCTTGAGGCTTTTTCGGGCCTCGATAGGATTAATAAGGTAAGGTTTTCGCCGGTTTTTGTTATATGGGTAACAATAGTGGTGCCTCCCCCCTTATCTTATTTTCCTAGTTGTTGTAATTTTCAATTTCCTTTGATTGATGAAAACCAACCCTAGGGATTTGCCTAGTGGATTGCCCAAAAAAACTATGAGAAAGGGTTAATCTCCATAGAATTTTGTGCTACTGATAAACAAATAGCTGACATCTTCACAAAAGAAATGAGTAGAGAAAACTTTGAAAGGAACAAGTTGGAATTAGGGATGATTAAGATCACCTGAAAAGGTCCAGTTCAGAACGCACAATGAAAAACATATTGCAAAAAAATAAAAAACAAATTTGGTTAGGAGTTCTTAATTCATTGTAAATATCTAGACTAATTCTTACTCAGTCTCATACTTGAATTAGTATACTAATGTGACATGTGTTTATTTGAATCTTTAATCTCTTACAAAGTTTTTCTAGTCTGAAATTTGAGGCATGATCAAGAGAAGTTTTACTTGAAGAACATGGTTCATCAGTATATTCTCATGAGAAAGTTCAGGTATGTTTCTATACTTTGCACAATTAGAAAGATAAAATTACCAATCATGAGCAGAAGTCCTAATTACACCAAACTTTCAGAAATTCTATCTGTTGAGCATTGAACAAGTAAATGATCCTAGGAGTCTAACTAAAATGGGATTTTTTCCTAAAACTAGCGTCGCTCATTAATCTCTAAAGAGACCGGAATTGTAATTTGATTAGACTCCTAATTTACCACTGAAAAAGCTGCTGTTACAGGCTTAATCATGATTCCTCATTAAATACACTCCACACCTTCTCTCATCACTCATAACCGTCATTCACTTCTCCAATACTTCAGATAAACCCCTCTCTTCTCCAAAAATTCCTAAAAGATTTCCAGAAATTCTCCGCCATGACTAATCTTCAAGACAATCCTGGAACTCCCCCACCTATTTCCCATAATACTTCATATCAACACCTCCAGTTGAAACCCCAATACCCAGATTTCACTGGCAAAAGATGTTAGCTAGAAAAACTGTATCATCTAGCTATCTCAGAAAATATTAGAACGAAAAATTAAGGGCCAGTCAAAAGAAAGAGGTTTCAGCTGAAGAATCCGACTCAAGCTCTGAGTCTGAAAAGTTCATCTATGCTAGTGAAGGAGAAGAACCTGGATCTTCTGACAATGACAAGAGTTTAGAAACCAGGTGTTTACCTATTTTGCATTTTCTGATGTAGCTGAGAAGGAAAATAGTAGGTTTGTGTTGGTGGGTTCTATGAAAAATGTTGAAGAGGCCGAGTCTAGTAGGAGGAGAAAGAAAAAGAAAAGGGAAGTTCTTGCTATATGTGGTAGTGGTGAAGAAGGTGGCTTAAAGTCAGGGGGAAACAGATCAGGAGAGGCTGCTGAGGGACTTGTTCAAATGAATAAGCAACAAGAAGAATATGATTTTTCTATGGAGGGGACTTCAGCAGATATTCTTAAGAGTACGAGCTAGTTATGACCCAAAGAAGCGCAAGGTGTCTTCTCAAAGGACCCCAGTTGCTTCTAAACCCTCAAAGAAAAGCAAAGTAACATCTTCCAAGATTGCTGCTACTTCCATACCTAGGGGAAGAGCCACAAGGATCAAAGTAAGGTAAAGTGAAGTAGAATGACAAGAAGCATTAGAGAAGAGTAAGAAAAAGAAGAAGGAAACAGGAAAAGAAAAGTTAGTGGAAAGTTCTAAGGCTGCTGAGAAGAGGAGGAGGAGATGGAACTGGTCCATCAAGAGAGAGGTACAACTGTGGAAGTTCCCACTATCAAACCAAAAAGAACCAAGACTCATACAAAGAAGTCTTCAAAATCTGTACCTGCTGAACCTTCTTTGGCTAAAAGAACTAAGTCTAGAGTAAAGGGAAAACAAGTGAAAATTACTGAAGAAAAAGATGAAGAGTGGAGTGGAGAAGAAGAAGAAGAGGAGGAGTCTGAACAAGAGCATGATCGCTTTGTTATTTTTAGAAGGAGGAAGATATTGAAGGGAAGGCTACTGAATGAAATGCTTAGATTGTTGGATGTTTTAGCTGCACAGTGTTGGAAGGACATGGTCCTTTAGATGGATAGAAGATTAGCCAAAAGAGAGTTGATTGAATTCATGGCAAATGGGTCTGTGAAAAATGGGATACTGACCAGTGTGGTGAAAGGTATGAAGGTGAAGTTTGATGCACTTGAATTGGGCAGGATTCTAGACATTCCAAGTGAGGGCTATGATGATTACACCAGGCAAAGGTGGCATTGTCTAGATGATCCGCCCACAACACTCCAAATCACCAGGAACTTCTGTGATACAAAGGATGCTGAAGAGGTGCCTAAGGCAAGATTTGTTCAAAAGAGTGAAATGAAGCCAGAGCATAAAGTGATATTTAAGTTTGTGAACAAGTGCCTACTGCCTAGACAGGAGAGGAGGCACACTGCAAATTACATGGACCTGGTTGTCATGGAGTGTCTTGTGAGGGGTAATCAAATTAACTAGCCTGCTTTCATAGTCAAGCTGCTGGACAGAGTCGTCAATGGTTCAAAGGATCATGCTACTCTTTATGGATTCATTCTAACAACTATACTGGACAGGCTGAACATTCCTTTGAAGAAATGGCAAAATGGCCTCCAGTAAGGAGCACTTTGGAATCAAGACTCTCCAGGCTTGTCTGCTAAGTGTAGCCCCTGTTGAACCTGGTTCGTCAGTGAAGACTCCAGTGAATATCAAAGTTAGGGCTTTTATTCAAGAATGTGGGACCAAAGATGCTGAGATTGCTAGGCTTCAGGCTCGTGTAGCTGAGTTGGAAGAAGAAAGGAATGGGCTGAAAGCAGAACTAGCAAAATTAAAGGAAAAGAGTGAAGGGATGCTACAAACAATCCTCAACATACTCCAATCCCTACCCTCTAGTTATTCAAAGCCTTAGCCCTCTCTATCCTAGTTCTGAACCAGTTCAGTTACCCCCCAGTGACCCAGATTACGTATTTTTCTTATTTGTGCTCATGGTGGTTGTTTATGTTCTTTCTTTTTGTGGACTGTCTTGTAGAAGCACTGCCTAATCAATGAAAATTTGTATTCTCTTGTTTTATGATGATTTTGCTCTTAATAGTTCTTTTCGTCAAGTTGATTTTTGATTAACTAAATCATGCTTTCACTTGCAGTTGCCCCAGTGGCCATGAGTAATAATTAATATTCTAGGATTCACATTTTTATGCAGCTTTTCGATGATACCAAAAGGGGGAAGATATTGTGCTTAACAAGAAATTGTATCTATTTTCTTAATAGTGATGTTTATGACCTAATTAAATTTAGCCCTTAATGATAAGTTAATATTTTCAAGTGATGATATTTTAGCTGAGTTCCACAGGTTCTCTGATCAGTAAAAGCATAGAGTTTGTCATCATCAAAAATGGGAAATTTGTTGGCCCAAGATCAGTTGAAATTTTTAAGAATAAATGAACTCAGTGAATGACCAGGTCCATCTTAGGAGACACAGTTGTTATGGCCCATGCACATGAGATGCATGTGAAGAGGATAAGTCCTTGGGGATCAAGAAGCAATATCTTCTGAATATCTTCTGAATTGATCGAAAATATTGCAAATGGGATAAGGAGAAGATGTCTCCTTATGAGAATAGAACACATTTGGATAAGGGTTGGAGTTTGGATTAGTCTAGGACTCAAACTCAATGAAGGATCAGAAATTGAGTCACAATCGAACTCTAATTACTACTCTAATAAGTAATTGAGTTGTTCTCTTTTACATGTATACATAGATGCTGAAGTTAAGCAAAATTGAAAGCAAAAGAGCAAGGCTATTTTGCAAGCAATTTATGTGAGATTGAATGTGCACGCCTGCAGCTACTTGAACAAGATAGAAGAACCAGTTCCATTGTATTTATTCTTATTCTAGTTCAATTGTAGTAGGTGATTTAAAACTTGTACCTTTTCAACTTTCATAGAAGAAATTGTATTAGGTACTTTGAGTATTCAAGTTAGAGTTAACTTGAAAGTGTCGCAACAGTTGAGGCTGTGTGCCACACTAGGATTAGAGTTAATCCTTAGGTTTACAAGAGTTTTGTAGAGGCTGTTTTTAGCTCATTGAGTTTATTGGATGTTTGGGAAAATCATACTGAGTAGTAGGTCGCGGTTTTTTCACCTTTAAGGACAGATGTTTTCCACGTAAAAATCTCTGTGTTCTTTATTTCTGTATTTTAATTCCGCAAATAGTAGTAGTTAGAACACCTAGAAGAACCAGGTTCTTCTAGATCAGAAATTGGGTACCACACAAATCACCCCCCCCCCTCTTGTGTGGTGTTGACGTTTTGAACATCACTTCGTCACTCAAGACCCGATTTTGGATTGAATTTATGTTTTTAATTATATTTTTGATGAATTTCTCCATGTCTATGGAGTAGTTCTCTTTTAGAGTTTGATAGATTTTGTGTATTAATGATTATTTTGTGGATTATAACTCTAGTTTTATGTACTGAAGCATTTTGGATGATTTAATTGTTGCATCTATATTCTCTAGTTCATGTAAATGAGAGAAGTATAACTTGTGATATCTTTGCATTATATTGTTGGTTGAGTTCATAGATTCTTCTAAGTAATCGAAAGAGGCTAGTTCAATCATTAATTAAATCGGTTAGAAGAATACTCGAGAGAGTTTTTTCTAAACATCCATCCGCTATGAATTATTACATATTATCACAGTGCTTAAATGGTTTCATCTCGTAAAGTTAAGACTTAATCGAGAGAGGAGTTTTTGCTAAATGTTTGAACTAATAAACAAGTGAATTCGATATCCTATCTGTCACGAACTAAATCGATGGGCCGCGATGGGCACCCGGTACCTTACTCAATCGAGTAACGATGTAACATATATATCTTATTACATCATCTTAGGTAGGTGCGCCAGAAGGGGTGTCATGAGATAGCCAAAGTAAACATGAGGGAATATCCAACATAGAATGACCCAACCTGATATGAAAACTCATACATGTGACATATGGTCCTATAAGGTCTATGTGATACATTATATACTATAGGCCAACAAGGTCATACAAGTATTCGTATACATGACATATGTCTACAAGCCTCTAAGAATACATACTTATTATAAAAGTCTAGACAGAGCCCCGCTTTACCAAACAATACACGTCTAAATTATACTAACCAAACAAGCAACTCTGAGCAAATGGAGCTCACCAAAATCTTTAGCTGAGTTGATAGTCTACTTGGAGGACTCTTGACCTGTCTATCGTGACCTACGGGCATGAAATGCAGCGTCCCCAGGAAAAAGGGATGTCAGTACAAATAATGTACTCATTATGCAAGGAATGAAAATAAGTTAATAATAGACATATGAGAAACATGGAGTAAAAGGCTCGACATATAAGCATGGATAACTCAGCAAATCAAGAAATACTTATAGTGACATGCATATATGTATGAATGTCATGTCGTGCATATGTACTTATGTTCATAACATCATCAAGCCTCTGAGGGCATCCCATAATATTATTTGGGCACTGCGGGCAAATAATCAATGTATACCAGCTGATCAGGGGGTGATGTGTATATAACGTCGTAACCTTTTCCCATGCCCCACACACATATATACACATATATAATTCCATGTGGTCATGGGTCAATGTAAATGAATGCAATGCACGAGAAGTACGTCTATAAAATATTTTGGAATGTCATAAGACCATTATGGCTTTCATTAATATCATGAAATAAACTTTATCAACTTACATATTTTCTGAGACCCATGAACAAATGATAAAATAATAGAACACATGGGGAATCAAGAACATAGGCACCTCTAGTATTTCTATGAATAGAGTCATTTATGAAAGTTGTGAATTTGCTCGTTTTGTTTGTATCATATGGATCATGCCAAAAGAAAAGAAGAGATATCCATAACATACCTGAGACGATTCTCTTGACAATCTATCTAACACGCGTCTATTTCAAAACACGTGTAACATCGAATCGAAGTAGGAAAAAATTCGTATAATTTTCTTGAGAAAGATTGCACCGTATTCCTTAAAATTGCAAAATCTCACACTATATTGTGTATGAAATTTCAAATGAGCTATAGAGCTCCATCTGTAGCATGGCCTTCATGTTTAATGTGGATGAGACTTTCTAACAATGGTTGGCTTCTCCAAATGATGTAATAAAATTTCTATAAATGGTTGGTCTTTTGTGGGTCCCACATATTTCCCAAAGTGTTGCCATCTAGCAATGTGATTACCCAATTATCCAAATTATTATGAATTACCTTAAATTATTTAAAATACTACTCACTTTTAACACACTTTATGCATCTTGCTATCATGGTCATGTGGTACCTTAAATAACAATAGTTCATATATAAAACGACAAACTTCATCAAAATTCATTTTCATCAATTTGCTTACCCTCTCATCTTAACGAATTTAATTATAACTTGCTTGCAGTAACATAATACTTATAATATGAAAATAATCTCATTCCCGAGCTTGTGTTGATTAACTTAGGATGAAACTTTAACGTCCGAATATGCGGATTTAACATCTCATTTCCGAGCTTTCATCAGTTTACTTATGGTATATGTACGCGGCAAAATAAGAAGACTTGATTTTTTGCTATCAAGACATTTGTAAAGCTTTTCTCGAGACCCCAAGGGTGGGAGGCCGCGACCTAGTGCTTAGCCTCAGGTCTCGACAGAGCCTGACTCAAAGAAAGCAAGGTCCGACGTCGGGATGAAAGAAGAAGTCTCTTAAGCACATGGCTATGCCTGACGGATCCGGCCTATCTTGAGCCTTCTATGAGGTCTTGCATCAAGCCGTCCCATCTTTGTACCCTCACAATTTACACGTATGTACTATACCGAGTCCCCTCGCCTACATAGTGGGGACTCACCCTACCTTGTAAGGGACTGATGTTGCTCCATCCTCTGCATAAGTGAAATAATATCTCTATCTCCCTCTTCTCTTTTTTACTAAGTTACTTGTTCATATAGGCCCGAGGCCATCTCGCGTTCATTATTTTCTTGCTTACTTTTTACCATCTGACTCAATGTCGGTTATAGAAATCCTTAGTTTATTATATCTTGCTTGTTATCCCTCCCCCGATTGTCCCCGATAGTTTAATATTGACTTAAACCTCGCCCCCGATGCCTTCATAAAATCACTTCGCGCCTGGGAAAAAGGCTTCCTCGGTTTGTTTATTACTCTGCTTTATCTCGCATCCTATCTTCACGCTTAGCATTTCCATAATCAACTGCTCTAAAAACTAGCTTGGGAATAGATCTCATATTTTTAGAATCCCATTATAAATTTAATTGTTGTTACCTTTTTCACGATAAACAGTTTGGTGCCCCCCGTGGGGCTAAAAATAATAGTGATTATTTTCTTGCTGGTTTCGTCACACAAACATACGATATCCTTCGCACTTTTCTTATCCAAGATCTCTTGATTACAAGTTAATATCTGGCCCGGTAAGTGAAATCGAGAACGGCTACCCCGATAATTGCGGTAGGAGATATGGATATTCCAACAGTTGTAATGATGCCATAGGACTCTGATAAAGCATGTGGGCTGATTCAAGCAGACTCAGGCTTGCGAGCCATGCAACAAATTGATAAAACCTCATGCACTGGTGATAGCATGTGGCTCCCTGACCAATAAAAAGCTCAAGAAAAACTTCGGCCCAATTAAAACGGAAGGTAATCTTAATGTCATCTTTAGAATGTTGCATGCTCGCCGATTGGCTATCGTACAACTACAAGATATCCCGGAGACCCCCAATATGGAAGAAACGAGGGCACCGTCTCATGGCGAACCGTTATCCATGAAGTCAAGTAGCAACAAGTTAGTAACCGACAGGTATGAAAATCCTAATATTTGGGCTATACGTCGCATTTGTAAGAATCCCTAAAGAGCATACCCTTGTTATAGATACCTAAACTATAACTAAGGGATCAATATGGCTCCATCTAAACGCATACGACTACAGTCGAAATGGTTGATACAACTCAAATAACACAACTCGGGGATGCCCGACTATTGCTAAAAAATCACAGGCCATTACTCTAATATACTTAAAAAGGAACCGATTAAAGTAGGCTTCCCTCCTTTGGCAAAAATGAACTCCGATAATGTCGTCTCAAAAAGTACAAAAGCGTCAATCTACTCGACCTTTGAGCTATGAACCTTACGAGGTGCTCGAATCATTGCCGGCAACGACTAAAAATTGAGGTTCCTCTGGAACTGATAATGGGTCAGGAAAAATACTACAAAAAGACATTAATGAGCAGGTACAAAGCCTATACAAAGTGCATGGGCAAACAAATAATGTAAGAGCCATTGTTGCCTGCTAAGCCAGCCTCCGGGCAACATACTTAAAGGTCTCTACGACCGAACATTGTAAGAGCCATTGCCATTTGCTAAGAAAGCCTCTTGGCTACATACTTAAAGGTCTATATGATCGAACAATGTAAGAGCCATTATTTCCTACTAAGCAAAGCCTATAGGACGCATAGTTAAAGGTCTCTACGACCGGACAGCGTAAGAGCCATTGTCGCCAGCTAAAAAATCTTTAAAACTTGAGGATTAAAATGAGCTCGAATCATAACCCATTTTGGAGATTGGATCCAAAATAGTTAACTATATAAGCCTATGGGCCACAGATTAAAAGGTCTCAATGACCAACGACATAAGATCCATCATCACCGAAAAATTAAAATAAAATTTTGAGGGTTGATCGTAGCTAACATCGCAATGCGATTTGATGACTGGGCCCATAGATTGCAATATTCCTATGGGCGTGGCACAAATGCTACTGTCACCAGGATCTCAACGAGATTTATGGGACAATAATAGCTCGGGTCGCAACGTGGCTCGGAGATTGTTCCTAAAAATAGCCAAATGCCCAAGGCGGGAAATGAGAAGGCACTATCATCAACCAAAGGTTTAAGGTAATTTGAGGGTCGATTACAGCTCAGATCGCAACACAACTCGGAGACTAGAGTCGAGAAATGCAATATACCAAAGAGCATGGTGCAAGCACCGTTATCGCCACCCAGAGACTTGACAAAATATATGGGTCTATTACGGCTCAAATCACAACTTCGGAGACTGGACTTGAAGAATTGCAAATGCAACTAAAAGTGTGGTGTGGAAGAGCGTGGCATGCAAGACATTATCACCCTTCGGAAAACTCGGGAAACTCAAAGGGGTCGATTAAAGCCGGATCACAACGCGACCCGAGAACTGGACCCAAGAACTGTGATAAGTTGGTATTTTACCCACTTATCTTGTCTTTAAAATTATACGTTTGTTATGTTTAATGATACAAGTCATACGTGTTAATGTCATTTACTTCTATTTTACAGGTTGTATATGATTTACAAGTAATGGTGAAGAAAACAAGTGTAATAAGTCTAAAATAAGCTAAAATGGACAAAATGAAGTTGCCTAGTTAATATATCTTCGCGAACGCGATGTAGGATCGTGAATGCGATGCTTCAGTGACCACAACTACGCAAACACATAGAGTGAATGCGAACACGGTGAAAGGATACAGGAACCTTCGCGAACGTGAAGGTGTACATGCTAACGCGATGACTGATAATCTAAGCGACGCGAACACGAAAGGGTAGAAAGTAAAGCATCACGAACACGATGCCAGTGACACGAACGTGAAAAACATTTTAGGCGTGAAAACTGGGCAGTTCTGGAATTTCACATTTTTGACCCCAAACCTTTAATACCCAATTCAGTTTATTTTGTATAGATATTTGGTAGATTTTAGGCAAAGCTTCATTGCTTAGGGCTTGAAGAACAAGTTTTGGAGGCTAGGTTTTTCACACACACTTTGGTCTTGAAGATTTGAAGCTTGTGGTTGAGGATTTCTTACCCATTTATGTTGCTTTCTTCATATCCTTGCTTTGTATTGTAAATCTAAGTGTGTAGTATTTTACCCAATACTTGAATCTTTTTTGTGAAATTATTTTTGCTTAAAGTGTGGATTAAATACCTTGTTGTACTTATGTATTAATTGAAATTCTTGTATTGTTAACATAGGTTTGCTTGTTGAATCTCTATTTGTTCAACTACGTATTTATTATTAGTTAATTGAAAGGATCCTCAATTAGCTATGCCTATTTAGTGTGTATCTACGCGAGAGAGAGTGCATATTTAGGTAATTGTTGAACTACATCACTCCTGGAGTATAGGTGAGAGTCATAACCGAGGGTTTAGAGGTTGGATTAGAGATAGCAATACCTCGGGTGCAATCTAAGTGAATCGTTATGAGAATCTAGCTAGCATAGCTAAAGAGAGTGCGTCTAGTAAATTAATATAATTACTCAAGAGAGAGTAATGATAAGTAGAGAGTTCTTGATTGATAGAATCAATTAGGCGCACCTTTGTAACCATTATCGGAAGGGATATTAAATACATTGGATCGTTACTTGAGTGTAATTTCGATGCAACCATGCTTGTAGCCATTGACCATTTTACTTGCTTTCTAGGTTAGTTTATATTTCTCTAATTAAAAATAGATAATTCCAAAAACATTTCTTTAAACCGTTTGGCTTCGCACCATAAGCAATAATTCTCCTACATCCCTAATAGCCTGCACATTGTTCTCTGTGGATTCGAACCCGACTCCTAGTTGGATAAATTATGTTGCATTCGATCGTACCTATTGCTTTTGAGCAGTGGATTTGGACGACATCAATTTTGGCGCCGTTGCCGGGAACAATTTGGCGTACATTAGGCTGTTTGAGAACTAGCGAAAGTGCTTTTGTCCAAACTTGTGAATATTTGTGTAATTATTTTGCTTGTTTATTTCTTGTTAATTTTTTTTTATTTTGTGAAAAATGGCATCTTATAATAATAATTGGTCGGGCGGTGATGGTCCATACTTTGAGGATCCATGTCCTTATTATAGAGGACCACATTATTGGACAAATTGCTTAAATTCTCCACATTATGAAAATTGGCCGGTTGGTAATTGTTCATATTCTGATGATCCGTGTCCTTATTGTGGAGGACCACACTTTTGGAAAGATTGTTCAAATGCTCCACATAATGCAAATGGGGCGAATGACAATTGTTCATACTTTGACGACCCACGTCCCTATTGTGGAGGACCATATTAGTGGCAAAAATGTTTAAATTCTCCCATGGGTGGATTGCACACACAATCTCAAACCCATGGGTGGAATATTTGTGATAAATGTGGTTTTCAAAATAGTCATTGGGATAATTGTGCTTATTTTCCCTTCCCTTCCCCAAGCCCCCACTATGATGATTTTACTTTTTGTGATGAGAACCATAGGGCTGTGGAAATGGAAGAAATTGAGCATGAAAAAAAATGGAGGGATTGAATTTAATGAGATCCAAGAAATTTTCTTGTAAGAAGAAGATGAAAATGATCAAATTGAGAGAATTATGCTCAACATGCCCATCAGCTTGCAAATATTGCTTGGGACTCACTATGACCATCAATTTGAGAGTGTGGAAGGACGCCAAGAAGAGTCAAATCCCGAGGAAGAAGGTGAGCTAATAATTGAAGAGTCAACAATTGAACCTCCGCCAACTGACCCCATGAGTACCACTGATGTCAAAAAACATGGACTTAGAGTCAACCGATGTAAATAAAAATCTGGTTGTGATTGACTCTAGTCCGGGGGAAGAAGAGGATGCCAAAGTAGAAAAATTGTAAAATGAAGGTTTGAAGTCACATTCCAAGCATTTTTCAATATTGGAATTGTGTAATGATATGAAAATTGAACTACATGAGTCCATGAGGACTGCAAGGAGGAAAGGCAACTACCATACATTTTACAATTTGAGGAAACAAGAAACAAAATGACAATCCTCGCATGAGAGCCAAGAAGTGCAAAATGAAGAATGTAAGGCTCGACTCGATAATCAACTTACTACCCCCTACCGCTCGTGATCACGAGATTGATTTCAAGCTAGGTGCTTAGTTCATGTCATCCAAGTGGCGAGAAAAGTGGTAATGTTGTTTACGTCATTCCACGACATTAAATACGATGCTTGGTGGGAGGCAACCCATCGTTTTTCAAAATTTTAGGTCATTTTTGAAATTGTATTTTTGGAATATCTAAGAATATTATTTATGACTAATCTACCAAGTTTAAGATTTTTCGGAATTGATTTGAGCATGTCGGGGTGGTCCGGAAGGCCAAAACTAGTAGCTTCCAGAAATGTTCCAGTGCAGAAAACCATAAAGCATCACGTTTGCGGCCTAGTTTCGTGTTCGCTATAGTTGAGAAACTGCAAAGCTTCGCGCTCACGTATGTCCCGGCGTGTTCGCGACCAATTTATAACATTACCCTTAGCGAACGCGTCCTTGTCTCGCAAACACGAAGGGTCGGGTAAGGGTAAATTAAAATTTGCTATTGAAAAATGTGAGAAGCCCTAAACTTTTTTCAAACACAGCCCTCTTTCTTCCCTTAAATCCCCAATAACTCAAAGTGCCAAAACTTTTCAATTTTCTTGCAATTAATTTATCTACATTTTCAAGGTATGGAATATCTTCACTCTCCTATCAATAATATTTGTTTCTTTTCTTATTTTTCTTTACATAAATTGTGAAATTGTAGAACACTCTTTGTTAATTAGTTTTTAGGCTTAAAAATTTTAAGTATTAAGTTGCAAAATGATACTTGAAATTGTTGTGTGCTTGCTGGGTGAGTTTGGTTGAGTGTGAGTGATTGCTTTGATGAAAATTTTGGGTGAAATCTATGGGTTAATGGTCTGAAAATCAGCAAACAAAAATAGGCTCACAACATTCTTGAAGAAATTCTTCCAAGAAGAAAAATATTCCGGGCAACGAAATAGCCTTCACGAATGCGAGGGTTACACGCGAACGTGAAGGCTGAGGAACAGTTGAGACGAAATTTGACCTTTGAGAACGTGGTGGCCATGTTGCTAACATGAAAGTCTATGTCTAGGGAATTTTATACCCTTCGCGAACATGGCATGCAGCTCGCAAATGTGAAGAGCGTTAACTGGCAGTCCCAAATTATGTTAAAAATAGTAGCTTTGCACAGATCTGTCCGGGACCTTTTCTGCCCATTTCTTCGGCCTAAGTACTTCCTAGTACATTGTTTTTAGTGTCTGTATGAGATTTTAACATTGTTAGTCTATTTTGTAGGTAATTTGAACTTAAAATGGTGCCGAAACAACATGAAATTGCCAAAGAACATCTCTTTGGACCTGGACAAGAGGAAGCTTTCGATCATGAGCGGTTTTTATCCGCGGGATGCGAGAAGAAATATGATGATCTTTTGTCCAAAACCATTGTGCGGGAAAGAGGAATCAATTTAGAAAAAGTTGAAGAGAAAATTCCTAGATTCTATGAACGCTTGATGGAGAGTGAATGGATGTGTTTTGCTAAGCAACCAATCATTGCCAACCACACAATAGTTCTGGAGTTCTATGAAAACGCCATACAGACTGACTCCCAAGGTGTATTGGTGACTATTTTGCGGGGCGTACAAGTTCATTTCAGCTCCGAGATTATCAATGATATTTATGGCCTCCCCAAAACTGACAACGAGGCTTACAATGAAAGAGCCAGAGAAGGGAGCAACCAATGGCTGATAGATAAGTTGCATGGCGGGGTCACCTCAAAGTGGCTAACATTGCATAAGGGAGTAGATTTTCACGACTTCACTGCGGAAGCAAATATATGGCTTTCATTATTTGTTCCAGAGTGTCACGTTCTACAAATGACACCGATGTCACAATAGACAGGGCACTCATAATTGCTGATCTCATGGATGGATTGCCTGTTAATGTTGGGAAACATATTGTCCGAGAAATCGAGGAAGCCACTAATGGGAGGTCCAAGAGCATGTTCTTGCCCTCCTTGATCACCAGACTCTGCTATGATGCTGGGGTGCTTAGACGCCCTAATGATGTTGAGAAAGGTCTGGGGAAGCCGATAATCCATCCATTACTGAAAAGGGGACCAAGTGAAAAGCAGAAACGAGGCGCATTGATGTAGCTTCCCCTTCATTCGCGCAGTTTGCAGAGACCACTACTGATCCCACCGGGATCTTTTGACCCAATGGGACCCCTCCAGTCTGGGACTCACACTATGTGCTATTTGTCCAGCCAGATTCATAGGGCATATGCACATGTTAGGCAGCTTATAGTTGGCCTTCCCACTGGACCATCTGGGGCAAATACATCTACAGGGGAGAATGCCCCAAAATCCTTGGATTACATAATCAAAGAGCAGAAGGAAATCACAGGTAAGATGGAAGCAATGGGCACTAGGCTGGAAAACATGAGCCACAGGCAAGGTAATTTAGAAAGGAGGAAAAGAAAATTCAAGGAGCACGAGAAGAAGAAAAGTAAGCTGCTATCCAAGATGATGCAGAAGCTTAGTGCACTTTGTAGGTCTCAAAACTCAGATGACGATAATAAGGCAGGAACCAAGCTAAAATTTCTCGCCACATCCAGTTCAGAGTGGTGCAGTATTCAGGGAGAAACTTTTCACTATTTTATTCTACCATTTTTAGTTGCATTGGGGACAATGCAATATCTTTTGTTGGGGTGACTTCTTATATAACTATTGTTATGGCGGATTAGTAATGTAGTTGTTTTTATTTTGTTGTCAGTATATTTTATTGTTATGTGTGACATTAGTTATATTAGTATTGATGCATTAGCTTCTTAATTTTATTTAATGTAGTTGTTTTCATTTTTTTGTTGTAAGAAAAAATTCCTAAATTGGCACTACAAACTATATCAAACACTATTGATTGCCAATCCTCAACAATAGCACTAAAAATTGACGAGCTCAAAACACACACTAAAAATATGATCGCTAATCAAACATGGTATAATATAATATCGTATACACAGGGATTATGTAATATTTTCCCTGTAAGAATATTTTCTTAGTTTCTAGCAGAAGGTGGGAGTTCAACAATATTTTCTTAGTTTCTAGCTTGATTGCTATCCAAAATGATCAACAATTGAGATTTATGTGATTAATACGAAAATTAACTAAGAATATAAAGCTATTGACTACTGACAATTGCAGCAAAAAATAAGTAAGTAAGGTTATCAATGGCGAAGATAGGGTTTTGATAGTGCTACACCCCATATTTTCGTACGTGAAAGTACACTGTTTATCGTAAGAATGGTAACAACAATTAAATTTATAAATGGGATTCTAAAAATAAGTGATCTATTCTCGAGCTAGTTTTTAGAGCAGTTGATGCTTGAAATGCAAAGCGTGAAGATGGGATGTTAGGTAAAGGGGGATAATAAACAAACCGAGGAAGCTTGCTGCCCAGACTCGAAGTGGACCGATGAAGGCCTCTAGGCTGAGGTTTGAGTCGATATTGAACCACCAGGGACAATTGGGGGAGAGATAACAAGCAATATATAATTAACTATGGCTTTCTATAACCATACTGCAAAAAGTAAGCCAGACAATAATGAACCTGATGTGGCCTCGGGCCTATAAGAACAAGTAACTTAGTAGAAAAGGGAAGAGGGAGAGAGAGATATTATTTCTCATGTGGAGAGGTTGGAGAAACTTCAGTCCCTTATAAGTTAGGGTGAGTCCCCCTTATATAGGTAATGGGACTCGGTATAGTACATGCGTGTAAATTGTTAGGGTACAAAGATGTGAGGGCTTGACGCAAGACCTCATAATAGGCTCTAGACAGGTTGGATTAGTCAGGCGTAGCCATGTGCTTACGAGACCTTCGTTCATCCCAACCTCGAACCTTGCTTTCTTCGAGCCGGGCTCCATTGAGCCCCAAAGCTAAGCACTTGGTTGTGGCCTCCCACCTTCGGGGTCTAAAAAAAGCTTTCGAGACATCTTAACACCAAAAAATCAAGTTTTCTGATTTTGCCACGTACATATAGCCTTCTATTTCCCAGTGATGGGAAATGATTTTGACACTCGACTATTTGAGCTCCCTTTGATGACATTATGCTAGGAAAAGAGAAGAAAATAGCATAATATTGCACAAGTGCAAATCTGCGGCCCATTCTGCAGTCGTAGATTTCACATGCGGACCATAGAATCGTACCTCAAATCGCAAAACATTATAGAGTCTGGAGCTATAAACCATGTCAAGAATGTGGCGCAATTTGCGGTCGCAGAATCAACATGTGGACCGTAGATGTGCCGCAGAACGAACAAGAAGAAAACTCAGGGTCAAAGATGTGATGCAATTTGCGGACCGCAGAATGGAACTTTGATAAAGGCCTGACAACCAGGGTTTTGGATATGCGGAGAGGCTGTTCAAAATGCAGACTACCGACCTGTTATGCGACAAGTCTGCGGTCGCAGACGTGACCTGAAAGGGCAAACTTGTCTATTTTTCTGTCCCAAAATCGGTTCCTCTAAAAATAGTATTAAGAGACCTTTGTGGGCTCATCAAGTCTTACTTTTGAGCTACATTCCAAAACATTAATATTTCCTCTTTTTGGAAGCTTTTGGGTCAAGAACCTCTTCTTGGTAAGCATTTATGACATTCAATATTAGTTGGTTTTTGTGTTTTAGCATGTGTAGCTAGTTTTAAATATTAAGGTTGTGGACCCTAAATGGGTGTAATATTAATGGGTGTTTAACATTGAATATATATATAATGGTTGGTTGATATTTATTTATTTCTCATTCTTCATTTATTGTTGGTGGTTGCAAAAATTAACAAAGGCCATTAAATTCTTGCTTTGCATTGAAAGTGGGTTAGGATTTGGTAGAAGTAAATATCAATGACTCAAGGCTTTAAACCTTGTTTGATAAAATCGCTTAGGAATAAGTGGGTTTTAATTGGCATTTATTGATGGTTCTTAAGTGAAATTCTTTTATATTTATGAAAATCATAAAGAGGAAATACTACTCATTCATTGGGAAATAGTGGGTAGTATCTTAGACATCATTTGCATATTTAATGAACCTTCCATTAGAAATATATCATATTAACACCTGTTAACATTACACTACATTGAAGGGGACACAACCTTGGTTGCTTTTATCCACTTGTTTACTCATTAATTGTTGAAATCAGTTGCTACTTAAACTCAAATAATCATACATACTCTAGTCACGATATACCATTCTCTCTTGTTACAATTAACCTAATAGAGATCGAACTCGAGTCGAGCAACACACTGAACAAGTAACCTTTTCACACCTATTCCCTGTGGATTCGACCCCAACCTTGTTGCGTTATTATATTTGACACTGAATGCCTTACACTATTTATTAAAGTATAATTTGAGCCTATCAATTTTTGGCGCCGTTGCCAGGTTCTTGAAATTATTATTTAGTGTGTACTTTAGTTAAGTTTGTTTCTATTCCATCACACTCTGCTTGCTTTGCTTGGTGTTGATAGGAAAATATGGCTGAATATGAAGATGATGTGGAGGGAGAATTGGCGGAGAATCCTTTTGCGGATATTAAAGAATACATTGATGACGCAAATGCTATTGTGACTTCGGCCGTTGGAGCGGCCACATTCAAAGTGGAACACGGTTTAATCATAATGCTTAAGGAAGAAAGGTTTTTCAGAAATTCCACTGTTGATGATCCAACGCAACACCTTAGGAGCTTCGTGGGTATGTGCACAATGCATAAGTAAAACAATGTATCTAAAGATGCCTTAAAGTTGAGATGCTTCAAGTACTCTCTAGCTAAGGATGCAAGGAAATGGCTCCAAAATTTACCTCCCAACTCCATTAATACATGGCCCGAGCTTGTTCGGGCGTTTTTGTCCAACTGGTTCCCGCAAAGTAAAAAGTCTAAATTGCGGGACAAGATATTTTTCTTCAAGAAAATACAGGGGGAGCAGTTGCATGAGGCATGGGATCGCTTCAAATTATACTTGGTGAGGTATCCAAACCATGGTTTCCCGGATTCCATGCTGTTGGAAAAATTCTACATGATTTTGGACCCTATGAACCAAGCCATAGCCAAGAATGCAGCTGACAGGTCTTTCATGGACAAATCATTTGCTCGAGTAAAGCAGATCTTGGACAAAATGGCAAAGGACAATCAAGCATGGAACTCCGAAGATGCCACCGGAGGAATTTCATATGGCTCTCATTCTTTGAGCAATTTGATCAAGGAAAATCAGGAGAAGGATCAAGTGATTACCGGACTTGCTACAAATGTAAGTGTGCTTACCAAGATGTTGATAGATAATCGGATAAAGAAAGTTAATGCAATGGAGGATGTTCCTCCCAACTTTGAGGAAAATTGCGAGGAAGCAAACTACATCAACAACCCTCATGGAGGGTATCAGAGGCAACCATACTATGGTCCTGGGCAACAAAATCAATGGAGGTCAAACCCGCAAGGGCAAGGCAACCAACAAGGGATAAATGACCAAGGTAATTCTCAACAAGGAAATTGGAACAACAACAACAACTTTGTCGACCGGATCTCCAACCCATATGTTCCACCAAAAGGTCATTATGCAAATCAAGGGTCGTCAAGTGATTCGAAGTTAGAAAACATGCTTGAGAAAGTTTTCCAAAATCAAGAAAAGTCGGACGCATCCATGAGAAACATGATCGAGGTGAAGGGCTGTCACACTGCATCTATCCAAAACATAGAGATGCAAATGAGAGACCTTTCACGAGAGAAAATCCCAAAGCAAAAAGGGCAACTCCCTAGTGAAACCATTGTGAATCCGAATTGTGGCGGAGGTAGCTCCGCCTCTCATGTAATGGCGACAACTACTAGAAGTGGGAAGGTTCTACAAGGTGACATTGAGCAAGAGGTTGTGGGGGAAGAATCCAAACAAGAAATTGAAGCCGAAGAGCAAAGGGTTGTAGAAGCTGAGATGGTGCCGGAAAAAGAAAAAGTTCTAGAAGTGGTCCAAGACGTGGTAAAGGAAAAGGACAAAGAGAAGGAGACATAAAAAACTCCAACTCCTATTCCTAGACCTCCTCAACCATTTCCTCAAAGACTTGTAAGAAGGATTAAAGATAGCAAGCTTGAAAAGTTTGATGATATCCTTAAGCAATTGTCGGTGAACATTCCATTCTTAGAGGTTTTCTGAGAAATGCCGGGGTTTTCAAAATATTTGAAGGAGTTGATCACCAAGAAGAGGACCACAAAGAATGAGGTGGTGAACATGAATCACCGGGTTAGCTCTATCATAGCCAAGAGCCCTATCCAAAAGAAAGAGGACCCCAGAGCATGCACCATCGGAGAGTGAGACTTTGCTAGAGCCCTTTGTGACAATGGGGCTATTATCAACTTGATGCCACTTAACATCTACAAGCAAGCGGGATTAGGGATGCCAAGGCCAACAAGCATGAGGTTACAAATGGCCGATCGATCCATTAAGAGACTGGTAGGAATTGTTGATGATGTGATTGTAAAAGTCGGTGAATTCCATTTGCCTGCCGACTTTGTGATTATAGATAATGCCGTTGATAAAGATATCCCCGTCATGTTGGGGAGACCATTCTTGGCAACCGGAAGAGCACATATGGATTCGGAAAAAAATGAGATCAAATTCCGGGTGAATGACGAAGAGGTCAACTTCCAAGCTAGCAAGGGTATGAAGTTGCCCCACGAATATGAGAGCATCTCCGTGATTGAGGTGGTTGATGAGATTGAAGCTGCCGTCGAAGTAAAAATGGAAGAACAATGCCTTGCTGAGGCATTGGCGGCAATCCTAGTGAATTTTGATAGTGAGGACATGGAGGGATACATGGAGTCGGTGAACGCATTGGAGGGTCTGGGATCCTACTCTTATGCTCCGGCCAAGCTCTCTTTTGACTTGGAAAATAGTGCCATACCTCCCACCAAACCATCCATCACTGAACCACCGCAATTAGAGCTAAAGCCTCTCCCGGCACATTTAAGGTGTAAATTCTTAGGCTCTAATGACACCTTACCCGTAATCGTTTCGTCTTCTTTGAATGATTTGCAGGTAGACAGGTTGTTGGAGGTCTTGAGAGATCACAGGCAGGCCGTTGGATGGTCAATTGCAGACATCCGTGGGATTCCCACAGGGATTGTGAACACAAAATCCAACCGGAGAGCGACACAAAGCCAAGCATTGAGCATCAAAGACGGTTTAACCTGTCAATGCAGGAGGTGGTGAAAATGGAGATCATAAAGTGGTTAGATGCCAGCGTAGTGTACCCCATTGCGGATAGTTCATGGGTGATCCCAAAAGGGGGAGGGGGGTACGACCGTGATAGAAAATGAGAAAAATGAGCTCATCACAACACGAATAGTGACTGGAAGGTGAGTGTGCAAGGACTATCGAAAGCTAAATATTGCAACATGCAAAGACCATTTCCCTATGCCTTTTATTGGTCAGATGCTTGATCTGCTAGCAGGAAGGTCATTCTATTGCTTTCTCGATGGGTATTCTTGATATAATCAAATCAACATCGCGTTGGAGGATCAACAAAATATCACATTCACTTGTCCATATGGCACATTTGCTTTTAGCTGAATGCCATTTGGCTTGTGTAATGTGCTGACTACTTTCCAATGATGTATGATGTCCATTTTCTTGGACATGGTAAAATATTTTCTTGAGGTATTCATGGATAACTTCTCGGTAGTTGGGGACTCATTTTCGCATTGTCTTGGCAACCTCCAGCAAGTGCTTAAATGATGCAAAGAGACAAATCTCGTGCTAATTTGGGAGAAATGTCACTTCATGGTCGATGAAGGCATTGTGCTTGGGCAGAAAATTTCAAAGAAGGGTATTGAAGTTGACCGGGCGAAGATTGATATCATCTCTTAGCTTCCTCCACCAACTACCACGAAGGGTGTTAGAAGTCTTCTAGGGCATGCCGGGTTTTACCGGTGCTTAATCAAAGACTTCTCAAAGATCGCTAACCCCTTGCGCAAGCTCCTTAAGAAGGATGCTAACTTGTATTTGATGAAAAATGTCTTAAGGCTTTTGAGGAGTTGAAACTCAAGCTCACCACAGCACCTATTATTGTCACGCCTGATTGGTCTCTTCCTTTCGACTTATGTATGACACTAGTGGTGTGGATATTGGAGCAATGCTAAGTCAACGGCATAACAAAATTCTTCATCAGGTGTACTATGCCAGCAAAACTCTCAATGGAGCACATGCATACTACACAGTGACTGAGCAAGAGCTTCTTACTATTGTATATGCTTTTGGGAAGTTCCGGGTATATTTTTTGGGGTTCAAGGTAATAGTGTATACGGATCATGTGGCTCTTCGTTATCTTATGGCAAATAAAGATGCAAAGGCTCGATTGATACGATGGGTCTTGTTGTTGCAAGAATTTGACTTTGAAGTCAAGGATCACAAGGGAAAGAAAAATCAAGTGGCGGATCATTTGTCAAGGCTTTAGGAAGCAGGGAGACCACAGGGTGATCTTGAGATCAATGATGCTTTTCCGGATGAGCAAATATTTGCATTGTCTAGCACCTTTGCTCCTTGGTATGTCGATATTGCTAACTATTTGATGAGTGACCTTATGCCTGATGATTTGGAATCATATCAAAGGAAAAAGTTCTTGAGAGACTGTCGGCAATACTATTGGGAGGAGCCATACTTGTTCCGTGTTTGTGCCGACAATATTATCAGAAGATGTGTTCCCGAAGAAGAGATGATGCCAATTCTCAAGGCATGCCATGACTCTCCGGTTGGGGGTCATCATAGAGGAAATCGAACGATGGCGAAAGTTCTTGAATACGGATATTATTGGTCTTTCATCTACCATGATGCCAATCAAATGGTCAAGTCTTGTGATCAATGTCAACGACAAGGTTCTATTTCCAAGAGTCATGAAATGCCGATGCACTTTGTGATAAAGATAGAGATCTTTGACGTGTCGAGGATCGACTTCATGGGTCCCTTTGTGAGTTCTTATGAGATGAAATATATCTTGGTGGCTGTGGACTATGTGTCCAAATGGGTTGAAGCCGTTGCCTTACCAAACAATTAGGCGAGGAGTGTGATCGCATTTTTGAAGAAGAACATATTCACTCAGTTTTGAACCCCTAGAGCCATTCTTAGTGATGGTGGATCACACTTCTACAACAGAGCTTTTGCGGGGTTACTTGAAAAGTATGGTGTCAAGCACAAGGTGGCCACACCTTATCATCCGCAGTCGAGTGGTCAAGTTGAGGTTTCCAACCGGGAGATCAAAAATATTATAGCAAAAACTGTGAACGCAAATAGGACCAACTGGTCAAGAAATCTAAATGATGCATTGTGGGCATATCGTACGTCATACAAAACTCCTATAGGTATTTCTCCTTACCGGCTCATATTTGGTAAATAATGTCATCTACCCGTGGAATTAGAACACAAAGCCATATGGGCATTGAAGAAGTTAAATCTAGAATGGGCTGAGGCTGCAAACTTGAGGTTGACACAACTCAATGAATTGGAGGAATTCCAGTTGCATGCTTATGAAAGTGCGGCTGTGTATAAAGTGCGGATGAATTTTGTCCACGACAAAAATATCTTGAAGAGAGAGTTCAAGGCGGGTGATTTGGTCTTGCTCTTTAACTCAAGGCTCAAATTGTTTCCAGGCAAGCTTAAATCAAAATGGTCGGGTCCCTTCAAAGTGGTAAATGTCTCCCCGTATGGAGCGGTGGAACTAGAATCAACAGACGGGTCCCGGACATTCAAAGTAAATGGCCAACACATCAAGCATTATTTGGGCATTGATGGTGAAAAGCATTTGGTGGAGCAGCTGGCTCTCACAGATGGTCCTTGTCCGACAATTGAGTAAAATTGAAGGAACATCAATTCCGTCGTACCGCGACGTTAAATCAAATGCTTCATGGGAGGCAACCCATGAGTGGTAACACCCTTTTTCTGTGTGCATTTTTCATTTTTTATGTTTACAATATCTGTTGGAGTGCACGGAGTTCAAAAGATCTCAACACTTGGTGAAAATGCATGAAAAAGTGAAGAAAAAGCATAGTGTGAAAAACGCAGTGGAAATGCGGTCGCAGAATTGATCTGCGGCCCGCAGATCCACCGCAGACGTAGTCATAGAAGAGCCAATATTGGCAGTTGGAAATGCGGTGAAAATGTTCATTCTGCGATCCGCATGTTGACTCTGAGACCGTAGATTTGACCGCATTTGAGGCCTTCTAAATTCGTTCATATGCCATATCGCAGAACACATATGCGATCGCATAGTGTGCTATACAATGCTTTGTCCACCGCAGATCTCACTGCAGATTCGCCAGGTACGTCTCCTATACACTTCGCTTCAAAAATAAAAACTAGAAAAGAAGAAAACGAAAGAAAACAAAACAAAACAAAAAAATAGAAAAAAGGCAAGGAAGTCTGATCGAAGCCAAGCAAGGACAATCACCAAGCTCACCAACAACTATCTAATTGACATTTGTGCGCTATCCTGGTATGGGAATCTCTTCCACTCTCTTTCATTCATAACCTATGTGCAAAGGTTTGGTATAAGTTAGTTTGTGTGATTGATTTTTGTTAAATGTGATTGATTTTAGGATAAGCATGATGTGGGGAATGGGATTTAGAAAAAATAGGGTAGCCATAGTAGGAGACTAGGTTTTTCTACTAAGAATGATGAGTTCAGCGTCCCGCATGTTTGATATGCGGACCGCATTGTGGTCGCAGATCTAACCCTAGGTCACCTGGAGAAGATGAAGTTCTGCGGTCATTCTGTGATCGTAAAACTATTATGCGATCCGCAGAATGACCGCATAATCAACTCCTTTATTGGCTGAGCAAAATGGTGAAAATGCGATGGAGAATGCGGTCGCATAATTGATATGCGGTCCGCATATCTACTGCAGATAAACAGAGAATTGAAAAATTTGAAGATTAAAATGTTCATATGCGATGATTTTTTGGTCCGCATAGTGGTTATGCGACGACATTATGCATCGCAGATTGACCAACTTGTTGGACATGCATGTGTGCGGTGATTATGCGGTCCACAGAGTTGTTCTATGACCACAGAATGGACCACATTTTGAACTTTTCTTTTAAATTCATCTATTTCTTCTTTCAAGGTCTTGACATTGTTATTCCAACCTTGTGCAGATATGTCTCCCCGACAGAAACGAGCAGCAACTAAGCCTCCAAAGGCAAAGAGATAGAAAGTTGAACCCGCGCAACAACACCCCTCCTAGTCTTATGAGGAGGGGCTTTCCCCTGAGGTTGATATAATGATTGGAGCTAGGCAAAAAAAATAGGCTGAAGGAGTATCATCTCCATTGGGGAGTCAAGGGGTCTAGAGAGAGGTATAGAGAAGGGCTCCTCAGGAGATCGCTCCTACGCGAGAGGCAACTGAGCGTGAATGGGCTAAAATAGAAGTACCCCCACATCCTTGCTAACATCAAGGGTAGGAAATGGTTTTCTTTCACTGAGCCGCCCGCTGAATACAATGAATCAATGGTACGCGAGTTATACGCATCTTACGGGGAATCTAGAACTAAGCACCATAAACGTCATCAGATATGAAACAAGTAGAAGTTCGGGGATTACCAGTCAAATACAGTGCCAAAGCAATAAATAAATTGCTTGTTCACGACTGGGAAGAGGGCACAAGAGAATATGATGCCAAGTTAGCAAACAAAGAGGATGAGCGTGGGTGGATTTCCTCAGTCATTGCCAATGGGACACCTACATGGATAAACCGCGGGACCAAGATATACAAGGAGAGCTTCTCACGGGAGGGACACTTCTGGCTAGCCTTCCTCACATCCAGATTGATCCTTACTCAGAACGAAATGGAGATTGCCATTGAGAAGGCACTCCTGCTAGCCTGCATCATGCAAGGCATAAAGATAGATGTGGGGTCGATCATTTTTCAGGAGATGGGTAAAAGATCCATGGAAGAGGCTACATCTCTTCCATTCCCATCATTGATCACTGCACTGTGCCAATCTGGAAATTTCACGGTGGATGAACGGAAAGATAAAAGGGCTAGGGAGTTAGGGATTATAGATATCAACCGTCCTGGTGACGCTGTGGTGCCTTCAGTAGTGATAGTTCAAGAGGATCTCCCTTCACCCCAGCCTTCTGAGACTCTTCCAGCCGATGCTGCAGTGTCATCCACTCCTCAGTCTGTATCTCAGTCTACTACTGCTCAGCCTGCCTATGCTCAGGCTCCCCTAGCTACCCAGTTGTCTCATAGCTTGGTCTATTGACCCAACATGCAACTGCCAAAGTGGACAAACTTTTGAAGACATCGCCAAACTTGATAAAGCAAGCCCTGAATCCAATGCAAGCGGCCGTGGTAGATATTCAGCAGAAGCAGTCAGCCTATGCGGAGCGCGTGTGGGGAATTGAGTTGCGGGTGGAGAAAGTAGAGAGAGGTGAGGTGAGTGGACTGCCTAAACTCACGAAGGTGGTTGGCTCTATGAAGGTCGAGCTCCAAAAGTTGCAAATTTGGAATTCAATCTTTTATCCCTCCTTCCATCGGAAGGTGATTAAGGTAAGGGCATAACTCCAGACTTGGGGCTTGATTCACAAATTTGATGACAGATCCTGTGGTTCCTACTCCCGTAGGCTCTCATACCATAGCTCCCACTGGTCCTATTGATATTGCTTCTGATGAGGAGACCAGTGGTTCGGGTAAGTTTGAGGGCGACGGAAAGGATGAGGAAGAAGATGAAGAAAATAGTTTGGGGTTTTCCAGTGAAGAAGACCCTCAAGTTGATGATAAGGGGAAGACCATTGCTGAGGTTTCTACTCAATATGATGAGATTGAGGATGCTGCTTCTGATGAGGTAGAGAGGGCACATATGAAGATTCCCCTGTCGAGATCTTTGATAGACAGAGGGGGTCCTACAGCTCCTGTAGCATCCCCATCTACAGCGGGTGCATCCAGTAGCTCTCAGGTGCCAGCCAATGATATTGTCCCTCCAGCATCAGCTCCAGCTGTACAACCAGTTCCTTCACCTACCTCAGAGCAGCCACCAACGGAGGATATCACATTTCCGATTGAGCCAGTGCATGTTCTCATAGCCACATCCGAGGGTGATCCCTCCGGCACTCAGCCCGCTGCCGACTCCCATGGCACTTAGTGTGCCTCAGGGAGCTTCCCCTCAAACTCTACTCTTTACTTCTATGCATTGGGGATAATGCATCATTTTCAGTTGGGGGTGGGCAGGTAGCATTGTATGATTTTTTGTTGTGTATATAGCCGGAAACTAATGTACTTATGCGTATCATGTATCTGTTCACATTGGTATAACTTTGGTAAATGAGTTCGTGTTTGTTAATATCAGTTTGTGAATCAATTCCCTTGGTTTTTCTTTTTCTGGTTCTTTTCCAAGGGTGTAATAGTAGAATCATTATCTAAGGGGTAAATCATTATGACCGGTTTGGTGTAATTGCCTAGTATCGAGCATGTGTATATGTACATAGCACATACCCTCTAGTCATTCTTGTCAACTTTTCGCAATGATAGATAGATTGACAACTTTCTACAGGGAATTGTCTCTATGATCAATTTTGTGAATCTAAGGCTCGCTCTATGACTCTATGGTGACCCAGCGTCATACTTGTGTTTATGATGAAAGCTTTGAGTTGCATAATGGTTACTCGCAAGTGTCAAATAATGTGAATGAAGCAGTTCATGTACCATGTGTGTGTGAGTTCTCTGTTTGTATATAATTCTTGTGTTTACTTCTGTAATCTAGAACTTTCCGGTTAGTCTTTTAATGCAAATGATAGTATGTTTGGTTGGAGGAATGATCTTAAGCATTCGTTGTGATTATGTGCAAAACCTCTTTAGCCTTTCAAGCCTACCCATGCATAAAGGATACCACTAGCAACTAATTTGAGCCTTTTAATGTTTCTTTGGCCAACTCATTACAAACCTTTCCCGTTTGAAAAGCAATTTCCTCTCTTCAAACCTTCCCTCTTTGAACATTGAGAATGAGGCTAAAAGCCTAAGTTGGGGGTAAGGTCAAAGTGGAAGATCCTTAAGGTTGTATGTGAGTTTAGTGCAACATGCCTCAAAAGAGTTTGTGAAATTATTCAAGCTTAAAAAAATGATGATCAAAAGCAAGAGAAGAAAAAGAAAAGAAAATATAATAATGCTTATGTTTACAAAATTGGGAGTCTTCAAGAACAATGAAAAGGCATGTAAGGTAGCTTTATACTGGAGGCTAGACGAAAACAAAGATATAGGTGTTTGAAAATGAGTGCAAAAGAATGGTAAAATGTGATTAGTGTTCAAAGAGGGTGAAGCCACTTTTATCCAAATGTTTATCCAACCCATCCCTGAACCTACATTACAAGCAAAAAAGCCCTTATGAGACCTTTAACTGAAAATTCTTGAATAAGCGGCGAGTTAAATAACGGCAAGCCTATGGTATGACATGTTGCAGCACTTGAAGTTCTTTCTGAGAGTGAGTGTGTTTGTAAATGATCACTCTTTGTCTTCCTTGTAAATATTATGATTCTGGGACTTTCTTTCTAGGAAGGGTATATGAACTGTGGAATTGAACTGAAGTTGAGATTTTTGAGTCAAATGAAAGTGCACTCAGCTGAGGGTAACATCTAGTCACAATGCTGAGGCTCAAAGTTCACATGATTGATTAGTTTTTTCTGTACATACTTCTAATCTAGGAAGGGTGAAACAATTGTAAATGCATGCTTGAAGAACTAGCAATGAACACCATCCTGAGTCACTATTGTTTTGTATTTGTAAATAGAGTTTAGAATAGGCTAAGTATGTTTTACTTGCTTGAGAACAAGCCGAGTTTAAGTTGGAGGTGTTGATGTGCAACAGAATTTTGGCACAATTCGATACTAATTGCTTAGTTTCTAGCTTGTTTTAATGCAATTATAACTGCTACTCATGTAGATTTGTTGTTCTTACAGCACAAGAGGAAGGGAAGACCAAGGATACGAAAATGGAAGCCAAAAGAGAAGAAAAGAGCATAATATTGCACAAGTGCAGATCGTGGCCCTTTCTATAGTCGCATATAACATATGCGGACCCCAAAATCGTACCTCAAATCGCAAAACATACAGAGTCTGGATCTAAAAACCATGTCAAGAATGCGGCGCAATCTACGATCGTAGAATCAACATGCAGACCATAGATGTGCCGCAGAACGAAGAAGAAAACTCAGGGTCCAAGATACGATGGAATCTACGGTTGCATAACTCAAATGCGGACCACAGAATGGAACTGCGATAAAGGCCTAACATTTGGATCTACGGAGAGGCTCTTCAAAATGTGTACCGCAGACCAGTTATGTGACAAGTCTGCGGTCGCAGACGTGACCTAAAAGGGCAAGCTTGTCCATTTTCTGTCTCGAAATTGGTCCCTCTACAAATATTTCTAAGAGACCTTTGTGGGCTCATCTCGTCTTACATTTTAGCAACATTCCAAGACATTAATATTCCTTCTTTTTGGAAGCTTTTGGGTGAATAATCTCTTCTTTGTAAGAATTTAGGACATTTAATATTAGTTGATTTTTGTGTTTTAGCATGTATATCTAGTTTTAAATGCTAAGGTTGTGGACCCTAAATGATTGCTTAAAATTGAATATATATATATATATATATATATATATATATATATATAATGGTTGGTTGATATTTATTTACTTCTCATTCTTTATTTATTGTTGGTGGTTGCAAACATTAATAAAGGCCATTAAAATCTTGCTTTGCTTGGGAAAGTGTGTTAGGATTTGGTAGAAGTAAATGTCAATGACTCAAGGCTTTAAACCTTGTTTGATAAAATCGCTTAGGAATAAGTGGGTTTTAATTGGCATTTATTGATGGTTCTTAAGTGCAACTCTTTTATATTTGGGAAAATCATAAAGAGGAAATACTACTCATTTATTGGGAAATAGTGGGTAGTATCTTAGACACTATTTGCATATATAAAGAACCTTCCATTAGAAATATATCATATTATCACCTGTTGACATTACATTAAATTTAAGGGGACACAACCTTTGTTGCTTTTATCCACTTGTTTACTCATTAATTGTTGAAATTAGTTGCTACTTAAACTCAAACAATCATACATACTCTAGTCACCATATACCATTTTCTCTTGATAAAATTAACCGAATAGAGATCGAACTCGAGTCGAGCAACACACTGAACAAGTAACCTTTTCACACTTATTCCCTGTGGTATTTGACCCCAACCCTGTTGGGTTATTATATTTTACATCGACCACCTTACATTATTTTGAAAGTGTAATTTGAGCATATCAGTGAGTAATGCTTGTATTAGCCCTGCTACCCCAAGGCTCGTCTGGCTTTGGTTGTCCTGATGGTCCAATTCTTGAGATGTGCCCCTATACTCACCGCTTGTATGGAAGGGCCTTCCTCCCTCTCCTCCTTGAGAATAATGCAACAGTCCATATCACAATCCTCTAGAAACAAGTTTTTTACTACTACAAGTGCTTGTTCTTCATCTGACCCATAAATAATGTCAGCTTGTTGTAAGGTATGCTCCAAATGTTGTAATGGATGCTCTATGGATAATAAGGACCTCGCCATGGTGGCGACCAGTTATTGAATCCTTCCCAGGTGTATTAACACCCCAAACCAAAGGTTGTGGCATGTTTCTTGAGTTTTATGGGTATAGGGATTCCTTGGAGGTTTTTGTTGAGCCCTTTTCTAGGTTCATACCTACTCAAACTTAGTATACTATCGATAGCATTGACTCGCTCAATGTGGTGGTATGTTTCTGCACCCGGCTTTCTTCTTCCCTCGATCGCCAAAATGGTCTGGCGACTGTATATAGGGTTTCTACCGTCATCGTGAATGATCACTTCATGGTGATTCCATTCGAACTTTACTGCCTGACATTGATGCTACGGCCCCAGTAGTATGAATCCATGACTGTCCTAGCAGCAAGTTGTAAGATGTTAGTACATCTATTACCAGGAAATAGACCTCGAACCAGGTTGGTCCCATATGCATGCATAGACTTATCTCACCAATGGTGGACCTGTGAGAACCATCGAAGGCTTTCACATTGATTGCTCCATCCTTTATCTCATGCAACCTTTTACCTACCTTCTTGTGTGTTACTAGCAGACAAATTTTAAGACTGGAAGCTCCATCGATCAGGATTCTGGTGATGAAATAATCTTTGTATTGCATGATTTTGTTATGCCCTAGCCCTTCAGGTGGTAGCTCATCCTCATAAAAGGTGATCTTATGACTTTCCAGAATATGTCCTACCATATTAGCCATTTCCCCACTAGTGATGTTACTTGGTACGTACGCTTCATTCAACACCTTTAATAGTGCACTCTTGTGCGTTTCAGAATTTTGCATCAAAGAGAGAATGGATATTTAGGCTAGCGTCTTGTTTAACTGGTTGATGATCGAATATTCCTTGGCTTGTAATTTCCTCCAAAGGTCATCCAGACCTGTATCAACAAGGGGAAAATAATTGGAGGCCCTCTTACTTGATTCAGCAAGATGTTCAGATGTATAGACTCTACCGGTTCTTATCATACCCTATACTTCGACAGTTTCTTCTACCCTGACCTCGCCCTTCCTTCTGGCCTTGGTTGTATAGTCCCAGGGTACAAAAGTTGTACAGAATGGTGGCATGGTAGACATCACCACTGGAACCGGAGCGGCTATCCTTACTTCGAACGGAACATATGCCTTGTGTGGCAAGACTGTAACCTCAAATGGTGCGGGTGTATTTGCCGAAGATGCGAATTCAAGCTCAATTGGTGTTGGTGTCTTTGCGGATGGCGTTTCTTCAAACTCAAGAGTTACAGATATATTCACCTCAACATCGTCATTTTTGGATCTAAACTATGATTGGATTGAGAGTAATTGTTGGTTTCTTTGGGTTATCACCTTCTATGATCGATTAATCCATCGGGATGAAAATCATCTTCTATTTCAATCATGTGGATACCTCCACCCTTATAGTTTGGCAGAGGGTTGTTGCGAACATTTGGAGCAAGTTTCTTTGCCACAATGATCTTGTTATCAATCAAAGATAGTATCTTATCTTTCAAGGAGCAACACTTATCGATGTTGTGGCCTTTCATGTCGGAGTTGTATGAGAAGACCTATTTGGGTTAACCCACTAAGAAGGATTCTCAGGGGTCACAGCATGGATGAGGGTGACATAACCATCAGATTTGAGCCTCTCGTACAGCTGGTTGATGGGTTCAGTATTAACTGTATATTATTTTAGAAGTTTACGATCAAAATTAGGTCGGGGTCTAGGGAAGTTTTGGCATGCGAAGGATTATGGATAATCAGATGGTTGTGCATATAAGTTTGGTAGACATGAGCAGGTTGAGAGTATCTGGGTGAAGTAGGTTGCTATGTAGGAGGTGGAGATGACTGATAAGTTGGTGGCAGAGCTTGGTATGAGGGTGAAGGTGGTTGGTAATTTGGGGTCAGATGGTTTGTAAATGGAGGTGTTGGGTAATCCTGGTATTTAAGGGGAGATTTAGTCATTTGTGCAACCATCACGACCCATACGTCCCTTTTCTTGGACACACCACCAGACTGTTAAGCATTATTCGTAGCTTTCAAGGCCTCAAATTTTGTAACCATACAAATTTTAACACTTTCTTTAATTCTTTTATCTAATTTGATAATGTTGGAGAACTTGTAGTTCCCAATCGTCATCACTTGTTCATAGTACTACGGGTCTTGAGCCCGAATAAAGAACTAGTTCATTTGCTCCTCTTCTAAGGGGGTCTGACCTTAGCAGCATCCACCTCCAGCGAGTAACATACTCGCAAAATGTCTCAGTGGGATTGTATGGCCCCGCGAAAATGAGTGCTCAGATGTTATCAGCTCATAGAGTCGAGTCTACCTACGTGGATCAGATTCTTTTTACTGTTTTGCACTTAAAAATGTGAAATCAAAATTTTTCCAGAAAAGGTCCAATCTGTGGTCCAAAATGGGGTCGTAGATATGAAATGCGGACTGCATTTCTGCCGCAGAAGTTTCCAGTGAACAACCAATTTTTGATGTTAAAAATGCGGTTAGATCTGCGGTGAAATAATCAATATGCGGACCACATAGTGATCGCATATGGCCCCTGAAGAAATACGAAGGTCAGTTCTGCTATGCATTCTGCAATCGCAAAACACGAATGCGGACCGCATATCCACTGCATTCCCAACCCGAGGAGGTCCAAAACTTGGGACCAGTCTGCGGTCCATTCTACGGACCGCATATCAGTTCTGCGACCCCAGATTGCATCGCTGATCGTGTTCACCTGATATTTTCTAAAATTTTAGACCTGACCCACCTTTTATTAAAACACCTTCTCCCTCATTTTAACATATTTCTGATCAAAATAAGAGAGAGGGAAAGAGAGTTCTTGAGAGAGAAAGCTTATTCTTCATCATCCAGTCTTTCAAAACCATTGGAGCTCGAAAAATTCTTGGTGCATTGTCTTCTCTACTGATTTCTCAGGTAAAATCCCTAGCCCATTTCCCCTAAATTTCAAAATTTAAGCATGAGATGGAAACCCCATACACTTGTTTTGAAATTCTTCATATAATTCTCATGCATGTTCCTAAAATCCTTGAATCTAGCTAAACAAGGAATTGGGTAGTAACTATGAGTTTAATTTCTAAGGCCTAAGTGTTGATCATGAACTATATTGAGTTCTTGATTGCTTGGCGAATTGGACTAGAGGTTTAAAGGGGATAATCAACTCCATGTATGTATGGCTAACTCTGAATCTTGTGAAATCGCCCTGTTTTGGTATGTGAAGTTGCTTGGTAATTTGCATCCATATGGGAATTGTTGTGTAATTCTTGTGACTATTGTTTGTGTGGTAACACCTTGTGGTGGAAGTTGAGGAACTTGTAATTGAAGAGTTTGGAAATGGTAGAAATGGAAATATTATGGAATAACGCGTATGATTAGTTGTGATCAACTGTTGTGGTAACCCAAATTGTGTGCAAATTGATGAACATGAGGAAATTGTTGTTGCTAGTTGTGGAAATACATTACCCTTGTAGTGGTTCTATCTTAACAATGTGCTATAGTTGGTTTCTTGTATTTATTGTTGTGTTGTATGTTGTTTGTGAATAGAAACTGTCAGGCGGGGTTGGGTGACGCGCCACAACATGGTGAAATAAGGTGTGGGTTGGGGTGATAAGAGTGGCCGAGGTAATAAGGGTGGACGAGATAACAAGGGTGGAAATTGTGATCCAATATCACTATTGAAATGAATATAAATCATGAAATGATAAACGTGGAATTGTGAAAGGAGACATCAGGAGAGTTTGTAACTTGTGGGGCACTGATTGCCCCTTTGTTTGACTAATTTTATCATTTGCTGTGAAATGCTTGGTTGTTGTTCCATGGTTGTACTATTGTAGTTCAGCTTTACACTTGCATATGAATTTTTGGTTTGAGTTTACTTGGGACGAAGTTTGTTCATACATGCCAGTACAATTCAAATGTACTGACGTCCCTTTTGCCGGGGGCGCTACATTCGTGTTATGATTGTAGGTGGGTTTGCAGCAGGCACTCCAGTCCACCATCTGTAGCTCTTCCTCCTTTCCATCAGCTGTGTACATGTTGGCGAGCCCCTCTCCTTCTGGGGCCCTGCGTGGTTCATGCCACCTCTATTGTTGAAATAATAGTTTTGTCATTTCATTGCAAAGGTATAGCCGGGGCCTTGTGGCCGGCAAGTGTTGTATTATCTTTCTCTTAGAGGATCTGTAGACAGTGTTATGTGGGTTAGAACTTATGTATAAATGTGTATGTTTTTGGCGCTATAAGTTTGTACACCACGTTCCCTGTTAAACATAATGTGTGTTTTGTAAAAGATGTTCGCTGTTAATCATATTGTGTGTTTTGTAATAGATGTTCCCTGTTAATCATAATGTATGCTTATAAAAGAGAATTCATATTTACTTTCAATTGCATTTTGTATCTTTTGGTTAATTAACAATTAATAATGTGGGGTAACACGTGGGAATATGAAAGGCACCCATGTCCACTCGACCGGGGATACCCGGATGAAGTGCCGATCACGTCCCTCGGATTTGGGGCGTGATAGGGCTACTTCTTAAAATTCGCGATAAAGAACAAGTCTTGTGTGTTCTTTATATTAAACCTGAATCTGCCCATGAAGTCAGACGCCATGCCTACCCAGCTTGACTACTTTTGAGGATCTTGGCTGATGTACCAAGATAATGAGTCTCCTTTCAAACTCCCCATGAACAACTTTATGCGGATTCTATCATGCTTCCATATTCCAACAATCTTGTCATAATATCTCCTCAGTTGGACCCTTGGATCACCTGTACCATCGGATATTTCAAACTTAGGATGGTTGTACCCCTCATGCATTTCGACATCAGGAGGTATGCAAACGTCCTCATAGTTTAGCCCCTCAATTCCTTTGCTTCCCTCAACGCTCTAAAATTGGCTGGTCAATTTCTTAAGTTCCTATGCTAAGTTTCTAATAAGTAGATCCTTTTCATCAGACTCCGGTGTGCTCGAGATAGGTTTGGTAGAGTGTGGCATAGTCTCCACATAAATAGAGGTGTTATGGTGGCCTGGTTTATGGGTGTGGAAATAGCCGTTTGTGGTGTTCTAGGGTTCTGGGATTAGTAGTGGAGTGTTGTTTGGGGTATGATAGGTGTTACTTTGGTTCTTTGGCGGAGCAGCGTGATGTTGAGGCGCGAGATGACTCTACTATTTTGGGATATTTTAAGGAGGTGTAGGGTTTTGAGTAATAAGGAATTTCATATCCGGGATGTTGAGGGAAAATAATAGGTTTGCCTGATTCCGAACCCGATCGAGCTCTTCGAGGAATTTCAACAATTTCTGTTCGATTTGCGACACGTTCTCGTTAGGAACCCAAATAACCTGGCCATCAGTGGCCTCTACCCATTCAGATGTGTTCTCCTTCCTGATGTTGTTTAAATCTTCCATTTGATTCTTGCCTTAGTTCTTGCCTTTAATGGGACTAAGATGAGGAGTGGATGGAGGGCCCCTAGATCTTGTGAAATAAGATGATGATGCCAGAGTGCACTAACTAACCTTTGGGGAGGGAAATAATAAAAACAAAAATAAAAACAAAAAGTAATCAAGTCGGTGAGGATTATAAAAAGTATTGCAATATTTAAATACATAGTGCGGGAATGTAAAACGTGTCCTAATTTGGGGATCTATTTGTACCCGAGGTAGGCCTAGCGACAAATAGACTTGGAGAGCTTTTAATGCTTACTACCTCATTTTATTGATAAAGATAGGGGAATCCCAAAATGACACTAAATAAGAAAGAAATAAAAGTCACTAATGGTCATTGGCCTAATTACATTCATAAAGCGAAAAAGTAAATTCCTATCTATTTGGTCCTAGAAGGAACTTCCCTAGATTAGTCATCCTTGGCTCCATCGAATAGTTTCCCCAATTCACGAAGTCCCAGCAATAGGTATGCTCTAGCTAGATGTTCATCTTTGGCCCATTCAGCCTTTTGACAGTCTACAACCTTTTTTGAGAAATCTCCCTTCTAGTTCTACTATGCCTCGCTCCCAGTATCCTAGGTTTTTGTTGGAACTGATAACTATGTATTTCCATTCCTAAGTCAGTTTTTATTTATTCTTGTATCTCACGGTGTTCGCTTTTGCATTCGCAGATCCTTTTGCACAGCTGGTTGTACTTGACTTACGCCTCGGCCTTTTCATATATAATTTTGTGACCTCGAACGAACCTTGGCTGGCCCAAACCATCCCAATTTTCTTCCAACAATCTAAAATAGAAAGGGGTACAACTGGTATGATATTTCTCTATCTCGATGATGTCTTTCCCCATTACGATCTTGTAGTGCCACATATGCTGGGATTGACACTTGTGGGGTACTATCATCATTTTGAAAGTCAGCTAAAAAATGGCTCTTCTTGTCGACCTTGGTTATGACTTGCTTCCTACCAGCATGCCTCGTAACTCGAAGAGGAACGTAAGGGCATGTCTCTCTTAGACCAATCAGTACCATGAAAGGTGCATCTCTCGATCGGGCAATGAACTCCTCTGTCAGAAACCACTCGAACATCCATTGAACCTATTCTCCCGTCAGATTATCAAAGAGCTCAACCTATCCTTAGGCATTCTTAGGTTGAACGAACATATAAAGGATGTAATTCATTCATGAATGGTGGAAAGGACGTGGTCATCCCAGACCCTTCGCTGAATTTGTTGTCGGTATTCACCCTTTTGGAGATGTCCCATAAGCCAAAGCTGAAGTAGTAGATTGCAGCCTTCAAAGTGTCTTGCTCCTCATTGACACATCTCTAAGGCGTGGTATATGTCTGCGATGATCATGGGTACAATGCTGGATGTTTGCCCATCAATCCCCTTCATTAGGGTCTTGGTTACCATAGCTAGCCTAGTATGGATTCTCCCTTTCGTCATTGAAAATACGACTAAACCCAGGAAGTATAACATGAAGATGAATGCCCTATGATGGATATGTCCCAAGGACGTGATGTCAAACTCATCATGGTAGGTGCCCTATGATCTATTGTGATTTTACCTTTAATTAAGTTAGTCAAAAGGGATATACGATTTTTTTAGGCATACCAGTTCTACATTCTTCTTCAAACCCATCATTTTCAGGAAACCCTAAAGCCTTCGCATTTCTTGGGCATTAGCAAACCCGGTGTTTCCCACACTAGAGTGACCAGTCCTCATATCTCTTGTAGCAAATGTGTCATTTAGATATCCCCAAAGTGGAACATGGCCCTTTCACAATTCCAAAATAAGGTAGCCGTTTCTATTATCCAGTTGTTAGGCTGCATCTCCATAAGAGATGGTAGATTACCCAGATATTTTCTGATGAGAGTTTTGTCACTACAATGTAAATCTTCCCACCAACTTAGCAATCTTGGGTAGATATTGGTGACCATGCCGAATCTGGGGACTTCCTGCCTCATATTTCTGCAAGACAAACGAGGTTAGGCCCTTACCCCCATCAGACTTGACTATTTAACATCAATAATTAGCATGAAGCATTTAGTTCTCCAAATAAATTTACAGGATATGATGACATCCATTTGGGTTTAGGGAAACCCCATGGACTTTTGGACAAGGCTATCTTAAAGGATCATTATGTGGACAGCATAACTGACCCAGCTAGGTTTTACCATGATGCACCACAATTTAAATAGAGTAAGTTTTCTATGAGGGTTTTAAACTGGTACCCTTTAGTGGACAACTCAAGGGGTAAGGCACGGAACAGCTGACTGCACCGCTAATCGACTAGTTTTATCGCAAATAAGACATTCCAAATTTAGGGGTAATGATATAGGAAGAGCAAAATCACTCATCAAGCGTTGCAATAGTATTAGTTTGGCACGAGTGGAGTATGATGTTTAGCATGGTTATGCAATAATTAAAAGCACATTGACATGTATTTACATGTTAAAAAGGTGATAAATACGACAATTTTATAATATAAAGCACTTATAAAGGAAGGAAATAAGAAAGATATGTCAGTTTTGCTTTTGAAGAATAAATTAAACAAGTAATCGCTCATGGGGATTTGTGCAAATTCACAAAAATGGTATGAAATAGTAAAAGCCTAAATATCCCCAATCGAGTCGCCATGGTGTCAAAGCCCCTTTTTTCCTTCGCGAAATCGGGTTTATGATATTTTGGTTGAGACAAATCTTTCCTTTTTGGAAGAGCGTTTTCATTTTTAAAGATTCGCCACCTAATGATTTAAGGTGCATTAGGACACCTATAGGGTTCATTTATAACTATGCTTGGTAACGGAAGATAGGGTAAGGGCTTGAAATAATCCTGAGGGGAAGGTGTAAGGAACCCCTCAACATCCACTAGTGTGGTTCCCATGCAAACAATTTTTGTGAATTTGTTGAATGAGCAAATAGACAAGCAAGGCTCAAATAATCGGGGATTTAAGTTTAAATACATAGGTGTAAGAAAACAACTAATGAAAAAAACTAGAATTTAAAAAGAATTACAATCTATGCATATTTGTGAATGTAAAGAGGGGTGTCCTAATTTTATTTATAATATGGATCGCATTAATGCAATACCCGGTATGACACTCTTCAAAGAGAGGCTATACATGGTATTAATGCACTGGTCATCATATCCATATCTAGCTTTCTTGCCCCGTGAAGGTAATTAAAGCGATGGTAGGTCTCGACCCCTATTGCATGTTGTTACCCGTTCCTTTCTATCAATACAGGAGAAAGTTAAGACTCTTATCCTATTAAACGAGGGGGTTCTAGGCAGACCCTCATGTTTCAAGGAAAAATACTATGTGAAAAATAAGAACCCATAGGACTGCATTTTAGGGGGAAAATAAAGGAAATATATAAAAGACTCAGATACACCTCCACAAGTAATGCACATAGGCAGCAAGACACATACACAGATAAGGAGTCTGAATCAGGCTTGCCTATTGATTTTAACATTTGATAATTAGGCAGCATACATAAAGAAGCATGTTTCGAATTTTGACAAATTTAGCACCTACGGCTTGCCTAGGTGTAAAACAGTGTTCCAGTTATCATGGTTACTTAGAGAAGACTGTTTTAATTATATTACTAAACATGTTCTAAATGTTCAGAATTCCAGAATTATTACCAAGTGGGAATTAATCTATTCTTTTAATAATTAAACTAGAGATGCCTTAGGGGATGTGAATGCAACTCTAAAGGCATGATATCTAATGCACAATAATACAAAGTGATGTATATTCATGACTTGAGCAGGATTTTTATATATATAAGTATTACATACTTTCAGAATATGCAGAAGATATAGAATTGACATGTTTATTAGTGTTGTTTTTATTCTAAGGCAGGATCTCTAAGTGAACATGGAAACTCATAGAATAATGGCAAAGTGCTAGTTATTAGTAGATTTTAACACATGATTTTGTAAGGATATACCTGCTGAAACAATAAACATGGGACCTAAGAGCATGATTTCTAATGCGTGTAAGAATCCTAAGCATGGTTTCTATTGAGCAACTAGGAATATAAACCTAATAACATATTTTCTACCCTTAATAGCTATGGCATGCATATTTACCCCATCCATTTTCACTAGCCAACGCCAATACTTGTTTACAACAATAAAATGAACTACATAATAAAAGTTACACTATAGAGAGCCTAAAAATAGGCCAAAACTTTCAGCACCTGGTTAGGACTTCCTCACTGAGTTATGTAATAAATCACCTCAAGTGCCAAGATTGTTCCATAGCCTTTCTCATATCTGGTGTGTCAGAGTTTCCTATGGACCTAAGGGCTCCCAGGTAGTGCTGACATCAAGATTTCATAGCCAAGACAGAGTAAATGCAATGTGGAAAGGCCAGCTTTTGTGTGCCTATTAATTTGTGTAGGTCCACAAAATCTTAGTGTACCTGTTCCTGTACAAGTTTCTGCTAAGAACGCCTAGTAAAGCAATAATGTCTTCAGTCACTTCAGTCCCAGCAGTGTCCAAATGACTTTGTAATGCTACATAGGAACCACAGAGCACCAGGTGCTTGATTGGTTCCTAGCTCCCGAATCTGTAGCAGTTCATCCTTAGCTAGGATCCATTCAAGTTTGCAGCTATCCAAGTAGGTCAAGTTCCTTATCTGGTTCTTATCAGTAAGTTTGTTACATCATCAAAACATAAGACAAGAGTATTTAAGATTATTAATTTCCTCCTTTTTGATGATGAACAACTTACACATTTATGACAGAGTTAAGACAACAGAAAGCAGTGTCAAAGAATTCCCCTTGAGACGATGCATTAATCTTTAATTCTTATATAAGAACCAGTTCCCCAACGTCGTTCCCCCAAAGTATAATAGTCATTTTTCCCATTTTGGCATCATTAAAAGAATAAAGAAGTTCAGCCAAGCTAACTCATGCAACATATGTGCACACTAACATGAGGAACAATAGAACACAAGAGAAAGTAGTAGACAAATGAAAAGATGATTCATATTAATATTAATTTGTAATATGCCTCTTCCTTTAAAAAAAGGAAGAGGCAACATTTGGAGTTGATCACGAGTGTAGTAGTAGTAATACATCCCAACCACACACAAAAAATAGCAACAACATACTCCAATCATCAACAAGAAAAAAAAGAACACATCCAGATAACTGGTCACTGAGGGAAACTTAGGGGGCACTAGGAGGAAAAGGCTTGGAAGCAGCTGCAAGTTTTTGGAGAACGAGATCTATGCCGGCGTTTCTCGACTTTTTCTCATTGAGCAACTCAAATTTCAGGTTCTCAACTTGCAACCTGAGGTCAGCATTTTCTTGGTTCTAATAGATCACATCATCACATGACGTGGGAACCGCTCGAGCTTGCTGGCCTTCAGTCGACGTATCTCCTCTGATGCGCTATTTTGGGAATTGATTAGCTAAGACATAGTTTAAGTTCTTCCTACACCCCCATACTTCACAATACACTTGCACTATTCCAAGGTTGTCTATGAGAATGTATGTTCCTACTTTACCTGTTCCAGTAGAACCTCAAAGTAGTTGAACGCTAGCGTCACCAAGAATCCATAGGGAAGCCCATGATTTCCATCCTTGAATTCTACCACTTTCTGCATGTGCTCAATCATCATGGTTGGCAACTCACAGGGTTGAAACTGTCCAATTGCTCCATTAAAAATAAATTAGATTTGAAAGCAATAGATCGCCTTTCTGCTCGAGGCAACATGACTTTGTTCGCCAGTCAAAACAACAACTGGTAGAAAGAAAATAGTGCTTTCTTATGAACCTGATCCCCCTTCTGATTAGAATTATCTTTCATGACTGCATTTTGGAAGTTGTGTTGACAAACATCTCACACACTAGACATCCCAATAGTAGGAACCCGTGGAATTTCCGTATGCAATTTCACGTCCAAGACAATATCCACCCCATTGACTAAAGCACACACATGGCCAGTATCCACTGAAAAAAGACTGGCAAAGAAACCATTGACCTCCCCTTCAAACACATTAGGAGCATCAATATAGAATAGATGTGTCCATTACTAATACTGTACCATGTTAAGAAGCCGACACATTCCTGCCATCTCAGAGATTGTTCGGTCAAACATGTGACCTAATAAAACATTTTTATGCCTTAGGCGCTTAGATCCAAGGCAGACGTTGCTTCTGCTTTTTTCCGAGAATTGGGTTCTTCAACTGTTTCCAGCTTGCATTTCTTATGCTTTTCTCCACTAACTTTACCTTTACCCTTGGACTTGAAAAGAATATCTTCATCACTCACTGCCTCCTTTTTCTTGGACTAGGAAGTAGATCCTTTTTCTATGGATACAAACTCAACCTTTTTCAAGGACCTCCTTACAAGGGAATCAGGTTCCTCAGGAGTTCCTTCCTTCACCGTAACTACAAGGATAGATTCATCATTTACAGGACACCATTCTTTAACAACTTTATCCTTTTGTTCTTACTTCTATTCTTTCTCTTTTGAAGTGCAAAGTTGTAGGCTACTTTGATTTGAAGCTTGGTAGTAGGCCACTTACCTTTAGACTCAGGAGTAGTGACCACCCTGCGCTTATTTAAGAATGCGTCTAGGGCCACATTGTCCAGGTCTTCTTCATCACTAGACCATATTTCTTGTGCTTGAATTTCCAGGAGCATAGTATTAAAAGCATGTACAATACAATCCTGGGATGAGAGTCCTAACCTAGGTCCACCGGAGAGGGTTCGGGTTCCTCATAAGATACCCCAATTGTGTATACTGCCGCATTCCTTTCAACAGCCGTAAGGGCCCCATCTACCCACACACTTTGTGACTCTTGTTTATGAGAAATAACTTCATGCAGTATTCCATGGTTGGATACGACAAACATAGTCTTCTCTTCTTCAATAGGTGCTTCCACAACCATAGAGTCAACGGTAGCGATAATGGAGCCTTTTGTGAAGTTAGTATTTTCACTTTGTTTTCCAATGAGGGTTTGACTAGTGTGGGCAACAGATGATGTTGAGGACGGAATAGTAGATTCAGGGGTTTGTGAATAAGGAAGAGGTTGGGAACCTTGTGAAGGTGTGATTGTAGCAGCAGGAGTAATAGAGGGTGACATGGACTTAGTGAAGGCGAGAAGTTCCATGGACGGGTCAGACTATTTTTCAAAAAGAATTATTCCTCTTTTATCAGTCATGTACTGCATATACTGCTTCTATGCTCATCATGCGCATTTACCTGCAAATATATTGAAGTGATTTAGACATGGCTAGAAAACACTTTGGACGTATTATTTCTTGATAACTCTAGCCAATTAAAAAAAGGAATCCGTTTCTTAATTTGGCCTCAGCAGTCCCAAATTTACTCTGTTTCTTTCGAGCTATTCCCTGCTTAGTGCCTTTGTAAAAATGTATGCATTTTGATCTTCGGTGCGGTAGAACTTCATGCATATTAGCCCTTTCTCCACATTATCTCTTAGACAACGATGTCTCACATCGATATGTTTGGTTCTTTTATGTTGGAATGGATTCTTTGCCACGTTGAGTGCACTAGTGTTGTCACATAAGAGAGGTACACTCTTAATGAGAACTCTAAAATCCTCCAGTTGCTGCTTGATCCACAAAAGGTGAGCACCGTAGGATTGCTGCAGCTACATATTTGGCTTCAGCTGTTGAGAGAGCCACTGTATTTTGTTTCTTTGTACCCCAAAAGATAAGACATAATCCTAAAGAAGTGAGCCATCACAAAAGTGCTTTTTCTGTCCACGAGATAGCCTGCATCAGCATACCCAATTAGATTAAAATTGTCACTTGATGGGTAGTATAGCACCATGTCCTATGTGTCCTTGAGATATCTTAATATTCTTTTGGTAGCCTTCAGGTGAGATTCCATGGGATTTTATTGAAACCTCACACATGTCCCCACGCTAAAAATAATATCAGGTCGACTGACAGTGAGATAGAGGAGAGACCCAATGATGCCTCTATACATTTCTTGATTCACAGGAGATCCGATTTCATCCATGTCCAGTCGAGTTGCAGTTGCATTGGGAGTGTTTATAACCTTTGATGCTTCCATGTTGAAGCTATTCAAGATCTCCCTGATGTATTTTTCTTGACATATGGAAGTACTCTTTGGGGACTTTTTTACTTGAAGACCCAAGAAGAAGTTTAATTCCCCCATCATGCTCATTTCAAATTCACTTCCTATAAGTTTTGCAAATTCTTCACACATAGAGTCAGATGTTGCTCCAAAAATGATATCATCAACATATACCTAAACTATGAGTAGGTTCTTTCTTGTTTCTATAAGAAAATAGTGTTGTTAATTTTTCCTTTCTTAAAGCCATTTTCTAAGAGAAATTTTGACAATCTTTCATATCACACTCGAGGAGCCTTCTTTAGCCCATACAAGGCTTTGTCCAATTTGAACACTTACTCAGGGTGCTCATGACATTCAAACCTAGGGGGTCGCTTCACATAAACTTTCCATTCAAGAATACACTTTTGACATATATTTGGAACAAAGTGAATTCCATATGAGAAGCGAAGGAGATCAGAATTCTGATAGCTTCCATGCGAGCCATTGGAGCAAAAGTCTCATCATAGTCAATCCCTTCCTCCTGATTATAGCCTTGAACCACTAGCCTGGCATTGTTCCTTGTGGTAATTCCATGCTCATCTAGTTTGTTTATGATTATCCACCTGGCTCCTATAATGATTCTTCTTGGGGGTTTGGTACCAAGTGCCAAAAACTATTTCTCTCAGAATGATGCAACTCGTCTTGCATGGTTGTAATCCAATCTTTATCTTTTAAGGCTTCCTTGATGTTCTTCGGTTGTATCTAGGAGAGAAAGGCTGAGAAGGCAAGTGAATTTCTTGATCTTAACCTAGTTTAGACTTCAGAATCTAGAGGAGTGATTATGTTGTTTATGGGTGATAACTTTTATGTTTCCAGTTAGATGTTTGGGTTTTCATTCTAAGAAGAAACAAGTATGTTTGGCTGATCCTCCTCTATCCTTCTTACATATGCTAGTTGAGTTCCCTGAACTATATCAATCACTCCATCTTCAGCACCAGAGGTTGTAATTGAAGTTCTTGGTTCTGTTGATGATGAGGCAACGTTGTCCTCATATGATTCCTTCACTTGACTCATCATATTTGCTTTTCCGTTTGTCATGTCAATGACTTCATCGGAATAAGTGAGGGTTCTCCATCTTGATCTTCCTCAGCATTCTTCTCAAATTATGGATGAGATTCATCAAAAATAACATGGATATTTTCTTCAACACATTGAATTCATTTTTTATATATCTAGTAATCATTACTTTGAGAAGGGTAACAAAGAAATATCCCTTCGTCACTTTTGGCATCGAAATAGACTCAAAGAACCTTTTTAGAGTCATATGAGAAACATACAAACAAATAGCAGGTTCAAGGTAAATAGAATATAGAAACTTATTTGAAGCATAGGGAACAAGTTTTAAGAAAAGCTTGGAACTTAAACAAGTTCAGGAGTTAAATAGGTAGTGTAATATTAAGGAAACAGTCGGGGAAACATACTTAGAAAGAATTCAGGAAAACTCAGGTAAATAAAGGATTTAACTCAGTAAAAACATACAGTAACGGAACACACAAAACAGACATGTGAGAACATGAAACCAGCAGAAGAAGGAATTTAGTATAATAGAAAAACCACATAATACAGTAAACATAATAACATATGAAAAAGCACGCGAGTCAGAAGAGAGCAAATAAGAATACACCAAGAAAAAGAAGAAGCAGAAGAGTCAGACACATTTTTAAGAACCTTTTCCAGAAACCTTAATTGAAAAGAAGTACCTTTTTAAAGAAAATTGGAAAAATGTTAAAGAAACTTAAGTAAAGTGAAAACATATAACAGATCAGAAAAATAATCACAGGGAACCTCGAGTAATTAGGGTTTCAAAATAACCCTAAATGAGAAAGGCTTTGAGACGTTCGATCTAAGTCGAATGAAGTCAGAAACAGACTCAGAGGACCAAGAGCCATCGGAGCAAGGCCGGAGATGGCCAGAATCTTCGAATCGGTGAAGGTATGAGAGAGTACCATCGAGGTACGACCTCGAGCCTTCGGGCAACCATGGTTTAAGGGTAAGGGGAGGTGAGTTCAGGCCGTCCATAGCCTGAGAAGCCATGGATCCCGGTGAAAACATGGTGCAATAAGGTAGGAGGCAACTAGGGTTCCAGAGAACTTTGAGAGAGTTTGGGATTCTAGGGCGGCTGAATGGAAATGGGGGGGGGGGGGAGTAGGGTATGTCTTTAGGTTAAAAAGGCAAGGAAAAATGTTGGCCGTCGATCTTAGAGATCAACAGCCAGGATGAGAAGGGTAGGTGGGTTGGGTAGGATTAATTGGGTTAGGGGCAAGTGCGAATTAAGCTGGGTTGGGGATTGGGGATTGAAATTAGGTTCAATTTTGCGATACAATTGAAAGCCAATTTTGCTAGATATTAGATAGCCATTTTCCCTATTTAATTTTATAAAAATAGTAAAACCGCTCTTAAAAAAAATTAAAAGCACTAAAATAATTAATAATACATAAATATTAATTAAAAAATATTGTAACTAATTTTACAATTATAAAATACTATTAATCGAAAAAGAGGCTATAATTGCAATTATAGCAATTTAGCTTTTAAAAATACCAAATACATCTGTAAAAAAAAATTCAAAAATCAACTTAATTATTTTTTGTGTAAATATGAGAATAAAATAAGTTATTAACCAAAACATGATAATTTTGGGAATAATTAATGGATTTTACATTGCTAAAATAAACAATATATTAGGAATGTTTTAAAGTGAATAGCTTAGGCATGTTTTATAGAGATTAATTAGTTTCATTTAACCTAAGGGTTGCCTAGGCATTGTTTAACCATTAGAGAAAGGTGGACATACACGTCGGTTTTAAAAGGAAAATGTTAACCAGTTTTACATTCTGTTTAGCAAGATTAGTGAGGCATTCAACAGCTGTAAAAGAGGGACCCTAAATACATGATTTCTAATGCATATAGAGGCTCTAAGACATGATATTTAAATGCAAGATAGTAATTTTGTTATTAACTGATTGTAATTATAAAAATAACAAGATGAAAGTAAAAGGCCTAAGAACAAGATTTCTATATGTGAGATGCATGTCTTACACATGGTTTCTATTATGCAAATAGATAAGTAAAATCCTATAACATGCTTTCTACCCATACCTTTAATAATCATGCATAACCTCCCCAATTTCACTATAATCCCTATTGTTCTTTACAAATTATTATGGCCAAGTAATTAAAAATACAACAGTGAAAAAAAGAAAATAAGAAGTTATTCTATAGAGAGCCTTTAGCCAGGCCCAATCATCTCCAACCTCACTCCTTTCGAGTTTCACAGCCATTAACAAGGCTTGGGTGCGGAAAGTTCCCTAAGGGTTTGTTTGAACCCCTAGACAATAACAAGCACCCCAAATGTCCCAATTAGACAAGTGCAAGCGTTGGAAGTGCCAGCCTTGTGCATCAGAGTTCCATGGGTGCTCAAGGCTTCCATGGCAGTGCTTACACTAAGGGGGAAGGCCCTAAAGCTCTAAGAATGAGATCGTAATTGAGAGAGTTGAAAAATAGTTGATAGACAGTTTAAGAAAGCAGTTGAATGAATTGAGAGAGTTTGAGAAAACAGTTGAAAGAGTTGGACAAGTTGAGCCAGTTTAATTAATAGTCAAAAGAATTGAGAGAGTTTAAGAAACTATTTTAGACTGACCAGTTTAGAACAGCAGGGGCATCACACAAACATGGGGAAGGGAAAGGGGGAAAAATAAGCAAAGTGAACTACAGACATACAGACAAACACATTCGAGGAAAAATAATCAGACTTGATTGTTAAGACAAGGGTTTGGTTCTTCTGTACCAAACCCCAAATATAATCAACCTCAGGGTGACGTTTCAGGGCTGTTAAGAAGCCAAGCAGGCTTGAATACATGCTAGTAGTGCACATGGTAGAGGAAAACATACAAGGATAGGGGGATAAGGAAAACCATGCTAAGTTAGACTAGGTAGACTAGTAAGTAACATGCTAGTGACAAAGATAGAACAGAACCATAGGTGAAAGCATACAAGAAACATTACGAAATGGAAAACCAATAAAAACGTATTTTTGTGAAAATTGTATCTTAAAGGGGTGTCATACCAGTTCCAGGTAATAGGATACAATAGCAATAATGCAATGAGGAACAAGGTGAGTGAGATTGTAAGCTGCAGAGAGAATAGCAGCAATACAAAAATAACAACAGCAATATGAGAATAACAGCAACAATGTGGAAGTAACAGCAGCAACAGACCCAATGTAGCCAAACAAATGGAACCCAATAGTGTAAATTTATCAACCCAAGTTACTCAATCTTGGCTATTAGCCGATTGAATGTTCAAAGAAGAGAAGGAGAGAGTACAGTAATAGTTGAGAAAGAGAGAATTCAGAGAGTTTTAGATTGTGAGAGCAGTGTGTGTTGGTTTTTCAAAAGAAAAAGGGGGGGGGGGGGAGGGGGGGGGGAGTATTTATAGTATTGACAACGAGTAAACAAACAAGGTATCAATACATATGTAAGGAACTGATATCAATCATAATTAAATAAGTATGGCGACTCCCCTTTAATTAAGGAATCATAGTCAAACGGTAATAAGCAGTCATTTTTAAAAAGGAAAGGAATCACAAAGTATGGCCTGGACATAAGGAAACAAAAATAATATAAGGTATACATTGCAGACTAGGTGCATGATACTTAACAAGGGAAATAAATCAAACAAGTAAATAAGCATATTTGTGTACACATATAAGGAAAAATATAAAATTAGTTTTGCGAGATTAAAAATTAGGAGATCAGTTATTAATTGAGGAATGTATCCCGCTGATTGAGGAAGAAAATTCGAAATCAATACCAAACTTTAAAGAGAATAAAAAATCATAATTTTAAATCAAGTAATCACAGCCTTAAAGAGATTGTAAGAGTCAGTATAAAATAACTGTATAAACAACCATAAACCTTAAGAGAAGAACACATCATTTGTGGGAGCTTTATGGAGAGGATCATTTGTGGTGTTTATCGGTTCAAAGAGTGAATAGCTTAGGCATGTTTTAAAGAGATTAATTAGTTTCATTTTACCTAAGGGTTGCCTAGGCGTTGTTTAAACATAAGAGAAAGGTGGACATACACGTCAGTTTTAAAAGGAAAATGTTAACCAGTTTTACGTTCTGTTTAGCAAGATTAGTGAGGCATTCAACAGCTGAAAAAGAGGGACCCTAAATACATGATTTCTAATGCATATAAAGGCTCTAAAACATGATATCTAAATGCAAGACATTAATTTTGTTATTAACTAATTGTAATTATAAAAATAACAAGCTGAAAGTAAAACCCTAAGAACAAGATTTCTATATGTGAGATGCATGTCCTATACATGGTTTCTATTACGCAAATAGATAAGTAAAACCCTATTACATGCTTTTTACCCATACCTTTAATAATAATAAATAAACCTCCCCAATTTCACTATAATCCCTATTGTTCTTTACAAATTATTATAGCCAAGTAGTTAAAAATACAACAATGATAAAACAAAAATAAGAAGTTATTCTATAGAGAGCCTTCAGCCAGGCCCAAGCATCTCCAACCTCACTCCTTTCGAGTTTCACAGCCATTACCAAGGCTTGGGTGCGGAAAAGTTCCCTAAGGGTTCGTTTTAACCACTGGACAATACCAAGCACCCAAAAATGTCCCAGTTAGACTAGTGCAATAATTGGAAGTGCCAGCCTTGTGCATTAGAGGAAAAATAATCAGACATGATTGTTAAGACAAGGTTTTGGTTCTTCTGTCCCAAACCCCAAATATAATCCTTAGGGAGAGGTTTCAGGGAGGTTAAGCAGCCAAGTAGGCTTGAATACATGCTAGTAGTGCAAATGGAAGAGGAAAACATACAAGGATAAGGGGATTGGGAAAAACATGCTAAGTTAGAGTATGTAGACTAGTAAGTAACATGCTAGTGACAAAGATAGCAACAGAACCATAGGTGAAAGCATACAAGAGACATTATGAAATGCAAAACCAATAGAAACATGTTGTTGTGGAAACTGTATCTTAAAGGGGTGACATACCAATTCCAGGTAATAGAATACAATAACAATAATGCACAGAGGAACAAGGTGAGCAGAGATTGTAAGCAGCAGAGAGAATAACAACAGTATGAAAATAGCAGCAGCGATAAGAGAATAGCAGCAGTAATGTGGAAGTAACAACAACAACAAACCCAATATAGCCAAACAAATGGAACCCAATAGTGTAAAGTGATCAACCCAAGTTACTCAATCTTGGCTGTTAGCAGATTGAGTGTTCAAAGAAGAGAAGGAGAGAGTATAGTAATATTAGAGAAAGAGAGAATTTAGAGAGTTTTAGATTGTGAGAGCACTGTGTGTTGGTTTTTCAAAAGAAAGTGGGGGAGGGGGGAGTATTTTTAGTATTGACAACGAGTAAACAAACAAGGAATCAATCCATATTTAAGGAACTGATATCAATCATAACTAAATAAGTATAGGGACTCCCCTGGAATTGTGTAATCATAGTCAAACGGTAATAAGCAGTCACTTTTTAAAAGGAAAGGAATCACAAAGTATGGCCTGGCCATATAAGGAAATAAAAATTGTATAAGGTATACATTGCAGAATAGGTGCACGATACTGAACTAGGGAAATATATCAAGCAAGTAAATCAGCGTATTTGTGTACACATATAAGTAAAAATATAAAATTAGTTTTTGAGATTGAAAAATTAGGAGTTCAGTTATTACATAAGGAATGTATCCCACTGATTGAGGAAGAAAATTCGTAATCAATACCAAGCGGTAAAGAGAATACAAAATCATAATTTTAAAGCCAGTAATGACAGCCTTAAAGAGATTGTAAGAGTGAGTATAAAATCACCGTATAAACAACCATAAATCTTAAGAGAATAACAAAGCATGGTAGGGAATGAAACACCAGTATCAACATTAAACCAGAGAAGACGAAACTCAATGAAGAATCAGAAAAACATGCAAACAGGAAAATACAGATACAAACATGTAGGGTTAGGGTTTTCATCAGATTTTAAAAAAGTACTTTAGAAGTAGTACTGAGAGCCACATATTAGTACTCAAAATCAGAAAAGTAAAGTGTTTTCAAAAAGGGTTAAGAAACCCTAGAAAGTACAGTATCAAAACCCAGGTTAACAAGGAAAACAAACAAACCAAGTGATATAAACAAACACAAACACATACACAACACTCAGAAAGAGTAGAAGAAACGATTTTGAATAAGGGGTCCGAGACCATAATCTGAAAGAATGGTAATCGTCCGAAAAATTTGGAATAAAACTGGAAACACTAATTAAAAATAGAGTAGAAAACAAAAAGCAGACTAAGACTCGTTTTAAAAGAGTAGAGATTAAAGAGGAAAAATTAGGGTTTTCAAACAAATTAGGGAAAACGAAGAACCTGGCTGTGAAACTCGTATACAATGCCATAGAAGGCATCATTGTACAAAGACCACCGGAGAAAAGCCAGAAACAGACCCAAATAGAGCTTTAGTGACTGTCTTTCATGGCGGAAGCTGCTAGGCTTCATGCTTGAGAGATGAAACCACGATATAAAGACTCCATGGATGCGGGAAGTCGAGAGAAGTGAGGGAGGAGTGAGCCGAAGAGGCGATGATCTTCATTGGAGATGAAGGATAGAACCAGAAGATTCTAAGAGACGAAGGGTTAGAGAGCATTTGGGAGTGAAAAGGGATACAAGGATGGCGAATTTAGAAAAGTAAGTTAGGGTAAAGGGGTTATGGGTTTAATTATGTCAAGGTTAATTGTAGACCGTTGATCAAAATGATCAACGACCACGATTTAAGATGGGGATCTGAGTGGGCAGATCCAAATAGGTTTGGGTCGGGTTATTTTGTAATTGGCTCGTGATTTGAGGGGTTAATTTGGGTTAAAAATGTTTAATTTAAATGCCCAAATTTCCCCTAATTTAATTTTGTAAAATAGCATATGATTTTATAAAAATCCAATAAAAATATTGAGATAATAAAATACGTTTAGGAATTAATTAAAAATATTAAGAATGATTTTGTACTTGAAATCCTTATTAAATTGAGAAGTAGGCTAAAATTTCAATTTAATGCAATTTTAGTTTAAAAATACCTAATGGCTTTGTAAAAATTCTATAAAAATTACATAAATTATATTTTTATGTAGATGAGAGAATAAAATAGATTATTTATTAAAATATCCAGATTTGATACTAAATATTGGATTTTCCAGTATAAAAATAAGTTGTAAATTGGTTTTAAAATACTTGGAAAAATATAGAAAAGATACCTAACTTTTTGTGGATGCTTATATATGCATTCACAAGCTATTTTGAAAATATTTTGGGTAAAAAAATACATAGGGAAAAATTGGGTATCAACGCCGAACCAAGTTGGTCCCATTTGCACACACAAACTGATTTCCCCGATGGTGAAACTTTGGGACCCATTGAAAGCTTTGACATTGATGGGTCTATCCTTGATATCATTCAAGATCTTCCCCAAAATTTTTAGAGTCACCAGTGGACAAATATTGAGGCTAGACCCTCCCATAATCAGAATCCTGGTGATGAAATAATCTTCGCATTGCTCTGCCCTTCTGGTGGAAACTTATCCTCGGGGAAAGTGATTTTGTGAATCTCCAGTACTTGCCCTACCATATTCGTCATTTCTCCTCGAGTTATGTTGCTGGACACATACGCCTCACTCAGCACCCTCAATAAGGCATTCTTATGTGCGTCAGAGCTTTGTAGTAAAGCTAAGATGGAGATCTGGGCTAGCATCTTGTTCAGCTGATCTATGACAGAGTACTCCTTTGATTGTATCTTTCTCCAGAGGTCATCAGGTCCCGTTTCAGTGACAGTTAGCCGTCTAAAGGCTTTCTTATTGGACTCAACTAGATGTTCGGGAGTGTAAACCTTGCCCGTTCTGGTCATACCCTTTGCACCAACTGTTTCTCCAGATTTGGTTTTCCCTTTTATTCTTGCTTCGGCGGTGGAATCCAACCGTATGGAATTTGAGTGGAATTGTGTTATGTCTAACATTGGTACCGAAATACGCACCGTTGGCGGTAACACATCAACTTTGAATGATGCAGTTTCTTTTGGAACTCCAAACTCGACCTCAATTGGTCCAGGTGTCTTTAAAGAAAAAGGTGCTTCAAGCTCGAGTGTTATAGACATGTTTACTTCATTGCCTCACGGGGATGGATCTGGACAACAATTGGGTTAAGTGTGACTATTGGTTTCTTTGTCTTATCACCCTCAGCATTTAATCCAATCGACCATTTGGTCTCCCAATCATCCTCTATCTCGATCATGTGAACGCCTCTACCCTTGTGGTAAGGCAGAGGGTTATTGCAAACAATAGGAGTAGACTCCTTTGCTATGATGATCTTATTTTAGATCAGAGTTTGGATCTTATCTTTCAGTGAGTGGATATGCCCCTTCATGCCGGAATGGTATGCACAGGTTTTGTTCGGGTTGACCCATTCTGAAGGAATTTCTGGAGTTATGGTAGGGATAGGGGTGACATAACTAGTAGATTTAAGCATTTCATAGAGCTGGTCAATTGGTTTGATGATGGTTGTGTATTGTTTGGGAGGTCTGCAGTCGAAGTTGGGTCGAGGTCTAGGAAAGTTTTGGCAGGTGGAAGGTAATTGGTACTGAGAGTGTTGAATATTATAAGCTTGGAAGACATGCGCGGGTTGAGAGTAGCTGGGTGAAGTGGGATGATATGTTGTAGGTAGAGATGATTGGTAAGTGGGTGGTGGAATTTGGTAGGGGGTAAGGGTGCTTGGTAATTCGGGGTAGGCTGATATGTGAGTGGAGTTGATGGGTAGGTTTGGTTTTATTGGTGATTTTGTTCTTTGTGCGACAATCACGACACTCACATTCCTCTTCTTGGATGTGCCACCAGAATGTAGAGCCTTGTTGGTAGCCTACAATGCTTCAAGGTCAGTAACCATACAACTTTTAATGCATTCCTCGATTCTTTCTCCTAGCTTGATGATATCGGCAAATTTCTGGCTCTCAATCAGCAGCATCCTTTCATAATATTATGGGTCCTGGCCTGCACAATAAACCTGTTCATCTTCTCTTCTTTTAAGACTAGCCTGACCTTAGCAGCCTCAGATTCTAATGAGTAGCTTACTCGCAGAAGGTTTCAGTAGGTTTCTTCTTCAAATTCTTGATGTAGAATACATCAGGCGCATTTTCTATGTTGAATCTGAATCAGTACATGAAATCAGACGCCATACCTACCCAGCTTGTCCACTTCCTGGGGTCTTGGCTGATGTACCAAGACAGAGCATCCCTTTTCAGGCTTCTCAAAAAGAGCTTCATACGGATCTTTTCATCCTTTCCGTCTCCGACCAGTTTGTCGCAGTATATCCTTAAATGGACTCTGGGATCTCCCGTGCCATCGAACATTTCGAAATTTGGAGGTTTTTACCCCTCAGGAAGTTTGACATCTGGCTGAATGCGTAGGTCCTCGTAATTCAGCCCCTCAATACCTTTTGTTTCATTCAACACACTGGACTCGACTAGTCAGCTTCTTGAGTTCTGCGGCCAGGTTCCTAATAAGAGAGTCTTTATTATCAGACTTAGGTGTGCTTTATATTGGTTGAGTATAGTGTGGTATGGTTTCCACATATATGAGAGCTTTGTGGAGAGGATGATTTGTGGTGTTTATCGGTTCAAGGATGAGCAATGAAGTGTTATTGGAAGTGTGGCATGTGTTGAAATGTTATGTATGAGTGGGTTGTTTCTGTGGTTGCGGAATTTTTGTGGAGGGGAGGGATTTTGAGTGTTGGTAAAGTTTATGTCTGGGGTGGTAAGAGAAAATGACAAGTTTGCCAAGTTTTGAACTTGGTCCAATTCTTCCTGAAACTTTAGTAAATTCTGTTCGAGCTGAGAGGCATTCTCCTTGGCAATCGATGTACCCCAAGGAATCTCTACCCTTTCAGTTGCATTTTCCTTTCTGATGTTTGAATCTCCCATTATTCCCTTGTTTTTGTTTTGCATAGGACTCGGAGGAGGAGGAGGTGGAGGGCCCTTCGATCTTGTGGAGTATGACGATGATGCCAGAGTGCATGAACTAACCTTTGGGGAGGGGGAACAAAAATAAAATTAAAACAAAGGGTAATAAGTTAGTGCAGGTTATGAGAAGGAACTGTTGCAATATTTAAACCGTGTCCGAATTTAGGTGCCTCGTTGTGCCCGAGGTAGGCCTATCGACAAGTTAATTTGGAGAACTTATAATGCTAAATGGCTCATTTTATCGATAAAAAATAAGACAAATCCCAAAAAGACACTAAATAATAGAAAGTAAAATATTTCTAATGGCCATTATACAGTAAAAGCGAAAAGAAAAGACTCCTAGCTACTTAGTCCCAAAAGAACCTTCCCCAGACTCGGCATCTTTAACTCTATCGAACAGCTTCACCAGCTCGTGTAGTCCTAGCAGCAAATAGGCTCTAGCCAAGTGCCCTCATTCATTTTCCTCAGTATTCTAGCAGTTTTCATTCCTCTGGATTAACATCCTTTCCAACTCTACTAGACCTCGCTCCAAATTTCCCAGTCGCTTGTTAGCGTTGACAACCATATCTTTCCACTTTTCAATCAACTTCTGATATGCTTCTTGAATTTCCTGATGTTCGCTTTCGCTCTCTCGAATCCTTTTGCGCAGTTGGTTGTACTTGGCTTGCACCTCGGCTTTTTCGTCGATGATCCTTTGACCTCGAATGAATCTGGGCTAACCCAAATCATTGTGATTTTATTCCAACCAACCTGAGTAGTGTGGTGCACAGCCGGTATAGTATCTGTCTAGTTCAATAGAATCTTTCCCCAAGATGATTTTGCAGTGCCACATATGCTAAGCTTGGCACTTGTGAGGGCTATCATCGTCCTGAAAATTATCCCCTAAGTGACTCATCTTGTCAACTCTTGGTATGACCTGCTTTCTTCCTGCCTACCTCATGACTCGGAGAAGGACATATGGATAAGTTCCCCTCAGACCAATGTGTATGAGAAATGGTACATCCCGAGATCGGACAATGAATTCTTCTGTATGGAACCACTCGAACATCCAATTGCACCCGGTCTTGTAATAGATTTTCAAATAACTCTACACATCGTCCAGCATCCTGTGGCTGAGCGAACATGTTAGGCATATAATTCATTCGCCTTGGTTGATGGAAGGCGATCTGATCTTCCAAGTCTCTGCGCAGAATATCTTGCCAGTATTCACCCATTTGGAGGTGCTCCGTGAGCCGGAGCTGGAGTAATAAATTGCAACCCCCAAAATGATCGGCCCCTCGTTGACAGTTTTCAAAGGCCTGGTATATCTCAACAACGATCATAGGTACTATGCTGAAAGGCTGACTGCCAATTCCTTCCATTAAAGTTTTGGTTACCACGGCTAGTTTTCTTTGGATCCTAGCCTTCTTCATAGGGAATACTATCATCCCCAAAAAATAGAACAAAAAGACGAAGACCCTTATGTGGATATGACCCAAGGAGGTAAGGGAAAATTCATTTGGGTATGTGCAATATGACTTGCTATGGCCGTATCTCTCATATAGATAATCGAATGGAATGTAAGAGTCCTTCAAACATGTTAAATCTAGGTTATTCTTTAATCCCATCATCTTGAGGAAGCCCTTACCCTTGCAATTTTCTTGCATAAGAAAACCCGGATTCTCCCAAGGAATACCAACTAAACCTCGTATTTCCTTGAGAAAAGGAATTGTTTCAAGGTCCCTAATGCGCAATACGGATCTGCCACTATCCCAGAACAGAGTTGCAACCTCTATGATTTTGTTGTCAGGATGGATCCCCAGAAGAGAAGGCAAATTTCCTAAATACTTGCGGATGAGAGTCTGATCACTGGAGTGGAGGTCTTTTCAGCTTAGCAACCTTGGGTGAATGTTGGTTACCATTCCGAATCTATGGATTTCGTGCCTCATATTTTTCAAAACAAATTGTTAGGCCCTTACCCCACCGGACACGACTATTTAAACAAATAATTAGCATAAGCGGCATTTAGATCTCAAAATAAATGCACAGACATGGTATTGTCCGTTTGGGTTCCAAGGAAACCCGGTGGACTTTGGACAAAGCTGCCTTAAATAGTCATTATGCAAACAACATAACTGACTCGGCTTGGTTTGACCGTGATGCATGCACGGTTGGGGTATTAGACCAGTACCATTGAGCGAACAACTCAAGAGCACCGCTGATCAACTAGTTTTACCGCAAATATGCCTTTGTCAAATTTAGGGGTGATAAAATTTGAAGGGTGCAACCACTATTAGAAGCGTTGCTATGGTATTTTGTTTAGCACGAGTGGAATATGATGTTGAAGATGCAATTACAAGAGTGAAACAGATTGTCATTTATTTGCACGTTCATAAGATAATGATTACAATAATTGCTCGTAATTACAATTGTATTGAAGTAAAGAAAGCGTTAAAGAAAGGAAAACAAAGGAACAAGTCAGTTTCATAAAAGAAGAAGAGATAAAGACATTAAATAAAACCAATAAAGAAGCAATAAAGTAACAAATAACATGAAATGATAAAAGCCTAAAAGAAACCTCCCAGCAGAGTCGCCATGCTATCGCGCGCCCTTTTTCTATTAGTCAAAATCGGGCTTGTGACATTTGGGAGGACAACTCATTTTTTTACGGGAATTGGGTTTTAGAATTGAAGAGTCTCCCCCTAATGATTAAGTTCATTAGGACACTCAAGAGGGGGTTTTAGATTTAGAAACCAGTGATTAGGGTAAAGGCTAGAAATTATCCCGAGCGGAAGGTGTTAGGAACCCCTCAGGATGCACAAGTGTAGTTCCCGGCCATGTTACAATTATGACTTTATAAACATGTAAGCAAGTAAGGCTTAAATAAGTACTTGCGTATAACATTGCAAATAAGGTTGAAACTTGTGAAAGTAAGTCGAGAGGGCGGAATTTTATGCAAAAGATTTAAAGAGTTTTACAAGGAGAGATAAAGCAAGCAAAGGGAAGGGGGTCCTAAGTTTATGATTAATATGGATCACATCAATGCAATATCAAGCAATCACTCCTCAAAAGAGGGGGTCGCACGTGATATTAGCGCACTGGTTATCATATCGATATTCTAACCCTTCCTATTTCGTTAAGGTATTAAAGCGTGGAATAGTATAGTGACTTATTAAATGCTACTACCCGTCCCAATCATGTCAGTCCCGAAGGCGTTTTGGACTACTAATCCTATAAGGGAAGGGAGTTTTGGGCTTTTCGGAGTTTTAAAAGGTTAAAAATCTAAGGCGACAAACAAAAGTAGATATGATAATTATGGGAACACACAACAGTTACGGGCTCAAAAAACCTCCTCAAATAAGAAAAGACATATAGTTTAGCATGTATTACATGTATTTATTAGGTATAAATTAAACTGAAGCATCAAGGCAGGTAGATTTATCACATATTTTTAAATAAAAAGTGAGAATTAAGCATGCCTGCTGGTTGTAATTATTAAATATGGATGTAGTTATGAAATTTACCCTAAAGCTTGCCTAGGTGTTAAACAGAACCAATGGGCATGATATCTATTAGTTTTAGAAATGAAGATAGTAAACTTATTACAGAAATATTTATTGGTTACGAAGGCATAAGTTCTGCATGTGTTTAGACGTTACTGCTATAGATTTTAGACGAGTTGGTGATGCAATTTTAGTTAATAGATCCTATAGGCATGCTTTCTAGGTGCTCATGATTTTAAACATTATTATCGCATCTGCAGAAATCCTATAGACAGGTTGTCTAGATACAATTGGTTAGTTACTTATATCCTATAATAGGTTTTCCTAATGACGGTTGCAGAATGCAGAAAGTCGTATAGGTATGATATCTATTATGAAATCGCAGAAAACCCTATAGACAAAGTATCTATATGAGAATGCAAAAAATCCTACGGACATGGTATCTATATGAGAATGCAGAGTTTAAGTGATTTATATAAGACACATAACTTTAGAAACAATAATTCCTATAGGTATGGTCTCTAGGTGAAATGTAGAATTTTAGTAAAAAATGCAGAACTTTAGATACGGTAATTCCTATAGTTAGGATATCTACCCCTTGCATGCATAATTCACCCCCTTTTCACCAGTTGACCCCAAATGTTATTACTAGATTATTACAGACCAAAATTAATCACAATAAATAAAAATACATCCAAAATTAGAATTTCACCCAAGGAGAGCCTCATTCAGACACCTAGTCTGACATATGTAATAAACCAACTTCCAAAGATCAGGTTCCAAAGCCTTTCTCTTATTTGGGGATGTGTGAAAGTTCTAAGGAATTTCAATAACTCCAGGCAATGCTTACACCCCAAATATCATTGCAGAATTGAATTAAAATGCAGTGTGGAAAAGCCAGCCCTCAAATGTCAAAGTTCAAAGATAACTCGAATATCCCAAGGCAAGACTCATAAGAGGGGGGCAGAACATAGAACCTAGGAGTAAATGTAAGTGCAATGGAGGGGAATTAGGGAATGCCAATGTAGGCAGGAGTTCATGCCCAACAATTAGAATGATAGCACTCCCTGACCAGCTTGTCAGCCAATTTGGAGGTGAGGTTCATCCCTGGACCTATTGAAGGTGAGGTTCATCCCTGGACAACAATTTGGATGTTGCCATGCTATATCTTAACTCAACACACATAAGGGAATGAGTATGAGAATTTAAAGAGGCTAGGATCCAAATGACCCAGTTTTAATCCTTGACCATAACTTTGTATATTGCCATGTCTTAAACCATAGCTCAAGCACATAAATGGGAATGGGAAATAAGGATTCATTGCAGCAACATATAGCAAGACATAAGTAACTACTTTAAAGCTAAGCTCTACAAAGCAGTAAAGTAGAGATGGGCACAAGAACTTGTAAGTAAACACATTGGAGTTGAAGCTAGAATCAAAAGTAGGACTCACCAGTTTCAGAAAAATGATTGAAAGCAGAAACTTTTGTAGGTCAAATTGTGAGCGAGCAATCAATGCAAAAGATCTCAGAAAAGAGTAAAGAGTGCAAAAGAGTTTGTGATTTGAAAATTAGCGAATGATGATGGTTGAAAATATAGAAGGGAAGGCCCTTTCTATAGTGCAACAAGTAAGTAAGAAAAGGTAAAAAAAATAACCTTGAAAATCAATTTCCTTTTAATTAAGGGACTCTGATTTCCAGCGAGTAAAGATAATTAAGGAAAGTGATAATCAGAATATTTTCCCAAGCAGTACAATAAATGGTAAATACATAAAAGATATTTAAGGTAAAAGTTTTATGGGACTTGATTTGAAAAACAAGGAAAGGGAATCAGTAAAACAACCAGTAAGAGAATCTAGTTGAAAGCTTTGTTGAATGAACCGAGTCAGAAAAGAGGTATAGAAAAATTTAATTTTGGGGGAAATCGGTAACAATCAAGAAAGCAACATTAAAGGGATTCAGAATCAAGTAACATTTAGTAAAACCTTTGAAAGAGAAGTTCTCACATATAAAACACATAGACATGTCAAGCAAGAAGGCTGTCATGCTAATTAGGAAAAACTAGCAAGAAAGTTTCAAAGTCAAATATGTAGAAAAGTTCAAATTCCGTTCATAGACTCGGAGTGAGTATGATAGTTCAATGCTTCAAAGTACAACCCCTTTCCAAATACAAAATCAAACTTGCCAAAGAAACCCCCAAAAACCTAGGGTTCATAAGCTCGAATGCGACACAGAGATGAGAAGGCAAGCTATTGAAACAAACTCAGAGACCCTTTTCAGAGTCTCATGAGAAAACATACAAACAAATAGCAGGTTCAAGGCAAATAGAACATAGAAACTGATTTGAGTTATATGGAACAAGTTTTAATAAAAGCTTGGAACTTAAATAAGTTCAGGAGATAAATTGGTAGTGTAATCTTAAGGAAACAATCAGTGAAACATAATTGGAAAGAATTCAGACAATGTCTGGTACACAAACGATAAACTCCATAAAAATATACAGTAAAGGAACACACAAAACGAACATGTAAGATCATGAAACCAGCAGAAGAAGGAACATAGCAAAATAGAAAAACCACATAATAAAATAAACATAATAACACATGAAAAAGCACGCGAGTCAGAAGAGAGCAAATATGAACTCACCAAGAAAAAGAATGAGAATAGTCAGAAATATTTTTAAGAACCTTTTCCAGAAACCCTGGATCTTTTGAAAGAAAATCGGAGAAAACGTTTAAGAAACTTAAGCAAAGTGAAAACATATGGCAGATAAAAAAAATAATCAGAGAGAATAGCAAAAATATTTAAAAGCACTGACCATATTTAATTTTACAAAAATAGCAAAAATACACTGAAAAGAAAATTAAAAGCACTGAACCAATTAATAATAAATAAATAAAAATTAAAAGATACTAGAAGGGATATGGAAGCCACCTTGGTGCATTGCAGATCATGTAGAGGAAATAATGCAGCTGCTGAATGGGGGTAATTATATGGTGTCACATATCTGTAGGGAAGGCAACAAATTGGCAGCTCATCTAGCTAATCATGCCTTAGATTATGGTGTTATTGAATTCCAGGAATTTTGGCAACTTGATGTTCAAGGGAGAAGAATAGTGAATGAAGATAAGTTACAATATCCTTATTAGAGGGTAAAATTTTCCGAGAATTGATGAAAAGGATGGTAAGGAGTGGCAGGGATAATGAGCAAAGTCTGGAGCAGTATACTCAAATCCTATGGGAGGAGAGTATACTGGTCGTTTTTTATACTAACACTGTGTTCTTTTTTGTAGGGATTTAGAATGTTTCTATGCCTCACTATTCAAGGAACTCCCATCTGGCGGTATTAGTACTTAGTACTCATACCTATGGGAGGGAGTTGAAAGTAGTTATAGACACAGATACAAGGACAAATATGCTACTGGCCAGATTTTCAATGGTAATCTGGTGTTTTTTTATGTCAGTTTTGAGATATAAGGTGGTGCTACGGGTAAATGAAGTGTTATCAAATTATACCACAAAAGAAGTGTTACGAAATAGTACTACATAAAGTAGAAAAATATAATGCTAAGATGCCCAGAATGTCTAAGAGAAGTGGGCATTAGGAGAAGGAGAGTTTGATAGGTTGGTGTGATTTGATCATAAAGGACATAAGGGAATGTAGGAGTGATCATATAGATACAGGGAGCCATGCAATAAGTGATGTGAGGAAATATACAATAAGGGGTCAAGAAGCAATAAAAAGAAGACAAAACAGGAGGAAAGGCAGAAAGACAAATGCAGAAGCAGAATGCTGCAAGTTCAAATTATTCATAGGGAGTCTTGGAGGCTCATATATTGGAACAAGGCGGATACAAAGAAGATGAGGAATAAATGGAATGTTTGGGGCAGATATAAGGATGAAAATGTAGGAAATGTAACGAAGGAGAGTATGGAAGAAAATATAAATCAAGGGTAGGAGTGAGGAAAAGAGGCAAAATTCATATGCAATATCGTCAAATCTTTGGAGAGGATATGATATTGAATGAATTTTACACTAACCTTGTTGTCTTTTTTTGCAAGAAAGGTTAGTGTACTCATGCGTTGCCTCGTAGGGACGTCAAAATACATCGCTAAAAAGCAATAAAATTGGTCACAACAATATAATTTATCCAACTATTAGTAGGGGTCGAATCCCACAAAGAACAATGTGTAGGCGATTAGGAATGTAAGAAAATTATCCCTAGTCGCGCAGTGCCAAACACTAAGAATTTGGGTTGAAAATTGTTTTTATATCTAAAATGTGAAAATATAAACTAACCTAGAAAACAAGTAAAATGATCAATGGCTACAAGTATGAAAGCAACGGGAGTTTGAATCAAGTAACGATCAAATGTATTTTACGATTTTACAAATATGAGAAAGTTTATGTTAATTAGCCAATGATAATAATTCTTACTTAGCTTCTTACGAAGACTAACAAGACTTCCTAATTGAATTATCCCTAATCACAATTAGAAGTAAAAGCACACAAGTAGTTCAATACTATCACTGGGTAGAATCTATAAAATGAGGGTTAACGCCTCAAGTTCTTGTTAATTAATCTTTCCCTACCCCAAACTATTTTTTCCAAAATTAATTCAGAGTTAATGGGTGAGTCCTAGGGTTATCTAATCCGTTTGGAAACATTAAAGAATATAAATAATTAAAGAAACAATAACTCACTTCATAAATATAGATAAATCATTCAATACATAAGCACAACAAGGTATAAAATGCACACTTTAATTATGAATATTCCCATAAACCAGATTTAAGTGTTGGATAAAATACTTTAGATTTAGATAAACAATACAAAGTAAGGAAATGAAGAAACAAACATAAATGGGTAAGAAAACCTTAACCACAAGCTTTAATCTTCAAGACCCAAGTGTGTTTGTGCAAACCCTAGCTCAAGAACTTGTTCTTTCTAGTCCATACAAACTGAAAATAAGCCAAAGATGTTCAAAAGATCTTCTTGGACGAGTATGATTTGGGGATTACAAATGTGAAATTCCAATTTTGCCCAGAACTGCCCAGAAAACAACGACCGCACAAAGCCTATTGCGATCGCAGAGAGAAAGTTTCTCAATATATGCGATCGCACATTGGCTTACGCGTTCACATAGGCTTGTTGACCATGAGATGACCAGACCTTGTTTTCTTCTGTGCGTTTGAACAAGATCATTGAGTTCACATAGCTTTGGTTCCTCGTTCCATGCGATCACATAACATTGATTAAATAACTGGGCAGTTTCACTTTGTCCATTTAAGCTCCAATTTGTCTTGTTTTAACTTGGTTTCTTCACCATTACTTCTAAATCACATACAACATGTAAAATAGAAGTAAAAAACATTAACTGCAGGATTTTATCACTTAAACATAGCAAAAGAATATGTTTAAAGGCAAGATAAGTTAGTAAAATACCAACTTATCACACCTCCAAGCTTGAACTATTGCCTGTCCTCCAGCAACGAAAGCAACAAAATCTCTTCCCAGGTGGCTACTCAATAATGTATCTACGTCATGCCAAGCCAAAAAGAAGGTTTACTTTAAGTACAAATGCATGACTTCGATTAGTACCAACTATTACTACAAAGCATATGAATTATTAAGCACTTCACATAAACTTCAAGTGCTCAAACACCAATGAAAATCAAAGTATCAATCAAGTCATGACACTAAAGCTTCATAATTTGCCTCTCCATCACAATCAACTTTCTTTGTTCACTCCTCCCAATTCAACCTTCATGTGCCCTTACATTTAAGAGAGTATCCCACACTCACAAGTCTTAATTCAAAACAACAATGGGATATCAAATGTAAATAATTAACTCTCTCTCAAAAAGATGTTAAAATGCATACAAGTAATACCACAGGCTTGCCGTTCATGTATTCCTCCACTAATGTGGACAACTTGGTTCAAAATCAATTAGGACTTAAGGGTTCTAGTTTAGGTTTTTGGATAAGGTATGGTGCAATTTTGGTTAAAGTGACTCAAAAACCTCCCCATGCACTACACAATTTACAATTAAATTTCCACTTCCTTCAAACACATCTTCCATCCTTTCTTTACTTTTTCTTCCACACCTAGTCTTCCCTTTATTCACAAGTTTTTTTTTCACCTTATTCTATATATATATATATATATATATATATATATATATATATATATATATATATATATATATATATATATATATATATATATTTCTTTTCCTTTTCAACTTTTTATCATCATTTGTTTTCTACCTTCCACCTTATCAACAACTTCCATATCACAACTTTTCCAACATTCACCCCCAAACTTAGGCTTTTAGCCTATGCTTGCACCTTAAATGTACTTCGGGAGGAAGGGTGCAAAAAGGTATATCAATTAAGGACAAAAGATTTAAGCTTGTAATATAGTTGCCAAAGAATAAGGTTAAAGGCTCAAAAGGGGTTGACTAGGGAAAATACTCAAGGATAGGAATTTTAAGGCATACTAGCGGTCTAAGGAAGGCCTATATCATTTTTCAAACCAAGTTAACCTATGATTTCGCCTTGAAGCACATTCCAGTAAAGTTCTAGACTACAAGTAATGCAAAAGAACTAGCAAATAACTCACCACACATGGCACATGAAAAGTCAAGTGGAATACAAATCAAAAAATTCAATTGAAACCAATGACTCAAAGAGGTTGCATATGACACTAATTTGTGAATCAAAGAGCCAAAAGTTTAGTCTAAAAGTTATGACATTTCTACTTCAATTTTTATTTTTTCAATAATCTTACAATTCATATGCTGAGGTATAAATCATGTTGGTACCAAGCAAGCAACAACTTGGCCAATGGGCACAAATCCCAACTCAAACCATTTATTTTCTGAATTAACAAAAACTAATCCTAACTACAAGACTATTTCCCTAAAGAATGTTGTCAATCTATCCATCAATGGGAAAAGTCGACAAAACATTTCTGCAATTACCCGGTTCAACAAGAAAATTGGCATCCTTGGAAAAAGAACCGTAGTATGAAGAAAACCAAGGATATCGCCACTAACATAGCAAACACAACATACTATAAAAAAATTTAAAGCTAATAACAAATATTAAGAAGTTAATGTAACCAAAACATCGTATATATTAACTTCAAGAAATGAAAAAGCTAAGAAACATACTAATATAACACATGACATAATTATGTACTAAGATAAGATAAAAATAACTACAATACCAATCTGCTAAAACAACAGTTATACAAGAAGCCACCCCCCAACTAAAGATGTTGCAATGTCCCCAAAGCTACAAAACATAACAAAGAAAAATTGTGGAAAGTGCTCCCTGAATACTGCATCACTAGGACTCGGATGTGCTGGGAAACTTTAGCTCTGCATCTCATCATCATCATCAGAAGAATCTTGTGAACAACATAGTGAGCTTAGATTGTGCATCATCCTCGACAGGAACTTGCTCTTCTTCTTCTCGTGCTCTTTGAATTTCACCTGTCGCCTTTCTATCTTTCCTTGTGTCCTACTGAAGTCTTCCAACCAGCTCTTGATTCCCTTTTTCCCTTGCACTACATCATCCAAGGTTGGTGTCTTTTTTCTCCATGAACCCGACCTAGTCGAAGTTCTCTCACCAGATGGACCTGAGGGAAGACCTGCATTAACTTGTTGAATGTGGGTGTCAACACCATATATCTGATGAGAAATGTGGCGCACGGTGTTAGGGCCTGACTAGAGTGGTCCCATGGGGTCATGTGATGGGTGATGAGATCTTGCTGTAGGTGTGGGGTCACTTTTGGATCCCTCCGCCAAACTATCAAACTACCCAAACGAAGGATATAACACATCAATCCTTCGCTTCTTCTTCTTGCCAAATGCCCCTTGGCGAAGCAATAGATAAATTGCTACGGTGGGGTCCTTCTCAACATCATTGGGATCTGTTCGGAACATCAACAGCATAGCACAATTGAGTGATCAATTAAGGGAAGAATAAGCTTCTAGTCCTTCCTTTGCAAGCCTCCTCTATTTGATTAACAATGTGCTGGCCCACATTTACAAGCAAGCTATCCAGAATAGCAGCAATCATCAATGCCTTTTCAGGCGTCACTTCAGTCTTGATTCTTGATGGCACAACCCTTGCACAAATAATGTATAGCCATGTCTTGGCTTCTCCCGTGAAATCATGTGAATCAACCCCTTTGTGGACTCTTACCCAAGTTGGTTGCACCTCATTGTGAAGTTTTGCTACCCGCCATTCTGTTCCCCTCTCTCTTCCGATAGCCCGGTACACAACATCATCAACATTTGGAATCCCATAATGTGCATTTATCACTTCGGGGCCAAAGTTAACCCGAGTGCCTCTGACAATAGTGAATACCTCCCCCCGGAAGTTAGTCCTCAGGGCATTTGCTTAAAATTCATCAACTATTGTGTAGTTCGCCCTGATTGGTTTAGGAGAAAAACATAGCCATTAACTGTTATTCAGTCGTTGAAAGAATTCTGTCAATTGTCTTCAACAGCGTCCAAACAGATGCCCCGTTCTTCGACAATGCTCTTTGACATGATCTTGTCTTAATTCCTTTCACACTTATCTACCATAAACCTAGTTGCATGAAAATACTCTTCTTCCGGAGCGGGGAGGACAAATTCATACACATTTTCAACACTTTCTGAGGTCATTTTATGCAAAAAGTACCTACAAATGGAGACCAATTGTTAGATGTTTGAACAAGTACTTTATACACATTATTATGATGCAATTAGGCTAAAGAAAAAATTTAGAAAGCGTTTGGACAGAATTTTGCAAGCTTACTATTTTTTCACTGCTGGGCATAATGCTGTGCGATCACATTGCACTGCTGGGCAAGCTTACTATTTTTTCACTGCTGGGCTTAATGCTATGCGATCACATTGTACTGTTGCGATTGCATAGAGCATTTTCATGATTCCGTCTTTCAGTGCTATGCGAGCGCATGTGATCGCATAGTGCAAATTCGTTCTGCGCAGATTTTTTCTTCTTTTGGACATTTTCACAAACACTTCAAGGTTATAAGTTTTCCATGCCCATTTTCAAAGAAATTCCCACATATTTACACCCAAATGTTTCTATACTTAACACTCACTCTCTCAACCAAACTCACCGAGCAAACAAACAACGGTTTAAGCATTAATTTGCAACTTAACACTTCAAATTTAAACCCTAATGAGAAATTGAAAATGGTTGTTCTTCTACTTCACAAGTTACACCAAGAAGGAGATGAAATGTTTGAGAAGAGAGTGAAGTAATCACATACCTTGAGAATGGAGATGAAAAATGTTGCAAAGAAAACTTGAAGAATGGTAACCCTTTAAATTATTTGGTTCATTTGAGGAAGAGAGTTCTGTGTTTTGAGAAAAAAAGGTGGGGGTGGGGGAGGGGGTTTGTACGTTTCATAGGATTTTTGGGCGTTTTAACTTACTGACACTATGCGATCACATAGAACTGTTGCGATCGCATAATGTAAAAAGTGGTTGACTGGTCAACTTATCCAATTGCATAGAGGGCCTGTGACCTGCTTCTATGCCATCGCATTGGCTTGTTGCGATCGCATAGAGGAACGTTCTGCTGCCGTGGCAGATTTCTGGCAGCTACTAGAATTTGCCATTCGAGTCATCCCGACCTGCTCAAATCAACTGCAAAAAATCTGAAACTTGGCAGATTACTCAAAAATAATATTATAAGCTATTAAAAAAATAAAATTTCAAAAATGATGAAAATTTTTAAAAATGATGGGTTGCCTCCCACCAAGCGCCGCATTTAACGTCGTGGCACGATGCAAACAACATTATCACTTTTCTCGCCACTTTGATGATATGAATTGGGAACCTAGCTTGGAATCAAGTTGACCACGAGCGATGGGGGGTAATAAGTTGATGATTGAGCCAATGCTTGAAATCTTCATTTTGCACTTGTTGGCTCTCTAGTGAGGAATGTCATTTTGCTTTCTTGCATCCTAAAACTATAAAATGAATGGCATGAGCTTTTCTTCCTTGCAATCCTTCATTGATCCATGTAGTTCGACTTTCGTGTCACCACACAGTTCCAACGTTGAAAAATAGTTGGAATGTGACTTCAAGCCTTCACTTTGCATTTGTTCTATTTTGACATCCTCTCTTTTCCCCGTATTAGAGTCAACATCAACCACATTTGCATTTACACCGGTTGACTCCAATTCTATTTTTTTTCCTGGCATCAATAACAATCATTGAGTCGGTTGGCGGATGTTCAGTTCTTGATTCCTCAATGTAAAACTCACTTTCTTCCTCGGAATTGGACTCTTCATGGCTTTCTTACAAACACTCAAGTTTTTCGACATAGTGAGCCTCAATCAAGGTTTGCATTTGATTTTCCAAAGTGCGGATATGTTCATCATTGTAATTCAAGCCTTGTTTCAAGTCATCGAGTGCAAAGTTTTGCTTCTCCTCATTTTCAAGAATGGCCTCCAACATGAGCATTATTTTCTCATTTTGAGCATTTGGGAGTCCATATTGGTTTTGATCAAGTGCCAAGAAAGGGTTTTCACTTTAACTCTCCGAGGAAGGATTTTGGTTATCATTCACATCCAAGGCTCTTTGAACCCTTGAGGCTTCGATCATTTCCTCCATGTGTGAGTGCAATCGTTGAAGTGCTAAATCATTTTGGAGACTAGTCTCCAAAAGATGTTCCAAGGCATGTTGCTCCTTGTTCCTTCTTCTTAGACACTCCAATATGAGCTTGAACTCTCCATTTTGGCCACAATCACATTCTTCCATTTCCATAGCCCTATAGTTCTCATCACAACAAGAAAACTCATCATAGTGGGGGCATGGGGAAGGGAAGGTCAAATATGCACAATAATTCCAATGACTATTTTGGAAACCACACTAATCACAAATACTCCAACCATGGGGATGCGATTGTGCGCTTAATCCACCTCCGGGAGAATATAAATAATTTTTCCACGAGTGTGGTCCTCCACAATAAGGGCATGGGTCATCAAAGTATGAACAACTACCAACCGACCAATTATCATTATATGATGCCATTTTTAAAAAACAAGAAACAAACAAAGTAGACCCAAGGTAAGAAAAAACAATTACACAAATATTTACAAGTTTGGACCAAAGCACTTTCGCTTACTTCTCAAACAACCTAAATTACGCCAAATTATTCCCAGACAATGGCGCCAATTTTGGTGACGTCCAAATCCACCGCTAAAAATCAATAGACATGGTCGCAACAATATAATTTATCCAACTATGAGTCAGGGTAGAATCCCACAGAGAACAATGTGTAGGCGATTAGGAATCTAATAAAATTATCGCTAGTTGCGCAGTGCATAACACTAGGAATTTGGGTTGAAAATTGTTTTTATATCTAAAATGCGGAAATGTAAACTAACCTAGAAAGCAAGTAAAATGATCAATGGCTACAAGTATGGAAGCATCAAGAATTACACTCAAGTAATGATCCAATGTATTTCACGATTTTACAAATATCAACAAGTTTATGTTAATTAGCCACAGATAATAATTCTTTGTTAGCTACTTCCGAAAACTAACAAGACTTCCTAATTGAATTATCCCTAATCACAATTAGAAGATTAAGCACACCCGGAAGGCTACAAGTAGTTCAATCCCATCCCTCGGTAGAATCTATAAAATGAGGGTTAACGCCTCAAGTTCTTGTTAATCAATCTTTCCCAACCCCAAACTATTTTTCTCAAAATTAATCCAGAGTTAATGGGCAAGTCCTAGGGTTAGCTAATCCCTTTGGAAACATAAAAGAACAAGAATAATTAAAGAAACAATAACACACTTCATAAATATAGAAAATCATTCAACACATAAGCACAACAAGGTATAAAATCCACACATTAATTATGAATATTCCCATAAACAAGATTTAAGTGTTGGATAAAATACTACACAATTAGATAAACAATACAAATTAAGGAAATGAAGAAATAAACATAAATGGGTAAGAACACCTTAACCACAAGCTTTAATCTTCAAGACCCAAGTGTGTTTGTGCAAACCCTAGCTCAAGAACTAGTTCTTTCTAGTCTATACAAACTGAAAATAAGCCAAAGATGTTCAAAAGATCTTCTTGGACGATTATAAAAATGATTTGGGGATTACAAATGTGATATTCCAATTTTGCCTAGAACTTCCCAGAAAATACTCTTTGCGATCGCACAAAGGAAATTGCGATCGCAGAAAGAAAGTTTCTTAATATATGCGATCACACATTGGCTTCCACGTTCACATAGGCTTTTTGACCATCAGATGACCAGACTTTCTTTTCTTATGTGCGTTCCTCTAGGATAATTGCGTTCGCATAGCTTTGGTTCCTCGTTCTATGCGTTTGCATAGCATTGATTGCGATCGCACAGTGTAAATAACTGGGCAGTTGCAGTTTTTCAGCTTAAGCTCCAATTTGGCTTGTTTTCACTTGGTTTCTTCAAAATTACTTCTAAATCACATATAACGTGTAAAATAGAAGTAAACAACATTAATTGCAGGATTCTATCACTCAAACATAGCAAAAGTATAGGTTTAAAGGCAAGATAAATCGGTAAAATACCAACTTATCGCTCACTATTTTATTTACTAAATGTTTTTCTTTTCGCATTTTTTCAATTCCCGCAATAAGATCTTCGATGTTCAAAATAGTTATTCAAAAGACTTTTTGATGTTTTTATGAATTAATATTTATTAATATCACTCTTTCTCCTTACATTACAAATACAACATTACTATTATTTGTCTTGATGAACTAACGACTGTGACATACATTGAGACAACGCATCAAATCGAAATTGATTCATAGGAAGATGACATACCTGACGAGATTGTCAAAGATGTTTAGAATTCTGAGAATAGGCCCAAGTCCAATCTGGACGAGACCAAAATCGTCAACAACGAGATGCAGAAAACATCAAGGTAACGCCAATCAACATTCACCTATCACCATTGGAGAAGAAAGAATACACATAATTCTAAAGGAGTATGAGGACATATTCGTTTGGACGTATGATGACATGAATGATTTGAGTATGTCTATTGTGGCTCCCAAACTGCCGACCAATCCAATGTGTCCACCGGTAAAGCAAAAGCTCAGAAAGTTCAAGCCCGATATGAGTTTTCAAATAAAGGAGGAAGTCACCAAGCAGATCAATGTTATGATTCTCAGGGCAGTACAATAACTGACATGGTTAGCCAAACATTATGCCAGTGCCAAATAAGGATGGGGAGGTGAGAGTCTGTGTCGACTACCAGGATCTCAATCGGTCTAGTATGAATGATGACATTCTTTGACAAATATACACATCCTGATTGACAATTTTCCAAGTATGAGCTATAGTCATTCGAAGATTGCTTCAATGATTTTCATCAGATCTTGATGGATGAGGAAGATGTTGAGAAAACGGATTTTATTATGCCGTGGGGATGTACTATTGCAAGATGATGTCATTCGGCCTGAAGAATGCAGGGGCCATCTACATGAGGTCCATGACTATCATTTCCATGATATTATTATCACACCTCCTTTTTCCTACACCCTGAAGGGGTATAAGAGAGTTTTTTTTCAAATTTAAGTGACAATGGATAAGGGATTTATTTATTTATTCATAGTCTCCACTTAGGATAATTTATAGTTTCCCAAGTTACCGGTTCAAATCCCAAATCAAAGAAAAATTGACTCTGATTTACAGTCCGTAAACGTAGAAATCCAGGTAAGGAATTCTGTTAACCTGGGAGAAGGTGTCAGGCATTCTCGAGTTCCATGATTTTAGAACGGTCGCTCAACTATTGTAATTGGCCTATTTATCTGATTTTAAAACACTTTTGATCTATGTGAATTTTTAAACATTAAAATTATTTTTATTTATTTAAGGAATTAATTAAAGGTTATTTAAAACACATCATATGCCACGCTACATGAAATGCATCAGTGAGTCACGACATGTTCTATTTAACCTTGTTGGAAATTAGGACCAGGCCACATGAAATGTACCCCCAGATTTTAGTAATAGCCATGATAATTAAATAATCAGCGTGCCTAAGTAAAAATATGAAACTTATTTTTCAATATCTAAGTAATAAAATAATATGAGGGCCATAGACTACATGATAGAATGACATGCCTCAATCCATTTTTTCGTAAAGGAATTGATAGATCTTTAATATTCTTGCTAGATGTTTTGATGCTCTAACAAACTTACTATTAAGAACCAGATGGGGAACCTGAACTACTTGGATTGCTGCAAACTATAACGGATTTTAGCTAAAGATGAACTGTTACAACTTCAGAAGCTATAAACCAAACAAGGACTTGATTCTCTTGTAATTTCCTCATATGAAGTACTAAATCATTTGGATACAGTTGGAAATTAAGTGACCGACGACACTGTTTCTGCCGCACTATACCACATTGTCAGCACACACATTCTCTAACCTAATAATGTACTCACATCATTTCAAGTAATGTGATCAAGATTTACCAAATGAGCTTTAAACAAAAATATCACTGGAAGGTTTCTTTTTCTCATTCAAGCTTCTTGCAAAAAAAGAAAAATTATTCTTATAAGCTTGAAGAATAAGGTTGAACACTATTACGGACCAGTTCCAAGAAGATTGATTGTCGCTATTCTAATTGAGTTGTAACCTTAATATATTACTTACTATATAATCCTCGTGTAAATTTGTAAACTCCTTGAGTTTATGTTGTGACTAAATTTAGTCATAAGGAAAATTCTTTATAATCGTAGAGTTACAAAGTGGCTTGTGGTGAAAGCATCACAAGTTAGAAAAAGCCTTTCTAATTAGGATACTCACAAAGTGGCTTATGGTAAAGGTACTACAAGTTAGTTGAGTAAAGTTTTTCCAATAGGAAGTATTGTAAAGTGGCTTGTAATAGGTAAGATTACAAGTTAGTGAAGTTAAAAGCCCACACACGTTGGTTGTGGTTTTTTTTGATCCCTTTGTGTGGTATTTTTTCACGTAAAAATGCTCTGCCTCATTTACTTACAGCTTAACCAATTGCTCTCAACAGAATCTTGTAAAGGGCCAAGTATTATACGATTTGGTGGATCCATATAATCTAACAATTAGTATTAGAGCAGGTTCCTCCTATCAAGCTAACACCTATAAATCCATATACCACCCACCCAAGTTTGATGGAAAATGCTATTGGTGGTGGAAAGCTAGAATGCACGATATCATGGCTGAGGATTGTGAGCTATGGGATTTCATTTGCTAGGTTTCATTTGTTCCAATCAAGGTACTAGATGAATTTCCATTTTAAATAAAAAAAAGCAAAGAATACACCGAAGCAGATAAGAAAGCGGTGGAGAATAATTTTCATGTTAAGAAAATTCTGGTATATGTTTTGGGACCTAAAGAGTACGAAAGAATCTCTACTTGCGACACTACCAAGGAAATATGGGAGGCTTTGCAAATAGCTTATGAGGGAACTATACAAGTAAAACAAGATAAACCTAATACTGTGATAGTTCCGTGATAGCAGTTGAAGGCGAAGAGATTTGATATGACTCAATGCTTGCTTTGATGGCTCAATCAGATAATGATGAAGACAATGGAAATGAAGAGGTAAACTTCAAGGATGTTATGAGATCCTATATTCTCCAAAAACTCATGTGTTTAGCTATTGTTTTAATTACTACCTTTTGTAGTCTTGCGAAGGATAATGATTCCTTGTTCTTAGAACTAGAAGAATCTGAACATACTAGAGAAGACTTACTCGCTACAGTTACTAATAGAAAGAAAACCATTGAAATTCTAAGAAAAGAAAAGAGTGATCAGTTGGCAGAAACTACAAACAAAAGGGAACTAATAGTAAAGCCACTAACTAAGTGAAAATCTGAAAAATATGAAAGAGGAAAGGAGATACATAGTGAGGAATATTTTATGATTGAAGATGAGGCAAAATCCTTGATATTTATGATGTGTGCTAAAATTGAGAAAAACAAGCTCTTCCAAGCAAATCAAGAAAAAGTAATGAATGATCTTCAAATATCTCTAATGTGGACTTGGTCCTTAGATGCTACCACTTCCCTTCTTACTAATGACAATGACAAAAGGCTAGGAGCAGGGATCCTGTCACGCCCTAAAATCCGAGGAGCATGACCGACGATCAACCGAGTAAACCCGACCGAGCAAGCCTATTAGGTCTCATTCTACCCAAACTAACTCGTGAATAAATGGGAGATGGACTCCATTAATCAAATTCTATGGACATAAAATTAACCATTTCCATATCATTTTATTTAGCAACTTCAACCTCCACCTCAAAGGAATTACAAGTTTTATAGATCATTTCCAAACATCAATATTTCTATTTTAATTTTCAATACCCGATACTACCCACAACCTGTCAATAGAGCCTCTAAATATAACTGAAGAATGATATAGAAATGACGCAATAAGCCTCCGGCTATACTTCTAAATACTAAGTACATGATGAACAATCGTACAGTGCCCTGAAACGAAGTGGGTCTCACAAGCTCAGTTGAAAGGAAGATGCGTCGCTGGTTGTGACCAACACTGCTTGCAATGGAACCACCTACATCCGTAACGCGAATGTAGTGCCCCCGACAAAAGGGACGTCTGTACATTTGGATTGTACTGGTATGTATAACGAAAAACCGTTTTACTAGAAAGAACTATAAAATAGGTGCAAGTAAATAACATGGGTAAATCAAAGATAAAATTCGTACAATCTTTCATACAATTTCAAAAACATAGATTAGGGCATTTCTGTCACATCTTCACTAGTGTTCTCAGTGCCACCACTATCTAGAGCGGAGTCCGGCCACGAGCCGACCGGCTAAGTCACCTCACTAGAGGCATTACTCTCAAACAATATTCCATTTCCCTTATCTGAAGTTCAATATCAGCACATTACCACCATGTGTGCGGCATGGTATCCGATCACGACCTGATCAGCTAGGTCACCTCATTGGAGGCATTACTCCATCTTATTAGTCAACACTTTCAAATATTTATCCCACACATATCATAACAAATTTCTGGGCACTCATGTCCACCATAATCATATCGTTTTCCCTTTTCAATATTTGTTTTTCAAGTTGTGATCATGGATACATATATCAAAGATAATTGAAATTGCAATCACAGGTATGTAAGCACATAGCCAGCATGAATAATTCTTTTACAATGTTGGGTTATAGCCCAAGTAATTCAACACAAAACTCTACTTTTTCATCATTCGCTAATTATCAAGATTGGTAGATTATTCACATTAAGGCGCATCCTTCATGAATTTGTATAGATATATGCAAAACAATTTATGTGTAATAACCATCAATACATTAACCAATTCAACTCTTACCATACTTACATAAATGACAGTGAATCTCAATTTCTAATAAAAAGGCGTTTTATCCATACATATCTTTCTTGGGATTTCCTTTAATTACTACGATATTCCGAAAATTATAGCAACTTCAATCTATTTTGAGACAAAGAAAAATTGAACAAAAATTAGGAAGATATTCATATTTCTAGCTCGTTTGAGAATTTTATCAAATATTAGTTGGGTATCTTGATTTCAAATCCCCTTTTCAGGATTTTCTTCATTCCTTAACCCAAACTTTGCTTATTTATGTTAAAAAATCCTCTCATGAACCTAAGTTGTATATGCATGTATACATAATAGTATTACACACAATAATAATACCTCAATGCCCCACATTATACTCCAAACTCAAAATTAAATCCTAGGGTATTGAATCTTACCTCATAGATGTAGAACTTGTGATTGGGTTCTTTGATTCTTGAAGATTGATGCAAGATTTGGATGATTTAAATGTTGGGTTCCTCCTTATCACTCTAAAATACTCTCACATCTCTCTAAAATCACTATAAAATGACCCAAATAAAGCCCCAAAAGCTATATATTAAAAAGGGGTCGGGTTATAAAAAATTATAAAATTGACCCTCCGATGTCAATTCTGCTATAGCAGAATGGACCGCAGAGCGCGAATGGTGGCCGCATAAGGTCTTGCAAAATCGGTGCCCAAAACTGAGCTACACTAGCCCAGTCTGCAACAGAAATGCGACCGCAGAGTCAGCAATGCGACAGGAATATGTTTGCAGATTTGATACAGGATAGCATTTTCCAACCTTTGTTAATTTGATCATAACTTTGTGTTGGAATGTCCAAATGACGAATGGTTTAAAGCGTTGGAAACTAGACTCAAATACTTTCATTTGATATTTATTCATGACATAAAACTTTATACATATTTAGATGTGCTTTTTCAAAGTGGGTACTTCTGCAAGTACCTTTGGAGTATTAGGCTGTTATGAATTTTTTCAATTTTCCTTAGTCTTAGGCATTTCCTTGGACCCTAAATTACTTGCCATAGGACATATACAAATATTTACCAAATCCAATTGATGTACACCATGTTAATAGCACATAAAATATTATAATTATCCTATGTGGCACCACGAAATCCAAGATTAATTAGGAAATTTTTTTGGGGCCTTACATTCTCCCCCCCCCCCCCCTTAGGGTCATTCATCCTAGAATGAGGATTTTTGAAAACTCAGTTGGTTTGAAAACATGATATGAATGCTCCTAAATTTTCACTAACTCCCATGTTTTAGGAAAAAAAATATTTTTCAGAGTTTCCTTTGTAATTTGGACATATCTACCTGTCAGAGAGCCCACGAATAATATTTCCAAGAACCATTACACTCCTATCATAACTACAGCTGGTATACAATTCATTTACTCAATACTTGCACATATTCAATCACTTGACACATTCTTGCATATAGTTTGGTCACTTCGATGAGTCCCATACAGTTCAACCAATAGACTATACACATTATCATTACCAATCGATACTACCATTAATCATTCACTTATCGCCAAAGTTCTTACAAAGCTTTCATTTACCAGAAAGGGTATGCACATGACTCAAATAATCACAACACATACATTTCTTGTATAACTTAAGGAGATACAATGGTAAAGCATTTAGGGGATACATTGGGAATCTTTGCACCAAATGAAACACAACATTAGTTTGTTAGAGATAAGAGTTCGCACGATCCTTACTAGACTTGTTCAAACAAGTGGTAATATTTTTCATTCATTTCATATTCCACTTCCCATATGGCTTCCTCAACTTGATAAAGTACCACAATATTTATATATTAATGAAAAGTACCTTAGCATTATAAACACCACTTTATCATGATGATACCTACGCATTCACTGTACATTTTTAAATCATATCACCTAGAAAGTGCTTTTCAAATCAAAACCAACTGCTGTGCAATCAAGAGATAATATTTTATTTCCACAACACTCTAGACCTTCAGTTGCTTCTTATATTTACTGATTTTGCCATAATACATTCATAGGAACAATTTTACCCATGAACTTAGTTAATAATGATAACGGGGAGATATCTTACATAAGCTAACTATCCACTAACTTCACATTCAATAATTTCCATCGGGATGATACAAAATTGATCTCCACCAACTTTCTTGGACATAGACATGTGAATCGACATAATATATAACGAACAACTATTGGGACACTTCATACTTCTAGTGCGGCCTAATGTGGATTACACTTATGTAAACTTTATTATCAACTCACATAACACCTTTAGGGGAAAATAGTTAGATTAGCCTGCTCTTACTCACCCTCAAAACTCAAAATCTGTAGGCGAACACTCACACTTATCAGTTGATGACCTTCAACAATTACTCTAAGGTGCACTATGTTAACTGACCATAAATTTACCTATCAAATATACATGTGATCACACTATGAAGCTTCATCTTTGACTCGGCTGAACTTACAATACCCAATGGATCTAATACGCTGAGGAACAACATAGTTCAAGATTAGACTGGATTTATTCCAGAATCCATTAATGCGTTGAGCAGAGCATTTCATGAGGTTATATGCTAAGAGACACATAAGGTTACAACTAAATATACTAACATGGTTAATCATTGTGGGGAGATCAATTATAAGACAAATAAAGCATATGGGTAACTCGTACATTGGCAATATGAACCATTAAGGAGGAATATTCAAGTACATAACCCTGTCATCTCCTAGAGTGGAGGGAAATCCGTTTATCAAGGTTAAGAATACTCTGGCACCTTGAATGTGATAGTGGTTTCAAAATACATGAAGTTGAATTACACTCTTATCATTACCCGACACACGAAATCTATGCCACAAGCCCATGAGGCTGAAAAGAAGTTGTACACTTATGAGATCATCATATTCTCAAACAACCTAACCCGACATGACAGTTGATCCTATATGAGAGAACTAATGATACAACAACTTAGTCTTTCAAATCAATATGCTCATGATATGTGCAAAAATATGAAGGCATCTAATGTCACCCCCTTTCACGGGTAAAACCACAAAGCTCGGACATCTAAATGATGGGATAAAATCATGTATTGGTTAGAGGCATTCTAATGGTTGAACATGATGCTCCGGGGAGAAAGACAAATGACACTCGTATTCACCCAAGGAGGTGTAATACCAAGGGTAGCAAAACTCCCCTCTCATGACAATGATATAGTGAATTATTCTAGAAGTCGAGTGAGAATAATGCCACGTAACCCATCCAATCTGACCCATTTAAGACTTTGGAAAATAGTATACACTTTGGTTTGAAATTATGGCAATTTAATCTCTAAATTTATGGAAAATAATTTTTTTTCGAAATCCAAGAGTCTAGCCCTGGTAGTCCTAGAAAATCAATAACAATAGCGAGAAAGTACTTAAAACCATTACAATTTGGTATAAAACGATACTTTAATGTGCCCACATGGATAAGTTTGAAAGCATGAGACGTCTTAATGCATTTATCTCGGAGAAGTAAATCGGGCTATCTGGTCACGTGGACAAGTGGATAAGGTAGATGACTATTTAGGAAAAACTCTCATAAGAAGTGCGAACATTTTCTTTTTATCCTAACAAAAGGAACACATCCTCATCATTAATGCGACAAGACTTCCTCTTTGATGCCATGAAACACAAATGAATTCTACAATGAGAGTTCGTATGAAGTAGATAGTAGGGTAGCAAAACTAATGAGCACCATTTGGAACCAACAAACATAAACCAAGTGAATACATTAAAAGTCTGTAGGAAAGGAGAAATTTTCCCACTCTCAAGGAGCTTGTAGAGTACATAATAGTGAAGTTAATTAAATCATATCATATAGTTGGATAACTAACCGAGACATTATTAAGATATAGCGTGGAAGATTGTGGGTAAACAACACATGATGCAAGACATATCATAGAAGGCGAGAAAGCTTTATAGAAGTAACCTCTACTTTGAATCCATTGGGAATGGTGGTACTACAAAGTGATTACGAGAAGATACCCCTTTTTGAAAGAAGATCTCTATATGAAGTCACATTATGTATAGCTCTAGAATTAAAAAAATTCAATTGTTTTTTGAAACTCAACTTCATAATGAAGCATTACAACACACTTCTATACAACCAGCCATAACAAGCCACATTGAGAGATGCTATAAGACTTGACTGAGAGAAAGGCTTTGACATAGGAATGTGTTACTAGGTGTATTTCTCCTTGGCCAACCCATAACCAAAAGGCAAGCTTAGACTAATAAGTAGATCGTTTGACTAGCACAAGTGTAGATCATCCATTATTAGAAATAGATCATTCAATTCTGGCAATTGCGGCAAGCTATTAACCCTTGGTGAGTCTTGAAATGATTTGAGAACCCAATGAGCTAGTATGGAATACTCATGGAGGATTTGAAGATGTTCATAGTGAGCTTTTCATGGATTTTTACTTGAGAAAATTAACACATGTTGGAGGTGTAAAGAGAAGGTAAGCATTTGTTATGAGCTGGACATGTTTCTGCTATATTAACTCCCAATTTCAATATTCGACCATGCCACGAGCAACCAATATACTAGGAAAAAGTGAGCTACTTACTGCAGGATGTCCCAAGTGAACACGAAAGTTATGGAAATACAATATTTTCTTATGACAGGGATGTGAGGATCCCAATTTCAAAAGACACATTATGCACATGGTGACCATTTCAATTGACATGCATTCATGTGATAGATGTTAAGTCATACCGATAACTAGGCAGTGAGAAGCTTTCATGATGATATTTGCAAGAGAGTAGATTGACTGTTCAAACCACATAATCCATACACACAACTGAGTAAAACAATGACTCGAGAAGGATCACAATGTTGGGATGCTTTGCATGGAACTTGGCACTACAAGGGTAAATCTTACGGCGATGCATGTAGAGGCACAAACGAGTAGATTTTGTCTACTTAAATAAAAGGATTCTGTAAGAAATTCATCGGTTATAATCCCTTGGTGAGAATTTTTGGAAAAACAACTGGCAAATATGAATTCTACAGTTACAACTCAATTAAAGGGCATAATTATTGAAATTATTTCCACAAGAATGTAAATAAGAGGATTCATAATAGAGTAGACTCACGAATAGTGCGTCTCGTTCAAAGAGTTGATACACATAATGTTTTGTTATTCAACATCTTGTTAAGGCCACATTTATGAGAACTCTTTAATATGGATGCACATATTCAATGAGTATAAATTCTAATTTGACTCACTTAACGATGTTAGATTGATAGGGCAATTGCTTAATCCATACCCCTCGAATCTGTCTCTAACGTACGTAGGTAACACACTCATATACTGCATGATCTAATGGCGCATAGACATCAATAGGGTCAAGGAAACTCCTATCTTAGCGATATGTCTTACCAATCTATCCACATCTCAATACATTCTCCAAATAAGTCCTTGGAAAATCCACTCGGACTCAATACTGGGATCAATCCCTCCTTTCATGCCACAAATTCATGGATTATGGCATCAAGGTTACCAATCTTGAGACTAATACTTAGAGAGAAAATTAGCTCCCTAACCTGAGCTTTATTCCACGATTGGAGTATCAAAGAAGGGTAAAATTCCTAAATGTCCAAATAGCCTCCTACTTATAGATGTGGTGGACAACACACCGATAAGATGGACTCTACTGGACACGGCTCCGAGACATCCTAGGACACATTAAAACCTTAGGATCTAATACCAAGTTTGTTACGCCCCAAAACCCGAGGAGCACTACCGGCGCTCAATTGAGTAAACCCGACCGAGCTAGCCTATTAAGTGTCATTCTACTCAAACTAACTCATGAATAAACAAGAGATGGACTCCAGTAATCAAATTCTATAGACATAAAATTAACGATTTCCATTACATTTTCATTAGCAACTTCAACCACTACCTCAAAGGTATTACAAGTTTTACACATCATTTCCAAACATCAATATTTCTATTTTAATTTCTAGTACCCGACACTACCCAGAACCTATCTACGGAGCCTCTAAATATAACTAAAGAATAATGTTGAAATGTCGGCAACAAGGATCCGGCTATACCTCTAAGTAGAAAGTACATGATGAACAATTGCACATGGCCCCGAAATGAAGTGGGGCTCACCAACTCAACTGAAAGGAAGATGCGTCACTGGCTGCGACCAACACTGCCTGCTATAGAACCACCTACAATCATAACACGAACGTAATGCCCCTGGTAAAAGGGACATTAGTACATTTGAATTGTACTGGTATGTATAACTAAACACCATTTTACTAGAAAGAATTACAAAATAGGTACAAGTAAATAACATGGGAAAATCAAAGATGCAATTCATATAATCTTTCATACAATTCCCAAAACATAGTTTAGGGCATTTTTGTCACATGTTCACCACTGTTCTCAATACCACCTCTATCTAGAGAGGAGTACAGTCAGGACCCGACCGGCTAAGTCACCTCATTGGAGGCGTTAATCCCAATAAATATTCAATTTTCCTTATCCAGAGTTCAATATCAGCACATTACCACCATGTGTGCGGCATGGTGTCCGATCACGACCCGATCAGCTAGGTCACCTCATTGGAGGCATTACTCAATTCTCATTAGTCAACACCTTCAAATATTTATTCCACACATATCATAACAAATTCCTGGGCACTCATGGCCACCATAATCACATCGTTTTCCCTTTTCAATATTTGTTTTACAAGTTGTGATCATAGATACATATATCAATGATAATTGAAGTTGCAATCGCAGGTAAGTAAGCTCATAGCTAGGATGAATAATTATTTGTTTCGATGTTTTTCAGCGCATAACTCTACTTTTTCATCATTCCCTAATAATCAAGTTTGGTACATTATTCACATTAGGGCACATCCTTCACGAATATGTATTGATATATGCAAATCAATTTATGCCTAATAACCATTAATACATTAACCATTTCAACTCTTACAAAATTTTGTAAATGACAACGGAGCTCAATTTCTAATAAAAGGGGGTTTTAGCCATACATACCTTTCTTCAGATTTCCTTTAATTACTACGATACTATGGAAATTATAGCAACTTCAATCTATTTTGAGACATAGCAAAATTGAACACAAATTAGGTAAATATTCATAATTCTAGCTGATTTGAGTATTATCAAACACTAGTTGGGTATCTTGATTTCAAATCCCCTTTTCAAGATTTTCTTTATTCCCTAAACCAATCTTTACTTATTTATGTTAAACAATTTTCTCATGAACCTAAGTTGTACATGCATCTATACATAATAGTATTTCACCCAATAAGCATACCTTATACCCCATATTATACTCCAAACTCGAAATTAAAACCTAGTGCATAGAATCTTACCTCTTAGATGAAGAACTTGCGATTGAGTTCTTTGATTCTTGAAGATTGATACAAGATTTGGATGACTTAAATGTTGGGTTCCTCCTTATCTCTCTAAAATTCTCTCACTTATCTCTAAAATCGATAGAAAATGACCCCAAATGAAGCCCCAAAGGCTATATATTAAAATGGGCCGGGTTATATAAATTAGAAAATTAACTCTCCGATGTCAATTCTTCTATAACAAAATGGGCTGAAGAGCGAAAATGCTGGCACCATGATGCACCAAAAAATTTGCGACCAAAACTAGGCTACACTGGCCCAGTCTGCGACAAAAATACTACCGCAGAGTTAACAATGCGATAGGAATACGGTCGCAGATTTGACACAAGATAGCATTTTCCAGCCTTTGGTAAATTGTTCATAACTTTGTGTAGGAATTTATAATGACGAACGGTTTGAAGCATTGAAAACAAGACTCAAAGACCTTTCATTTAATAGTTATTCTTGAAATAAATCATTATGCATATATATATATGTGCTTACTCAAAGTGGGGACTTGTGCAAGTATCTTTGGAATATTAGCCTATTATGAACTTTTCAAATTTTTCTTTGACTAAGTCATTTCCTCGAACAATAAATAACTTTCCATAGGACTTATACACATATTTACCAAATCCAATTTATGTATACCATGTTAATAGCACATAAGATAATATAATTAGCCTATGTGACACCCCGAAATCCTATATTACTTAGCAAAAGTTTTCGGGCCTTACAGTTCCTATGGGTGAAAACTCCTCACAACACTCATAGTAAGGGGGCCACTGCATCTGATAACTGGCCTCGTACCCAATGTGGGAACATTGGGCACTACAAGGAAGGTGTCCAACCAAGAATCAATCAGTACCGGAAGACAAAGTGGCTACTGCAACTGTGACCACAAAAGAGGGACCACGTTCCACCTACAGAAAATGCACATTACCTGCCTCGACTAACAGAGATCGTATTCATCCTCTTGGTTACCACAAGGGACCGATACTTGTTTAGGTTCCTAAAACTAACTCCTAATCTCATGTTAATGGGACAATTAATGGTAGCGGTCAATAATGGTTCATGGATAGTGTATGTGTGAATCATATAACTGGTAACACCACAAACTTTCTTTCACTAAAAGCCATGCAAGGAGGGAATGTATCCTTTGGCAACGAAACAAAGGGGTACATTCTTGGACTTGAGAAAGTTGGAAAGTCACTCACTCATTCTATTGAAAATTTGTACTATGTCATTGGAATTAAGTATAGTCTCCTGAGTGTCTCGAATTTGTGATAAAGTAACCAATGTTGAATTCTTGTCCAAAATGTATACAGTCACTGACCTTGTGACCGGTGAAATAGTTCTGCTGGCCAAAAGATACACGAAAATCTATGTTGATGATTTCGAATCCTTACAAAGTGGTGATCTTAGTTGTTTGAAGGCGGTTGACGATAATGTTTAACTATGGCATAGAAAACTGGGCCATGTAAGCTTTTCCCTTCTAAATAAACTAATTCAGAAGGACCTGCTCCATGTTCTGTCTATGTCACAATTCAAACTCAAAAAGTCTATGATGCTTGTGCCAGAGGAAAACATGTAAAGTCCTCCTTTAAGTCAAAAAGATATATGAGCACCTCAAAGCCGCTTGAGCTCCTGCATATGGATCTGTGAGGACCTATTATGATGCAAAGTAGAGGAGGAAAGAGATACATTTTTGTAATCGTGTATGACTATTCCAGATTCACGTGGACTATGTTTCAAAGATGAAATTGTTGAAGTATTTGTGGCCTTTGTAAAGAAAATCCAGGTGAAGATAGAGTCTACAGTTGTATGCATTAGATCATATCGTTGTATATAATTTGAAAATTTCAAATTTAATAAATTCTATAATGAAAATGGCATCACTCACAACTTCTTAGCTCCCATAACTCCACAGCAAAATGGAGTAGTAGAAAAAAGAGCAGAACTATGGAAGAAACGGCAAAAACAATGTTGATTGACAGTGGAGTTGCAAAGATCTTCAGGGCTGAAGCTGTAAACATTGCCGACTACTTAGTGAACATGTGCATGATCAGATCATTTCTAAACAATGGCCCGTATGAATTGCTGAATGGAAGAATATCCAAGCTGATTCACTTAAGAACATTTGAAAGCAAATGCTATGTTCTCACGAATGGAAAGGGTCATCTTGGTATTTTCGATGCCAAAAGTGAAGAAGGAATATTTCTTGGCTACTCTTCTCAAAACAAAGGCTTACAAGATATATAACAAGCACTCATTATGTTGAAAAAAGCATCCATGTTATTTTTGATGAATCTTATCCATCATTTGAGAAGAGTGTTGGGGAAGATCAAGATGGAGAACTCTTACTTATTCCCGGTGAAGTCAGTAACATGACAAACGGAAAGGAATACGTGGTGAGTCAATTGAAGGATCCAAATGAAGAAAATGATGCCTCATTATAAATAGAGCCAAGCACTTAAATTACAATCACTGAAGCTGAAGAAAGAGTGGTTGATGCAGTCAGCATGTGAGAGAAGGATATAGGAGAATCAGTCAAGCTTACCTTCCTCCTCTCAGAATAAACCACAGACATCTAATTAGAGACATAAAAGCTCTCACCCTATATACATAATAATCAATCCTCTAGATTCCAGAGTTCAAACCAGGCAAAGAGGAAGAAATTCACTTGCCATCTCAGCCTTTCTCTCCTAGATAGAACCCAAAAACATCAAGGAAGCCTAGAAAAATGCAGATTAGATTACAGCCATGCAAGATGAGATGCATCCGTTTGAAAGAAATAATGCGTGGCACCTAGTACCTAGACCCCCATATAGAGCCATTATATGAAGTAGGTGGTATTCAGAAACAAGCTCGATGCACATGGAATTACCACAAGGAAAAGGACAGACTAATGGTCCAAGGCTACAATCAGGTTGAAGGGATGCCATCAAAATTCTAATCCCTTTTTGCTTCTCATATGGAATTCCCTTTGTTCCAAATGGATGTCAAAAATGCATTTTTGAATGGACTGCTTAAGGAAGAAGTCCATGTGAAGCAACCCACTGGGTTTAAATGTCATGAGCACCATGAATATTTGTTCAAATTGGATAAAGCTCTATATGGGCTAAAGTAGGCTCCTCATGCTTGGTATGAAAGATTGTCCAAATTCCTCTTAGAAAATAGTTTTAGGAGAGGAAAAATTGATAACACTCTTTTCTTAAGAAAACAAGGAAGGCACCTGCTCATAGTTCAGGTTTATGCTGATGATATCATTTTTGGAGCAACAACTGACTCTATGTGTGAAGAATTTGCAAACATTATGGGAAGAGAATTTGAAATGAGCATGATGGGGGAACTAAACTTCTTCCTGGGTCTTCAAGTAAAAAAATCCCCAAAGGTTACTTCTATTTGACAACAAAAATACATTAGGGAACTCTTGTAGAGGTATGACACGGAAATATCAAAAGTGATAGACACTCCCATTGGAACTGCCACTCGACTACACTTGGATGAAACTGGTCTCTTATGAATCAAACAATGTATAAAGGCATCATTGGATCTCCCTATATCCCAATGCCAGTCGACCTTATATTGTTTTCATCATGGGCCTACATGCAAGGTTTCAATAAAATCCCAAGGAATCTCACTTGAAGGTTGCCAAAAGAATACTGAGATATCTCAAAGGCACACATGACTTGATGCTCTATTATCCATTAAGTGACAATTTTAATCTGATTGGGTAAGCTGATGCAGACTATGCAGGTTATCTCGTTGATAGGAAAGGCACTTCTGGGATGGATAACTTCTTAGGATCATATCTTATCTCTTGGGATACAAGGAAGCAATATTCTGTAGCTCTATCAACAGCTGAAGCTGAATATATAGTTATAACATACTAATGTGCTAAGCTTTTGTGGATCAAGCAGCCGGAGGATTTTGGAGTTCTCACTGAGAGTGTTCCCCTCCTATGTGACAACACTAGTACACTCAACATGGCAAAGAATCAAGTTCAACATAAAAGGACAAAATATATTAATGCGAGGCATCATTTTCTAAGAGATAATATGGAGAAAGGGTTGATATGAATGAAGTTCTCCAACAGAGAAGATCAAATTACAAACATTTTCATCAAAGAACTAAGTATCGAATAGTTTGAAAGGAACAGATTAAAGCTGGGGTAGTTGAAGCCAAATTAAGAACCTGATTCCTCTTTGGCTGGCTCATATTCTTAAGAAATAATTGGTTAAAATTATTTTATGGCCCGATCTAACTCACTTCGATACCGTTGTAGGTAAACACGCATGATAATCATAGAAGCAATAGATGCAGTGCATGACAGGTAAAATAGGATTAATTCTTTTCAAAAAGGGGGATGAAGAAAATGTTTTTTCAAGATCTTGGTGTTGTTCCTATGGGAATTCATGTACCGAAAATGCGATCTAGTTGTGAATAAGACCTAGAAAACGTGGCCCTTGATGCATTCATAAGTATGCAAAAGGTTGTCTCCACAAATGATTCCGATATCAAGTGGCCTACTACTAGGCTTCATGTCAAAGTGGCCTACGATTCCATGCTCCAAAAGAGCAAGAAAAGTAGTAAGAAGAAAAGAAGAAAGTTAGTGAAGGATGGTGTACCCGTAAGTGATGAAGTTATCCCTGTAGTTGAGGTGGAACAAGGAACTCCTGAGGAACCTGGTTCCCTTGTTAGGGGGTCCTTGAAAAAGGATGAGTCTGTTTCTATTGAGAAATGGTCTACATCTAAGTAGAAGATGAATGAGTTAGTGTGTGATGATGATATAATTGTCAAATCAAAGGGGAAGGGCAAAGTCAGTGGAGAAAAGCTTAGGAAATGCAAAATTGATACAGTTGAAGAACCTAGTTCTAGAGAGAAAGCAAAAAGTGAGGTTTTCCTTTACTTTGAGCACCTAAGGCATCAAAAAGTTTTACTGGGTCATACATTTGACCTAACAATCTCGAAGATGGTCGGAATGCACCAATTCTGGAAATTGTGGAGTTTTAACAATAGATGCATACATTCTACGATGATGCCCCTAAAGTGTATGAGGAGGAGGTACATAGTTTCTTCTCCAGTTTCTTTCCAGTCGGTACTGACCATGTCTGTTCTTTGGTCAATGGGTTAGACATCATCTTTGACCAAATCCATTAGAAATCACTACTTCGCGTGTTTATCAGCTGCTATTTCAGATGGTTAACAAAATCTTGTTGCCTCAAGTAAAAATAAGGTATGTAACTTCAAAATATGATTTATTACTAATAGAGCAATTGGATGGTTTCAACCCAGTAAGTCTTCCTGCTATCAGGATTGAACACATGCAAAAGTTTGCCAATTTCAAGAATGGTAATCATGGGCTTCCCTATGGATTCTTGCTTACTCAAGTGTTCAAACTCTTTAAGGTCCCACTAGGAGCAGGTAAAGTGGGGACCCATAAGCACACATTCTCATAGACAACCTTGAAAGACTGTGTGTGCATTGAGAAGTATGGGGGTGGGGTAGGAAGTACTTTAACAGTGTCTCAGCTCATTAATGCCCAGAACAGTGTAGCTAAGGAAATACGTCAATTGAAGGCCAAGAATGCTATCCTGGAAGGTCTGTAATCTTGCGCGGTTCCCATGTAGAATTATGAGGTGGTCCATTTGACCGAAGAAAATGCAAATCTCAGGGCGCAAGTTGAGAACCTGAAGGTTGAATTGCTCAACAAGCAAAAGTTGGGAAACACCCGAATAGACCTTGTTCTCCAGACATGTGTTGTAATTTCAAAGCCTTTTCCTCCTAGACCAATTTTTTGGATATGTTTCTTTTTTCTTCTTTCTTTGTTGATGGTTGGTGGATTTTTTTTTTGTTTTTTCTTATGGATGGGAAGTACTACTACAGCTCATGTTAGCAAGTCCAATGTTGGCTCTACTTTTTACAAAGGAAGTTGCATATTAAAAATTATTAATATGAATCCTTTTTTATTATGTCTCGTGCTTTCTCTCTATGTTCTATTCTTTCTCATGATTGTGTGAACATATGTGGCATGCGTTAGCCTAGCTAGACTTCTTTGTGTTGTTATTCGCTTTAATGTGCAAAAAGGGAGAAAGGCTAATATATGATTCATGGGTAACTAGTTCTTAGACTAATATAGGAATAAGGGGGAAACACATTGGGAACTGGTTCTTGTGCTCTAAGATAAGGTATAGTCTTAGGGGGAACTCTTTGGAACTATTTTGGTTTTTATTGCCCCATTTCCGATTTATGATTGTCTACGTTTGTCATCATAAATAAAGGAGAAATTGATAGATCATAAATAGTGTTTCCTGATGTTTCGATCATCTAGCAAACTTACTGTTAAGAACCAGAAAAGGAACGTGACATACTTGGATTGCTGCAAACTTTAACGGATTTTAGCTAACGATGAACTGCTACAGCTTTAGAAACTAGGAACCATCCAAGTACCTGATGCTCTTGTTGTTTCCTCATAAGCAATAAAAAGTCGTTTGGACATAGCAAGAAATGAAGTGACTGATGGCACTATTTTTTCCGCACTGCGCCACATTGTTAGCCCGCTCATTCTCTAACAAAACAAACTACTCACATCATTTCAAGTGATGTGATCAAGATGTACCAAATGAGCTTTATACAAAAACATCAGTGGAAGATTTTTGTTTCTCATTCAAGCCTCTAGCAAAAAAAGAAAAATCATACTCACAAGCTTGAAGAAAAAGGTTGAACACCACTACAGACCAGTTTCTAAAAGATTGATTTAGTTTGTCCTAGTTGAGTTGTAACCTTGTTATTGTACTTAATATATCTCCTAAATCGCTACCCTACAAGCATACTGATTAGTAATCCTCTTCTAAATCTTTAAACATGTTGAGTTTATGTTGTGACTAGATTAAGTCACAAGGAAAAGACTTTGTAATCGTAGAGTTACAAATTGGCTTGTGGTGATAGCATCACAAGTTAGAAAAAGGCTTTGTAACTAGGATAGTCACAAATTGGCTTGTGGTAAAGGTACCACAAGTTAGTTGAGTAAATTCTTTCAAATAGGAAGTATTGCAAAGTGGCTTGTAATAGGTAAGATTACAAGTTAGTGAAGTTAAAAGGCTACAGGTGTAGGTCATTTTTCCACCTAAAAATCCTCTTCCTCATTTACTTATTGCTTTGCCAAGTTATCTTAACTAAATCTTGTAGAGGACCAGCTACTCTATGATTTGGTGGATCCATACAATTTAACATGAATTGTATTGAACTACAACAATCTAAAAGTAGCTCTTTAGTTATTTCAAAGTAGATGAGCCCGCAACCTATTATACTATTCATTTAAGATTCTGAGAATCCACAACTGCTTTCAATAACCTGTATATGGCAATAAAAATATTCCAAGTACAAATGGCAATCGATGTGCTATAATCCCAGCAGCCCGTAACTTTTGAAGTCCCTAATAATATCAAACCCACAACTAAAATGATATATGGATAGAAAATTGTTACAACTCAAGTTATTCACCAAAGATGAATTTTAACAGCTAGATTTAGCTGCACACTTTGAAGGAATTAATTATGTTCCACCTTCACAGCATATAGGGTACACCATATGTTCCGCCTTGTCCAACTGCTCGATCCATACAAAAAAATTCCAAACAACCTCGAGGTGCCGAAAAGCGGCTGTTGGAAGTGTAGAGAGGTCGTTATATCAAAAGCAAAGTAGAAAAAAGTGGTTAAGGGAAAATTGGACCGAGAAAAATAATTTATTGGACCGGCGATGGACATAAAACCTCGATAAAATCGAGGGTTATACATCCTGACCAAATGATTGAGAGTAAATGTCTCACCCCTAACCCTTTTGGTCAAATGGCGGAGCATCAATACTATCCTTTAGAAAGAAGGGTAGATCTGACCAAATGTCACTTGGTACTTGTCATTGAAGCCAAGGATTCCCTCATTGATACTCGAGAGAAATGAATCTTCTCCGGGGTTGAAGATTCAGAAGAATTATCAGGATCCAAGGTGAATGGGTAGGTATACACATAAAGAAAGCCGGCCTTATGGTCCATTATATTCTTATTAGGGCCTGGAATCTCCACACCCATTGCCTCGCTCCATCGACAACCTGTCCTAACCATTTGTATGTTTGTCACGATGATAATGTATCGAGACACGTGCTCACACCAGCCCGATATGGACAAAGTGGCATCGATGTTAAAATCCTTTGACATATTAGGATTAGGCAGTGTATACTATTCGATGGAATGAATCGCTCTGGCTTTCTCCTTAGACTATCGAGATGCTGACACAACTTCGTTCCTCCTAGTAACCTTTCTAGAAGACCAAGCCATATCAATGGTAAATATTTCTCTAAAAAAAGATGAAAAAGTATAAAAGACAATGGGTTCTGGCTCGCTATTTTGGAGATGGGGTGAAAGTAAGGAGTGTTAAACGGTTTATGAATTTATAGGAATTGCTTGGCAACATAAAGAATGAGCAAATAGCAGTACGTGGGTTCCTCGATTATTGCATTTGACAGCGACCTTTGCATAGTTTTCTAGAACCTGGCACTCAATGCGCTTATTGGTTGACGTCACGACAATGATGTCCTCAGAACGACGACTCAAAATTGTTTCCTTTTACTTCATTCAGGAAAGCAGAGACTATTTGTATACTATGAAATCAGAGGGTCTGATTTCTCGCTATTAAGGTATTTTGGGGGAGCCATATCGATATCTTGAGGTTGTGGGGTTGCAGCTGAGTTCTATCCCTAGAGGTTCGTTTATGCTTGGCCCGCCGATGATCCCGAGGGTGGGGAAATCCTGAGGTGAGCAGATAACACCAACAGAATCTAATATCATGTCTAGCCGTCCCATCTCTGTGTCTTTACAATTAATGCATTATGTAATATGTTGTATTTCCTCTCCTATATAAAGGGGACCCTCATCACTTTGTAAGGGGCTGGTATTGCTCCAACTATTGTTCACAAGATCAATAACATCTCTCTCTCTCTCTCTCTATCTATCTATCTCTCTATCTTTTCTCTTTAACTTACTCGATCGAGGCTACCACTTTCATTTATTGTTTTCAGATTTGTTCTTCATTTATAGCTTGATATTGGCTATAAATAGCCTCCTTTAATTATATCCTAATTTTTAGCCCTTTCCTAATAATCCTCGATAGCTTGAGCCCGAGCCCATGTATCGACCTCGAGGCCCTTCATCAGTTAGCCTGAGGCCCAGACTGCTAGCTCCTCGGTTTGATTATAACCCTATTTTAGTTCGTATTTAGTCGTTAAGCTTTGCATATCTAGCATCAACTTCTCTATCAACTAGCATAAAAATAGATTACGTATTTTTAGAGTCCAATCAACAAATTTAATTGTTATTTTACAATTTTCATGATAAACAATTTTATGGTCCTCGAGGAATTTCGTTATTTTGCTGCCAATGAATTGTTTCCCATTGTCCCATGCGATTTCAATAGGTATCTCGAACTGACATATGATCTGGTCCCATATAGAGTCAATGAATTCTTTTTCTCTTATCTTCTCGAAAGCCTGCACTTCTTCTCATTTTATGAAACACTCTGTCATGAACTTAATAAATTTAGCATTACCTAGCGCCGTTGGAAGGGGGCCAACGATATTTATTTCCCATTTCATGAATGGCCACAGGGATAGGACCAAATGAATTTTTTCACATGGTTGATGGATCATCGGTGCAAATCTTTGGCATTTATCACACTTTCAAATGAATTACTTGGTATCCTTTTCCATGCTATCCCAATATTACCCCGTTCTGATCACCTTGCGAACTAAAGAGTCTATACTAGAATGGTTCCCACAAGCGCCCTCATGGATTTCTCATAATATATAATCGGTGTCACTGGGTACCAAGCATGCAACAATGGTCCATCAAAGGTTGTTCTACAAAACGTTTCATTTCAATCGAGTGAGAATTGAGTTGCATTGGCTCGAAGTGCTGTCAACTCTTTTGGGTACATGGGGAGCTTCCCATCTTTCAAGTAGTCGATGTACTTATTCTTCTAATCCCAGGCTAAGCTTGTTGAATAAATTTCTACATGGCCTTCCTCGACCACCTACCTCGATAGTTGGAAGATAGTCCCCGGGATGATTTTATCTTCTTCAAACGGCAACCCCAAGTTTGCAAGTGCATCGGCCTCGCTGTTCTATTCTAGAGGAATATGGTCTAGCGTCCATTCCTTGAAGCAGTGCAACGTCACATGAAGCTTGTCCAAGCACCTCTGCTTTAAATTGCCTCGAACATTGAAGTCTTATTTACTTGAATTACTACAAAAAGGGAGTCCCAGTTTGCTTCGATGACCTCTGCTTAAAGGCTCTTGGCTAATTTTGGAACTGCAATCACGGCCTTATACTCAGAATCAATATTAGTCAATTAAATATTTTATGTATTTTAATTGTTATTTTAAATTTTGGTTAATCCTTTATATCTTAAAAGATTGCCTAAGCCCAAAACAACAGGACTCGACAAATTTTCTTTTCATTAAGAAACTCTAATTCTCTAACCCTTTGCACATACTTTTGCCTAACAGAATAGTTAAAAAAACCCACCACAAGAGTAAAAGAATCAAATTCAATTGTAAGACAACAATGGCTAAAGCTTGAGAAAGCAAACATTTAGTTTGTGTTTTATTCATTCTTTTCATATAAACATGTAAATCAATTTTCACTTATGAATGAAATATATAATAAATTTTCAAATTATTTTCAGATTATTGTTTTTCTATTATCAACTAATCATTAGCTTAGTAAGAACCGAAAAACGAATCAAAGCAATAACAATCAAACAAATAGTTTATATTTAATTTGGTTTTAAAATTTTAAAAACTTATTAAATTGGTTTGGTTTTGGTTTAAATAAAAAACCGACCAAATTGAACCGTGAACACCCATACCATCCGGGGTTGCTACTCGATATCATACCCCGTAACTTCGATGACCCATTTGGATAACCATCCTAATAATTCAGGCTTTTGCGAGAAATTTTGAAGTGGGTATGAAGTCAATACACATATACGATGGCTTTGAAAATATGGTTTTAACTTCTTAGATGCGCTTATCAATGCAAGAGCTAACTTTTCGAAATGTGGGTACCTAGTTTCAGTGTCTTCTAGGGTCCGACTCACATAATAGACAGGAAATTCCGTACTTTGTTTTTCTAAAACTAATACACCATTTATCGCCACCTCGGACATGGCTAAATACAAGTACAGTGTTTCATCCTCCTTCGGAGTATGGAGAGGGGTGGGCTAGAGGGATATCATTATAATTCTTCCAAGGCCTGTTGGTACTCTGGAGTTGATATGAAGTTTTTCTTTTTTCTTGAGTAGGTACAATAAGTGATGGTACTTATTTGATAATCTAAAGATAAATCGGCCTAAGGTGTCTGTCCTTTCGGTCAGCCAATTTACGACTTTTATATTGCTCACTATGGTGATTTCTTCGATGGCTTTGATTTTATTGGGTTGACCTCAATCCCCTTATTCAACATCATGAAGCCCAAGTACTTTCCTAAGCCGACTCCATAATAACATTTCTCAGGGTTGAGCTTCATGTTATACTTTCTTAGAATAACAAAAGTCATCTACAAATGAGTCAAATAGTCCTCTACGTGCAGGGACCTAACTAGCATGTCATCAATATAAACTTCTATAGATTTGCCTATTTGATGTTCGAACATGTCACGACCCTGGTTCCCCCTCCGTGAACTATCGTGACGGCACCTAGTCTCTATGAGTAGGTAAGTTTAACAATGAAGAAATAAACCAAAAATCTGCGAAAGAAATAATTAATAACCAAAAAAGTAAAAATAAAACAGTGTTTAAAATTCCTCTCGACATACGCAATAACAACTCTCGAAACTAAGAACATTTCCCAAAACCTGGAATCTCATGGTCACAAAATTTTGAATCTCTACAAGCATCTAGCTCCAGAATATCTAACAAGGAAACAGAAGTACAGAAGGGCTAATAGAAAAAGGGAGAGTAGAAAGGGATTCTTCCATCTGCGGATGCGGTAGATATACCTCAGAGTCTCTACAAGCATTTCGACTCAAGCATGATAAGTGTGAGTTGAGGTACCTAGATCTGCACATGAAAAACATGCCTACAAAGGGTATGAGTACTATTACGGTACGCAGTAAGTACCAAGCATAACCTCGATCGGGTAAATACAAGGAAGGTCAGGTCCCTACTAAGATTAAATAAGATATAAGGTATAACTGCACGAGATAAATTGGCCTAGGGAAGCTATCCTTCCAGTCAGCGATTTTACTGCTACATTGTTCACTATGGTGATTTCTTCGATGGCTTTAATTTTATTGAGGTTGATCTCAATCCCCCTGTTCCACACCATGAAGCCCAAGAACTTGCTAGGCCAACTCCAAAAGCACATTTCTCAGGGTTGAGCTTCATGTTATACATTCATAGAATATCAAACGCCATCTGCAAATAAGTCAAATAGTCTTCTACATACCGTTACTTAATTAACATGTATCAATACAAACTTCCATAGATTTGGCTATTTGATGTTCGAACATGTCACGACCCCGGTTCTCCCTCTATGAACCATCGTGACGACACCTAATCTGTATGAATAGGTAAGCCTAACAATACAGAAATAAACAAAAAATTTGCAAAAGAAATAATTAAAAACCAAAATAGTAAAAGTAAAACGGTGTTTAAAATGCCTCTCTACATAGACAATAACAATTATCGAAACTAAGAACATCTCCCAAAACCTGAAATCTTATGACCACAAGCTTTTGAATGTCAACAAGCATCTAACCACAAAATATCTAACAAGGAAACGAATGTAGAGAAGGGATAATACAAAAGGGAGAGTTGAAAGGGACTTTTCGGTCTACGGATAGTCTCCAAAAGAGCCTTTGCTCACGCGTCTTAAGTCAAAGTGGAGGTACCTTGATCTTCACTTGAAAAACATGCGCAGAAAGGGAATGAGTACACTATAACGGTACTCAGTAAGTGTCAAGCCTAACCTCAGTGGGGTAGTGACAAGGAAGGTCTGGGCCCTACTAAAATTAAATGAGATATAAGGTATAACAATATCAGATAAAACATTACAGTTGAAATATAATAGTAAGAACTAATACAGGACAATAAGGATAACAACAATTGAAACAAAGGCAAAAGCAATCACAAAGAATACCACTCTTCACAAAGATAATAACCAGGGATCTCTCAGTAGCCCGAGGATATCATAGTACCTCCAATAAATACCTAGAATCTGTTGGTATCCCAATGATTGCTTGATATCCTCAATATATACTAGAGATCGCTTGTTATCCCGAGGATCTGTTGTTATTCTCAATATATGATAGAGATCTCTTGGTATCCTCAATATACGTGCTGAAGATCTCTCAATATCTCATACTTCAGTATAAACCATAAATACGTACAAAGGATCTCATGGAATTCGTCTCTATCACGCCCCAATCTTGCGAGGCACAATCGACGCTCAATCGAGTGAACCCAACTAAATAAGCCTCATCATACACTTCCTACCCAATGCGATACGAATAAGGAAATCTTACGTTCATTTATTTAGACATGGAGAGATAGTACGCTCAACACTATTAGTTCATTTTCTATCAGAACATTGAATCGTAATTAAGGTTAGTTTACAAGATTCCCGTAGAGTTACAATTTATAGACAACACAAGTTTAGACTTGCAACATAGTTCAAAGACTTCTCAAATACGCGTACATGATCCACATGTGTTTCTATGAAGCCTTTATGGATATAAAAGATAAGTAAGATAATGCCCGCGACAAGGCCCCGTCTAAGTAAGATAATGGCGGCGACAAGGCGCCGGCTATTCCTCAAAAGTGGAAGTCCATAGCAACAAAAGATATACAATATAACTTCTTGAATAAAGGGGCTCACAGAGACTTTGAGAAGAAGGATGCTCCGCTACATCCGATCGGCACTACCAGCTATGGAGGAACCTACATTCATTGAAAAACATAGTGCCCCAGACAAAAGGGACGTTAGTACCATGAAAAAGTACTAGTGTGTATAACTAAACACCTTTTTACTATAAATTACTATCAAGAAAGAACAAGGAAATAACAAGAGTCAATCAAACCAGAAACCACATAATCAAACAAATAAACCATATATTTTTCACACAAATTCCATAACATTAGTTTAGGGCTTCTCTTTCATACGTTCATCAGTTTCCTCAATAGAACCGCTATCTTGAGCGGAGTACGTTCACGACCCGATTGACTAGACTGCATCATTTGAGACATATATCTCAATCACCATTTTATTTCTCGTTTGCGAATTCAATATTAGCATATTACTACAATAGGTGCAGCATCGTGTCCGTTCACGACCCGATTGGCTAGGCCGCCTTACCTAGGAATTGTTACTTTCTCATTAATCATCTCATTTGAATCTTTGTTTCACATAGATCATATATATTTGTTGGTAGACAGGGACACAATTATCACAACATTCGACTCTTAATATCCATCTTGCAATTTTATGGTCATAAGAACACACAAGATATTGAAGTTGCAAGCACATGTATGTTTTCACATAGTTAGCATGATAATCTCAGTTTTAAGCTTGGCTTATAGACTAAGCATTTCAACACATGATTTGTATTCTTTATTCTTATCTAAATATCGAGAACAGTATTACTCACATTAAGGCACATTCTTCATGTATATTAGTATATAATAGCAAATAAATTAATCCAAAATAACAATCAATACATCAACCAATTCTAGTCTTACCACACTTGCGTAAATGCCAACAGAGCTCACTTTCTAATAAAAGGGATTCTTAGCCATACATACCTCAATATATCTTTCCTTAATCTTTACAAATTTCAAGAACACTTAGCACTTCGATCTATTATGTAAGAATTACAAATTGAACTAGGAAATTAGAGACGATATTGAGATTCTAGCTTGTTTGACCATATTATTAACCACTAAAGGTGGATGGTGATCTTAGGTCCCCATTTTTAGAGAATTTTCTATTATTTTATACCCCAAATGCTTTCTTTTTGGTTCACTACCTCCCAATACTCTATGGTTTAATATGCATGCGAAAATTTATTCCTATACCTATGAGTTATCTCACCAATGACCCCTTATAGCGTAGTACAAAAATGAGAGCTGAGGTGCTATAGTCTTACCTCTTGGGATGAAAATTGAGGTGCCCTAACTTGATTATCTTCAATGTGTTAGCAATGATTTGCGGATCAATATTGATAAAAGCACTTCCCCTCTCTAAGACTCCCTCTCTCTCTTAAAACATCAAGAAATATGCTCAAAGCTATTACACCAGATATAATTAAAGGGGGTGCGGTTTAGAATTTAGAAAATTGGAGCCCCGAGTCAGATCTGTGATCGCATTTGCGATCACAAAGTTGAAATGCGGCCCTACAAAATGGACCAAAAACATGCTCCCAATACTTGAACCACTGCCTGGGTATGCAGCAGAAATGCGATCTGCATACCCGTTTTGCAGGCGCATATTGCACCGCAAAATTGCCCCTTACGAAATCCTAAGGGAGTTAAATGACGACTATGATGTCTGTATATCGGTTATGCAATCGCATAATGGACCAGATAATTGACCTCTAAATTAACTAACACACTTACTCACTTCGGTGAGTAGGCGGGTTGCATACCTGAAATACTACCGCATTCTCGACCACATAGTCGCACTTTTCTGGAAAACATTATTTATTGACTTTCTAATTCAGTGAACAACTCAAAGGGTCCGAAAATCGACTATAAATTCTAAAACCTGACCCTAATGTGACACTACGAGATTCGAGTTTTGACTGGACATTCTCATGGGGCCTCATATCCTCCCCCACTTAGGATCATTCGTCCTTGAATAAGGATCAAGGCTCACTTATTAGGAATGATTATGCAATATCAGATTTTCACAGCATGAAACATATCCCCGGCATTAAATTGGTTAACTCTCTAAATTTTCAAAAATTTTGCCACAGTCTCCTCTGTATCTAGGCCCTATCCACCTGTCTAAGAGTCCCAGAACCATATCCTAACAGCATAAACATATTCCATATACATAATATAACTTGTATAACATCAATTATGGCCGTATAGGAAACATATTACCAAAAGATGATAGTTTTACATAGATAAAGTCAAAAGATGATTGTTCATAGGGGCTAAATACATAAACGCTATTACATGACTATTCAAACAAATGCAGGTGCTTTTTCTCATTTCATCCTCTAGTTCCCAAGTGGATTCCTCAACTTGCTGGTTCCGCCATAACACTTTCACGGATGAAATTTCCATATTTCTCAATTTCAGAACTTGCCTATGAAGAATGACAACTAGGACTTCTTCATACGATAACTCTTCATCAACATCAATAGTATAAACTGGTACAATTGTGGACGGATATCCCACTACCTTTCTCAACATAGACATATGAAAGACCGGGTGTACCAATGACATCTCGGGTGGCAGATCGAGCTTGTATGCGATCTGACTAATCCTTTGAACTATTATGTACGGTCTGATATATTTGAATTTCAATTTTCCCTTCATTCCAAACCGCATGATAACCTTCAGAGGGGAATCCATTAAAAATACCCAATCATCTTCTTTGAACTCTAATTCTCTGCGATGTATATCCGAATATGATTTTTGGCAACTCTGGGTAGTTTTCAACCTCTCCTTAATAATATTGACCTTCTCCATGGCCTGATGCACAAGATCCAACCCTATGAATTCTGCTTCCGCAACCTCGAACCACAAAATAGGATACCTACATTTCCTACCATACAATGCTTTGAACGGTGCGATCTGGATACTAGTATGGAAGCTGTTGTTGTAAGAAAATTCTATGAGTGGCCCAACTACCTTTGACATCAATAATACAAGCACACAACATGTCCTCAAGCGTCTAAATAGTCTGCTCTGCTTGCCCATTAGTTTGCAGATGAAAAGTTGTGCTAAGATTTACATGCTTACCCAAACCTTGCTGAAACGTCTTCCAAAAGTATGTTGTGAACTGAGACCCTCAGTCTGAAATGATGAAGACTCAAGGGCCATGCAACCTAACAATTTCCCTAATATATAACTGAGCATACTCTTTTGCTGTGTTGGAAGATTTAACTGGCAAGAAGTGCACTGATTTTGTGAGTAAATCCACGATCACCCAAATGGAGTCAAACTTGCGTGGAGTGTGTGGCAGCCCTACCACAAATACATGTTGATCATATCCCATTTCTACTTTTGAATTTCTATGCTTTGAGCCAATCTATCAGGCCTTTGATGCTCGGCCTTCACTTATTAACAATTCGGACATTTTTCCAGAAAGTCCGCCACACTTTTCTTCATGTTGTTCCACCAATATATTTCCTAGAGATCGTGACACATTTTCGTACAACCAAGGTACACTAAATACCTGGATGTGTGAGATTCTGCCATCATCCTCTCTCAAAGACCATTGATATTTGGAACAAATAAGCGGTCTCGGTACCATAGGGTACCATCACCCATGCAAAGGGAAAAATCTATGGTCTTGTGTATGAGAATCCCCTCTTTTAGTTGTGCTAACAACGTATCATTGAATTACTTCTCTTTCACCTGTTCCACAAGGGATGATTCAGCCGTATTGCGTATAATTACTCCTTTGTCATTAGAATCTGCAAGGCGAAATCCCAAACTATCCAACTGGTATACCTCTCTTGCCAACGCTCTCTGTAGGCCTCTAAATAAGCCAAGCTTTCTATAGATTTCCGGCTAAGTGCATCTGCCATATCATTTGCCTTCCCCGGGTGATAGAGATAATCAATGTCATAGTCCTTGAGTAACTCTAGCCATCTTTTTTGCCTCAGATTCAACTTCGTTTTCTTGAAAATATTTGAAGGCTCTAAACATGAACCCCATAAAAATATTGTCGTCAAATCTTTAGCGCAAACACCACTGCCGCCAGCTCTATGTCATGGGTTGGATAGTTCTTCTCATGATTCTTGAGTTGCCTAGAAGCGCAGGATATAACCTTGCCGTGTTGCATCAACACATACCCGAGCTCGATACTTGAAGCATCGCAATACACCACAAATGTCTCTGTACCCTCTGGCAGGGTGAATACTGATGCTTTTGTAAACCTTGATTTCAATTCTTGGAAACTCTTTCCACAAGTATCGGACCTTTGGAATTTAACTACCTTCTGGGTCAATTTTGTAAATGGAGAGGCAAGAGAAGAAAAGCCCTCCACAAACCTCTTATAGTACTGAGCGAAACCTAAGAAACTGTGGATCTTGGTTGGTGTGGTAGGTCTATTCCAATTCTTCACTGCTGCAATATTTTGGGGATCAACCATAGTTCTTTCCCTGGAAACTACGTGACCAAAGAATGCGACAGATTCAAGCCAAAATTCACATTTTGAAAATTTTGCATACAATTGATGTTGCTAAAGAATCTGTAAAACTGCCCTGAGATGGCAAGCATGGTCCTCCTAACTTCGGGAATACACAAGAATTTCTTCAATGAACACTATCACAACGGAGTCTAGGGAAGTCTTGAAAACTCGATTCATAAGATCCATGAAAGCTTCTGGGGCATTTTTATCCCGAAAGACATTACCATTAATTCAAAGTGCCCATACCGGGTTCTGAAAGTTATTTTTTGATATCCCGCTCCCTTATCTTCAGTTTATGATATCCTGACGGCAAGTAAATATTGAGAAACATGTAGCACCTTGCAATTGATCAACCAAGTCATCTATTCTTGGCAGAAGGTATTTGTTTTTTATTGTGACTTTTTTGAGTTACCGGTAGTCAATGCATATCCGCAGCTATCCATTTTTCTTTCTTTCTTACAAACAAGGCCGGTGCACCCCATGGTGACACACTCGGCCGTATTAAATCCTTCTCAAGAAAATTCTTCAATTGCTCCTTAGCTCTTTCAATTCTGGACGTGCCATTCAATAAGGTGGAATTGATATAGGTTGTGTTCCTGGCATCACATTGATCACAATATCAATCTCCTTGTCTGGTGGAATCCCAGGGAGCTCATCTAGAAAAAAACATCTGGGAATTCATTCACAAACGGTCCATATTCAAGGCAAAACGCGTCATTGGTTTTCGTAACCCAAACTAGATGATATACACTCACCTTCTTGATCATCTTTGTGTCATTAAGGTAGGAAATAAACCGACCATTAGGCACTACGTTATCTCCCTTCAATTCAATAACGAACTCATTAGGGAATTCATGTCTAATGGTTCTACTCCGATATCAGGTTTGTCAAAGCATGAATAAAGAAAATCCATCCCTAATGTTACATCAGAGTCGATCATCTGTAACTCAAAAAGATTGGTTGTGGCATTCCTACCCCGCACTGTGACAATACAACTCCTATTGACTCGAGCAACCAAAATGGACTCACCAACCGGAGTAGATAATGAGAATGGTTCATGAAGCTGTTCTGGTGCTATCCCGAATTACATAGAAACAAAAGGGGTAACATATGATAAGGCGGAACACGGATCAATAAGTTCTTACATATCATGAGATGGGACAGTTAGAATACCTGTAACAACATCTAGAGAAGCCTCTGTAATTTGGAGACAACTAATAGCTTAGAACCGACTAGGTCCTCCTGAAATATGAGCACCACCCCTAGTTGCACCACGCCCTGTGGGTGTTGGGGTACCTCGAGTTGGAGAGGGGGAAAAAGATATAGCAGTTGCCGAAATGGATGATTGAGCTGTTCCCCTACCCACTCCTTGGTGGGATCAACGACAATGTCTTTGGATTTGACCCATCATCGCACATATATAGCATATAGGTAACTCCATATAGCAAATCCCTGTGTGCACCTTCCCGCACATGGGGCACAAGACCTCTACTGTAGATAAAACCTCTCTCCTGACCGATCTCGCAGATGGGATACCCTATTTCCTTGACCGGGCCTGAAATGACTCCACCGCTGTTGGTAGGGCCCTGATGGAGGTGCATAAGTTGAGGACTGTGCAATAGACTTGGAAGGCCCTGATGATTCTCCCCTAAAAGTTGATCTTCCCTCACCTAGTGACTCTATCATGTTGCCGGTAGACCGGGCCTTGCTGTTATCCTCTCTTTCTCCATTTTGTTCTTCAATTTACGGTTCTCTGTGGCGTGATAAAATGCAACTATATTTCTATAATTTATGTCAAAATACAATACAGCCATAGATGCCTCATTAATGGTCTAAGAATTAAGGCCCTGAACAAACCGGCGCACCCTGTCCTCCATTGTGGCCAACATATGAATGGCATATTTGGACATATGAGCAAAATCTATGTAGTACTCGCACAAATTTCGGTTACCTTGCCTCAAATTTTTCAAACTGTGCTGCACGGGCTGCCATTGTCTTAGGAGGCAAGAAATGATCTACTAAGGCATCAATAAACTCACTCCACCTCACCGGAGGGCGCCCCTCTTCACAATAATCCTCACATAACTCAAACCACGAATATGCCACCCCTTTCAGACGGTAGGCAGCCAACTCCACCCCCTCTGTCGCAGTCACAGGCATCACCCTGAGGGTCTTGCACATCTCATAAATAAAATTCCGAGGGTCTTCTTCTGGATTGGCACCTGTAAACACCGGAGGGTCTAACTGGAGAAATCTATTCACCCAGGAAGTAGTAGAATCCCCATACTGGCTGGAGGAACTAGGCAAAACATTTTACCTTTAGGCCTGAGCGAACAATAGCTGAGTCAAAATCTAAATATCTCCCCTAAGAACCCCATCAGAAATACAAAAATCGGAAGCTGAGGCTGGAGGCGGGATAGAAGTATCAACCGGCGAGGTATTGGTACCCTCCGTAGGTGTATGAAGTAGGGTAGTCTGCTGTAGAATAGAAGGATCCGTCAGAGTAATAGCAGGGCGACTACCCTCACCTGCACATCAAACAGTGAATGATCAGCCACTAATGTGGTGGCATTGGCTTCTTGGCCAATTCTTTCTTTATTCTTAGGTGCCATTTACTGAAAGATAGAACAATGCATTGATTAGGGAGGGAACAATTGCATCGCACGATCTAGAATATCAAAGGAGGGTGTTATTCCGCAATACCTAAGTAGCCTCCAACTTATTGATATGGTAGACTACATACCGATAAGAAGGACTCAACTAGATACAAATCTGAGACATCCTAGGACATTTTAAATCCTTAGGCTCTAATACCAAGTTTGTCATGCCATAAGCTTGGGAGGCATGACCATCACTTAATCAAGTGAACCCAACTTAGCAAGCCTCATTATATACTTCCTACCTACATGATAGGAATAAGGAAAACATAATTTTATTTATTTAGAAATGGAGAGATAGCACACTCAACACTTCTAGTTCATTTTATATCACAACATTGAATTGCAATTAAGGTTAGTTTCCAAGATTCCGATAGAGTTAAAATTTATAGACAACACAGGTTTAGAATTGCAACATACTCCCTCCGTTTCAATTTATGTGAATCTATTTCCTTTTTAGTCTGTGCCAAAAAGAATGGTCCCTTTCCTTATTTGGAAACAATTTACCTTTACAGAATGATTTATAGCCACACAAAATATGTGTGTCTCATTTACACCACAAGATCAAAAGTCTTCTCTCTTTTCCTAAAATTCGTGCCCAGTAAAATGGGTTCACATAAATTGAAATGGAGGTAGTAGTTCATAGATTCCTCAAATACCCATATATGACCCACACATTTGTCTACGGAGCCTCTAAGGATACAAAAGATAGGCAAGACAATGCCGGCGAGAAGGCCCCTACTATACCTCAAAAGTGGAAGTCATCAACAACAAAAGATATACAATATAACCCCTTGAATGAGAAGGAGATCACCAAGACTTTGAGAAGAAGGATGCTCCACAACACACAATAGGCACTACTCGCTATGGAGCCACCTACAATCATTTAAAAATGTAGCGCCCTGGCAAAAGGGATGCTAGTACCATGGAATAGTACAAGTCTGAATATCTAAACACCTTTTTACTAGAAAGAACAATCAAGAAAGAACTAGAAATCACAAGAGTCATACAAAGGTTTTAATGGGATACAACATAATCAAACAAACGAACCACATAATCTTTCACATATTTTCCATAACTTTAGTTTGGGGCATCTCTTTCATACGTTCATCATTGTCCTCAATAGCACCGCTCTCTTGAGTAGAGTCTAATCGCTACCCGATCAACTAGGCTTCATTATTTGAGGCATATATCTCAATCACCATTTCATTTCCATTTTTCAGAATTCAATGTTAGCATATCACCACCATGTGTGCGGTATGGTGTCCGATCACGGCCCGATCGACTAGGCCACCTTACACAGGCATTGTTCCTTTCTTATTAATCATCTCATTTGAATCTTTGGTTCACATAGATCATATCAATTTGTTGGCACTTAGGGTCACAATTATCACAACATTCCACTCTCAATATTCTTCTTTAAAATTTTATGGTCATAGGCACACACAAGCAATTCAAGTTTCAAGCACAGGTAAGTTTTCACATAGTTAGCATAATAATCTCAATTTTATCTTGGCTTATAGCCTAAGCATTTCAACACATGATTCGTATTCTTCATACATCTCTAAATATCTAGAATTCTATATTACTCACATTGAGGCACATCCTTCATGTATATATGTATATAATTGCAAATCGAAATGCAAAATAACAATCAATACATCAACTAATTCTAGTCTTACCACACTTGCATAAACGCCAAAAGAGCTCAATTTCTGATAAAAGGGGTTTTAACCATACATATCTCAGTACAGCTTCCCTTAATCATTAGAAATTTCCGAAAACCTTAGCACTTAGATCTATTGTGTAAGAATCGAAAATTGAACCGAGAAATTAGAGACAAGATTGAGATTATTGCTTGTTTGAACATATTATCAAACACTAAAGGGGCATTGTGATCTTAGGTCCCATTTTGAGAGAATTTTCTATTAGTTTATACTCCCAACTACTTTCTTTTTGGTTCACTACCTCCGAATACTCTATGACTTGATATGCATGCAAAAAATTCTTTCCTATACCTATGAGTTACCTCACAAATGACCCCTTATAGACAAGTATAAAAATGAGAGATGAGGTGCTGTAGTCTGACCTCTTGGGATGGAGATTGAGGTTCCTTCACTCTATTATCTTCAATGTGCTAGCAAGTATTTGTGGATCAATATTCATAAAAGCACTTCCGATCTCTAAGACCCCTCATCTCTCTCTAAAAGTTAGGAAATATGTTTAAGCTGAGCTATTACACCAGATGTAACGATAGGGGGTCTGGTTTAAGATTTCAAAAATTGGAGCCCCAAGTCAGATTTGCAATCGAAAAGTTAACATGTGGCCCGCAGATTAAACCGCAAACATGCTCCCAAAACCAGAACACACTACTTGGGTATGTGGCAGAAATGCGGTCAGCATACCTATTCTGTGGTCGCATAATGCACCGTAGAACTTCCCCTTACAAAATCCCAAAGGAATTATGCAACGACTATCCATCCGCCATAACACTTTCACAGATACAATTTCCTTATTTCTCAATTTCCAAACTTGCCTGAAAGAATGGCAACTGGGACTTCTTCATACGACAACTCTTTATTAACCTCAATAGTCTCAACTGATACAATGGTAGATGGATCTCCCACTACCTTTCTCAACATAGAATCATGAAAGACCGGGTGTACCAATGACATCTCGGGTGGCAGCTCGAGCTTATATGCCATCTGGAAATCCATTAAACAGTTTTGTATGGTCTAATATACCTCAGACTCAATTTTCCCATCGTTTAAAAAAAAATGATACCCTTCATATAGGAAACCTTTAAAAATACCCAATCACCTTTTTTGAACTATAAATCTCTGCAACGTAGATCCGAATAGGATTTTTGCCAAATATGAGTAGTTTTCAACCTTTCATTAATTATCTTGACCTTCTCCATGGCCTTATACATGAGGCCTAGCCCTATCAATACTGCTACCCCAACATTGAAAAACCCAATGGGATACCTACATCTCCTACCATACAATTCTTTGAATGGTCCTATAGATACTTGCATGGAAGAATTTGTTGTAAGAAAATTCTATGAGTTGCCCAACTAACCTTGAAATCAAGAGTACAAGCACACAACATGTACTCAAACATCTGAATAGGATGCTCTGTTTGCCCCTCGGTTTGCGGATGAAAAGTTGTGCTAAGATTTACCTGCGTAGCAAAACCTTGCTAAAACGTCTTCCAAACTTTTGTTGCGAACTAAGCCCCTTTATCTAAATTTATGGAGACTGGAGTTCCCTGCTACCCGACTATTTCTTTTATGTTTTTATGTATACCTAAGCATAATGTTCCGCTGTGTCGGTATATTTAACTAGCAAGAAGTGTGCTAATTTTGTGAGTCGATCCACTATCACCCAAATTGAGTTGAACTTCCGTTGAGTGCGCGGCAGAGCTACCACAAAATCCATGTTGATCATCTCCCATTTCCACATTGGAATTTCTATGCTTTGAGCCAATCTACGGGCTTTAGATGTTCGGCAGTCACTTGTAGAAAATTCGGATATTTAGCAACAAAGATTGCCACATCTTTCTTCGTGTTGTTCCAACAATTAATTTCCTTGAGATCACGATACATTTTCGTACTACCTAGGTGCACGGAATACCTGGAAGTGTGAGCTTATGCCATGATCCTCTCTTGAATACCTTCAATATTAGGAACACATAAGCGGTCTTATTACCGTCGGGTACCATCACCAATGCCAAGGGAAAAAGTTGTGGTCTTCTGTCTTTGAATCCCCTCTCTCACTTTTGCTAATAATGAATCATTGAATTGCTTGTCTTTCACCTCCGCCACAAGCGATGGTTCAACCCTATTCTGCAATACTACCCCTCCTTCATTAGAATTCTCAAGGTGAACTCCAAAAATAGCCAACTGGTTAACCTCCTTGGCCAACGGCTTCTGATAGGTCTCCAAATGATCAAAACTTCCCATAGATTTCCGGCTAAGTGCATCTGCTACGTCATTAGCCTTCTACAGGTGATAGAGAATATCAATGTCATAGACCCTGAGTAACTCTATCTATCTTCATTGCCTCAGATTCAACTCTTTTTTTTCTTGAAAATATTGAAGTCTCTTATGATCCATGAATGCATCCACATGAACCGCATACAAATAATGTCGCCAAATCTATAGCGCAAACACCACTGCCACCAACTCTAAGTCATGGGTTGGATAGTTCTTCTCATGATTCTTGAGTTTCCTAGAAGTGTAGGCTATAACGTATCGGTGTTGCATCAACACACACCCTAGCCCGATTCTCGAAGCATCGCAACACACCACAAATCCCTCTGTACCATCTAGCAGGGCTAATACTGGTGCTATTGTCAAACTTGATTTCAATTCTTGGAAACTCTTTTCACAAGCGTTGGACCATTGGAATTTTACGGCTTTCTGCGTCAATTCAGTCAATGGAGAGGAAAGAGTAGAATAATTCTCCACAAAGCTCTTGTAGTACCCAACAAAACCGAAGAAACTATGGATCTCGATTGGAGTGGTAGGTCTAGGACAATTTTTCACTGCTGTAGTCATTTGAGGATCAATCATAATTCCTTCCTTGCAAATGACATGACCCAAGAACGCGATAGATTCAATCCAAAATTCACATTTTGAAAATTTTGCATACAATTGATGTTGCTGAAGAGTCTGAAAACAACCCTAAGAAGGCCAGCATGGTCCTCCCAACTTTGGGAATACACTTGAATGTCTTCAATGAACACTATCAGAAAGGAGCCTCGGAAAGGTATGAATAATCGATTCATAATATCCATGAAAGTTGTCGGGGTATTTGTTATCCCTAAAAACATCACAATAAATTCAAATTGCCCATAACGAGTTATGAATCTATTTTTGTAAAATCCCACTCCCTTATCTTCAATTGATGATATCTGGACCATAAGTCAATCTTTGAGAACCCCGTAGCACCTTGCAATTGATCAAACAAGTCATCTATTCTTGGCATAGGGCATTTGTTTTTTATTGCGACATTGTTAGGTTGCCGGTTGTCAGTGCACATACGTAGCGATCCATCTTTATTTCTTGCAACGGGTGCACCCCATAGCACACACTCGACCGGATGAAATCCTTCTCTAGAAAATCCTTCAATTGCTCCTTTTCCTCTTTCAATTCTTCCGGTGCCATTTTGTAAGGTGGAATTGATATAGGATGCGTGCCTAGTATCACATCGATCCTAAAATAATTCTCCCTGTCTGGTCGAATCCCACAGACCTCATCTGGAAATACATCCAGGAATTCAATTACCACTGGTACAGATTCAAGGCTAAGAGCCTTGGCATTGGTATCTGTAACCTGAACTAGATAATTGATACACTTCTTCTTGATAATCGTTATGGCCTTAAGGTAGGAAATAAAATGACCTCCAGGCACTACAATATTTCCCTTCCATTCAATAACGGGCTCATTAGGGAATTCAAGCCTAATAGTTATAGTTTGACAATCAGGATTGACAAAGCATGAATAAATCCAATCCATCCCCATTATTACATCAAAATCAACCATCACTAACTCAATAAGATCGGACGTGGTATCCCTACCCCGTACCGTGAAAATACAAATTCAATAGACTCGAACAACCAAAATTGATTCACTAATGGGAGTAGATACTGAGAATGGTTCATGATGTTGTTCTGGTTCTATCCCAAATTCCATAGCAACAAAAAGGGTAACATAGGATAAGGTGGAACCAGGATCAATAAGTGTATACACATCATGATATTGGACAGTCACAATACCTGTAACAACATCTGGAGAAGCCTCTGTAGTCTGGAGGCCCACTCATAGCATAGAATCGACTAGGTCCTCCTGAACTCTGTGCACCCCCTAGTTACACCAGGACCTATGGGTGTTGGGGTACCTCGAGCTGAAAAGAGGGCTAAAGATGTAGCAGCCGCCAGACTAGATAACTGAGTAGTGCCCCTACCTGCTACCTGGCGGGATACACAACAATTTCTATGAGTATGACCCCTCATCCCAAATCCATAGCATATAGGTAACTCCATATAGCAAATCTCTGAGTGCACCTTCCAGTACCTGGGGCACGAGGACCTCTACTTCTGCTGGAGCCTCTCTCTCTTGACTGACCCCGCCGATGGGATTCCCTGTTGCCCTGACCATGCCTAAAATGACTCCACTACTCCTAGCTGGGCCCTGATGGCAGTGCACTGGCTGAAGATTGTGCAATAGACTCGGAAGGCCCTAATGCTCCTCCCCTAAAAGTTGATCTCCCCCAGCTAGTAATTCTCCCATGTTGCCCAAAGACCTCACTTTCTGTCCCTCTCTCTCCATTTTGTTCTTCAATTTGCGGTTCTCTATAGCCTGAGCAAAAGCTACCATCTTTCCATAATTCATATCAGACTTCAATGCAGTCGTAGAAGCCCCACTAATGGTCAAAGAATTATGGCCCTGAACAAACCGGTGCATTGGATGTAGGGAAACGTATACTTGGAAAAATGAGAACACCATGTGGTACTCTCACACACTTCTGTTACCTTGCCTCAAATTTTCAAACTCTTCTGCACGGCCTGCCCTTGTCTCTACATGCATGAAATGATCTATAAAGGGGTCTGCTAACTCATTCCACCTCAACAGAGGGCGCCTCTCCTCATTTAAATCCTCCCAAAACTCAAACAACGAATAGTCCACCTCTTTCAGACAGTCGGCAGTCAACTCTACCCCCTCTGTCTCAGTCATAATCATCACCTTGAGGGTGTTGTCAATCTCATCAATAAAATACTGAGGGTCTTCTTCTAGATTGGAACGTGTAAACACCAAATGGTCTAACTGGAGAAATCTATTCACCCTGGAACTAGTAGAATTCCCTTGCTAGCTAGACAAACTGGATGCAACATTTGAACTCTAGGCCTAAGAGGCCACTAGCTGAGTGAACATCTAAATAGCTCTCCTAAAATCCCCATCAGAAATACCAGAACCGGAAGCTGGGGCCGGAGGCAGGGCATAAGTATCAACAGGAGGGATAGTTGTACCTTTTGTACGTGTAGGAACTGGGGTAGTTTGCTCAGGAATAGAAGGATTCGGCAGAGTAATAGTAGGGTGAATACCTTCACGTGCAACATCAATCAGTGAATCATTAGCCACTCCTGAGGTGGAATTGGCTTTTTGGCCAATTCTCGCTTTCTTCTTTAGTGCCATTTACTGAAATATAGAACAATGCACTGACTAGGGAGGGAACAATTTCACCACACGATCCAGAATACCAAAGAAGGGTGTTATTCCTAAATGCCCAAGTAGCATCCAACTTATAGATGTGGTCGACCACACACCGATAAGAAGGACTCTACAGACACGGATTTGAGATATCCTAGGACACTTTAAAACCTTCAGCTCTAATACCAAGTTTGTCACTCCCCAACCTCAAGAGGCACACCCGACACTCAATCGAGTGAGCACAACAGAGCAGGCCTCATTATACACTTCCTACCCAATGCGATACGAATAAGGAAACCATTATTTCATCTATTTATATATGGAGAGATAGTACACTCAATAATTTTAGTTCATTTTATATCACAACATTGAATTGTTTTTTTTTAAGATTAACATCGAATTCTATTGATATCAACAAATGTACAAGAAGAGGTTCTTAGTGGTAGTGTAGACTAACTAGCACTCACTAAACAACTATACTGCTATTACAATTCAAACTAGTAACTAAGGATAGTAATTAAGTTGTCGCAGCCCTTTTAACCATTTCTTGCATTTCCTGCCACGTGCATGAATAAGAATTGCAATCTCTCGGCAAACAAGGTTGTCATCAAATGGTTTCTTCTCAAATCTAATGGCATTCCTGCACCTCCAAATCAGTGATACAGTAGTAATAAAGGCAGTGGCTATCACAGCCTTTCTAAACTATTTACTCCTGGCATTGCAGCATATCCATGTCAACTCATCCTTCCAGCATCCAATCCTTCTATTGTAGCCCAACCAGCAACAAATCCTAAACCAAATCCTACTTGTAACTGGACAGTTAAAATACAAGTGATCAAACTCTTCAATGTTCTGATTGCAAAATATACAGGCTTCTTCAACATTGATGCCAAATTTTAGTAATCTGTCAACTATTGGCAATCTACCATGGGTAGCCATCCACACAGTAAACTTATGTCTAGGCAAGACATTAGTAGTAGCCATCAAATTCTTCCATTCCACTCTAGGACACACTGGAAGCAAAGAGTGGTATAAGGAATGAATTTGAAACTTTCCAGATTTAAACAAACCTGAGAGTCTAGACAAAAGATCTCCTTGCAAACTGTTAACATCCATAACATGAGTTCTGCATTCTATTATCTTCCTAATTACCCAGGAAGCATTTTCTGGATTAGCCATTGTTTCAATGTCATCATTCTTTATGTAATTAAAATGAATCCATTTGATCCAAAGGCAATCCTTTTTCCTTGCTAAATCCCGTAGTAACTTAGATACAGCAGCTTTGTTCCAAGTCTGAATATCAATGAGATTTAGACCTCCAGCAGTAACAGGCCTACAGATTTTATCCCAAGCTATCAATGATCTTTTAGATACTGTTCCATTGCTAGTCCAGAGGAATGATCTGCAAATAGCTTCAATTGCTTTCACCACCTTCTTAGGCAATATGAAAATCTGGGACCAATATGTTTGAACTCCAAATAAAATTGATTTGATAAGTTGACATCTGCCAGCATAAGATAAGAATTTGGCAGACCAGCATGTAATTCTATCAGTGATTTTCTCAATCAGAGGCAAATAATGATGTATATTTAACTTCTTGGAGTGTAAAGGAATGCCCAAGTACTTGAAAGGGAGATGCCCTTCACTAAACCCCAAGTCCTCAAGGATAGCCTCTTTTTCAATCTGAGAATTGCCAGCAAAATATACAACACTCTTAGACTTATTAGCTGAAAGTCCAGATGCTGCAGAGAATGATGAGAATGCATCATGCAGTAACTGAATAGATGTTAGATCAGCTCTGCAAAATAACAACAAGTCATATGCAAAACAAATATGAGAACAGTTGAGCTTCCTACATCTAGGATGAAAGTTAAAATCACCATTCTTATATAGCTGATTAAGGTTTCTGTTAAGATACTCCATTGCAATAACAAATAGGTAAGGAGACATAGGGTCTCCTTGCCTAATACCTCTTCTGGCTTGAAATGGTTTAGTAAGACCCCCATTAATCACTAAAGAATAAGTAACAGATGAAACACAAGCCATAATCCAATCCACAAACTTTGCAGGAAATCCAAGATCAACCAACATTTGTTTAAGGAATCCCCATTCAATGGTATCATAAGCCTTCCTTAGATCAACCTTTAGTACACGCCTAGGTGATATACCTTTCCTGCCATAACCTTTGAACAGCTCATGATTGAGCAAAACATTATCTAAAATACTCCTCCCTTCTATGAATGCTGACTGACCTTTCCCAATAATATGGTCAATTACATCTTTCAATCTTCTGGTAATAACTTTAGAAATAATCTTGTAAAGAGTGGTGCAGCAAGCAATGGGCCTGAAATCCTTAACTGTTTTAGGAGTTTTAACCTTTAGGAACAAGAGCAATAGCAGTAGTATTCAACATGTGTGGCATATGACAAGTAGTAAAGAGTTCCACAGTGGCAGCAAATACATCAGTTTTGACAGTCTCCCAGTTTTTAGTGAAAAATTCCACAGGAAATCCATCAACACCTGGAGCTTTATCATTTGGCATATCTCTAACAGCATCAGTAATCTCTTCCATAGTAACCTCTCTAATAAGAGCCCTTTTTTGATCAAGGGTAAGACAGATACCTTCTTTAACAACAGCAGAATTAAGACAAGGTAATTCAACAGGACTATCCCCCATCAAAGATTTGAATACTTCAATAAATTCATGTTCAACAGCCAGAGGTTCAGTAAGTTTAACACCAGATTCAGCATAGATAGAAGTAATATTGCTTTGGCTGGATCTTATCTTCCATTGTGCATGAAAATATTTGGTATTAGCATCACCACAATCAATCCAGTTAGCCTTTGATTTCTGTTTAAGACTTGCTCCTCTACATTACTCCACTTCTCTATGTTAAGAAGTGCTTCTTTCTCTGCACTGAATAAATGAGTTGAACAAGGATTCATCATCATCTGACTTTGAATTATATCCAATTGCTCCCTTGCATGAATCAATTTCTGTTGATAAGAAGCCATATGCCTATTGAGTCCCTTTATTTGCTGCTTCAACTCGTTAAGCTTATGCCAGATCTTTTGCAATGCTGACCCTTCCCCTATTTGGTTCCACACCTGCTGTAAAATATTATCAAATTGAGGATCCTCCATAACAGTGTAGTAAAGTCTGAAAGGTTTAAGATGTAGAAGCCTTTGCCTTCCAAACTTAATAAAGATAGGAGTGTGATCAGAGACTGAGTGATTCAAGAAATCAGCTTCCACATGACTGAATTGCTGTAGCCATTGAAAGTTTCCAATTGCCCAATCTATCTTACTATATACCTGCTTATTGGTCCAAGAATACTTTCAACCTTTTGATCTGATAGGAGTAAGATGAAGATCATATATCAGTTCCTTGAAGTCCTTTACCTCTGCATCTGTTACAGGAGATCCAATCCTGTCCTCAGAGAATAAGACAGCATTGAAGTCTCCACTTAACAACCATGCATCCTGGCTTGGAATGGACAGACCTCTCAGATCACTCCACAACTGCTTCCTAAGTGAAATTGTATTGTAGGCATATATGACAGTCAGCTGGAATTTAATTGCTGAAGCTGTATCTTCAACACTACAATGAATAAACTGATCAGTGGTACATAAGATATGAACCTGTATAAGTGATCTCCAAACTAACCATATCCTGCCATTAGTTGCTTTGGGATAGTTGTGATGAAACTTCCATCCTTTAGCAATTTTATTAAAAATACTATGGGCTTTTGGTTCCTTTACTCTAGTTTCAAGTCAACCAAGAATATCAACCTTATTCTTAAGTAGGAAGTTTTTTAATTCTTTCTGCTTATGGGCTTTGTTAAGCCCTCTAATATTCCATGTAACCACAATCATGAAATACTAGACAGCAATATAGAAGGGCCAGGATCCTGCAGTTGGCCTTTCCTACCTTCATCCAGTATTCCCTCATTAACCATCTCTTCCAATTGCTCCTGCATTGTTCCATCACTGTTCACAAATTCTACCCTCCCATGCTCACCCACAACTCCAAAACTAGCAGCCATATAAGTACCAATGGGGATCCTTTGGAAGTCATCCATAGGTTGATCAACACTTACTGTGCTTCTAGTAGCATTTCCTTCACTGACCAATGATACTGGATTATCAATATGCATTGGCAGATTAGGAATTACTGTTGCATTAACATCATCCTTAGCCAAAGAGGTTTTGATTCCAATGTTTCCTTTTGGGATCCATTTCTGCCTTGGCCTTTTGTTCCTCACCTTATTCCTAGACACATTTGTTTGATCTGCCTGCTCTTGTTCTTTATCAGTGTGACTGTTATACCAACAGTCCATTGAATTGTGCCCAAACTTCAAGCAGTGATTGCAAAATTCTGGTTTCCAGTCATACTCAATGTCTTGAATCTTCAAACCAAATGGAGTCTCAATCTCAATTTCCTCAGGAAGAGGAAATGCTGCATCAACTTCAACCAGTACCCTTGCAAAGGAAATCTTCTCAAATTGAGCTGTAACTTTATCAGTATACAGAGGTTTGCCAACAGTACTAGCTAACTTGCTGAGTATTTCAGGGGACCAGTACCCCAAAGGCAATCCTGGAAATCTCACCCAAATAGGAATAGTGCTGAGAATACCATTCTGCATAGAAAAATCTATATCCCAAGGTTTCAATATCATAGGCTTGTTCCTATATGAATAAGGACCAAATTGAAGAACTTGATTCATATCCTCAGCAGATTTAAATCGAAACACACAGTATCCATCTCTATGCATTAGAATTTGTGGCTTAGCCACAAAATTCCACACATGCAGAACAAAATTCTCCATGGCCTTCTCAGTAGGGTTGTCACCAATGATATAGCCAATGAGAGAATTACTCCAATACTCGGCTTGTGGTTTCAGCTCATCGATATTTATTTTAACAATCTTCTTCCCATCCTTATCGAACAAATGTTAAAACCTTCCCCATATTATGCTTACCTCTAACAATCTCAGCCATAGTAGCAGGCGGTTGTTCAGCAACTGCAATGCCTGAGAATTGGAGCTTCCTCACAGCTTGACTATCACAATCTGCATCAATCACCTTCAATTGAGCCTCAGTATTCAGAATTACCTCTGCATGCAAAGGTGATTGGGACTGAAATTTCTCCGGCAAAAAGTTGCCAAAAGTCAATTGTTCGAGTTCCTTCGTTATCCCTGGAGCAGGAGTAACGATCTATGGTGTAGAGGGAGGAGGTTGTCGCTGGCGTCGCGCCATTATCAACGAAAAAAGCTTCGTGCTAACGTGCGCTTGTTAGGCGCACTGTTCCATTGTAACGTGCGCCGAGAGCTTCTCGATATTTATGTCGGGCCCAGATTTATCGACATATACAAAATCACAACATTGAATTGTTATTAAGGTTAGTTTCAAAGATTCCCATAGAGTTACAATTTAGAGACAACACAGGTTTAGAAATGCAACACAGTTTAAAGACTCATCAAATACACGTACATGACGCACACATGTGTCTACGGATCCTCTAAGGATATAGAAGATAAGTAAGACAATGTCGGCGACAAGGTCCCGACTATACCTCAAAAGTGAAAGTCCACAACAACAAAACATATACAATGTAACGCTTTGAATTAGAAGAGGCTCACCAACACTTTGAGAAGAAGGATGCTCCGGTACACCCGATGAGCAATACCCGCTATGGATACACCTACATTTACTTAAAAGTGTAACACCTACTGTCCTAGCTACTACCGCTATCTTGAGCGGAGTCTGATCACGACCCGATAGGCTCATTTGAGGCATATATCTGATCACCATTTCATTTACCTTTTCCGTAGTTAAATGTTAGAACATTACCACTATGTGCGTGGTATGGTGTCCGATCACGGCCTGATCCACTAGGCCTTCTTGCCTAGGCATTGTTCCTTTCTCATTAGTCAACTCATTTGAATCTTTGTTTCACATAGATCATATCAATTTATTGGAACTTAGGGCTACATTTATCACAACATTCCACTCTCAATGTCCAACTTGCCATTTTTATTTTCATAGGCAGACACAAGCAGTTCATGTTTCAAGCAGATGTAAGTGTTGACATAATTAGCATGATAATCTCAGTTTTATGCTTGACTTATACCCTAAGAATTTTAACACATGATTTGTATTTTCATACTTCTCTAAGAATAGTAAATTACTCATATTGAGGCACATCCTTCATGTATATATGTAAGTAATTACAAATCAATTAATGTAAAATAACAATCAATACATCAACCAATTATAGTCTTATCACACGTGCGTAAATGCCAACGAATCTCAATTTCTCATAAATGGGGGTTTTAGCCATACATACCTCAATATAGCTTTCCTTAATCTTTACAAATTTACAGGAACCATTACCACTTCGATCTACTGTGTAAGAATTACAAATTGAACAGAGAAATTATTGATACCCTATGTAATTTTGTACCCAAAATACTTTCCAAAATAGCATATAAGTGCATATATAAGAACTCCCATGAGTTTTGGTATTTAAATAATTTTTAATACAACTTTATCGCCTATTTTATACCACAAAAGTCCCAAATTATTCCCAAAATTATCATTTATTAGGAAAATAACTTATTATATCTTCCTATTTACACTAAAATATAATTAAGGTAATTTTTCATATTTTTACAATGTATTTGGCATTTTAAAAACATATTTGGATATAATTACAATTATAGCCTACTTTGTGATTAATAATATTATATAATTATTAAATTGCTTCCAGTATTTTAAATTTTATATTTGTATATAATTTATATATTGAGTACCTTCAATTTGTTTTGAGAAATCTTTTATTAACTTTACATAAAATAAAACGGGAAAAAGAGGCTATTTGAAATTTGGCCCAGTTCGTTTCAATTCTAGCCAGATTCACACCCTTATCTAGCCCAATTCGACAACCATTTTAAACCCAATTTCCCAGCCCAATTACTTAATGCACCCAACCCAATACCCACATAACCAAACTTGCCTGTGTTCCTTTAATATCAGTCGTTGATCATTTTGATCAACGGCCTAGATTCTTCCTTTTCTTTTGTAATTTTAAACGACCCCAAACCCTACCCCATTTCTCTTTAGATGCCTCCTTTATTTCTAATCTTCTCTCAACTCTCTCTCAACTCAAACCTCTAACCCTAGCCATCGCCTCACCTGAAACCCTAATCCATGGCCTCCCCTAGCCGTTCGATGATGATTAACGGCCCATGTAGGCTCCTGGGTGTTTGTCTCTGTGGTTTCACGACCAGATCTCAAGAGAAGCTTGTCCAATCTTGGCTTGACTTCCATTTATGGCTCCTCTCGATCGTCCCTAACTGTTCTCTGGCCAGCTGTGGCCGTTCGTTTCAGATCCATGACTCTTTTGGTAAGATCGTTAATTTTCAAAGATTTTCTCAACTTGTTGGGTTCTTCAATGCCATAATCCATGAGATTCTTTGATTTTACCTTCAAATCTATTTTATATATGTGCTTGTCATGAATTTTTAAGTGTTTTCACGAAAGTTCCTCATCTTTCTTGCAAAAATGACATTCATTAGGGTTTTTCCTTAAATATTTTTAAAATATCTCTGGTTTTTCTTATATGTTTGTGATTTGGTTATGGTTTGCACATGTTATTCTTCTATTTGTATTAGAATTTTAAAAACCTAATTTATCCGAGTTTTGAATGTGTTTTTCTATATTCTTTTTTTTGCTGTTTGATCGGTTCATTCTGAGTCTTCACCGTCTTTAAAACTCAACTACTGTAAAAGCCATAAAATTCTTAGAATTTTCTAACTACGCTGAGGCCTTTACTTGCTCATAATTTTTCCTACCTAGCACTATGTTCTTCTTCACTATCTATTTCATGTGATTACTTGACATGCTTCACTACTGTGCTTCGAGTAGTTTCTTGCTACTGAACGCTACTTTCCTCTATGGCTACTACATGTTTGTGTGTTTAACCTGGCACTTTTATTCACCCTTTGCTATTCATACGAAGTGCAACATCATGCTCCTTCACTGATTGATACTTATTTCTTTGATTTTGTGACTAATTTCAAAAGTTTTCTTACTAGCCCTAGTTTCACTCGCCTATTTGAAAAGATTGACGGATTTCTTTCCCTTTATTGTGATGTTTTACGTTGTTGAATCCTCTCTTAAAAAAAGTTTGTTTTTGTATTAAGACTCGATTGTCTACTTCATACTTTTACTGCCTTTTTCTATGGTAATACCCAATCTGCTTCCAAATTGATTTTTTACCTTAATTAGACTTGTTAAAATCTGATTCCTTAATTATAGGGCAGTCACCTGGGTTAATTGATTCTAACTTTTGATTGCTTCCTTATTTGTGTTAATATTATATTTCGTGCCTTACTATTCACTTGTTTTCAAAAAGCTATAAATACCTCTCCCCTCTCCTCTTTCAGACAAAAAGACAAGTTCTAACAAACACATTACACTCACTACTTCTCTTTCGCAAATACTTCTAAGTTTTCTTCAAAGCTCTTTCGAGCCTTCTTACTGAAGTCCTTATTAAGTTTTCTCTATTTAATTGTGGCTGCAAGTGTTCTGCTTCTCTTTGTGTTTACTCTTTGCAACTGGTATGTCTCTTTACTGTAATACTGCCCCCATCCTTATGTGTTTACCCGTTGAGTCTTTTTATGATATACTTAAGTTCTTTGAATGTTTGCTCTACTGCTTTCTCTGCAAATTTGCTCTTTCCTAAATTCCGTCTCCCTCAACCCCATTATATGTGAGCTATGGTTCAGAAAGCATGACAGCATTTGATGTTGCTGTTCATATGAATTGGACTCTTTGAGTCCTAAAATGATCAAATCCAATTCCCCTTTTACCATATGTGTGCTTTGAGCCTAAGTGCTTGGTCTGGCAGTGTCTTAATAACTGTCCAGACCACAGTCCGACCTTCAATATGTTTTCTTTTATTTGTTTGACCAAATAGGTTGGTCAGGGGTGTGCCAGCCTGCCTTATGGCTGGGTATGACCACCAATCTACCATGGTTTCTCCAGTCCATTTCACTTACACTCATTCTTAGCAATTAAGTTCTACCCCTCTCTTGCAAGCCTTGCCTTGGGACCCCTGAGCTCCTTCTGAACGTGGATGGCTGAGAGCTGGCCTTTCCACTGCACCGTTTCTAATTCTAATGGGTATCTTGGGTATAAGATATGCCGGAAATTCCTAAAATTCCTCGGAAATTTGAAGCACCCTAGATAAAGAGAAGGATTTGAAATTTGGATCCCGAAAGTGGCCTAATCGCATATTATTAGACACTAAGTCTGAATTAGGCTTCTCGAATCTAGCTGTTAGCTTCTGATGCATTTTCTATAATTGTTTCTAGTATGTAATAACTTGTACAAACTCGTGGAATCTAGTTAAAAGGATGGGTCTTTACTTTCATGCATTCAAGGGGTAGAAATCATGTTTTCTAGGATCTTTATTGTTCATATCACATAGAAATCATGCTTATAGGAGTCAATGTTTAAATATTCTGCAATCTTGCATATAGATATCATGCCTATAGGAATGTTCATATTCATGACAGTAGGCAAAATTTTAGGATTAATCAAATCAACATATGTTTACAAGTTTATTAACGTTTAGAAATTGTTTAAAATCAATACCTCGTAGATATTATGCCTATAGGGGTTTTAAAATCAAACTCGTTTTGCCCGTCTAAAAGCACTAGAAATTGATTAAAACAACTTGTTTCTCCAGGCTTAGATCAGTATTTATTTTCTTAAAAAACATAATATTTGAAAACTTTTCTCAAATCAATGTATACTCTTTCTGAAACTTACTACCTTTCTAATAATCTGACAAATATTTTCCAACTCAGTTCCATTCTTTTGAACTTGTCATCAATAAAAAAGTTCAGCAATTCACTTATATTCTTATACAATCCACCCCTTTTGAAACTTTTAAAATTACTCTTTCTGTTATTATCTACAATTGTGTAGTCTTTTCTCTTTTGGAATTCGTCTCCAAATCATTTTTCTTCAAACCTTTCTATACTAGTGTGTTTTCTAAAATCAGTAATCTTATTCAATTTAAGCTATTCAAGTGCCTTAACCTCTAACAACTGTATCCTAGTGGCCTAGTGTAGACTTTTTGTCTAAATATATGTGTTGAACCAGTCCGCTCACTGCTTAATATAATTTATGACCAAACTAGTATTTGCAAAGACATGTTAAAATACATGAATTATCTGATTCAAGGTATTTATTTGAGCCTTATTTACTTGATTGCTCCTCTTTTATTTGATACGTATTTTGAATGTCGAACTAGTATTTTGTCCTTTAAACTCCATAAAGGTCCCATCCCTTTTTCCTCTTTAGGATTAGAAGTTCCAACACCCCTGGACTAGTAGGATTGTGGTGGGTACTAGCATATAATAAGTAAACGAGACTATTTGCGCTTTAACACCTTAACATGGTGGGAATGGTAGAATATGGATGTGATGACCGGTGTGCTAATATCACATGTGACCCCTCTTTTGAGGAGTGTACGTCGGGTATTGCGTTGATGTGATCCATATTATGTATAAACCTAGGACTCCCTTTCCCTTTACTTATAATGTTTCTTTTAATTTTTGTCTTTTTTAACTAACTTTGTAAAATTTTCCGTTTCTTTTCTCTTTTAAACTTTCGAACTTATTTGCAATAATAATGTGAAAACCTTATTTGCCTCTTCTATCTTATTAAGTCACAATTGTAGAATGACCGAGAACCACACTAGTATACCTTGAGGGGTCCCTAGCACCTTCCCCTTGAGATAATCTCAAAACTTTAAAGCCTCAAAAAAATTTTGCTAAGTAATTTAAGATTTCGAGGTGGCAAGGTAGGCTAATTATTTTATTTTGTGTGACAACGAGGACTAATGATATAATGGATATCAATTGCATATTTTAATAAATGTAGAAGTCTTATTATAAGTAAATTGGGGTCTATGGAGAGACCTATGTCTATGCCAGGTTGGAAAATTTCATATTAGACGAAAGTTGTAAAAGAGTGCGCAAAAGACGTCAATTTTGATGATCATATCTCCAATTCTATAAGGCATTGTTGATGCAAAACCTGTCAAATTAAATCCGTTTGAGTCTAGTTTCTGATGAAACAAACTATTCATCATTTGGAGGTGCATACAGAAGTTATGACCATTTTCGTGTTCCTTCCATCTCCAGCGCCACCTGTAGCGCCCGAAACAACTTATAATACTCATTTCGAGGTATATTTTTACCAATTTTATTTAAACTAACTTCGGGTTCTTCTTTCACCCTCTCAAGACCTTCAACTCCTCCAACCTTCAAGGTAAGCAATCTCCATTATCTTGGTGTGAAATTCCATCATTTCCTACATTACTATTGATAAAAATCTGCTCATAAAACACTTACATTTTCAAGAAATTCCTTCAAGAACTGAAAGGAGGGTTTTGCAATATTTCATCCAAAAGGTAAATCCCATACCATTACGTATATGGATATATTATGGGAATATGAGTATGAATTAAGTATTAAAACTTATGATGTTGTTATTGAAAGCCAAAAATTCCAAATTTAAATGCATGACAATGGTAGAGATTTAAAGGTGATTATTCAATGGAATTTTATTGGTTGAGTGTGAATGGTTGATCACATATGTGATGTTAGGAGTATAAATTGTTAAAGAATAATAGTGGGATGAATTATTGGTTAATAGTGATAGTTAGATGAACAAATACCATAGTTATGAGGTGTAGATATCTGTACCTACAAGGTGTTAGATAAAATGCCTAAATGCATAAGTTATGAAAATTATTACAAATATTGGTCCTATTGAATGTTGTATTGTAGATTGGAGTTACCTAAGAGTAGTGGGTCATTGTAGTATCTTTAAGCATCAAATTTGAGTTATGTATGGCTAAAACTCCCTTTTATAGAAATTGTGCTCCGTTGGTGGTTACTAAAGTGTGGTAAGTTTGAACTTTTTAATGTATTGATTGTTTTTGCGCATTAATTGACTTATAATTATCTACTCATATACATAAAAGATGTACCTCAAAGGGTAAAATGTACCATTCTTGATAATTAGAGAAGGATGAAAAATACAATTGTGAGTTGAAATACTTGTGCTATAAGACAATATCGAAACGAAGAAATATGCATGCTAGATATGTGCTCACTTACCCGTGATTGCAACTTGAATTGTTCTTTTTTTTTGTATATGCCTATGATCATAACTTGAAAAATGAGAATTAACATTAGAAATAATGTGATAATGGTGGCCCTAAGTGACAAGGAATTCATATGAGGTATGTGAAACAAAGAGTTCGATATGTTGAATAATGAGAAAGGAATAATGCCTAGGCAATGCGACCTAGCTGATCGGGTTGTTATCGAACACCATGTAGCACACATGGTGATAGTGTGATGATATTGAATTTCAGATAAGAGTAATAAAATATTGATTGAGATATGTGCCTCCAATGAGGTCATCTAGCTAGTCGGGTCAGGATTGGACTTCGGTCAAGACAGCGGTGGTATTAAGACCATTGATGAACGTGTGAAAGGAATGCCCCAAACTATGTTTTTGAAATTATATGAAGATTATGTGATTCATATACTTGATTTACTCATGTGATTTACTTATACTTGTTTTACAGTTCTTTCTAGTAAAATGGTGTTTAGTTATACATACTAGCACTATTACATGGTCCTAACGTCCCTTTTTCTGGGGGCATGACATTTTTAAAAGAATGTAGGTGGGTCCATAGGGGATAGTGCCAATTGTGTGTAGCGGATCCCCTTTCTCCTTCAAGGTGTTATATTGTGTATCCTCTTATTTTGGACTTTCACATTTGATGTATAGCTGGGGCCTTATTGTCGGTGTTCTTATCAATGTCTTTTGTACCCTTAGAGGTTACGTAGACATTTGTGTGGGTTATGTATAGGTTTAGGATAGGTTAATGAACCAAGTTGTAATCTTGTGCTCTTGCTTTATTCTAAATATAACTCGTATAGAACCTTGGAAGTTTAACCACGTTTTGATGTTGTAATATAAAGTGAATTAAGATATTGAATGTACTATCGTTCCTAGTTTAATTAAAGGTAAGCATGGCTTCCTTATTCCTATTGACTTGGGTAGGTAGTGGTTGATAAGTCTTTCTCAGTTAGATTCTCTCGATTGAGCGACGTTGCGCCTCCCGAAGTTGGGGCGTGACAAACTTGGTATCAGAACCTAATGTTTTAAAGAGTCCTAGGATGTCTTGGCGCTATGTCTAGTAGAGATTTTCTTATCACTGTTTTGTCGACCATATTTATAAGTAGATGGCTACATGGATATTTAGGAATAGTACTCTTATTGAACACTCCAAATCGTGCGATAAAGCTTGACTATAAGATTGTATTTTAACTCGTGCATTGAGATTCAAGGTAAGTTTAAATGTTCCTTCGTCTATTTCAAGTAGTGTTATCATATGACATGACCAATGGGCAACGACATGCATATTTAGGAGATGGCACATGTATTTTGTGGAACAAATGGTATGGATATATAGTATATGCATATAGTACCATAAGTATACTTTATTTGAGAAAAGTGATTACCCGCCCAAAGAGGCATTCATTTGATAAATGAGATGTAAGTTTGAATAGCACACGTAGATAGTGCGAGAAGTATGTAAATGTTACTAAGTTGTGAAAGAATATTGATTATATAAGTATGTGATATATGAGATAATGACCAAGATATTAATGATGAGAGTGTAAGTCTCTCACATGAGGTAAGAAGTTATGAAATGAGACTCAATTGAACCCAAGATGAGAAGACCCTTGTACTATGAACTTTATATGGACCCATAAATTTACGAAGTTGTATTACACTCATAAAGGATATTGACATGAGAAAATGTAAATCCCAGACCTGTGCGGATAAATAAGACTAGATAACTTAAGAGATTAATATTATGGTTACTTAAATCTCCGTAATGGTTGAATATATATATATATATATATATATATATATATATATATGAGACATATGTCCATAAAGTTGCAAAAATTCTAGACTTGTGTCAAAATCAAGGGCATTCGACCCAAGAGGGGGTGGAAGGGCCGTCCTGAGGCCAGTTATATGAGGGATAGATATATGAGGCACATGTCCATAAAGTTTCAAAAAATTCAAGACTTGTGTCAAAATTCGGGACATTTGCCCCAAGTGGGGGGAGGAAAGGCCGTCGTGAGGCCACTTAAATACAATGAAACAAGAGTGAGACCATGTAGCTGTGAGGTTGAATATTTTGTTGAAGACATCCATGGTCTAGAAAAGAGATAATGGGTAACATGACTCTCTTAGAAGAAGGTGGAAGGTTAAGGAAGGTAAATTCTTCACACATGGAAATGTGAATGATAGGGTCTACGATCCTAGAAATAAGAGTACGTTTGTCAAGGGATTTTATACTTGTTAGAAGGTCGAGAGCAATGGAACCCAAGGAAATACCATAGGTCAAATGTGAAGGCTTGCGAGTTCTTAGAATAGTCTAATCATAGATTTGTGATTTTACCAAAGTTCCATGATATTAAGAAAGGCAGAACAAGTGGGAGAAATAAATGTGATGCTACAATAACCCAAGAGGATACTTCAGCTTGATGGAGAGCCTCTAAAGAATCTTACAAATGTATATGTGTTAAGTGATATGCGGACGAACACACTTTTCCACGGATATCCTAATAAGAGTTAAGAGGTGAGCAGAATAAAATACCTAAGGTAAAGAGCACGTAACGTATGGTAGAGTCCATGGCTATTCACTAGCTAGGAATAATGAGGTGAGAAGAAATGGAGAGAAAAGCTTAAAACTGAGATGGTCATAGCTGTCATAAAATATCTTGTATCACAATGGTGGACTCGCTTACAGCACAAGTGTTGATATACGTTAGAGGGGACTAACCGAAATGCAACTGACTTGGGTGACACTAAATATCTATTAAAGGATATACAGATAGTTCATGTCTACATATAATGGGAAGTGAGAATACCGGCGGAGAAGTTGTGGTATTATAAGCTTATTAAACCAAGCACAATGATATTACAAGTTCAAGGGAGGCAGACAAATGCGTGGAAGAATGGCTATTAACTATGCGCTATACGCAAAATGGAATGGTAATGAAAGTTCAAATTAGAATGAATAGATGGTACTAGCATATTGTCCAGGCCAAAGGGTGATCAATAAGGGAAAGACAACACAAAATTACCCAAAGGTCAAATTAAAGGTTCAGATTAGATTGAAAAAGGATGAATACTTGTTACAGACCGGACATGTTTAGCAAGGTAATTCCTAAGACGCAATATCAGGGAAATATATTGGTAGCTACAATATGGGGAATGAGGTGAGTTACTCATCCAGGATCGAATAAGGTGGACTACGTCTTACTTTAAGAGTAAAACCAAAAGTCGTTGTCGTAGAATTGAGGAGGATCGTAAGTTTCAGAGACCATTCCTAAATTATATACATATAAAGGGTGTTGATATGTGTTTTGGGCAGTGTTTAACCATAAATAGGTATTATGAGAATATTCATATGGGAATTAGTGCGATTTCTTAAATTAAATAAGGCAAAAATGGGGAGAAGAGGTTGGATAAGAAATGTCGGAGCACAATGTTACCTTATATTTTGATGCAATGTCATGCAAGATGGTGTTATCAGGGTATGTGTGCAAGTTAGCATGTGTTATTCATTTGAGATAGAACATTATATGAGAAAACTAATCTAGTGATATATTTTGCTGAGAATTTGGAAGACTTAGTAGCAATTATTCACATGAGATTGTAACCATATCAGGGAATTTATAGTAAAATTCAATTTGTGGGAGGTCTTGTGTAAGAGGAATATGATAAAGATGTTCCACTAATGATGCAACGTGTTAAGGTGATAGTTTATGCCTCTAGGAAACTCAAGAATCAAGGAAAAAAATTACTTAGAAACTGCAACAGTGGTATTTACATTAAAGATTTGGCACCATTGTGGGTACATGGTCCATGTTGATATAGTCATGGACCATAAGAGCCTTCGATATAATTTCCATCAGAAAGAATTTAATTTGAGGAAGAGAAGATTGTTGGAGATAATCAAAGGTTACGACATTGATATTCTATATCACCCAGGAAAATCCAATGTTGTTGTGGATTTTGTGGAAAATTGTGCGAACTGTCAGCAAGTGAAAGCCGTACATTGAAGTCCTAGAGGATTGTTACAAAGAATATAAAATTTCAATGTGGAAATGGGAAATGATAAATATGGATTTTGTAGTAGAATTACAACACACTACGCACAAGTTCGACTCAATTTGGGTAATTGTGGATCAACTCACGAAATTAGCGCACTTCGTGCAAGTCAAATATACTGACACTACAGAATAATATGATGAAATTGATATCAAAAATAAAATATATATTGTGAAGTTGCATGACCCTCCAGTCTCAATCATTTCAGATCGAGGGGGCTCAGTTCACAGCAAACTTTTGGAGGAAATTTCAGCAAGGTTTGGGTACTCAAGTAAATCTCAATACGGCTTTCTATCCGCAGACTAACGGTCAGGTGGAGCAGACTATTCAGACGCTTGAAGATATGTTACAGGCTTGTGTGTTGGATATCAAAGATAATTGGGATGATCACCTGACACATATAGAATTTTCTTACAATAACAACTTCCATGCTAACATTCAGATGGCCCCATTTGAGGCATTATATGGAAGAAGGTGTAGGTCTCCGATTGGGTGGTTCAAAGTAGGTGAAGCAGAACTATTAGAGCCAGATCTCGTGCAGCAGGCTATGGAAAAAGTTAAAGTCATCCAGGAAAGGATGAAGACTACCCAAAGTTGATAGAAATCCTATGTGGACATTCGTCGAAGAGACTTGGAATTTCAAGTTGACAATTGGGTATTCTTGAGGGTATCTCCTAAGGAAGGAGTCATGTGATTCGAGAAGAAAGTGAAATTGATCCTAGGTATGTTGGGCCGTATTATGTTGCTCAAAGGATAGGACCGGTGGATTATAGGCTAGAATTCCCCCCTGAAATTTCATTAGTACACCCTGTGCTCCATGTATCCATGTAAAAGAAGGTGGTTGGCGATCCATGCACCATCGTGGAAGTTAAGGCATCGAGGTTATTGAAGAGTTGTCGTACAAGGAGGTACCAGTTGCTATTCTTGATAAGCAAGTCCACAAATTATGAAATAAGGAAGTTGCTTCAGTTAAAATATTATGGCGAAGTTAACGAGTTGAGGAAGGCACATGGTAAGCGAAAAAGAAATGAAAGAGAAATATATGCATCTCTTCGAACAAGTCTAGTAGTTGCAAACGATTGTATTCAAGCAATTTTAGGTAGTGTTAAGATATGTGCAAAGGCACCCCATTTTCTCGAAATTGCTTATTGTTGTTACATCCCAATGTGTGCCAGGTTGCAAATGTTGTTGCTATTTTGGTAGTGTGCAACCTTTGAAGTAAATGAAAATTTTGAGAAACTTATGTGGTAGGTAAGGGATTACTGATAGTGTAGATTTGCAATGACTAATTGAAGCATTTCTGCCTTGTTAAAGTTATTGGATTGTACGAGTCTCATTGAAATGATCCAATTGTGTGAAAGTAAATGGCATTGGTTGAACCATGTAAAATTTGTGGTGTAAAAAAAATGAACTAGGTGTAAGTTATTTAAAGTGTATGAATATGTACAGGTTATTGAGGTAATGAATTGTATACCAGTTGTAGGGTTAGCATAAACTGTGTAATGGTGCATGGAAATATGTTTCAGGGGCTCTCTGAGTGTAGATATGCCTAATTACAAAGGAAACTCTGCCGAAATTTCTTAAAACATAGGGTGTTAATAAAAATTTGGTTGTTAAAGATGTGTGAGAAAAAGAGATATCTGAAGCTAAGTATCGGTGGATTGACTCCACTTCTCATTCGAGGACGAATGATCCTAAGCGGGGGAGAATGTAAAGCCCCGGAAAATTTATGCCAAGTAATATAAGATTACGAGGTGCCAAGTAGGCTAATTATTTTATTTTGTTGGAAAATGAGGACTAATGATATAATGAATATTAATTGGATATTGTAATAAGTGTATATGTCTTATTATAAGTGAATTGGGGTCTATGGAGAGGCGTAAGTCTAAGACAAGTTGGAAAATTTTATATTAGACGAAAGTTGTAAATGAGTGCACACAAGATGTCACTTTGGAGGTGTTGTGTGATTCACAACCTATCAAATTAAATCCTTTTGACTCTAGTTTTCAACGCAACAACCCGTTTGTCATTTGGAGGTGTATACAAAAAGTTCTGACTATTTTCGTGTCCCTTCCGTCACCAGCACCACCTGTAGCGTCCGAAACAACCTATAATACTCATTTCGGGGTTCATTTTTACCCATTTTAATTGGACGAACTTGGGGTTCTTCTTTCACCATCTCAAGACCTTTAAATCCTCCAATCTTGAAGGTAAACAATCTTCATTATCTTGGTGTGAAAGTCCATCATTTCCTACAGTATTATTGATAAAAATCTTCTCATAAAATACCTAGATTTTCAAGAAATTCATTCAAGAACTCAAAGGAGGGTTTGCAAGATTTCTTCTAAAAGGTAAATCCCACACCTTATACTTACATATATGGATATATTATGGGAATATAAGTATGAATCAAGTATTACAACTCATGGTATGGTGGTTGGAAGCCATAAATTCTCAATTTGAAAGCATGACCACGGTATAGATTTAAAGGAAATTATTCAATAAACTTTTGTTGGTTGGGTGTGAAGGGTTGATCACCTATGTGATGTTAAGAGTAAATTGATAAAGAATAATACTGGGATGAACTATTGGTTAATGGTGATAGTTGGATGAAGAAATACCATAGTTATAAGGTGTAAATATCTATGCTTACAAGGTGTTTGATAAAATGCCTAAATGGCATAAGTTATGCAAATTATTACTAATATTGGCCCTATTGAATGTTGTATTATAGATTAAAGTTACCCAAGAGTAGTGGGTCATTGTAGTATCATTAAGAAGTGAATTTGAGGTATGTATGGTCAAAATCCCCTTTTATTAAATATTGAGCTCCATTGGTGTTTACTAAAGTGTGGTAAGTTTGGATTGGTTAATGTATTTATTGTTGTTGCGCATTAATTGACTTGTAATTATCTACACATATACATAGATGATGTACCTTAAAGGGTGTAATGTACCATTCTTGATAGTTAGAGAAGGATGATGAAAAATATAATTGTGTTTTGAAATACTTTGGCTATAAGCCAATATCAAAAAGGAGAAATATGCATGCCAGCTATGTGCTCACTTACCCGTGATGAAACTTGAATTGTTCTTTTTGTATATTCTTATGATCATAACTTGAAAATGGATAATTGAAAACAGAAAAAAATATGATAATGGTGGCCCTAAGTGCCAAGGAATTGATATAAGGTATGTGAAGTAAAGAGTTCGATGTGTTGAATAATGAGAAAGGAATAATGCCTAGGCAAGGTGACCTAGACAATCGGGTCATGATCGGACACCATGTTTCACACATGGTGGTAATGTGAAGATATTGAATTTTCAGATACGAGGAATAAAACAGTGATTGAGATATATGCCTCCAATGAGACCTAGCCGGTCGGGTCGTGATCGGACTTCTCTTAAGACAATGGTGGCATTGAGACCAATGATGAACATGTGAAAGGAATGCCCCAAACTAAGTTTCTGAAATTATATGAAGATTATGTGATTTGTATACATGATTTAATCATGTGATCTCCTTGTACTTGTTGGACAGTTCTTTCTATTAAAATGGCGTTTAATTATACATACTAGTATTATTTCATGGTACTAATGTCCCTTTGGCCGGGGGCGTTGGATTTTTAAATGAATGTAGGTGGATCTATTGCGGATAGTGACAATCGTGTGTAGTGGAGCATCCTTCATTACAGAGTCTTAGTGAGCCCCTTTTTCTTTCAAGGGGTTTTATTGTGTATCTTCTTATTCTGGACTTTCATTTTTGAGGTATACTCGGGGCCTTGTTGCCGGTGTTGTTATCACTGTCTTTTGTATCCTTATAGGCTTTGTAGATGTTTGCGTGCGTTATGTATGGGTATGGGATAGGTCAATGGACCAAGTTCTAATCTTGTGCTCTTGATTTCTTCTAACTATAACTCGTATGGAACCTTGGAAGTTTAACCACGTTTGGAAGTTGTAATACAAGGTGAAGTATGATATTGAATGTACTATCGTTCATAGCTTAAATAAAGGTAAACAGGGCTTCGTTATTCCTATTTAGTTGGGTAGGTAGTAGTTGGCAAGGATTGTTCAGTTGGATTCACTCGATTGAGTGCCGGTTGCCCCTCCCGAAGTTGGGGCACTAAAAAAGCCCTTACACAAACTCTGGTTCTTCTCCTCATATATCTTTTCTTCTTCATGAAAAGTATCCTAATGCATCGTAATCATTATGTGCGACTCTCCAAATTCCAAAACTGAATTCTTGCAAGGGAATAAGAGTTGTCCTCCCATAATGTCGTATACCCGATTACGAACCCCGATTTGGGATGGAAAAGGGGGCGGTCGACCGCATGGGGGCTACTCTGGGGATTTATTTAGGCTTGTCCCATTGCATGATGCTTGTAACTTTATTATCTCATTAATTGCTTTATTTACTGTCTTTTATTCTTTCACTATGAAACTCACTCGACTCTTCATGTGTTCTCTTTCCTTTAACTGCTTTCTTTTACTACTTTTTTCAATAGTGTTGTAAATACGAGCAATTATCGTAAACTGTTATCTTATGAACGTGAAAATACATGTCAATTTGTTTCATTCTTTTAAGCTACATCTTCAACATCATATTCCACTCGTTCCAAACAAATACCATAGCAACGCTTATAATGAGCGGTTACGCTGTTCCAATATTATCACCACCTAAATTTTGCAAAGGCATATTTGCGGTAAAACCAGTCGATCAACAGTGTAGTTGACGGTTCCGTGCCTTCCCCTCGTGAGTTATCCGCTCAAGGGTACCAATCTAATACCTCAAATATAAGCCTTACTCTGTTTAACAGTACATGCATCATGGCAAAACCTAGCCAAGTGAGTTATGTCGTCCGCTTAATGACTCATTAAGCTAGCCTAGTCCAAAGTCCATCGGGTTTCCCTGAAACTCAAATCGACACCTCCATGTTATTTGCATTTATTTTGGAGAACTAAGTGCCTATCATGCTAATTGTTGATTTAAATAGTCGAGTCTGGTGGGGTAGGGGTCTAACGCTTTGTTTTGTAGAAAATAAGGCAAGAAGTCCCCAGATTCAATATGGTAACCAACATTCACCCAAGGCAGCTATGTTGGTTGGAGGATCTTCATGACACTAACCATAAACTTGTCTGCAAATATTTAGGGAATTTGCCTTTGCTTTTTGAAATCCAGCCTGATAATAAATTATAGTGGCTGCAACTTTATTTTGGGATAGTGACGGATCGGTTTTTAGCTTCAGGGACCTTGAAATAACCCCTTTGCTTGAGGAAATAGGATGTTTAGCTGGTATTCCTTGGGAGACTCTAGGTTTGCTTATGCCAGAAAATCACAAAGGTAGGGGCTTTCTCAAAATGATGGGACTCAAGAAAAATCCAGACTTGACTTGTTTGAAAGATTCCTACATCCCATATTATTACTCGTATGAGAGGTACGGCCATAGCAAGTCATACGGCACCTACCCCAAGGAATTTGCTCTCACCTCCTTAGGGCATATCCACAGAAGCGTTTTCGTCTTATTCTTCTATTTTTTCGGGATGCTAATTTTTCATATGAAGAAGGCTAGGATCCAGACCAGACTAGCCATGGTAACCAAGACCCAGATGGAAGGGAATGACGGACAGTCTTTCAGCATAGTAACCATGATTATCGCCGAGATATATCGAGCCCTAGAAAAATGTCAATAAGGCGAAGGTTGTAATTTGTTGCTTTAACTCTATATTATAGAATATCTTCAGAAAGGTGACTACTGATAAGAAATTATATGCAGAGATTGGGATGACAATATCGCTTTCCACCACCAAAAGATAACAAATTTCATGCCTAATATGTTCGTTCAACAAGAGAATGCTGAGGATGGGTATAGCTAATTGAGAATCTGAAGGAGGATCAAGTGCAGTGGATGTAAGAGTGTTCCCAACAGGGGAATTCATTGTTCGTTCTCTGGATGCACCATTCCTCATACTCATTGGTCTGAGGGGAACCTATCCATATGTCCCTCTCTAAGCCATGAGCCAGGCAGGAAAAAGCAAATCATACCAAGGGTGGACAAAATGAGTCACTTCAAGGCTGACTTCCAGGACGATGATAGCCCTCACAGGTATCAAGCTCAGCACATGTGGCATTGAGAAATCATCCTGGGAAGAGAATCTACTTAGCCAGACAGGTATCACGCCGGGTGTATTCCGCACTACTTGGGTTGGTTGGAAGACAATCACACTGGTTTGGGTCATCCTAGGTTCATTCTAGGTCACATGCTGATGACAAAAAGGTTGAAGCACAAGTTAAGTATAATCAATTGAGCAAAAGAATTCGAGAATGTGAAAGTGAGCATCGGGAAATAAAAGAAGCTCACTAGAAATTTATCGACGAATGGAAGGATATGGATGTCAACGCCAACGAATGGCTAGGGTATCTTAAACAAGGACAAGTGGAGCTAGAGGGGAAGTTCATGAAGAGGATTAAAGACTGCCAAAATGCTGAGGGAAATGCAGGCAGACATCTAGCCTGAGCCTATTTAATGCTTGGACTACGCGAGCTGATGAAGGTGTACGGGGGAGACAAGAATACCGCATCTGGAGAAGGTCCTTCTGGGACCAAGTATTTAGGATCTTTTACTTATTTCCTGTTTTCATTTTGTAATAAGGCCATTGGCCATTAGTGATTTTTTCAGTTCTTGTTCTTTAATTTGTTTTAAGAATCATCTTAATTTCATCAATTAAATGAGGCATTTAACATTATAAGTTCTCCAAAGCTAATTTGTCACTAGGCTTACCTCGGGCACAACGAGGCACCCCAATTAGGACACGACTTATATTCTTGAACAGTGTGCTTAAATATCACAATATTCTCTTTCTCAAAATCTGTACTAAATTTTTACCTTTTGGTTTTCATTTATTATTATTTCCCTCCCTAAAGGTTAGTTCGTGCTAGCACCATCAGCATACTTTACAAAATTCAACAGCCCTCCACTTCCTCCTCCTCCGGGTCCTATCCGAAAAAAGAACAAAGGCAGAATGGGAGACGCAAGTGCTAGAAAGGAGATTGAAAGAGAAGAATCTTTTCAGGGTACCCCAATTGCTAGGAGAACGGCTTCTCAGCTTGAACAGAAACTACTAAAATTCCAAGAAGAATTGGACCAAGTTCAGTACTTTGCGAGCCTATCATTCTCTCTTGCTGCTCCTGATGTCAATACCAAAAACCCCATACCTCCACGAAATTCCCCACAACCACAAATACAACCCACTCTGGCTCAAACGTTCTACTCATGTAACAATGCTCTATTGCTCATTACCGAACAACCAAACACTTCAAACAACCACCTCCACAACACTCCCATATTTTTTAACACTATACCCCACTATAGTCAACCAATCTCAAGTGGTTCTAAATCGGACAACAAAGACTCCATCATCAGAAATTTCACCGCGAAACTCAAGTAGTTAACTAGCCGGGTCGAAGGTGTCGAAGGTAGCAAAGGCATTAAGGGGTTGAACTATGAAGATCTTTGCATTCAGTCGTATGTACTGCTGGAGGGGTACAAACCTCCAATGTTTAAGATGTTCGATGGTACGGGTGATCTTTTGGTCCACTTGAGGACATATTGTGATAAGCTGGTAAGAATTGGAAGGGATGAGAAAATCCTCATAAAGCTGTTCATGAGGAGTTTGAAAGGGGATGCCTTGTCTTGGTACATCAGTCAAGATTCAAAGAAATTGACAAGTTGGGTATGTATGGCATCCGATTTTATGGATTGATTCAGGTTTAACACATAGAACGCACTGGATGTATTCGATATCAAGAATCTGAACAAGAAACCCATAGAAACGTTTCACGAATATGTTGCTTGTTGGAGGTTAGAAGCTGCTAAGGTCAGGCCGGCCTTAGAAGGAGAGTAGATGAATAGGTTATTTGTCCAGGCTCAGGACCCGCAATAATACGAATGAGTAATGCTGATAGAAGGGCAGAAGTTCTCCGACATCATTAAGTTGGGAGAAAGAATTGAAGGGGGCATTAAAAATGGTTTGGTTACTAATCTTGAAGCGTTACAGGCCACCAACAAGGCTTTACATTCTGGCGGCACGACAAAAAAAGAAGGATGTGCATTCCGTAATGGCTGTGTAAAGAACCAAATCTCCAATGAAATCCCAAACATACTCCTTAACTCCACCTACATATTAGCCTTCCCTGAATTACCAAGAACCTCACCCACATACGAAATTCCACCACCAACCTACCAATCATCTCCATCTCCCACATATGAACCCACTTCACAAAGATATTCTCAACCCGCACTCGTGTACCAAGCTTACAATGCCCAACATTCTCACTACCAATAACCACCAAATTGCCAAAACTTTCCTCGACCCAAACAAAATTTTGACCGCAGACCTCCCAAACAATACACAAACATTGCCGAACCAATTTACCAGCATTATAAGAGACTCGAGGCAGCCGGTTATGTTACTCTTATCCTATCCATAACTCCATAAAATCCCTCCCAATGGATCAATTTGAATAAAACCTGATCATACCATTCCGGAATGAAAGGACATACCATCGACGAGTGTCGCTCACTGAAAGACAAGATTCAAACCTTGATTTATAATGAGGTCATCATAGCAAAGGAGCCCGCTCCCAATGTCCGCAACAACCCTCTGCATGATCACAAGAGTGGGGGTATTCACAAGATCGAGATTGAGGATGATTGGGACCCCAAAGGGTCAAATGGATTGATTCCCGAAGGGGATGAATTAAATAAGTCGCCAATAACACTCAACCCAATTGTTGTCAAAATCTAGCCCTCTGAGGGCAATGAGGTGAATATATCCATACTGCTCGAGTTTGAAGTGCTTCCTTCAAAGGCACCGGGACTAATTGAGGTTGAGTTTGGGATTCCAAAAGCACCTACGCCGTTTGAAGTTGTTGTGTTGCCTCCAAGAATGTCTATACCAGCTACAATGATGGATGTTACCCCATTTAGCTCAAACTTCATCCAATGGGATTACATAGCTGAAGCTAGGAGAAAAGGGAAAACCAAAGACCGAGAAGCAATTTCCGCACAGGGCATGACCAGAACAAGTATCGTATACACTTTTGGAACATTTAGCTGAGTCAACCAAACAAGCCTCTGGATGGCCTATCGAAATGGGTCCTGATGATATTTGGAGTAAAATACAAGCTAAGGAGCACTTGGTCGCTGTGCAGTTGAAAAAAACACCAATGCAGATCTCCATCGTAGCTCTTCTGCAAAATTTCGACGAACACAAAAACACTCTGATTAAAATATTGAGTGAGGATTATGTTCCTAATAATATAACTGGAGGCGAGATGGAAAATATAGTAGGACAAGTGCTGGAGAGTCACAACATTACTTTCCATGAGGACGAACTGCCACCAGAAGGACTAAGTCACAACAAAGCGTTGGACATCACTGTACAATGCAAAGATTGCTTCATCACTAGAATTTTAGTCAACGGGGGATCTAGCCTCAACATCTGTCCACTAATAACTCTAAGGACGTTAGGGGAAGGCCCGCACAAGATCAAAGATGGGGCTATCAATGTTAAAGACTTTGATGGATCTCAAAGATCTACTATTGGAGAAATCAGGTTTTGCCTACAAATAAGGCAAACATGGTTCGACGTGGACTTTCAAGTGATAGACATCTCACCATCATACAACTTGTTATTGGGGCAACCCTGGATCCACGCCGCTGGAGATGTAGCATCAACCCCGCATCAGGTAGTAAAGTTCGAATGGAATCATCAAGACGTAAATATTCATGGCAGTGGTAGCAATCCCATATATAGTCGTTAGACCATCCCGATGATTGGAGGCAGAAGGAGAATAGGCAGAGAAACATACCACCACATCGAGCAGGTCAACGCTTTGGACAAATATTAATGGTGGGTAACAAGATAGAGAGCATCCTGAACTGGTGCAGATATGAGCCCAAAAAGGGACTCGGCAAGAACCTCCACGGTATTACCAAGCCCATCAAGCTGAAGAAACATGGTATTACTTTTGGCCTGGGGTATGAGTATACATGGAAAGAGATTGATGATTGGTTGCCACCATGGCGCAAACCATACTATTTGATGGAGCACCCTACACCTCGTCTAGAGTAGACTTTCCAGCCAACTGACATAATATATGGATCAGAGGAAGATGAGGCATTAGCAGCAATGAGGAGCTTGTTTATGGAAGTTGATATGGACTATTGTGTTATCTTCGAGGAGGAAGGGGAGGAAGACCCTTCCATACAAGATGTGAATCGAGGGGAACGCCTTAATAATTGGTCGATCAGGACCACCAGAAATCGAAAAGCTTTGGGGTAGCAAGGCTAACCAATGCACGATGCATCCTATTTTACTTTTTACTAGTTGATTTAACTTTTCCGCACTGTATTTAATTTTGAAAAGAGCTCCAATGTTCCAAACAATTATGAATTTAATTAAATAAATTCCAAGTTTATTATATATCTCGCTCTTATTTTTTTCCTCAATCACTTACTTTATTTATACAACATTACTATTACGTATCTTGATGATGAAGCAACGACAGTGACTTGCAACGAGACAACACAAAAAAAGGATATTGACTCAGACGATGATGATATATTAGAAGAGGTCGTCAGAAAGGTTAAGAATTTTGAGAATAGACCCAATTCTAACCTGGATGAGGCTGAGGTCGTTAATTTGGGAGAAGCAGAGAATGTCTAGGAAACGTGTATCAGTGTGTACTTGTCACTGTCAGAAAAGGATAACTACACAGAGTTCATAAAATAATATGAGGACCTCTTTCCCTGACTGTATGATGACATGACTGGTCTCAGTACATCCATCGTAGCTCACAAGTTTCCAAAAGATCCAACATGTCCGCCGGTAAAACAGAAGCATTGAAAGTTCAAACCCGACATGAGTTTGAAAATTAATGAAGAGGTTACCGAGAAAGTCAAAGTTAATGTTCTTAGGGTAGTAGAGTATCCAACATGGTTAGCCAACATCGTACTAGTATCGAAGAAAGTTGGGAAGCTTAGAGTCTGCGTTGACTACCGGGATTTCCACCAGGCCAGTCCCAAAGACGACTTTCCCTTACCAAACATACACATCCTGATTGACAATTGCGCCAAGCATGAGTTGCAGTCATTCATTGATTGCTTTGCTGGGTACCATCAAATATGGATGGATGAAGAAAATGCGGAGAAAACGGCTTTTATCATGTTGTGGGAGATGTATTGTTACAAAATGATGACGTTTGGTTTGAATAATGTTGGTGCCACCTATATGAGATCCATGACTACTATTTTTTCATGAAATGATACATAAAGAGATCAAGGTGTATATGGACGACGTCATCATAAAATCCAAGAAGCCATGGATCATATGGTACACTTGAGGAAATTCATCAACCGACTGAGAAGGTACAATCTTGTATTCAATCTTAACAAGTGTGCATTCGGGGTTCCTGCTGGAAAATTACCGCGCTTCATCGTGAGTCGTTGAGGAATAGAATTGGATTCGTCAAAGGTCAAGGCTATTCAAGAGCTGCAACCGCCAAAAAACCAAAAGTACGTGATGAGCTTTCTCGGAAGACTCAACTATATCAGCTGGTTTATAGCTCAATACATTGTTATTTGCGAACCTATTTTTAGGATACTGAAGAAGGATGCTACCACCAAATGGACTGACGACTGTCAGAAAGCTTTCGACAAAATTAAGGAATACTTCTCAGTGCCTCCAGTCTTGGTTCCGCCCAAACCAGATAGACCTCAATGCTTTACCTTGCAGTATTGGATAGAGCATTAGGTTGTGTTTTGGGACAACATGATGAAATTGGGAGAAAGGAGCAAGCCATCCACTATCTCAGTAAGAAGTTTACCCCGTACGAGACCCGTTATTCCCTATTAGAACGCACCTGCTATGCTTTGACTTAGGTTGCTCAGAAATTGAGGCATTATTTCTATGCCTACACTACTTATCTTATATCCCGAATGGACCCACTAAAATATATCTTTCAGAAGCCCATGCCTACCGGCAAGCTCTCCAAGTGGCAAATCCTGCTAAATGAATTCGATATTGTCTACATAACCAAGAATAAAGTCAAAGGACAAGCCTTAGCAGATCATCTTGCTGAGAATCCCCTGAGCCGAGAATACGATCCTTTAAAATGTATTTCTCTAATGAGAAGGTATCTTTCATAGGAGAGGACATTCCAGAATCCTACGATGGTTGGAGGATGCTTTTCGACGAAGCCACAAATTTCAAAGGAGTTGGTGTAAGAGCAGTTCTGGTATTAGAAACCGGTCTACATTATCCATTATCCGCCAAGCTCAGGATCCCTTACAAAAATAATATGGACGAATATGAAGCCTGCATCTTGGGGCTCAAAATGGCCATTGACATGAACATTCAGGAGTTAGTGATCGGGGATTCAAACTTGCTCATACATCAGGTTCGAGAGGAATGGGAAACGAAGAACTCTAAGATACTCCCTTATTTGCATCATATACAGAAATTGAGGAAGAGATTCACAAAGATAGAATTTTGGCACGTCCCCAGAATCAAGAACGATTTTGCTAATGCATTAGGTACTTTATCGTCCATGATCCAACATCCAGATATAAATTTTATTGATCTTATCCCAGTAAAGATTTATGATCAACAAGCATATTGTGCCCACTTTGTTGAAGAAGCAGATGGGAAACCATGGTTCCATGACATCAAAGAATACAAATAGGAGAATACCAAGAGCTTGCATACGTTACTTAGAAGTGTACCCTTTAGAGGTTATCTAACAACTTCTTTCATAGTGGAGGAATCCTGTACAGGAGCACTCCCAATTTGGGATTGCTAAGGTGTGTCGAGGCAAAGGAGGCATCCAAGTTACTAGAAGAAGTGCATGCATGGACCTCCGAACCACACATAAATGGTTTTGTCTGGTATGTGCGCTTTTGTTGTGAATATTGACTTATCCAAAAGGGACAATCTACGAGGTATGCTGGATCAAAGTGAATAATTCCTGAGATAAATTTGGATTGCGATGATTCAACTTCTATAGTTCTTACCATTTAAGCTATTATACTTATGAAATTATGGATCTTTTGAATCGAACATATATATATATATATAAGGTTCACATGAATCAATCAAATCCATGCTCCATTCACTTCAGTGCGGTGGGGGAGGGGTGGAAGATATATGACTTTAGAGTTGGCATTCTAATTAGGACACAATCGTATCCATGAGGATCTTCCACATCAATAGTCAGTGTTAGAATTCTTGCTACAAATTAAAGAAGTCTTTTCCTAAACTTTTATGAGAGTTGAAGCCGAATGATAGAAGATGCTCCGAGCAGGGTATTTTTGGATGACTATGGAAACAAACTGCATCCAGTATGTCCGAAAGATCCATCGGTGTCAGACACATGCAAACGTGATAAAGGTGACTCCAGACGAGCTTATTGCAACAAGTTCACCATGACCATCGCCACTTGGGGACAGGATGTTATCGCACTTATCGAGCCTGCTGCATCAAACGGGCATAGATTCATCTTAGTAGCAATTGATTACTTTCCCAAATAGGTCGAAGCAGCATCCTACAAAGCATTAACCAAGAAAGTTATGGCAGATTTCTTCCGCGACCGTTCTATTTTTCTGTTCGAAATTCCGAAATCAATCATCACTGATAATGGTTATGATCTCAACAACGACTTGATGAAAGTAATGTGTGAGACATTTGTTAGAAAATACGCTTAACGCTAGAGGGGGGGGTGAATAGCTTTATAATAAAATTTAGCGTAAACATGCGAAATTAAAATTTGCAGGGAAATAAATAAGTGCGTTAAATAAACAAAAAGGAAAGAACGCACCGATATATTCTGGTTCACCACAACACGTGGCTAGTTCAGTCCCCGAGAGACTCTCTCGAGATTTTCCACTAACTTGTTAAGCTTACGGGTGCTCAACAAACCTTTACAACTTAAGGACACAAGCCTTAACACCTTTGCTCGGAGATATAACACTCCAAGACTTCAACCAAGGAAACACAAGTTCCTTACAACAAGAGAATCACAATTCTCTTACAAGTGTGCAAAACACTTAACACTAAAACAAAATACTCCTTTATGAGTAGGTATGAGTAAAAGAAGTAAGCTCTAGATCACAACAACTTTGGACAAGAATATGGCTCTCAAAAGCTTTATGAAATTGAATATAAAATGATAAACAAAAGTATGCAAGCTTATAGCAATGTAATGATCAATTGTAGTATGTTGTTGTTTTTAAAACACTGAAATGAAGCTGTATTTATAGTTGAAAAACTTGGCATTACCGTTGCCTAATTGCCAATTAAGAGTTGCTGATTTTACTCACTGACAATCGATTGTCTGCCAGTCAGATCAAAATTCAATCCCACATTTTACGCTTGATAATCGATTACTTACAATCCATAATCGATTACTGGCAACGTTCAAAAAATCCTTTCCAGATTTTACCACAACTAATCGATTGTCCAGAATCAACAATCGATTACTCAGCAACGTTCAAAAAATCTTTTCCGAATTTTAATCAAAATAATCGATTATACAGAATCAATAATCGATTACCCAATAACGTTCAAAAAATCTTTTCCGGATTTTAATCAAAACAATCGATTATACAGAATCAATAATCGATTACCTGACGGTATTTGAAAACTTTACGACAACGGTCAGTTTCACACTCGATTGCACAAAGTCAACAATCGATTACTTATCAGTTTTTGAAAAACATTTTAGACACTGTCTCTTTGACAATCGATTGTCCAATGTAACAATCGATTATTTAATAAATTTGAAAATCACTGGAAGACACTGTCTCAACATAATCGATTACCATTAGTTCATAATCGATTATTCTGAGTTTTGAAAAACTTTGATGGATACTGCCTCAGTCACAATCGATTGTCATTAGTTCACAATCGACTGTCATGCAGGTTTGAAAAACCTGATGCTCACTGTCTTACTCACAATCGATTGTCATTAGTTCACAATCGATTGTCATGCAGTCTTGGCTTAAAACAATCGATTATCATAAGTACATAATCGATTATCTTAGTCCAGATTTTTAAGGCATGTCTAAAAATTATTTTGACTACAGTAAATATGTATGATTTAAAATCATTTGACGTTAAATTAAATATGCATGATTTTGGAAAATAGTTTTATGAGAGAAGCAATGTTACGAGTCAAGTTGTAGGATCAAGATCACAAATAAGAATGACTCAATTAAACTATAAAACTTTGTCTTGAGCTTGAATCTCGTTGTATATCAATTGTGCGCTTGTTTCTTGAACTTCGTCATATATCAATTTTCGCTTCGTTTGTCATTCATCAAAACCTACACAAAAGAACACATGTTTTAGTATATTGCATTGAGAACGTGTTTCCAACAATTTCCCCCTTTTTGATAATGGCAAACATTAAGCGGGATATGCAAGACAAGCAATTTATATTGACGACTCAAGACAAGTATATACATGTAACAAGTATGCAATTTGTTCCCCCTCAATTTGAGAATTCCCCCTCAATTTAAGCTTATAAATACTGAGAGTGCATACCCGTTATCTTCCCCCTTTTTCTATTAGCAAAAATAATAATAAGATGCCAAAGATGAAATAAACCTTGTTTATTTATTGGAAAGAAATTACAGCAACAGGGAAGACAATACAACATATAAAAACAAAAAAACTACAATTATTCATTCATCATTTTCCGCCTCATCATCCGGCGCTGCTTCATATGGAACAAGACCCGCATATGGATAATGAACGTGGTCAAAATATCCATGGATCTCGTGAGTTAATTGACCGAAAGAAGAGGTCAACGAAGCAATTTGGTCGGAAATAAATTGGAGGTAAAGATATTTTGAAAGCTAAAATTGATGCTTGAGTGAATGAATATGAACATATATGAAGCCTATTTATAGAGGGGAGAGTGGCTTATCATTTATGGAAGAAATCTGCTGAGAATTTAAAGCCAAATCAGTCAGAAACGGTAAAATAAATTCACTGACCGTTAGACAATCGATTGTTGGGGTTTGACAATCGATTGTTGAAGAGATATGACCTGACTTGGAACTAACACAAATCGATTGAGGAGCCAAACGGTAACAAGAGCTTAAATTTCTGACATGAAGTAATCGATTGTCAAATGTGGTAATCGATTACGGGACCAAACGGTAACAAACTTTTGAGTTACTGACCTGACATAATCGATTATGTATGTGAAATAATCGATTGTTTTGGGCAATCATTGCTGAATGGCTGAGACAGAAATCGATTATGCAATTTTAAGGAATCAATTGTTAAACAAAGCTGCATAATGAACATAAACCATAAACAATCGATTAGTGATACTGCTAATCGATTTTCAGCACAGTAAAATAATCGATTATTTGCTTGGAACAATCGATTGTTCTGTGCCAAAACTTTACAATTCCCCCTATCTTTTAGGGCGATACCTGCAAAATAGAATTAAACGTCTCCGACGCTCAAGTCAGTAATTTGTAAAGAAGTAATAACTTAAACTAGTGTTGCCAAGTGAGAACGTGAGCTCTTAAGAAGTGTGTCCTAAAGTGTTCTTAAGAGAGTTTCGGGTACTTACCTTTCCTCCGACGTCTCCAATTATCTGTTCAAGAGGGTGATCTTTGATCGTCCTCCACTCATTTGGCACTTTTGTTTCTTTTTCCAATTGTGGCGCTTCTTCCGTTGGTTGTTCCTCAGTTTCATCTTTATTTTCCTTGGGTGGTTCCTCTTGTATTTTGTCATTCAAGCTATCTAAGATACCTGCAAGATCAAAACCGAAATCCTTTCTCGCCAAGCGAGCATTATTTTCGGAAAATACAACATGAGGGGATTCCTCCACAATTTGGGTTCTTTTATTAAAGATCCTATATGCTTTACTACGTGAGGAATATCCAATGAAAATACCTTCATCCGACTTAGCATCAAATTTACCCAATTGGTCTTTGCCATTGTTATGAACAAAACATTTGCAACCAAAAACTCTAAAATGGGAAATATTTGGTTTTCTACCCTTATAAAGTTCATAGCGGGTTTTCATGAGTATCGGCCGAATTACTACTCTATTTAGAACATAGCACAATTCTCTTACAAGTGTGCAAAACACTTAACACTCAAACAAAATGCTCCTTTATGAGTAGGTATGAGTAAAAGAAGTAAGCTCTAGATCAAAACAACTTTAGACAAGAATATGGCTCTCAAAAGCTTTATGAAATTGAATATAAAATGATAAACAAAAGTATGCAAGCTTATAGCAATGTAATGATCAGTTGTAGTATGTTGTTGTTTTTAAAACACTGAAATGAAGCTGTAGTTATAGTTGAAAAACTTGGCATTACCATTTCCTAATTGCCAATTAAGAGTTGCTGATTTTACTCACTGACAATCGATTGTCAAACCCCAACAATCCATTGTCTGCCAGTCAGATCAAAATTCAATCCTAGATTTTACGCTTGATAATCGATTACTTACAATCCATAATCGATTACTGGCAACGTTCAAAAAATCCTTTCCAGATTTTACCACAAACAATCGATTGTCCAGAATCAACAATCGATTTCTCAGCAACGTTCAAAAAATCTTTTCCGGATTTTAATCAAAACAATCGATTATACAGAATCAATAATCGATTACCCAATAACGTTCAAAAAATCTTTTCCGGATTTTAATCAAAACAATCGATTATACAGAATCAGTAATCGATTACCTGACGGTATTTGAAAACTTTACGACAACGGTCAGCTTCACAATCGATTGCACAAAGTCAACAATCGATTACTTATCAGTTTTTGAAAAACATTTTAGACACTGTCTCTTTGACAATCGATTGTCCAATGTAACAATCGATTATTTAATAAATTTGAAAATCACTGGAAGACACTGTCTCAACATAATCGATTACCATTAGTTCATAATCGATTATTCTGAGTTTTGAAAAACTTTGATGGACACTGCCTCAGTCACAATCGATTGTCATTAGTTCACAATCGATTGTCATGCAGGTTTGAAAAACCTGATGCTCACTGTCTTACTCACAATCGATTGTCATTAGTTCACAATCGATTGTCATGCAGTCTTGGCTTAAAACAATCGATAATCATAAGTACATAATCGATTATCTTAGTCCAGATTTTTAAGGCATGTCTAAAAATTATTTTGACTACTGTAAATATGCATGATTTAAAATCATTTGACGTTAAATTAAATAAGCATGATTTTGGAAAATAGTTTTATGAGAGAAGCCATGTTACGAGTCAAGTTATAGGATCAAGATCACAAGTCAGAATGACTCAATTAAACTATAAAACTTTGTCTTGAGCTTGAATCTCGTTGTATATCAATTGTGCGCTTGTTTCTTGAACTTCGTCATATATCAATTTTCGCTTCGTTTGTCATTCATCAAAACCTATACAAAAGAACACACGTTTTAGTATATTGCATTGAGAACGTGTTTCCAACAACATTCAAGATCAAACACAAGAACTCTACGGCCTGCATGCCTCAAATGAATGAAGCCGTAGAGGCAGCAACCAAAATATCTAGAAAATACTAAGGAAGTTGATCGAAAGGCATAAGCAATGGCATAAGAAGTTATCACTCGCTTTATTGGGATACCGCACCACAGTCAGCATGTCAAATAGGGCAACTCCCTACATGCTAGTGTATGGTACAGAGGTGGTCATTCCCGTCGAGGTAGAAACTCCCTCTTTAAGAGTCATATAAGAAGCAGAGTTGGATGATGCAGAATGGGAAATAGGCTGCTACGAGCAGTTAGCCCTTATAGAGGGCAAAAGGATGAACGCAGTTCGCCACAGTCAATTATATCAGAACAAAATGTGTAAAGCCTTCAACAAAATAGTTAAGCCAAGGAAGTTTACACCAGCGCCGCTGGTGTTAAAGAAAATATTCCGATATCAAGATGAATCTAGAGGGAAGTTCTCTCCCAATTGGCGGTGTCCATACCTGGTTCACTGGGTTCTAACCGGAGGAGCTCTTATTATCGCAGAATTGGTCGGCAAATTTGGATGAAACCTATCAATTCAGATGCAGTGAATTGATACTATGTGTAATCATATGCTTTATCTTCATGACTGTTGACGGCCCCTTTTTGAAAAACAAAATCGGGTTTTACAACATTTTGGGCAAAACAACTCTCATTCTCGTTTGGGAATTCGGTAATGGAATTTTGAAGAGTCTCCACCAAATGATTATAGTGCATTAGGACACTTTTAAAGATGAGAGGGGTATTTTGAAAGAAAACCAGAGTTCGGGTAAGGGCTTGAGATTATCTCGAAGGGAAGATGTTAGGTACCCCTCGAGATCCACTAGTGTGGTTCCCGGTCGTGCTAATGTGACTCTATGAATAGATGAAGAAAGTAAACAGATAAGATAAAGATTTGAAAAACTTAGGAATTTTGAGAAGGGAAAGGCATAAGTGAAATAAAATAGAAGAGAGAATGGATTTGAAAATAAAGCATTACTTTAGAAAACGTTTAGATTAATAAAGCATGCAAAGAAAAAGGCTCCTTGGTTCTACTATTATATGGATCACATCGGTACAATACCCGGCTCACACTCCTCAAAGAAGAGTCGCATATAGAATTAGCGCACCAGTCATCATCTCCATATTCTACCCTTCCCATCCTATAGAGGTTATTTGAGCATGTGAATCAGTTACGGATGCTCATTGCGTTCTATTACCCGTCCCATCCTATAGATCCTAGAAGGCATTTAGGATCGCTGTTCCTATAAGGTAGGAACTAGGTTGAACCCTAAGTTTAAAGGTAAAAATGCTAGGCGAAGTACATAAAAACATATAGGACTACATATAATGGAATAACGTAAAGCATGTAAAGGCTCAAATATCCCATCTTGGACAAAACACATATTTAGCACATCTCAAACACATTTAAGGTCTAAGGAAGGGAGAATTGTAAAAGGTGGAGCATAAGTTTAAAAAATAGAAACTGGAGATTTTGAAGAAAAGAATCGTAAACGTTCGGGACTTGAAAAAAAGACAATAGCAGTTTCAGGAATTAAAAAAACATTCGTGGAACATATGGTAAAAGAGGTTTTCGAACATAAAGTATTTTTTGAGACCGTAGAAGTGTAAAGAAAAAAAACAATAAAAAATATTAACTTGGAACTACATTTTGGAAAATTACAGAGTATACAGTACTTAGATAGTTCTTTAGGAAAATTGTAGTCCAGTTATAATCTGGGGGAAGGGAAAAGTAATTGAGTAAAAGTAATTGTCCAGGCGATAAGAATAGGCAGAAGCATTTGTATAAAAATCAGGGGGTTCAGAGATAAATGAATACGAACAGTGGCGGAATAATTTAAATACGACTTAAGGCGATTAATCCATTTTTATATTGCCTAAGGCTTGCCTAGGCGTTATTTAAACCTTAAAGGAAGGTGGATATGCATATTAGTTTCCTTTTTAAAAGGAGTTTAATAACCAGTTTTTACCAAATTAGGGAAGTATTCAATAGTTGCAAACAAAGGTCCTAAGTGCAGGATATCTAATGCACACAAAAGTCCTCAAACATGGTATCTAAATGCAATGGTAATAACGTTGATTATTAACTGATTGTGATTATGAAAATGTACAGAATAACATACTGAGGATGAGAGACCTAAGAATAGGATTTCTACGTGTAAGAAGCATGTCCTAGACATGATTGCTATTACGCAAATAGGTAAGTTGAATCCTATAAAAATGTTTTCTACCCATTCCCCTTAAATAAGCATGCATAACCCTCCCGATTTCACTATAAACCTCGTTATTCTTTACAAGTTAGTACATACCAAGTAATTTAAAAATACAACAGCGATAAAAAGGAAGAAGATATTCTATTGGGAGACTACAGCCAGGCTCAAGATCTCCAACATTACTTCTTTCGAGTTCCACAGCCTTTACCAAAGTTTGGGTGCAACAAAGTTCCTTAAGGGTCCATTTGAACCCCTGGTCAATACCAGGAACCCAAGACAAATCATCATTGACAAGTGCAAGTGTGGAATTGCCAGCCTTGTGCATCAAAGATCAGTGGGTGCTCATGGCTCCCAAGGCAATGCTTACACTAAGGGGGCAGAACCTAATTTCTAAGAGTAGTGAAATTATGATAGAGTTTAAAAAGGGTTGAGTTGAAAAAAGTTGAGAGACAGTTTTAGAAATATAGTAAGAGAAGAGAGAAAAGAGTTATTTTGAAATCCCTTTAGGCTGAATAGTTTTGAAAACAAAGAGTCACACAAGTAAGTGCAAGGGAAAGGGAACAAATAATTCATAGGCAAGGAAACTATTCACAAAGGTGTAACACATCAAAGAGAAGTAATCAAACATGCTTCAAATAAAGAGTCCACTTCTTACTGCACAAGACTCCAAACAGAGGCAACCTGAGGAAGAGGTTTAAGTGGCCAAGCAGGTCCTGAATACATGCTAGTAGTGAATAGGAATGAGGAAAACATTCAGGAAGATAGGGAAGGGGTAATGATCATGCTGAGTAAAACTAGACATACTAATTAATATAAGTTCATGCTAGTGGAAATAAGAACAACAAAACCATAAGTAAAAGCACACAAGAAACAAGAGAAAGTACAATACTAATAGGAGCATATTTTTTATGGAGGCTGTAACTTAAAGTGGTGACATACCCGTTGAAGCTAATGTAACACGGTAGTAGTGAGAAATAATGCACAAATAAGAGCAGTAGTATGAAAAGAGTATGCAGAGAGAAGAGCAGCAGTGTGCAGAGAGGTAAGCAGCAGGCAAACCAAATCAAACAAATTAGTCAAGATTACTCAATCTTGGCTTTCAGCCGATTGAGTAACCAATATCAAATAGAAGAATGAGAGAGTTTGTATAGAAAACAGTATAGAGAGAGCACTAAGTGTTTATGAAAGAATGTTTTGAGAAATTGTATTCGTGTTTGTGTGTCTCAAGTTAGAAGAGAAGTGTAGTACTTGTTTTTGAAAATAGTAGAGAACAGGGTAGGGAGTGTATAATTATAGAAACAATACCAAATTGAATCAATCATAGGTCCTAATTTAAATAAATCAGGGACTCAAAATTTGTATTAGAGTACGGGGTATGAAATAAGGAAAAAGTCAGTTGAATGACTGATTATACCATAACGAAAACAGTAGGCATGATGTACATAATAAAGGCTAGGTACACAATGTTTCAATTAAAGAAAATATATGCTGAATAACCAACATATACTTGAGTGCACAAATATGGCAAGCAATATAAATCAACTATGAACAGTCAGTCAAACAATCACGGGCAAGACCAAAATTAGAGGGAATTAGTACCAAATATAGAAAGAAACTCACAAATGAGGAAACAATCAGTGTAAGAACACATATGAATAAAGAGAGAGGCATTGGAACTTAAAAGGTCACAGGAATTAACAACCCTAAGCAAGGAATCATACAAACAGTAGAGGGTCAGAGCCCTAGAAAAGACTTGAAGCATGAAACTAGGAAACAACAACCTTTCAAGCACATAACACAGGAATAAGCACATAAAACCCAAAAGATAACTGAAGCATAGAGATTTTAAAAAGGGGTCAGAAACCCTAGTTTTGAAAAAGATAAAAGTGTTGGAAAACTTCACTAAATCAAAGATATCGAGTGACAAGTAGTGTATAAAACAAAGATTAAACCAAAAATCATTTAAAAAAAAGTAAGTGATTAAAGAGGATTAGGCAAAAAATTAGGGTTTGCAAATAAATTAGGGAGATGAGAAACCTGGCCGTGAAACTCATATAATATCGATATTCAAGCATCGTCGGACAATACCCACCGGAGATAGGCCGGAAATAGACCCAGACAAGGGCTTCGGTGATAGTTTTTCATGGCGGAAGCCTCTGGGGTTTCAAAACTTAGAGAGAAGCAACAAGATGAGGATTCCATGGCGACTAGAGGTCGAGAGAAGTGAGGACGAAGTATGGCCGGAGAGGCGATGAGGTTCATCGGAGAAGAAAGAGAGAACCAGAAGGTTATAGAGAGAAGGGAGAGCAATAGTTTAGAGAAAGAGACCGGTCTCTCAGATAATGAGGGTTGGGGAGGGGTAGGTTAGGATTTAATTATGATAACTTAATTTGGGGCGTTGATCTCATTTGATGAACGACTCGAATCATGTCAAAGATAGACCGGGTAAATACTGAACGGGTATGGATCGGGGATTTAGGAGTATGGGTTGTATGAATTGGGTTTTAAAATTTGGCTGAAATAAGGGTGCAATTTGGGCTATATTTTAAATGAAATCTAGCCAACTTTTTATTAGCCAATTTCTTCCAATTTATTTTATAAAATAGCTAAAATAATTTAAAAAGCAAAATTGAAACCATATATCTAATACATAACATTTAAATATCAACCTAAAAATATAAAAAAAAAATTTATTGCTATCAAACATAGTTGATTGGAAAATAGGTCATAATTATATTTATAAAAAATGTGCAAAAATTACATAAATTATATTTATTGAAAATACTAGAGTGAAATACATTATTCACTAAGAATAATAATTTGGAAAAAATTTTGGACTTTGTACTGTCAAAAATAGGCAGTAATAAATCTTAAAAATTAAAGAAAAATACCAAAATTTCCAAGCATGCTTATATAATCTTACATATGCTATTTTGAAGGTATTTTGGGTGCAAAACTACGTAGGAAAAAATTGGTTATCAACAGTTGCCCCTCTTTACCCGAGGAGGAAGAAAGATTTGTCGTGTAAAGATAAGATGGCCAATTTTAAGTTGCTCCAATTGGATATAATCTAATCGAATCGTCTTCTTCTCTCCTCTCGGTGCACGTTAGTAAATGTACGTCGAGGGTGTTTCCAATGGCGAGAGGGAGAGGTCGACCTCGAAAAGTTCCACTTGCTCTCATAGATTGTGTTATTCCCATCGTCAAACAACCAGTAAGTGCTAATAACCCACCCGACACTGTTCCATTGCAAAACAGTGTCGACACTGTTCCATTGCCTCATGCAGTTGCAGAATCAAGCACATCTGAGGTGTCTTTGCTTTCTACCCTTGCTGATAATGTAGACAACAGTCAAGACCCTAAGATTGTACCATCGATAGCACCGATAGTACAAGGAAATAGGGGAATCGAGCACATGCAGCAACTTCCACAACCAGTTGTGACAAAGGCCAACATAGAGGAAGGGACTAAATTGGAAGCACCCAAGGGGTGGGCAAACTTATTTCAGAAGAATCGACTTGCTGCTAACGGCATGTCTCTGGAGTACATTCCACCAACGATGGTTAATGGCAAACCAGTGGGTCAATTGCTTATAGATGAAGTGGAGGAAGAAGAACAAAAATGGAAGTGTGCTCTAGTTGTCTTTGTTTTAGGGAATGGCCCAGGTTATAATGCAATGAAAAGGTTTATCAATCTACATTGGTCCAATGTACCTGAACCTGACCTCTTTTACCATGAAGAGGGCTATTATATTGTTAAATTTCAATCCCTTGATGATGCCAAAGAAGTCCTTTGTGCAGGGCCATACTCCATTGCAAATAGACCTATGATCTTGAAGCAATGGTCTGCTGATTTTGATTTTAAAGCTACTTTCCCTACGGAAATTCCTCTGTGGATTAAGTTCCCTAACCTTACTACGTCATGCTGGGGCAGCAGGTGTTTGAGTAGGATTGCCAGTGTGTTGGGTAAGCCCATTTTTGCTGATGAGTGTAAGACTAAGCAAACTAGAATCTCATATGCTCGTATGCTTATTGAGGTGAATGTCTCAAAAGAATTGCCTAGTGAGATTGAGCTAATGGATCCAAATGGGAAGAGCTTTAAGCAGGATGTGACCTATGGTTGGAAACCATCGTATTGTGAGAAATGCCTTATGGTGGGGCACAACTGTCTGGCCAAACCTGCACAATCTAATCCCATGCAGAAGACTAAGGTGACACAGGAATGGAGAGTTAAAGCTCCAGCTCATGTCGACCAGAGTAAGTAGGAAGCTCACATACAACAGCCAATCCTTCAGAAGGAACCCTGTGCCCCTGCGTTTTAGTTGAAGAGTTGAGTAAACAGAAAGGTATTGACACACAGACATCTCCAGTCTTTAACATTACAAACTTTCCGCCATTATCTCTTATTGTGATGTCTAATAGATTTGAAGTAGGGTCAGTGAGTTGGGCAGATCATCCCCTGGATGAAGGGGGAACCAGCTATACTCAATGAAGTGGTTATTTTGGAACATTAGGGGTGTAAATAAAAGGTACAAACAGAAGGAAGCTAAAGAATACTTTAAAATCAATTAATTTGACATTGTTGGTCTGGTAGAGACAAAGGTTAAACAGAAGAATGCAGAGAGAATATCTAAGTTTTTGTTACCTAATTGGAGTATACTAACTAACTACAGGGGTGCCATGAATGGTAGAATTTGTATCCTATGGGATGCTATAAAATTTTTCGCCACTGCTTTTCAGGAGGAGGCCCAATACATCCATTGTAATGTTAGGACTCTCACTGGTGGACTTATCTGCTGTCTCACAGTGGTATATGGTTTCGATGACATTGATCAAAGAAGGACACTGTGGAAGACAATCCAGAACCTTGATGCTGTTACTATTGACCCCTCGCTAGTAGCAGGAGATTTTAATGCCATTATGTCTAGTAATGATAGAAAATCCGTTCACCAAGTTAAACAAGCTGAGGTTGCAGACTTTACTAATTGTATCCAGCAGGCTGGTCTGTCAGAGCTTCCATGGAAGGGGGAATACTTTACCTGGATCAATAAGCAAAGTGGTAATGATAGAGTGTGCAGCAGACTGGATAGAGTTTTTGGTAATTCTGAGTGGATGATTAAATGGAGCCATGTACACACTGTATATGGAGTGCCACGCATATCTGACCACAACCCCATGTTGCTAACCCTGGCAGAAGATAACAAACTCAGGAAGACTCCCTTCAGGTTCTACAATGCATGGACTCAACATAAGGAATTCCAACTTCTGATCAAGGACAACTGGAATGGCAATGCTCAGTATACCCTTCAAGGGGTGTGGAATAATCTCAAGTCCCTTAAACCAGCCTTAATGTCTCTAAATACTAGAGATATTAAGAATATTACACAGAAGATTGAGACTAGCAGAAAGGAACTGGAAGATATCCAACACCAGATGAATCTGTCCTATACTGATGCCTTACAGCTTAGAGAAAAAGAACTGATGCTGCAATTAGAAAAATTGTCATTGATTGAAGAGTCAGTATTACAACAGAAATCTAGAGGCAGATGGATCCAACTTGGGGACTCAAATAACAAATATTTTTCTGCTGTAATGAAGGAGAGAAACAAATATAAGAAGATTACTGAACTGATCACAGATGGGGGTTTGAAGATTACTGATCCAGATGACCTGAAGAAGGAGATCAAGGATTTCTATAAATCACTCATGGGGACATCAGCTACTTCCCTCCCAGCTGTTAACAGACTGTACATGAGCAATGGACCTAGCCTAACACCACCAGAAGATGGAATTAACTGCTGACATCAGTGACACTGAGATCCTAGATAGTTTAAAAGCAATTGGTAATGATAATGCTCCAGGAATTTATGGTTATAATGCCCTGTTCTTTATACAAACTTGGCACATTACTGGAAAGCAGGTCCTTCAAGCAGTTAAGAATTTCTTTGAGACTAACAAAATGCATAGACTAGCAAACTGTGCCTCCCTTACTTTGGTTCCTAAAGTATCCAACCCACAAACAGTCAAAGAGTTTCGACCAATAGCTTGGTGTTCAGTGCTGTACAAAATAATTTCCAAGCTTCTGGCCAACAGACTACAGAAAGTTATGGGCAGTATCATCTGTAATACACAAGCAGGTTTCATTCCAGGAAGGAGGATTGCAGATAATGTCATTTTGGCACATGAATTAATCAAGCATTACTCAAGATCACATATATCTCCTCGATGTATGATCAAAATTGATCTATGGAAGGCTTATGATTCACTTGAATGGAGCTTTTTGCAGCAGATAATGGAGGCTCTAGATTTCCCAACCAGGTTTACAAGATGGACCATGGAGTGTGTACAAACTGTCAGCTACACAGTGGTTCTGAAGTGAGAAACAACAGAACCTTTCCAAGCAGCCAAAGGTTTGAGACAAGGAGATCCCATATCTCCATTCTTATTTGCTATTGTGATGGAATACATAAGTCGATCTCTGGTAGAACTTAGGCAAGCTAAAGATTTCACATTCCATCCTGGTTGTAAAAAACTAGGAATTACTCATCTAAGCTTTGCTGACGACCTCTTGCTGTTTGTCAAATGAGAAGTTCAATTTGTACGTACCGTGTTTACATATTTCTCTCATTTCACTGCAGCCTCTAGTATGAAGGCCAATCTGCATAAGAGTGTTGTTTACTTTGGAGGGGTGAAGCCTGCAGACCAACAGCAAATTATTGATCATCTTGGATATGTACATGGAAAACTACCTTTTAAATACTTGGATGTTCCAATGTCTACCAAGAAGCTGTCTGTTTTCCAATGGCAACCACTGGTCGACAAGATTACTGCCAGGATTACCTCCTGGACTGCCAGACAACTGTCATATGCTGGTAGAATCCAGTTAGTTCAATCAGTAATCGTTGGTATTCAATCTAATTGGGCTCAACTCTTTCTCATTCCTTCCAAAGCAATAAAACTGTTAGAAGCAGTGTGTAGATCCTACATATGGTCTGGCTCAGTTAATGTAACAAGGAAAGCATATGTGGCCTAGGAAAAGCTCTGTCTGCCAAAGTCTGCTGGAGGTTTAAACTTGACCAATCTCTTATTGTGGAACAAGGCTGCTGTTGCAAAACTAAGCTGGGATTTGGCACACAGGAAGGATGTATTATGGGTGAAATGGATTCACACGGTTTATATCAAACAACAACAGTTGGAGTCCATAAATATTCCTAATCAAGCCAGTTGGATGGTTCGGAAGATCATTGAAGGCACTGTTCTATTGCAACAAAACCAACTGTTACATAATCCTGATTGTTCTATTAGAATGATTTATCTTCAACAGATTGGACAGTTACCTAGAGTCTCATGGAAGAACTTAATCATACAGAATCCTGCTCGACCTAAAGCACTTTTCAACCTTTGGCTGCTTCTACAAGACAGACTTCCTACTAAAGATAGGTTGATCAAATGGAACTTGACTGTGGATGGCACTTGTGTCATGTGTCAACAAACAGAGGAAACCAGAGACCACTTGTTCTTGGATTGCCCCTTTTCTACTCAGCTGAGGTATCACACACTGCAGTGGATTGGAGCAACACAACCTGCTGGACAGAATTGGCCATAGTTTGTCCACTGGATCATTGATAAGGCTAAAGGGAAATCTCCTCGAGCTCATATATTCAAAATGACCCTTGCAGAAATGTTCTATGTCTTATGGTTAGAAAGGAATGCGAGAATATTTGGAAATACTTTCTATTCTAGCGATAAACTGCTTCGAAGCATTGCTTACACCTGTAATGTAACGGCACCTCCTAGAGTTAGAGTACACCTTAAACATTATCTACAGTAATGTTGAACATTAGGTATAGAATAGTTTAGTCAGATTTTATTTATCTTTTGATAGTCAGCTGTGTATAAAGCTAAACTATGGAATTGTACGGCAACCACTTGGCTATTAATACAAAGTTTAATTACCAAAAAAAAAGATGGCCAATTTTGACCGGAATTGGCGATTGTCAAAGGATTTGATTTTAACCGTGCTCCGCTTTCTGAGCTTCCTACATATTCCTGGTTTTACTGGAATCAAGACATATGTAGTTCGGGAACCATTGGCTGGATATTCCAATGAAAAGTTTTAAGAGGCGGACGCAACGGGGTTTGAGATTCGTCAAGGGTTCGTAGATCGAACGGGCTGCGGAGAATTGGAGCGGGATCTCTCCTGCTGAGGTAGCTGTGCCAGCCTGTGTACCTGCAACTGAATGATGCACAGATGTACTGCATAATTTAAACGTGGTGCAAGTTCCCGTTGGACCATGCATGTTGTCTTCGGACGATTAGGATGGCGTCCTCAAACTATGACGTCCAGGGCTATTAACAGCGCAAAAGTAAATATTTGCAGGCTATTAAATGGTGTTCTCGGGCTATTCATATGGTGCCTCTAAACTATGACTCCTTTGAATAAGTTAGCGATATTTCAACCAATGAGAAAGTGAAATATTTCAGCCGAATGAATGCAAGGGGTAGCGATCTTTCAACCGAGCAGGAATTTAATATGCAAGGTGGCGATATTTCAGCCAAATGAAACAGGGTGGCGATCTTTCAGAAAAATGCAAATTAAAGGAGGTAGATCTTAACCTCGAAAGGCATAGAATAGCCTTATGCAAGATGGAGGCAGAGCTTAGCCTCAGAAGACAGGGAATAGCCTTATGCATAATGCAGATAGAGACAGGGCTTAGTCTCGAAAAGCAGAGAATAGCCTTATGTAGGATGGAGGTAGAGATTAACCTAGGAAGGCAGAGAATAGCCTTATGCAGGATGGAAGTAGAGCGTAACCTCAGAAGGCAGAGAATTGTCCTATGCAAAAAATACAGATGGAAACAAGGCTGATTCTCGAAAGGCAGAGAATAAACTTATGCAGGATAGAGGTAGAGCTTAAAGTCGAAAAGAAGAGAATAGCCTATGCAAAAATACAGATGGAGACAAGGCTTAGTCTCGAAAGGCAGAGAGTAGCCTTATGCAGGATAGAGGTAGATCTATACCTTGGAAGGCAGAGAATTGTCTTATGAAAAAATGCATATGGAGACAGAGCTTAGTCTTGAAAGGTAGACAATAGCCTTATGCAGGATGGATGTAGAGCTTAACCTCGGAAGGCAGAGAATAGCCTTATGGAGGATGGAGGTAGAGCTTAACCTCGGATGGCGGAAAATAGCCGTATGCAAAATGCATATGGAGACATGGCTTAGTCTCGAAAGACAGAAAATAGCCTTATGCATGATTGAGGTAGAGTTTAACCTCGGAAGGAAGGAATAGCTTTATGCAAGATGGAGGTAGAGCTTAACCTTGGAAGGCTAAGAATAGCCTTATGCAAAATGTAGATGGAGACAGGGCTTAGTCTCGAAAGGAAGAGAATAGCCTTATGCAGGATGGATGTACAGCTTAACCTCAGAAGGAAGAAAATAGCCTTATGCAGAATAGAGGTAGAGCTTAACCTCAGAAGGCAGAGACTATCCCTATGCAACAATGCAGATGGAGATAAGGCTTAGTCTCGAAAGGTAGAGAATAGCCTTATGCAGGATGGAGGTAGAGTTTATCCTCAGAAGGCAGATAATAGACTTATGCAGGATGGAGGTAGAGCTTAACCTCGGAAGGCATAGAATAGTCTTAAGCAAAAATGCGCATAGCGACAGAGCTTAGTCTCGAAAGTCAGAGAATAGCCTTATGTAGGATGGATGTAGAGCTTAACCTCGGAAGGGAGAGAATAGCCTTATGCATGATAGATCTAGAGCTTAACCTTAGAAGGCAGAGAATAGCCTTATGCAAAATGCAGATGTAGACAGGGCTTAGTCTCGCAAGACAGAGAATAGCCTTATGCAGGATGGATGTAGAGCTTAACCTCGGAAGGCGGAGAATAGCCTTATGCATGATAGAGGTAGATCTTAACCACAGAAGGCAGAGAATAGCCTTATGCAAAAATGCAGATGGAGAAAAGGCTTAGTCTCGAAATGAAGAGAACATCCTTATGCAGGATGGAGGTAGAGCTCAACCTTGTAAGGCAGAAAATAGCCTTATGTAGGATGAAGGTAGAGCTTAACCTTGGAAGGGAGACAATAGCCTTATGCAAAATGCAGATGGAGATAGGGCTTAGTCTCGAAAGGCAGAGAATAGCCTTATGCAGGATGGATGTAGAGCTTAACCTCGGAAGGCAGAGAATAGCCTTATGCAAAATTGAGGTAGATCTTAACCTCGGAAGGCAGAGAATAGCCTTATGCAAAAATATAGATGGAGACAATGTTTAGTCTCGAAAGGCAGAGTACATCCTTATGAAAGATGGAGGTATAGTTTAACCTCGGAAGGCAGAGAATAGCCTTTTGCAGGATGGAGGTAGAGACAAACCTCGCAAGGCAGAGAATAGTGTTATGCAAAAATGCATATGGAGACAGAGCTTAGTCTCGAAAGGCAGAGAACATCCTTATGAAAGATGGAGGTATATTTTAACCTCGGAAGGCAGAGAATAGCCTTTTGCAGGATGGAGGTAGAGACAAACCTCGGAAGGCAGAGAATAGTGTTATGCAAAAATGCATATGGAGACAGAGCTTAGTCTCGAAAGGCAGAGAATAGCCTTATGCAGGATGGATGTAAATCTTAACCTCGGAAGGCAGAGAATAGCCTTATGCAGGATGGAGGTATAGCTTAACCTCGAAAGGCAGAGAATAGCCTTATGCAAAATGTAGATGGAGATAGGGCTTAGTCTCGAAAGGCTGAGAATAGTCTTATGCAAGATGGATGTATAGCTTACCCTCGGAAGGAAGAGAATAGCCTTATGCAGGATGGAGGTAGAGCTTAACCTCGGAAGGCAGAGAATAGCCTTATGCAAAAATGCAAATGGAGACAAGGCTTAGTCTCAAAAGGCAGAGAACAGCCTTATGCAGGATGGAGATAGAGCTTATCCTTGGAAGGCAGAGAATAGCCTTATGCAAGATCGAGGTAGAGCTTAACCTCGGAAGGGAGAGAATATCCTTATGCAAAATGCAGATGCAGACAGGGCTTAGTCTCGAAAGGCAGAGAATAGCCTTATGCAGGATGGATGTAGAGCTTAACCTCGGAAGGCGGAGAATAGCCTTATGCATTATAGAGGTATATCTTAACCACGGAAGGCAGAGAATAGCCTTATGCAAAAATGCAGATGGAGACAAGGCCAAGTCTCGAAATGAAGAGAACATCCTTATGCAGGATGGAGGTAGAGCTTAACCTTGGAAGGCAGAAAATAGCCATATGTAGGATGAAGGTAGAGCTTAACCTTAGAAGGGAGATAATAGCCTTACGCAAAATGCAGATGGAGATAGGGCTTAGTCTCGAAAGGCAGAGAATAGCCTTATGCAGGATGGATGTAGAGCTTAACCTCGGAAGGCAGAAAATAGACTTATGCAAAATTGAGGTAGATCTTAACAACGGAAGGCAGAGAATAGCCTTATGCAAAAATGTAGATGGAGACAAGGTTTAGTCTCGAAAGGCAGAGAACATCCTTATGAAAGATGGAGGTATAGTTTAACCTCGGAAGGTAGAGAATAGCCTTTTGCAGGATGGAGGTAGAGACAAACCTCGGAAGGCAGAGAATAGTGTTATGCAAAAATGCATATGGAGACAGAGCTTAGTCTCGAAAGGCAGAGAATAGCCTTATGCAGGATGGATGTATATCTTAACCTCGGAAGGCAGAGAATAGCCTTATGCAGGATGGAGGTATAGCTTAACCTCGAAAAGCAGAGAATAGCCTTATGCAAAATGCAGATGGAGATAGGGCTTAGTCTCAAAAGGCAGAGAATAGTCTTATGCAAGATGGATGTAGAACTTACCCTCGGAAGGAAGAGAATAGCCTTATGCAGGATGGAGATAGAGCTTAACCTCGGAAGGCAGAGAATAGCCTTATGCAAAAATGCAGATGGAGACAAGGCTTAGTCTCGAAAGGCAGAGAACAGCCTTATGCAGGATGGAGATAGAGCTTAACCTCGGAAGGCAGAGAATAGCCTTATGCAGGATCGAGGTAGAGCTTAACCTTGGAAGGGAGAGAATATCCTTATGCAAAATGCAGATGTAGACAGGGCTTAGTCTCGAAAGGCAGAGAATAGCCTTATCCAGTGCAGAAATTAAAAGGAGAGTATGGTGGTGGTTTTCTTAGCTGGTAGATGATTGCGATATCATGAATGGTAGGGAAGTTTTGCATAGTAAACCTTTGCGAGGCAAGTAGTGGTTTCGGGAACTTCATTTTTGTAAAGCTCATTTATCGCCTATTTATTTTCTGAATTCCTATATCCAACGTAAAATCGTGAGTTCTGTAAGAAGGAGGTTAGTTTGCATCCCTTGGCTCGTGGCGTCTTGTACCATTTGGGGTAGCGTTGCTGAACGATAGTGATCCAAATGATTTTATGCAAATTTTAGCAATCATGATGCAAATGTATATACATAAGTAGAGAAAAGATTGTTTTGTTTTATGATGAACCACAACTGCAATGTGGTTCAAAGCATGGCAACCTTGCTAGATCCGGAATTTTGAGGGTCCTCCTAAATATTTTGCCCCAGTTTACTGGGTTGATGCTGATGCGGAAACTAACAAACTAACATCAGAATTTTGAGGGTCCTCCTCAAAATTCTACTCTAGTTCCAAGCACGGGGGGAATGGAATTTTATTAAAGATGTGACCGAACCCATAGGGCTGCCTATGTATCCTCTCTTAAATAGGAATCAGGTCAGGCATAGTTCTAATTACATCATAAAGAAAAGGAATAGTGATTAAACATCTCCCTCCATTTCTACAAGAATAAGGGCTCATCCAGTTAGATCCCGGTGAACCATGTACGGACCTTTCCAATTGGGAGAGAATTTCCATTTGGCTTCATCTTGATGTGGGAATATCTTTTTTAACACCAATTGTCCCTGTGTGAACTTCCTTGGTCGAACTCTCTTGTTGAAGGCTCTAGACATTCGGTTCTGATACAACTGACCGTGGCAAACTGCTTTTTCTCTTTCCATCAATAGGGGCTAAATTCTCGTAGTGATCCTTGACCCATTCTACGTCATCTAGCCCAGATTCTTGTATAATTTGCAAGGATGGAATTTTTACCTCAACGGGAATGACTGCCTCTGTACCGTAAACCAAAATGAAGGGAGTTGCCCCGTTTGATTTGTGAACTGTAGTACGATAACCCAATAAAGCGAATGACAACTTCTCATGCCATAGCTTGTGCTTTCTATCATTTTCCTTAGTATTTTCTTGATGTTCTTGTTGGCTGCTTCCACGACTCCATTCATCTGAGGTCTATAAGCTGAAGAATTTTTGTGTCTGATCTTGAAAGTTTAACACATCGCTTTTATTATGTCGGCATTGAGATTGGAACCATTATCAGTCATGATCGACTCTGGAATCCCGAACTGACAGACAATACGATCTAGGACAATGTTTGCCATGACTTTCTTGGTTACTGCTTTGTATGAAGATGCCTCAACCCATTCAGTTAAGTAATCAATTGCCACTAAGATGAACCTGTGTTTGTTTGATGCGGCAGGCTCGATTGGTCCAATAACATCCATTCCCCATGCAGCGAATGGCCATGGTGAGCTAGTTGCAATGTGCTCGTTCGGAGGTACCTTTATCATATCTGCATGTATCTGACAGCGGTGACACTTTCGGACATACTGAATGCAGACTGTTTCCATCGTCATCCAAAAATATCCTGCTCGGAGTATCTCCTTTGCTAGAACAAAACCGTTCATGTGCGGCCCACAAGTCCCTGGGTGCACTTCCTCCAATAACTTGGTTTCTTCCAATCGCATCGATACACCTAATAGTCTTAAATTGGGGGTCCTCCTATATAGGATTCCTCCGCTGTGAAATAAATTGGCTGACAACCTTCGAAGCGTGCGCTTCTGAGTAGCATTAGCAAGCTCCGGATATTCTTCTATTGTCAGGTACTCTTTGATGTCGTGGAACTATTGTTTCCGTCAGCTTCCTCCTCAACATGTGCACAATATTCCGGTTGATCATGAATCTTGACCTGGATAGGGTCGATGAAGTTTGTATGTGGAAGCAGAATCATGGATGATAAAGTGGCAAGCGCATACGCGAACTCATTATGTATTCTTGGAACATGCTGGAATTCCGTTTTTCTGAACCTCTTCCTCAACTCCTGTATGTGGTGCAGATAAGGGAGTATCTTGGAACTCTTGGCTACCCATTCTTCTCGAACCTGATGTATTAGCATATCTGAATCTCCGATCACTAGTAGCTCTTGAATGTTCATGTCAATGGCCAGTTCGCCCCAAGATGTAAGCTTCGTACTCGGACATATTATTAGTGCACGGGAACTTGAGCTTGGCGGATACCGGGTAATGTTGACCGATTTCTGATACCAAGACTGCTCCGATACCAACTCCTTTGAAATTTTCGGCTCCGTCGAAAAACATCTTCCAACCTTCATAGGATTCTGCAATGTCTTCTCCTATTAAAACTACTTCCTCATCAAGAAAATATGTCTTCAATGGTTCATATTCCCCTCCTACAGGATTTTCTGCGAGATGATCTGCCAAAGGCTAACCTTTAACTACCTTCTGGGTGACATAAACAATGTCAAATTCACTCAACAAGATTTTCCACTTGGCGAGCGTTCTAGTGGGCATGGGCTTCTGAAAAATATACTTTGGCGGATCCATTCTTGTTATAAGTTAGGTAGTGTAAGCATAGAAATAATGCCTCAATTTCTGAGCTACCCAGGTCAAAGCACAACAGGTGCATTCTAGTAAGGAATATCGAGCCTCGTAGGGGGTAAATTTCTTGTTAAGGTAGTAAATAGCTTGCTCCTTCCTCCCTGTCTCATCATGTTGTCCCAAGATACAACCTTATGCTCCATCCAAAACTGCGAGCTAGAGCAATAAAGGCCTTCCAGGCTTAGGCAGAACCAGGACTGGAGGCGTAGACAAATATTCCTTGATCTTATCAAAAACCTTTTGACATTCATCGTTCTATTTGGTGGCGGCATCTATCGTCAGCATCTTGAAAATAGGTTTACAGATGACGGTAGAATGAGCTATGAATCGGCTGATATAGTTGAGTCTCCCCAGGAAACTCATTACCTCTTTCTTGTTCTTCGGCGGTGGCAACTCTTGAATAGATTAGAATTTTGACGGATCAAGCTCTATTCCTCGATGAAACCCAATAGCTTTCCCGCAGGGACCCCAAATGCACATTTGGCAGGATTCAGTTCCAAGTTATACCTCCTTTTGTCTGTCGAAAAACTTTCGGAGGTCCTTTGTGTGATCTGCAGCCTTCTTAGACTTAATGATGACGTCGTCCACATATACCTCAATCTCCTTATGTATCATGTCATGAAAGAGTGTTGTCATGGCCCTTATGTAAGTAGCTCCCGGATTCTTCAATCCGAACGGCATCATTCTATAGAAATATATTCCCCAAGGTGTGATAAACACTATATTCTCTGCATCTTCTTTTTCCATCCATATCTGTTGGTACCACGCAATCGACAAATGACCTCAACTCATGTTTGGCGCAGTTGTCGATCAGAATGTTTATGTTTGGCAAGGGGAAATCGTCTTTGGGACTGGCCCGGTTGAGATCCCGGTAGTCGACACAGACTCTGACTTTCCCGTACTTCTTCGGTACTGGCACAATGTTAGCTAACCATGTTGGGTATTCAACAAATTGAGGAACTCTGGCTTTGACCTTCTTGGTGACCTCCTCTTTTATTTTTAAACTCATATCTAGTTTGTGTTTTCTGAGCTTCTATTTTACCGGCGGACATCTATGATTTGTCGGTAACTTGTGAGAAATGATGGACGTGCTGAGACGAGTCATATTGTTGAATGACCATGCAAAGATATCCTTTTATTCCCTTAAGAGCTCTGTATATTCATATTTTTCCATCTGTGATAAGTGCACACTAAAGAGCGTTTCTTTGGCATTCTCTGTGTCTCCCGAATTAACGACCTCGGTTTCATCCAAGTTGGACTTAGGTCTATTCTCAAAATTATCGACCTCTCTGAGAACCTCTTCTGGTATATCATCTTCCTCGTGATCTATGTCCGTTTGTTGCATAGCCTCATTGCAAGTTACAGTTGTTGGTTCATCATCAAGATACGTAATAGTAATGTTGTGTGGAATAAAGTATAATGTATAGAAAAGTAATGAACAGAGGGATATTTTATAAAATGAAAAATGATTTTGATTAAATTCACAAAATGTTAAAAACATCGAAGCTCTTTTAGAAAGTAAAGACAATGCGGAAAGTAAAGAAAACAACTAAAACAAAGGTACATGATGATTGTTCAGCCTTGCTACCTCGAAGATTTCCGGGTGATGGGATCTTGATTGAACAGTTGGTGAGGTTCTCCCCTCGGTTCACAGCCTGAATGGAAGGGCCTTCCTCCCCTTCCTCTTCAAAAGTCACACAACAGTCCATGCCCTCCTCTAGAAACAGGTTCTTCATCGCCGCAAGAGCCTCGTCTTCTTCTGTCCCGTAGAGAGTGTCGGCTGGCTGAAATGTCTGCTCCTACTGAGGTATGGGGTATTCCAATGGGCAATATGGGCCGCACCATGGTTGGGACCAATCTTTGAACTCTTCCCAGGTGTATTCGTATCCAAGTACGAAGGTACTACCATGCCTTTTTAACATGATTGGTTTTGTAATGCCCTGAAGATTCTTACCAAGTCCTTTTCCTGGTTCATACCCACTCCAATTCCAAATGCTTTCGACCTTGTTACTCCACCATTTGTCCTTTCCCACTTTGTTGACTCGCTAAATATGATGATATGTTTCTCTGTATGTTCTTCTTCAATCTCCGGTCATTGGAATGGTCTGGCAACTATATATCGGATCCCTACCGTTGCCATGGATGATCACTTCCTGATGGTTCCATTCGAACTTCATGGACTAATGCAAGGTTGATGCCACAACCCCAGCGACGTGGATCCAGGGTCGTCCTGGTAGTAAGTTATAGATGCCGGTATGTCAATGACTTGGAAATCAACATCAAACCAAGTGGGCCCCATTTGCAAACACAGGCTAATCTCCCCGAGGGTGGACCGCTGAGAACCATCAAAAACCTTAACGTTAATAGCCCCGTATTTTATCTCATGCAATGATTTGTCTAACTTCTAGAGGGTGATTAATGGACAAATGTTGAGGCTAGAACCTCCGTTGATTAAGATCCTGGTGATGACATGATCTTCACATTGCAGAGTGATGTGTAGTGCTTTGTTAGGGCCAAGCCATTCTGGTGGCAGTTCATCCTCGTAGAAGTGATTTTGTGACTTTCGAATACCTGCCCTATCATGTTTTCCATCTCTCATCCTGTTAAGTTGCTCGGGACATAAGCCTCGCTCATTATCTTCATCAAGGTATTTTTATGTGCCTCGAAACTCTACAGCAATGCCAAGATGGAAATTTGTGTTGGGGACTTGTTTAGCTATTTAACAACTAAATATTCTTTAGCCTATATCTTTCTATCATTAGGTCCAGTTTCAACGGGACATCCAGAGGCCTACTTGTTGGACTCAGCTAGGTGCTCTGGTGTATACACCCTACATGTTCTAGTCATACCTTGCGCGGAAATTGCTTTACAGGTGCGTGATTTTACCTTCCTTCTTGCCTCAGCAATGTAGTCCTAAGGTATGGCATTTGACCAAAATGGGGTTATGTCTGACATGGTGACCATAATGGGCATCCTTGGAGACAACATAGTAACTTCAATCGGTGCAGGCGCCTTTGGAGTCCCGAACTCCACCTCAATTTGCATTTTTGCCGGCGGTACCTCAAAGTCAAATGGTACAGATACATTCATCTCGTCGCCCTCAGATGGCCGAATTTGTACAACAATAGGATTAAGAGTGACCGCCGGCTTCTTAGGCTCATCTCCTTCGGATATCAAACCGATTGACCCTTTGGGGTCCAAGTCATCCTCAATCTCAATCGTGTGGGTGATTCCACCCTAATGGTCCGATAGAGGGTTGTTGCGAACATTGGGAGCACGCTCTTTAGCTATGATAACCTTGTTTTCAATTAAGGTCTGAATTTTGTCTTTAAACGAGCGGCACTCATCGACGGTATGTCCCTTCATCCCCGAATGATATGCGCGTGTTTTATTTGGGTTGATCCATTGGGAAGGGTTTCCGGGGTTATGGCTGGGATGGTTGTAAACATATTCAGCGGCTTTGAGCTTCTAATACAGTTGGTCAATGGGTTCGGCAATAGCGGTGTATTGTCTGGGAGGTTTGCGGTCAAAGTTTGGTCTTGGTCGTGGGAATTTTTGGTGTGTCGGTGGTGACAGATAGTGAGGAGGTTGTGAGTTGTAAGCTTGGCTTACGTGTGCGGGTTGGGAATATCCTGGCGAAGTTGGCTGATATGTTTGGTAGACGGGAGGTGGATTTTGAAAGGTAGGTGAGGGTGCCTGGAAATTTAGATATGGTTGGTACGTGAGTGGAGTTGGAGGGTAGGATTGGTATTTTATGGGAGAGAGGTTTCTCTTCGCAGCCATTATGGAGTTTACGTCCTTTTTCTTCGACGTACCACCAGATTGTAAGGCTTTGATGGTGGCCTGTAGTGCCTCAAGGTTAGTAACCATACCATTTTTGATCCCATCTTCAATCCTTTCTCCCAGTTTGATGATATCAGCGAACTTTTTCCCCTCTATCAGCATCAATCTCCCGTAGTACTGCAGATCCTGAGCATGGACGAAAAATCTGTTCATTTGTTCTTCTTCCGAAGCCGGTCTAACCTTTGCAGCTTCTGACCTCAAACGAGCAGCATACTCGCGAAAGGTTTCGTGGGCTTCTTCTTCAAATTCTGGATATAGAACAGTCCGGCGCATTCCCAGTATTGAACTTGAAACGGTCCATGAAATCGGACGCCATGTTTACCCAACTCATCCACTTCTTCGCATCATTGTTATATACCAGGATAAATCATCACCTTTCAAGCTCCTCATGAATAGTTTCATGTGGATCTTGTCATCTCTACCAACTCCCACTAACTTGTCACAATACATCCTGAGGTGAACCTTGGGATCACCCATACCGTCGAACATTTCGAACTTAGGAGCTTTGTACCCCTCGGGGAGTTTGACATCAGGTTGAACACAAATGTCTTCATAATTTAGACCCTCCACACCTTTATTATCTTCCACGCCTTGAACCTTCTAGTGAGTTTCTGGAGTTCAGCAGCCAATGAGTGAGTCTGATTCTGACATATCTGATATGGGCTGTGTATTGTACGTCACAGTATCCACAAAGATAAGAGTATCTTGGTGGTGCGAAGCATTTTGGGGCTCAGGGATGGGCGGTGGAGCATTTTTGCGAGCTTGGGATTAGGTCGTCTACGGAGGTGCAGGGACATGTTTGTTGACATCTGCAGGAGCAAGGAAGATGGACAAACTTGCCAAACTTCGGACGTGGTCTAGCTCCTCTCAAAACCTTAGCAAAGTTTGCTCCAAATGAGCAGCAGTCTCTTTGGTTATCGGGGTACCTTGGGAAGTCCCTTCAATTTCCTTTCTTGTTTCATTATCTCCCATCTTTCCTTTTTTCCTGTTTCTGGGGGGACACGGAGGAGGAGGAGGACCCTTAAATCTTGTTGAGTATGCTGATAGTTCCAAAATGAAAGAACTAACCTTTGGGGAGGGGAATAAAAAATAAAAGAAAAACAAAAAAAGCTCTAAAGTTATTGTGGGTTCTGAGAAAGAAAACTTTGCGGTATTTAAGCACGTTGTTGAAAGAATAAAAGTTGTTTCCTATTTGGGTGCCTTGTTGTGCCCGAGGTAGGCCTAGCGACATATATTATTTGGAGAACTTATAACACCAAGTGCCTCATTTTATTGATAGAAAATAGAACGAGTCAAAACAAACTGAAATAAAGAGAAATTGTCACTAATGGCTAGTGGCCTTATCACATCAAGAAAGCAGTCAAAATCCTAACTACTTGGTCCCAGAAAGACCTTCCCTAGATTCGGTATCTTTGCCTCCTTCGTGCAATTTCATCAACTCGTGCAGTCCTAGCAACAAGTAATCCTGAGCCAAGTGCCCACCTTCGTTACCTTCACCTTCTTGACAGTCGTTGATCCTTATTAGAAACTTGCCTTCCAGCTCCACTAAACCCCGTTCCATGTACCCTAAAATGTTGTTTGCACGTACAGACATGTCATTCCGCTCATTGATTAGCTGCTCTTGGGCCTATTGTATTTCTCGATGCTCACTTTCGCAATCTCGCATCCGTTTGCGTAGCTGATTGTACTTGAACATTGTGGCAGTCTCCTCATCAATAACCCTGTGACCATGGACGAAACCTGTGTTTCCCAAGCTAATATGATCGTCTTCCAACCATTCCAGATAAAGTGGCATATGCCAAGCCTGATACATGTCTGGTTCCATAGATTCCTTTTCCAAAATGAGTTTGGAATGGCATATATGCTTAGCACGGCACCTATTTGGGCTATCGTCATCTTGGAAGTCAGCCCTGTAGTGACTCATCTTTTCTACCCTCAGTATAATCTGCTTTCTTCCCGCTTGCCTCATGACTTAGAGAGGGACTTAAGGGTAAGTTCCTCTTAAGCTGACGAATACAAAGAATGGCGCATCCCTAAACGGAATGATAAACTCCCTAGTTGGAACCACTCGTACAACCATTGTACCTGCTCTTCTTTCAGATTCTCCAATAGTTCCACCCATGCATTGGCATCCTCTGGGCGAGCGAGCATATCCAATATGAAGTGCATTCTCTTTGGATGATGGAAAGCGATATGGTCATTCCAGTCCCCGCGTATGATCTCCTATTTATGATCTCCCTTCTGAAGATGATCATTGAGCCACAGTTGTTGTAGAAAATTGCACCCTTCGAAGTATGGTGCCCCTCGTTAACATTTCTCTAAGTCTCGGTACAGTTCGGCGAGAATCATGGGTGCTATGTTGAATGTCTGCCCTTCGATACCCTCCATTATGGATTTGGTTACCATGGCTAGTCTCTTGTGGATTCTAGCCTTCTTAATTGGAAAGACTATCATGCCCAGGAAACAAAACATGAATACAAAGGCTCTCCTATGTATGTGCCCCAAAGAGGTGAGGGAGAACTCGTCCGTGTGAGTGCGACATGATTTGCTATGTCTGAACCTTTGATACATGAAGACGAAAGATATGTAGGAGTCCTTCAGACTGGTCAGATTAGGATTCTTCTTGAGCCCCATCATTTTCAGGAACCCTCTACCTTTGGGATTTTCTGGCATAACCAGCACGGGGCTACCCCAAGGAATTCCAGCTAGACCCCTAATTTCCTCCAACAGCGGCGTCATTTCAATACCCCAAAAGCAGAAGACAGATCGTTCACTATCCCAAAACATGGTAGCAGCTTCCACAATCTTGTTATCTTGCCTAACTTCTAGGAGTGAAGGAAGATTTCCTAAGTTCTTGTGGACAAAAACCCGATCACTACCATGCTGATCCTCCTACCAGCTTAGTAACCTTACCGAATCTGGGGACCTCGTGCCTCATTTCCTCCAAAATAGAGTGTTAGGACCTTACCCCCACCTAACTCGACTATTAAATCAACAATTAGCAAAAGGTTTTTAGTTCTACTAATAAATGCACATAACGTGAATGTCCATTTGAATTTCGAGGAAACCCGATGGACTTTTGGTTTAGGCTATCCTAACGAGTCATTATGTGAACGGCATAATGACTCGGGTAAGTTTGACCATGATGCATGAACAGTTAAACAGAGTAAAGTTTCTATTTTTGAAGTGTTAGACAAGGTATCCTTGAGCGGACAACTCAAAAGGGAAAGGCATAGAACTGTCGACTGCACCGTTGATCGGCTGGTTTTACCGCAAATGTGCCTTTGCCAAATTTAAGGGGTTTATAAATATTGAAACAGCGCAACCACTCATTATAAGCGTTGCTATAGGATTTGTTTGTCACGAGTGGAAAATGGTATTTGAGGATGCAATTACAACAATGAAATAAGTACATGTATTTTCACGTTTATACAATAGTGATTACAATAGATGCTCGGAATTTAAGACGGAACTTAAATAAAGTAAAAGCAGTAAAGCAGTAAAATAGTTGAAAAAAGGAAGACATGAAGAAACAAGTTAGTAATTATGAAGAAATGATTAGAGAAACAAAGGGAGTAAAGAAAGCAATAAAGGAACAAAACACGAATTGGTAAAAGCCTTAAAGAAAAGTCTCCAGCATAGTCGGCATGTTGTCGACAACCCCTTTTTCAAAAGCAAAATCGAGTTTTACCACATTATGGGCAAAAGACCTCTAATTCCCGTTTGGGAATTGGGTTATGGAATTTGAAGAGTCGCCACCTAATGATTATAGTGCATTAAGACACTTTTAAAGATGAGAGGGGTATTTTGAAAGAAAACCAGAGTTCGGGTAAGGGCTTGAGATTATCTTAAGGGGAAGGTGTAAGGCGCGCCTCGAGATCCACTAGTGTGGTTGCCGGCCGTGCTAATGTGACTATATGAAGAGATGAAGCAAGTAAACAGATAAGATAAACATATGAACAACATACGAATTTTGAGAAGCGAAAGGCATAAGTTAAATAAAATAGAAGAGATAATGGATTTGAAAAGAAAGCATTACTTTAGAAAACGTTTAGATAAATAAAGCAAGCAAAGAAAAATGTTCCTAGGTTCGACTATGATATGGATCACATTGGTACAATACCCCACACACACTCCTCAAAAACGAGTCGCGTATGGAATTAGCGCACTGGTCATCATCTCCATATTCCACCCTTCTCATCACATGGAGGTCATTTTAGCGTGCGAATCGGTTACGGATGCTTGTCGTGTGCTGTTACCCGTCCTATCCTATAGATCCAAGAAGGCATGTAGGATCGATATTCCTATATGGTAAGAACTAGGTTGAACCATAAGTTTAAAGGTTAAAATGCTAGGCGACATACAAAAAAAAAATAGATAGGACTACATATAATGGAATCACGTAAAGCATGTATAGGCTCAAATATTCCTCCATGGACAAAACACGTATTTAGCACGTCTCAAACACATTTAAGGTCTAAGGAATGGAGAATAATAAAAGCTGGAGCAAAAGTTTAAAAAACAGAAACTGGAGATTTTGCAGAAAAGAATTGTAAACATTCAGGACTTGAAAAAAAGACAATAGCAGTTTCTAGAATTAAAAAACATTCGTGGAACATATGGTAAAAGTAGTTTTCGGACATATAGTATTTTTGTAGACCGCAGAAGTGTATAGAAAAAAAAACTATAAACCATATTAACTTGAAACTACAGTTTGAAAAATTACAGAGTATACAGTACTCAAATATTTCTTCAGGAAAATAGTAGTCCACTTAAAATCTGGGGGAAGGGAAAAATAATTGAGTAAAAAGTAATTGTCCAGGCGGTAAAAATAGGCAGAAGATTATGTATAAAAATCAGGGGGTTCAGAGATAAACGAATTCGGACATTGGTAGAATAATTTAAATACGACTTAAGGCGATTAATCCATTTTTATCCGTGCAAAGGCTTGCCTAGGCGTTATTTAAATCGTAAAGGAAGGTGGACATGCATATTAGATTCCTGTTTAAAAGGAGTTTATAAACCAGTTTTTACCAAATTAGAGAAGTATTCAATAGTTGCAAACAAAGGTCCTAAATGCAGGATATCTAATGTACACAAATGTCCTTAAACATGGTATCTAAATGGAATGGTAATAACATTGATTATTAACTGATTGTGATTAGGAAAATGTATAGAGTAATAGTCTGAGGATGAAGACCTAAGAACGGGATTTCTACGTGTAAGATGCATGTCCTAAACATGATTTCTATCGTGCAAATAGGTAAGTAAAATCCTATAAATATATTTTCTACCCATTCCCCTTAACTAAGCGTGCATAACCCTCCCAATTTCACTATAAACCTCATTACTCTTTACAAGTTATTATAGACCAAGTAATTTATTAATACAACAATGATAAAATGAAGAAGCTATTCTATAGGGAGCCTACAGCCAGGACCATGATCTCCAACCTCACTTCTTTCGAGTTCTACAGCCTTTACCAAAGTTTGGGCTCGACAAAGTTCCCTAAGGGTCCGTTTGAACCCCTAGCCGATACCAGGCACCCAAGACAAATCATCATTGACAAGTGCAAGTGTGGAATTTTCCAGCCTTGTGCATCAAAGTTCAGTGGGTGCTCAGGGCTCCCAAGGCAATGCTTACACTAAGGGGGCAGAACCTAATTTCTAAGAGTAGTGAGATTGTGATAGAGTTTGAAAAGGGTTCAGTTGAATATACTTGAGAGACAGTTTGAGAATAAGAGAAAGAGAAGAGTGAAAAGAGTTCTTTTAAAATCCCTTTAGGCTGACCAGTATTGAAAACAAAGAGTCACACAAACAAGGGCAATGGAAAGGGAACAAATAATTTATAAGAAAGGAAATTATTCACACAGTTGTAAATCATCAATGAGAAGTAATCAACCATGCATCAAATAAAGAGTCCAGTTCTTACTGCACCAGACTCCAAACTGAGGCAACCTCAGGAAGAGGTTTAAGTGGCCAAGCAGGTCCCTAATACATGCTAGTAGTGAACAGGAATGAGGAAAACATTCAAGGAGATAGGGAATGGGGTAATGATCATGCGGAGTCAAGCTATGCATACTAATTAAAATAAATGCATGCTAGTGGCAATAAGAACGACATAACCATAAGTAAAAGCACACAAGAAACAAGAGGAAGTCCAAAACTGATAGTAGCATATTGTTTTGGAGGTTGTAACTTAAAGAGGTGACATACCTGTTGAGCTAATGTAACAAAGTAGTTGTGAGCAATGCACAGAAAAGAGCAATAGTGTGCAAAGAGTACGCAGAGATAAGAGCAGCAGTGTGTAGAGAGGTAAGCAGCAGAAAAACCAAAGCAAATAACACAGTAGATCCCTAGTAGTAGAGTAAAACAACCAACATTACTCAATTTGGCTTTCAGCCGATTGAGTAACTAATATCCAATAGAAGAATGAGAGAGTTTGAATAGAAAATAGTGTTTCTGAAAGAAAGATTAGAGCTATTGTATACGTGTTTGTGTGTCCCAAGTGAGAAGAGAAGGGTAGTACTTACAGTTTTTGAAAATAGTAGAAAATAGGGTAGGGAGTGTATAATTATAGAAACAATACCAAATTGAATCAATCATAGGTCTTTATTTAAGTAAATCAGTGACTCAAAATTCGAATAAGAGTACGGGCTACAAAATAAGGAAAAAGTTAGTTGAATGACTGATTATACAATAACGAAAGCAGTAGGCATGTTGTACATAATAAAGTCTAGGTACACAATATTTCAAATAAGGAAAATATATGTTGAATAACCAAAATATACTTGAGTGCACAAATATGCCAAGCAATATAAATCAACTATGAACAGTCAGTCAAAGAATCACGGGCAAGACCAAATTAGAGGGAATTTGTTCCAAACATAGAAAGCAACTCACAAATAAGGAAACAATCAGTGTATGAACACATACGAATCAGTGATTCAAAAAGATACTCGGAACTAGTAGGATATTCAGTAAATAGAGAGGCATTCGAACTTAAAAGGTCACAGGGATTAAAAACCCTAAATAAGGATCATACAAACAGTAGAGGGTCGGAGCCCTGGAAGATACTTGAAGCATGGGACTCGGAAACAACAAAGTTTCAAGCACATAACAAAGGAATAAGCACATAATACCCAAAAGATAACAGAAGCATTACGATTTTAAAAAGGGGTCAGAAACCCTAGTTTTGAAAAAGAGAAAAGTGGTGGAAAACTTGACTTAATTGAAGATATCGAGTGAAAAGTAGTGTAGAAAATGAAGATTAAACCAAAAATCGTTTAAAAAAATACATAGAATAAAGAGTTTTAGGAAAAAACATTAGGGTTTTCAAATAAATTAGGGAGATAAGAAACTTAGCCGTGAAACTCATATAATATCGATATTCAAGCATCATCGGACATAACCCACAGGATAAAGGCCGTAAATGGACCCAGGCAAGGGCTTCATTGACCATATTTCACGGTGGAAGCCTCTGGGGTTTCAAAACATAAAGAGAAGCAACAAGATGGGATTCCATGGCGAGTAGAGGTCGAGAGAAGTGGGGATGGAGTATGGCCAGAGAGGCGATGAGGTTCATCGGAGAAGAAAGAGAGAACTAGAAGGTTCTAGAGAGTAGGGAGAAAAATCGTTTAGAGAGAGACCGGTCTCTGAGAGAATGAGGGTTTGGAGAGGGTAGGTTTGGATTTAATTATGGTAACTTAATCTAGGCCGCTGACTCATTTAATCAATGACTTAGACCAAGTCAAAGGTAGACCGCGTAAAAATTGAACGGGTATGGGTCAGGGATTTAGGAGTATGGGTGTATGAATTGGGTTTAAAATTGGGCTGATATAGGGTGCAATTCGGGCTATATTTTAAATGAAATCTGCCAAACTTTTAAATAGCCAATTTCACCTAATTTATTTTATAAAATAGCTGAAATAATTTAAAAGGCAAAATCGAAAACATAGAACTAATAAATAACACATAAATATCAACCAAAAAATATATAAAATAATTTTTTATAGCTATAAAACATAGTTGATTGCAAAATAGGCCATAATTTCAATACAATACAATTATCTTCAAGAATTCCAAATAGAATTGTAAAAGATGCAAAAATTACATAAATTAAGTTTTGCTGCAAATACGAGAGTGAAATACATTATTCACTAAAAAATAATAATTTAGAAATAATATTTGACATTGTACTGTTAAAAATAGGCAGTAAATTGATTTTAAAAATCTTACAAATTAAAGAAAAATACCAAAATTTCCAGGAATGCTAATATATACACACATATACTATTTTGAAGGTATTTTGGTTGCAAAACTACATATGGAAAAATTGGGTATCAACAATGATGTAATTTGAACTATGCCTGAACTGATTCCCGTATAAGAGGGGATACGTAGGTAACCCTATGGGTTCAGTCAAAATTTAATAAAATTCTATTTTCCCCACTATTTTAATTGGAGGAAGAATTTTGAGGAGGACCCTCAAAATTCCGAAGTCAGTTTCAGCATTTTCATCTCCTGAAGTGTTAACCCAGTAAATTGGGGCAGAATTTTGAGGATCCTCAAAATTCCGGAGCAAGAAATGTTGCAATGTCTAGAACCACGTCTGCACTCATTGGTTCCTTCAAAGAAAATCATTTTCAATTATATACTCTTGTTATATTTACTGAATCATGCATAACTATTATCCAAATCACTGTTGTTTAGCAACTCTACGCCAATGATATGCGACGTCAGGAACCAGGGGATACGAACTAACCTCCACCTGCAGAACTCACAAAAGAAGGGATATGATTCATCTTTTATCAAACAAAAAGGGACCCAAGCTTGTATGGGTTCCAAAAATTAACTTGTGAATTTTTGTGCATGCTAAGGTGAGAGGGAACAATTAATATTGGCATCTAGATAGTGGATTCACAAGACATAACTAGAGATGAAAAAACATTCTCTCACCGACAGCTTTCCAAGGAGGGAGTGTATCATTTGGAAATCAGTAAAAGGGCCAGATAACCAATATTATCAAGATTTGTAAATCACTCTCTCATGTTATAGAAGATATTTATTATGTGGAAAGTCTTAAACACAATCTTCATAGCATCTCTCAAATGTTCGACAAAAGAAATGGGGTAAAATCTAATTCCAAAATTTGCACTGTCACTAAGCTTAATACTGATGAAATCGTGATATAGGGTAAGAGACATAACAATATCTACATGATATCGATTAAATTACTTCCCCAAAGTAAGAACACTTAATTAAGTGTAGTAAAAGATTATTCACTGCTATGACATGGAAAACAGTGACATATTAGTCTCTCTCGACTTACAAAATCAACAGCAAAAGACTAGGTACTTGGGCTATCTAATATTGACTTCACCTCTGATAAGGTGTGTGATTCATTGTGTAATAGGGAAACATGTAAGGTCATGTTTTAAATCTGAAATGGTTGCCAACACATCTAAACCTTTAGACTCCTTCACAAAGACCTATGTGGATCAATAAGAATAAGGAGAAGAGAAGTTAAAAGGTATATGTTTATGACTGTTGATCACTTCTCCAAGTATACCTAGGCTTTTTTAGGTTCCATAGATGAAATCTTTGATATTTTCTGTGTATTTGTTAGAGCGGTACAACAGACACTGCGGGTGAAATGTATTATGTATAAAAACTGGCCTTAAAACTTAATTTGAAAATTCAAAATGCCTTGAGTTTTGTAGCACATGTGGTATTGACCATAATTTCTCCAGCACCTGGAACTCCACAACAAAGAAGAAAGAATAGATCCTTAGAAGACATGGGGAGGACCATGTTGATTGCTAGTAGACTACCTTTAGAGTTTTTATGGTGAGGAAATCAATAGTGATTGATACCTTCTAAATAGATTCAAGGTTAGACCCATTCCTCAGAATATGCCCTAAGAGTTACTTCGAGGAAGAAAACCCAACATCAATCACCTAAGACTCTTTGAGTGAATCTGTTTTGTGCATAATAATGGAAAAGAAACTCCGGGTAAGTCAGATGAGATAAGTAATGAGGGAATTTTCTTGGGTTACTCTCCACAAAACATAAAGTTTTAGTAAAAGAACTATGCTTGTGGAAAAAACTATTCATGTTATTGTTATTAATCTAACAAGATGACTGAGAAAGATCTGCAGGATGAAGATTATGACATAAGATTCATTAGTGATGCATTTACAAAGGAATCTGAAACTCACTATGAAGATGAATACGAAGACTACAAGGAAAGTGAACAGTGATTACGAGGAACGAGAAGAAGAAAGAACTACTCTAACTGCTAAACTGACTAATGAAGCCCACCAATTGAACCTATTCCTTTGGGCCACTACTCGGGTGAATCTTCTCTGGGTATAAAAATCAACCATGGAAGCATCAAAGTTAACTTCCTCTTAAGAATATCATCTCTGATCCAAATGCAGAGGTGCCCTCAACCACTGGATCCACAGCAGTAGTATCTACCTTCTTTCCTAGACCACCAACACCTTTTTCTACAGTTAAGGGGGAAAGGAAGTAACGAATCTATGCAAAAATGAGGCTTCTGATGGCCTTTCAGTTAGCCAGACTGCGGATGAGGATGATAATTGGGGTTAAAAAGATGAAGAAGATGGGAACAATCATGAAGATCATGGTGCACAAAACATTTCCAATGATGTAAAAAAGAGTAAGAATGATAGAGCATCTAGACATAAGAAGGGCATTGATACAGACTATAAAAGATATGATCATGTTAATGACTCTGTAGAATAAGAAAATTATAGTGAAGGAGACGATGACTCTAAAAGTAAGGGTGAGGATCAAGAAAAGGTAAGTGAGAGTAATGTAGGTAATGAAGAAGATGATAATGTAAGCGAGTAATCCAATGGCTCTATGACCACTGGCAAAACTATCATAGCCCATATAGAAGAAACTGGTGAAGAGACGAGGGCTAAAAACTCGGGTCTTTGTTAACTCTTTTTCACTGGATATGAAAAGGTTAACAGTGATGAAGATGATGTGCCACTATCTGAGGTAGGGAAGAAACCTAGGAAGACTCCTGTGAAATCTACAAATCCATCAGTCCTAATAAGGAAATGATTGGTTCCTCATACCAAGACTCCTCTTACAAGGATGACAAGAAAGTTTGTTATGTTAGAAACACGTTCTCAATGCAATATACTAAACGTGTACTCTTTTGTAGGTTTTGATGAATGACAAATGAAGCAAAAATTGATATATGACGGAATTCAAGTACAAGCGCACTATCGTTGCGAATAAGATTGAAGTTCAAGATATAGCGTTTTAATTGTTATTGAGTTGTTCTAAATTGTAGTCTCGATCCTACAACTTGACTCATAGTATGGCCTCTCTCATAAAACTATTTTCCAAATCATGCATATTTAATTCTGTATCAAAAAAGATTTTAAATCATGCATATTTACATTAGACAAAATGTTTTCTAAACATGCCTCAAAAATCTAGGCTAAAATAATCGATTATGTACTCATGATAATCGATTGCTTCTGAGCCCAGACTGCATGACAATCGATTATGAATTAATGGTAATCGATTGTGAGTAAGACAGTGAACATCAGGTTTTTCCAAATCTGCAAGATAATCGATTGTGAACAAATGACAATCGATTGTTGTTGAGGTAAAGTTTTTCAATACTCAAAATAATCGATTATGAACCAATGGTGATCGATTATGTTGAGACAGTGTCTTCCAGTGATTTTAAATTTAATTAAGTAATCGATTATGTCTTTAGATAATCGATTATCACTGAGACAGTAAGTTTTATGATTTTCAGAAAATAACAAGTAATCGATTATGTCTTTAGATAATCGATTATCACTGAAACAGTAAGTTTCATGATTTTCAGAAAATAACAAGTAATCGATTGTTGCAAAGGACAATTGATTGTTAAAGCTGACCGTTGTCAAATGATTTTCAAATACCATAAGGTAATCGATTATAGATTTTATATAATCGATGTTTTGCTTAACATCTGGAAATGATGTTTAGAACGTTGCTAAAGTAATCGATTATAGATTTTATATAATCGATGTTTTGCTTAAAATCCGGAAATGATTTAGAACGTTGCTAAAGTAATCGATTATGAACTTAGTGTAATCGATTATCTGATTTTGAATATTGCCAGTAATCGATTATAGATTGTATATAATCGATTGTGAAGCGTTAAATCTGGGATTGATTTTAAACTGACTGGCAGATAATGAAAGAAGGTACTTTCATATGCCAAGCCAAATATTGCAAAGAACTACTAAAACGCTTTGAGATGAACAATGCAAAAGAAATGGCTACTCCCATGAGCACATCCGATCATCTAGACAAAGATGAAAAAGGTAAGGAAGTCGACACTAAAAAGTATCGAGGTATGATTGGCTCTCTTCTTTATCTTACCGCTAGTCGTCCGGACATCATGTTTAGCGTGTGTTTATGTGCTCGCTATCAGTCATGTCTGAAGGAGTCTCACCTTACTGCGGTGAAACGGATATTAAGGTATCTCATTGGTACTACAAATGTGGGTCTATGGTACCCCAAAGGCTCTTCATGCCAACTTATTGGATATTCCGATTCCAATTTTGCTGGATGCAAATTGGACCGCAAGAGCACAAGTGGCACTTGCCATTTGCTCGGTAGCTCTCTTGTCTCTTGGTTTAGTAAGAAACAAGTAAGTGTTGCGTTGTCTACCACCGAGGCTGAATATGTAGCCGCGGGGAGTTGCTGTGCTCAAATCCTATGGATGAAACAACAACTCTTGGACTATGGCCTAAGTCTTGATCACATTCCTCTTAGATGTGATAACACTAGCGCCATATGCTTGACGAAGAACCCCGTTCTTCATTCGCGAACAAAACACATCGAAATTAGACATCATTTTATTAGAGATCATGTACTCAAAGGCGATGTCGAAATTGAATTTGTTGAAACCAAAAGCCAATTGGCAGACATCTTTACCAAGCCTTTAGAGAAAGAGTCCTTCTTCCGAATTCGCAGTGAACTCGGGATCCTTGACTCCACTTTGATCAAAGTCATGCATTGCATTTTCTTTCCTACATGATTTCTAACTTGAGCGTCGGAGGCGTCTAACTTTTCTTTGCAGGTATCACACTAGAGCTAAGAGCAATTCTTAAGCAAACCGCGAATCTGCAGCAATGTCCATATAAAATCGATTATCCCGTATCAATAATCGACTACCTTTCTTTCCAATAAATAAACCTTGTTTATTTCATCTTTTTTTCATCTTTCCTTATTTTTGTGATAATGGCAAAAGGGGGAAGAAAACGGGATATCGGGTATGCACCACCTCTTAATTCATTGATTGCTTATAAGCTAAAATTGAGGGGGAACTCTTAAATTGAGGGGGAACAAGAACAAAATGCATAATTGTTACTTGTCTTGAATTGTCAATATCTTTTGTCTAAATTGCATATCCCGCTTAATGTTTGCCATTATCAAAAAGGGGGAAATTGTTAGAAACACGTTCTCAATGCAATATACTAAACGTGTACTTTTTTGTAGGTTTTGATGAATGACAAACGAAGCAAAAATTGATATATGATGGAATTCAAGTACAAGCGCACTATGGTTGCGAATAAGATTGAAGTTCAAGATATAGCGTTTTAATTGTTATTGAGTTGTTCTAAATTGTAGTCTCGATCCTACAACTTGACTCATAGTATGGCCTCTCTCATAAAACTATTTTCCAAATCATGCATATTTAATTCTGTATCAAAAAAGATTTTAAATCATGCATATTTACATTAGACAAAATATTTTCTAAACATGCCTCAAAAATCTGGGCTAAAATAATCGATTATGTACTCATGATAATCGATTGCTTCTGAGCCCAGACTGCATGACAATCGATTATGAATTAATGGTAATCGATTGTGAGTAAGACAGTGAACATCAGGTTTTTCCAAATCTGCAAGATAATCGATTGTGAACAAATGACAATCGATTGTTGTTGAGGTAAAGTTTTTCAATACTCAAAATAATCGATTATGAACCAATGGTGATCGATTATGTTGAGACAGTGTCTTCCAGTGATTTTAAATTTAATTAAGTAATTGATTATGTCTTTAGATAATCGATTATCACTGAGACAGTAAGTTTTATGATTTTCAGAAAATAAAAAAGTAATCGATTATGTCTTTAGATAATCGATTATCACTGAAACAGTAAGTTTCATGATTTTCAGAAAATAACAAGTAATCGATTGTTGCAAAGGACAATTGATTGTTGAAGCTGACCGTTTCAAATGATTTTTAAAATACCATAAGGTAATCGATTATAGATTTTATATAATCGATGTTTTGCTTAAAATCTGGAAATGATTTTTAGAACGTTGCTAAAGTAATCGATTATAGATTTTATATAATCGATGTTTTGCTTAAAATCCGGAAATGATTTTTAGAACGTTGCTAAAGTAATCGATTATGAACTTAGTGTAATCGATTATCTGATTTTGAATATTGCCAGTAATCGATTATAGATTGTATATAATCGATTGTGAAGCGTTAAATCTGGGATTGATTTTAAACTGACTGGCAGATAATCGATTATGTGGTCTTAATAATCGATTATCACTGAGTAATTTCAGCAACTCTTAATTGCCAATTAGGCAACGGTAATGCCAAGTTTTTCAACTATAAATACAGCTTCACTTCAGTGTTTTAACAACAACAACATACACAAACTGATCATTACATTGCTATAAGCTTTCATTCTATTGTTCTTCATTTTCTACTCATTTCATAAAGCTTTTGAGAGCCATATTATTGCCTAAAGTTGTTGTGATCTTGAACATATTCTTTTACTCATATCTACTCAATAAGGAGTACTTTAGTTAAGTGAGTGTCCGAGTATTTGATATACTTGTAAGAGAATTGCGATTCTCTTGTTTCAAGGAACTTGCGTTTCCTTGGGTGAAGTCTTTGAGATTGCGATCTCCGAGCAACTGTTTGAGGCTTGTGTCCTCAAGTGTGTAACGGTTTGTTGAGCACCCGTAAGCTTAACAAGATAGTGAAAAATCTCGAGAGAGTCTCTCGGGGACTGAACTAACCACGTTGGTGGCCAACCAGTATACATCTTTGTGTAAGTTTATTTTTCTGCATTTATTTTACTTCCTGCAAAGTTTAAATTCCGCAAGAAAACGCTAAATTTTATTAATACGCTATTCACCCCCCCTCTAGCGTAAAGCGCAGTTTCTAACAATTGGTATCAGAGCCCAACTCTCTGAAAACTTAACCGTTTGAGAGAACCATCCATGGCTTCTACTCTTGACTCTTTTGTAGGAATTGAAGAAGGACAATGCTCTACACGACCTCCTCTATTCAACGGCACAAACTACTCATACTGGAAGGAGAGGATGCAAATCTTTGTGCAATCAAATAGCTTTCATTTGTGGAAAGTATTCACCAATGGAAACCAAATTCCAACCAAGAAGGTGGAAGACGAATGGGTTCCAAAGACCGAAGAGGAATATACCGCGGAGGATATTCGTAAGGTTCAGAATAATGCCAAAGCTATAAATTTATTATATTGTGCTGTTAATGCTAACGACTACAGGAAGATATCATGTTGCAAAACAGCAAAAGAAATGTGGGATAAGCTTGAAGTGACATACGAAGGAACCGACCAGGTACGAGAAGCTAAAATTGATTTTTTAACTCACTCTTATGAACTATTCCACATGAAGGAAGGAGAGAAAATAGACGAAATGTTTGAGCGATTCTCAATGATCGTGAATGATCTACACGCTCTCAAAAAGACGTTTACGGATAGAGAACTTGTCCGGAAGATCCTCGGAAGTCTCACTCCGGCATGGCGATCAAAGGCCGATGCAATCCAAGAATCCATTGGCATCATAAATGTCACAATTGACGCATTAAGAGGTAATCTCAAAACCTATGAATCAACTATACTTAACCCGTTTGTTGATGATCAAAGAAGGCAAAGGATTGCTCTAAAGGCTAGCCAACCACAAATTGATGAGGAAGGTGACAACGAGTTTGGACTCGTTATCAAAAGGTTTCAAAAATTCATGCGCAAAGAGTATGAACGCAAGAACAAAAAGCAAGGCGATCAACTAAAATGCTATGAATGCGGAGAAACCGGGCACATAAAATCAAATTGCCCTAACATCAAAAAGGAGAAGAAACCCTTCAAAAAGCAACGTGCATACATCTCTTGGGGAGGAGATTTCGGAGATGAAGCAAGCGAAGAAGAAGACGATGAAGCAGCAAATTTATGTCTCATGGCTCAAGAAGACGGCAAAGACGAGGTAAGTCAAATCTCTTCTCAAAATTTCTTTATTCTTGATGAAATGAGAAATGCTTTTGATGAACTATATGCTGAATTTATCAAAGCTTCAAAAACTTTCAAAAGTGTTAAAGAAAGCGCTTCTCTAAAAGAAAAAGATTTTCAAACACAGCTTTCATTAAAAGAAAAAGAATTAGAAAAACTGGTTTTCGAAAATGAGAAGCTAAAAGAGGAAAACAAGTTTTATGGAAAAAGAAGTGCTGATAAACCTGAAGGTTCTACTAGAAACTGTTCTTCTTGTGTGCTTCTTAAGAATGAAGTAGCTAGACTTAAAGGCACATTAGATAAGTTTAATTCTTCGCATAAAAACTTGAATGATGTGCTTGTTAATCTAAAATCAACTAAACATGGAATAGGATTCAAGAATGAAGAAAAGGTTGGTGCTAAACCACAACAACCTAGAGCTCAACCTAGGACTAATAACCAAAATGCTTATCCTAGAAGTAGAAATCCTAGAAATAACTTGCATGTTAGACCAAATAGTGAAAATGCTAGAAGACCTAGAAATGATGCATATTTTAGGCCAAACCTTGAACAATTTAGAAGACCAAGAAATGACCCTCCACCTAGAAATAGATATTCTAGAAATGATGCATATTTTAGACAAACTTGTGAACCTCCTAGAACTCATGATAGGAGAAACAATGGTGTTCAAAGTAGAGTAAGCAACCTTCATTCATCTAGTTACTATGTACCTAGAAAAATGCATAATCCCAACGTGACTTGTCATTATTGTAGACGTATTGGTCATATTGCCCCCGCTTGCTTTACTCGTCATAGACATATAAATCAATTGCATCATTATAACATGCCTAACCCTCAAGGACCCAAGATGGCATGGGTACCTAAAGAACATTAATTTGTTTTGTAGGTGTGCTTGAAGGGATCAAGTGTACTATGGTACCTTGATAGTGGATGCTCCAAACACATGACGGGAGATGAATCCAAATTTCTTCAACTAGAGCACAAAGAAGGAGGAAGTGTCATATTCGGTGATAACAATAAAGGAAAAATCATCGGCATTGGTTCGGTCGGTAAGGACGAAAACTCCTCTATTAAACATATACTACTTGTGAAAGGGTTGAAGCATAATCTCTTGAGCATAAGCCAATTATGTGACAAGGGAAATCTTGCTCTATTTGATTCGGATGAATGTCTTGTATTTAGACGTAGTGATTTCAAGATCATACTTCGTGGTTTTAGAATTGATAATATCTATATGGTTGATCTTGCAAACTCCTCACCCGAATATGTTGATTGTTTAATAAGCAAAGAGGATAACTCTTGGCTATGGCATCGTAGAGTAGCACACATGAACATGCATCTTTTGAACAAGCTTCTTTCTCAGAACTTAGTAGTTGGTCTTCCCAGTTTAAAGTTTGAAAATGATTCTATTTGCGATTCTTGTCAAAAAGGGAAGCAAACCAAAGCATCTTTTAAATCCAAGAATATTGTTTCGACGTCTAGACCTTTGCAATTACTTCACATGGATTTATTTGGTCCCTCTCGTATTGAAAGTCTTGGTAAAAATAAATATGTTTTTGTAATTATTGATGACTTTACTAGATTTACTTGGACTCTATTTCTTGCAAATAAAAGTGATGCTTTTCAAAATTTCAAGTATTTCCTTAAGCGTGTTCAAAACGAAAAGGAATCGACCGTCACTTCGATTAGAAGTGATCATGGGGGAGAGTTTGATCACAATCTCTTTGCGGATTTTTGTGACGAACTCGGAATCGAACACACCTTTTCCGCTCCACAGACACCACAACAAAATGGGGTGGTGGAAAGGAAAAATAGGTGTCTCGAAGAGATGGCAAGAACCATGCTCGACGAAGCTAAGATTCCCAAATATTTTTGGGCGGACGCCGTGAGTACCGCTTGCTATGTTTTAAATAGAGTAGCAATTCGGCCGATACTCATGAAAACCCCATATGAGCTTTATAAGGGTAGAAAACCCAACATTTCTCATTTACGTGTTTTTGGTTGTAAATGTTTTGTTCATAATAATGGCAAGGACCAATTGGGTAAGTTTGATGCTAAATCGGATGAAGGTATTTTCATTGGTTATTCCTCACGTAGCAACGCATATAGGGTCTTTAACAAAAGAACCCAAATTGTGGAGGAATCCCCTCATGTTGTGTTTTCCGAAGATAATGCTCGCTTGGCGAGAAAGGAATCCGGTTTTGATCTTGCAGGTATCTTGGATAGCTTGAAAGATAAAATCCAAGAAGAACCTTCAAAGGAAAACAAAAATGATATTGGGGAACAACCAACGGAAGAAGCGCCACAAGTAGAAAAAGGAATAAATACGCCTAACGAGTGGAGAACGATCAAGGATCATCCTCTCGAACAGGTAATCGGCGATGTTGGAGAAAAGGTAAGTACCCGAAACTCCCTCAAAAACACTTTAGAACTTACTGCTTTTGTTTCTCAAATTGAACCTAAAACCATCTCCGAAGCAATTGGGGATGAATTTTGGACCTTGGCAATGCAAGAGGAGCTTAACCAATTCGAACGCAATAACGTTTGGGATTTGGTGCCAAGACCCGAAGGTCATTCTATAATTGGTACGAAATGGGTTTTTCGCAATAAACTAGATGAAAATGGTATAATCACTAGAAACAAAGCTAGGCTTGTGGCAAAAGGCTATAGTCAAGAAGAAGGTATTGATTATGAGGAAACCTATGCTCCCGTAGCTAGATTAGAAGCTATTCGTCTATTACTTGCGTTCGCCTCTTCAATGAATTTTATTCTATATCAAATGGATGTGAAAAGTGCTTTTCTAAATGGTTTTATTGAAAAAGAAGTTTATGTCAAACAACCCCCCGGCATTGAAGATTTTAAATATCCCGATCATGTTTTCAAACTCAAAAAGGCTCTTTATGGTTTAAAACAAGCTCCTCGAGCTTGGTATGAAAGGTTGAGTAAATTTCTTTTGGAAAATGATTTCATTAGGGGAAAAGTTGACACAACCCTCTTTGTCAAGCATAAAAACAATGATATTTTATTAGTTCAAATATATGTAGACGATATTATATTTGGTGCTACTAACAATGTTTTATGCAAGGAATTTTCCGATCTAATGACTAGTGAATTTGAAATGTCTATGATGGGCGAGTTAACATTCTTTTTGGGGTTACAAGTGAAACAAATGAAAGAAGGTACTTTCATATGCCAAGCCAAATATTGCAAAGAACTACTAAAACGCTTTGAGATGAACAATGCAAAAGAAATGGCTACTCCCATGAGCACATCCGATCATCTAGACAAAGATGAAAAAGGTAAGGAAGTCGACACTAAAAAGTATCGAGGTATGATTGGCTCTCTTCTTTATCTTACCGCTAGTCGTCCGGACATCATGTTTAGCGTGTGTTTATGTGCTCGCTATCAGTCATGTCTGAAGGAGTCTCACCTTACTGCGGTGAAACGGATATTAAGGTATCTCCATTGGTACTACAAATGTGGGTATATGGTACCCCAAAGGCTCTTCATGACAACTTATTGGATATTCCGATTCCAATTTTGCTGGATGCAAATTGGACCGCAAGAGCACAAGTGGCACTTGCCATTTGCTCGGTAGCTCTCTTGTCTCTTGGTTTAGTAAGAAACAAGTAAGTTTTGCGTTGTCTACCACCGAGGCTGAATATGTAGCCGCGGGGAGTTGCTGTGCTCAAATCCTATGGATGAAACAACAACTCTTGGACTATGGCCTAAGTCTTGATCACATTCCTCTTAGATGTGATAACACTAGCGCCATATACTTGACGAAGAACCCCGTTCTTCATTCGCGAACAAAACACATCGAAATTAGACATCATTTTATTAGAGATCATGTACTCAAAGGCGATATCGAAATTGAATTTGTTGAAACCAAAAGCCAATTGGCAGACATCTTTACCAAGCCTTTAGAGAAAGAGTCCTTCTTCCGAATTCGCAGTGAACTCGGGATCCTTGACTCCACTTTGATCTAAGTCATGCATTGCATTTTCTTTCCTACATGATTTCTAACTTGAGCGTCGGAGGCGTCTAACTTTTCTTTGCAGGTATCACACTAGAGCTAAGAGCAATTCTTAAGCAAACCGCGAATCTGCAGCAATGTCCATATAAAATCGATTATCCCGTATCAATAATCGACTACCTTTCTTTCCAATAAATAAACCTTGTTTATTTCATCTTTTTTTCATCTTTCCTTATTTTTTTGCTAATGGCAAAAGGGGGAAGAAAACGGGATATCGGGTGGTATAAACGGGATATCGGGTATGCACCACCTCTTAATTCATTGCTTGCTTATAAGCTAAAATTGAGGGGGAACTCTTAAATTGAGGGGGAACAAGAACAAGATGCATAATTGTTACTTGTCTTGAATTGTCAATATCTTTTGTCTAAATTGCATATCCCGCTTAATGTTTGCCATTATCAAAAAGGGGGAAATTGTTAGAAACACGTTCTCAATGCAATATACTAAACGTGTACTCTTTTATAGGTTTTGATGAATGACAAACGAAGCAAAAATTGATATATGACGGAATTCAAGTACAAGCGCACTATGGTTGCGAATAAGATTGAAGTTCAAGATATAGCGTTTTAATTGTTATTGAGTTGTTCTAAATTGTAGTCTCGATCCTACAACTTGACTCATAGTATGGCCTCTCTCATAAAACAATTTTCCAAATCATGCATATTTAATTCTGTATCAAAAAAGATTTTAAATCATGCATATTTACATTAGACAAAATGTTTTCTAAACATGCCTCAAAAATCTGGGCTAAAATAATCGATTATGTACTCATGATAATCGATTGCTTCTGAGCCCAGACTGCATGACAATCGACTATGAATTAATGGTAATTGATTGTGAGTAAGACAGTGAACATCAGGTTTTTCCAAATCTGCAAGATAATCGATTGTGAACAAATGACAATCGATTGTTGTTGAGGTAAAGTTTTTCAATACTCAAAATAATCGATTATGAACCAATGGTGATCGATTATGTTGAGACAGTGTCTTCCAGTGATTTTAAATTTAATTAAGTAATTGATTATGTCTTTAGATAATCTATTATCACTGAGACAGTAAGTTTTATGATTTTCAGAAAATAACAAGTAATCGATTATGTCTTTAGATAATCGATTATCACTGAAACAGTAAGTTTCATGATTTTCAGAAAATAACAAGTAATCGATTGTTGCAAAGGACAATTGATTGTTGAAGCTGACCGTTTCAAATGATTTTCAAATACCATAAGGTAATCGATTATAGATTTTATATAATCGATGTTTTGCTTAAAATCTGGAAATGATTTTTAGAACGTTGCTAAAGTAATCGATTATAGATTTTATATAATCGATGTTTTGCTTAAAATCCGGAAATGATTTTTAGAACGTTGCTAAAGTAATCGATTATGAACTTAGTGTAATCGATTATCTGATTTTGAATATTGCCAGTAATCGATTATAGATTGTATATAATCGATTGTGAAGCGTTAAATCTGGGATTGATTTTAAACTGACTGGCAGATAATCGATTATGTGGTCTTAATAATCGATTATCACTGAGTAATTTCAGCAACTCTTAATTGGTAATTAGGCAACGGTAATGCCAAGTTTTTCAACTATAAATACAGCTTCACTTCAGTGTTTTAACAACAACAACATACACAAACTGATCATTACATTGCTATAAGCTTTCATTCTATTGTTCTTCATTTTCTACTCATTTCATAAAGCTTTTGAGAGCCATATTATTGCCTAAAGTTGTTGTGATCTTGAACATATTCTTTTACTCATATCTACTCAATAAGGAGTACTTTAGTTAAGTGAGTGTCCGAGTATTTGATATACTTGTAAGAGAATTGCGATTCTCTTGTTTCAAGGAACTTGCGTTTCCTTGGGTGAAGTCTTTGAGATTGCGATCTCCGAGCAACTGTTTGAGGCTTGTGTCCTCAAGTGTGTAACGGTTTGTTGAGCACCCGTAAGCTTAACAAGATAGTGAAAAATCTCGAGAGAGTCTCTCGGGGACTGGACTAACCACGTTGGTGGCCAACCAGTATACATCTTTGTGTAAGTTTATTTTTCTCCATTTATTTTACTTCCTGCAAAGTTTAAATTCCGCAAGAAAACGTTAAATTTTATTAATACGCTATTCACCCCCCCCCTCTAGCGTAAAGCGCAGTTTCTAACATGTTAATGCACAAGTCACTAAGATGTCTCGAAGTGCATGGAAACCAAGGAAGAAAATATCAATTATGGAACCTGTTGTTGTGCCAGAAGTAAAAGATGATTCTGTGTCGAACATGGCAGCTACGTCCTCTAGACCAAAGAGAAAGGTTGTCAAATTTACAAAAACTTCCACTCCTTCTGCAACGACTAGTAGGAGTAAAAGAAGAAAGAATATGCAAGTTGTAGTTGATTGATTCACGGTGTTCGGCAACAGAAAAGAGCTACATAGGAAGATTCTCGCTAGCACTAGTTAGAAGAGGACGACTCAACTTTTTGAAAAACTTGATCTATAGGGGTGGACGCACATGTTTGTTGATAGATCTTAAATACTTTATATTTTGATGATCTAATAATCTTTCTGATAAGAACTAGTTAAGGAACCTGATCTGCTTTGGATTGCTGCAAACTTCAACGTACTCCAGTAAAAGTTGAACTGCTACAAATAAAAAATCTAGGAACCAATTCAAAACTTGTTGCTTCTTTTGTTCCTACGTAGTAGCACAGAGTCATTTAGACACAAATGGAATTGAAGTGACTGATGGCACTTCTTTTTCCGCACTGCATCACGCTGATAGCCCACTCACTCTCCAACCAAACAAAGCAATCACATCACTTCAAGTAATATGATCAATTGTACTCAATGAAGCTTCATACAAGCTTGATGAACAAGGTTGAATGCTACTACCGACCAATTTCTAAACGATTAATTATTGTTGTCCTAGTTGAGTTGTAACCTTGCAATTATACTTACAATATCTCCTAAATCTCTTACTTAGAATTTATTGATTAGGAATTCTCTTGTAAATCCTAAAACTTATTGAATTTAGGTTGTGTCTAGATTTAGTCGTAAAAAAATGTCTTTGTAATCGTGGGGCTACAAAGTGGCTTGTGGTGACAGAACCATTAGAAAATGCCTTTGTAACTAGGATAGTCACAAAGTGGCTTGTGGTAAAGGTAGCACAAGTTAGTTTGAAGTCTTTGCAATTGGTAGTATTGCAAAGTGGCTTGTAATAGGTAATATTACAAGTTAGTGAAGTTAAAAAAGCCCACAAGATAGGTCGTATTTTTGTTATCCTCATGTTAGGATTTTTCTACGTAAAAATCCTCCGCCTCATTTACTTATTGCTTTATTAAGTACTCTCAGCATAAAATTTTAGAGGACCAAGTACTCTACGATTTGGTTGACCCATGCAAATCAACAATTGGTATTAGAGAAGGTTCCTTCTATCAGGTTAACACGTAGGAAGGATCCTCATGATGGATCCACTAAATATTGAAGAAGGCAAATCCATATACTACCAACCCAAGTTTGATGGAAAACACTATTTGTGGTGGAAAGCTAGAATGCATGACTTCATAATGGCTGAGGATTGCGACCTTTGGGATGTTATTTTTGATGGTCTATTTGTTCCAATTAAAGTATAAAATGAAAATTCATTTTCAATGAAACGGACCAATGAGGAATACATCGAAGCAGACAAAGAAATGGTGGAGAAGAATGTTTGTGCCAAGAAAATCCTAATAGATGGTTTGGAACCTAAGGAATGTGATAGAATCTCTACATGTGACACTAGCAAGGAAATATTGGAGACTTTTCAAATAGCATACGAGGGAACTATACAAGTAAAACTACAAAAATCCAACATTGATAATGGTTCCACGATGGCAGCTGAAGGCGAAGAAATGGGACTTGGCTTAAGCAAACAATGATGAAGACAATGGCAAGGAAGAGGTAAACTTCAGGGATGTAAAAAACAATTTGAAATCCTATTCTCCATAAAAACTCATGTAGTTCGCTGATGTTTTAATTACTACCTTATGGAGTCGTGCGGAGGATAGGGATTCCTTATTCCTAGAACTAGAAGAATCTGAACATATTATAAAATACCTAGTGGCTGCTACTACTGATCAAAAGAAAATCACTGAAATTTTTTGTAAAGCAAATAGTGATTTCTTAGCGGAAACTGCTGGCCTAAGGGAACATATAGTAAAGTATTTGACCGAGTCGAAACCTGGAAGCTCTGGAAAAAAAGGACATGGTTAGTGAGGAATATTTTAAGCTTGAGAATAAGGTGAAGTCCTTGAGATGTAGGATGAGTGTTGCATTTAAGAAAAAATATCTTCCCCAAGACAATCTAGAAAAGGTAATGAAAGATATTGAAAAATCTCCAAAATGGACATGGTCCGTAAAAGCTACCACAGCCTTATTCAATAATGTAAGTGAAGAAGGGCGGGGAATAGGCTTCAAAAGGAAGAAAGGTCCTTACAATCTTCACAGAAAGAGAACCACTATATCTGATAACTGGCGTCGTACACAATGTAAGAATTGTGGATGGACACTTCTTGGAAGGTGTCCTGGCCAAGAATTAATCACTTTCAAAAGTTAAAGTGGTTGCTGAAACTGTGACCACAAAAGGGGGACCAGGTTCTACTTACAGAAAATGCAAATTATCTACTTGGAGTAAGAAAGCTCTTATTCATCCTATTGGTTACTACAAGGGACCCAAACTTATTTAAGTTCCTAAAACTAAATCCTAAATTCTTGTGCAGGGGACAGTGAAGAGAAGTGGTCAACAGTGGTTCATGGATAGTGGGAGTTCGAAATACATGACTAGGAACACTACAGACTTTCTTTCACTAAAAGACCCGCATGGACGGAGTGTATCCTTTGGCAATAACAAAAAGGTATATATTCTCGGAGTTGGAAAAGTTTTATGTAACTCGCAGACTCTATTGAAAATGTGTACTACGTCATTGACTTAAGCATAGTCTCCTGAGTATTTCTCAAATTTGCGATAAAGGAAACAAGGTGGAGTTCTTGTCCAAAGTATATGTAGTCACTGACCTTGTGACTGGTGAAATAGTTCTAGTGACCAAAAGATACGAGAACATACGTTTTAGATTTTGAATATTTACAAAGTGGTGATCCGAGTTGTCAAAAAGTGGTTGACCATAATATTGAACTATGGCATAGAAGATTGGGCCATGCAAGATTTTCCCTTCTGAATAAACTAATTCAGAAGGACCTGGTCCATGGTCTTCTTATGTCACAATTTAAAACTCAAAAGGTTTGTGACGCCTGTGATAGAGGAAAAAATACATTTTCGTGATCGTGCATGACCATTTAAGAGTCACATGGACTTTGTTTCTCATGACAAAATATGAAGTTGTTGAATATTTGTGGCTTTTGTAAAGAAAATTCAGGGAAGGATGGCATCTAGAATTGTATGCTTTAGACCAGATCACGAGACAAAATTTGAAAAGGTCAAATTTGATGAAATCTGCAATGAAAACGGCATCACCCACAACTTCTCAGCTCCTTGAACTCCATGGCAAAATGGAGTAGTAGAAAAAAGAACATAACTGTTGAAGAAATGGAAAGAACAATACTGATTGGCAATGGACTTGCAAAGAACTTTTGGGTTGAAGCTGTCAATATTGCCTGCTACTTAGTGAACAGGTGCATCAGATCAATTCTAAAGAAGACACCTTATGAACGGCTAAATGGAAGAAAACCCAAGCTCACCTACCTAAGAACATTTCGATTTAAATGGTATGTTCTAAACAATGGAAATAATCATCTTGGTATGTTAGATGCTAAAAGCGACGAAGGGAAATTTCTTGGCTACTCTTCTCAAAGCAAGGCTTACAAATTTTCTAACAAGCTAACTCAAAGTGTTGAATAATGTATCCATGTTATCTTTGATGAATTTTTTCCATCATTCGAGAAGAGTGGTGAGAAAGATCAAGAAGAAGAATCCCTACTTGTCCCTGGTTAAGTCATCAATAGACTAATGGGAAGACAGATTTGATGAGTCAAGCGAAGGAAGCAAAGGAAGATAATGCTTCTTCATCATCAACATAACCAGAAACTTCAATTAAAATTACTAAAGCTAAAAAAAGAATGGTTGATGCAGTTCAAGGAACTCCATTGGCATCTAAGAGAAATAATGTTTGGCACCTGGTACCCAGACCCACATATAGAACCATTATAGGAACTAGGTGGGTGTTAAGAAATAAGCTCGATGAGCATGGTATTACCACAGGGAATAAGGCCAGATTGGTAGTTCAAGGTTACAATCAGGAGGAAGGGATTGGCTATGATGAAACTTCCTGGGTCTTCAAGTGAAACAATCTCCAAAGGGAAGTTCCAGTTGTCAGCAATAATACATTAAGGAACTATTGAAGATGTTCGACATGGAAGCATGAAAAGTAATGGACATTCCCATTGTAGCTGCTACCCGACAAGACATTGATGAATCTGGACCTCCTATGAATCAAACAATTTATAGAGGCATCATTAGATCGCTTCTATGCCTCATTGCCAGTCTGATATTGTTTTCAGTGTGGGATAATGTGCGAGGTTTCAATATAAAACCCAAAGAATCTCACTTGAACGCTGCCAAAAGAATACTAAGATATCCCAAAGGCACTCAGGACATGGTGCTATACTATCCATCAGGTGAAAATTTTAATCTAATTGTGTATGCTGATGCAGACTATGCATGTTATTTTGTGGATAAAGAAAGCACTTCTGGGATGGCTCATTTCTTGGGATCATGTCTTATCTCTTGGGGTACAAGGAAGCAAAATTCAGTGGCTATTTCAACACCTAAGGCTGAATATGTAGTTGTAACATAGTGATATTCTAATTTTATGTGGATCAAGCAGCAACTAGAGGTTTTGGGAGTTCTCACTGAGAGTGTGCTCCTCCTATGTGAGAACACTAGTGCACTTACCATGACAAAGAATCCAGTTCAACATGAAATGACTAACATATTTATGTAAGCCATCATTTTCTGAGAGGCAATGTGGAGAGAGGTTTGATATGCATGAAGTTCTACAGTACAGAAGATGAAATTGCAAACATTTTCACCAAGGCACTAAGCAGGGAACAATTTAAAAGAAACAAAGTAAAGCTGGGATTGTTGAGGCTAAACTATGGACAAGACTCCTTTTTGGTTTGGCTTGTGTTATTAATAAGTAATGTGTTTGAAATTGTCGCAGGTAAACACGCATGATTAGGATAGAAGCAGTAGATGAAATACACGATTGATTAAAGAGGATTTGTTTCAAATAAAATTGAAGGCATGAAGTCGGGAATGCATCTCAAGAACCTGGTTCTTGTACATATGGTTAGTAGTATGTGCATCTCTTAATTCATATCTTAATAGGTACAAAATACAACTGCTATCTCATCAACTTTTAAGATCAGGATGTAAGGCCCCGAAAAAATTTCGCTAAGTAATATAGGATTTCGTAGTGTCACACAGGCTTATTATAATGTTTTTATATACCATTATTGTAGTAGAAATCAATTAGACTTGGTAAATATGAGTATTTTTCTTATGGTAAGTGATGTGAGGTCCAAATGGAAGCCTAGGAGTATGTCAAATGGGAAAATTTTTAAAATAGTCCAAAATTCCAAATGGATTCGCACAAGGCTCCACTTCAAAAGAGCATATATAATTATGTATAATGTTTTATTTGTAAATAGCATATCAAAAAAAGTCTTTTGAGTCTAGTTTCCAACACTTTGAACTGTTTATCATTTTGGACATTCCTACACAAAGTTATGATCAAATTACCAAAGGCAAGAAAATGTGATCCCGTGTCAGGTCAAATCTGCGATCCGCATTTTTATTCTGCAGTTCGCATTTTCATTCTACGGACCGCATTTTGACTGCATATTGAACCAGTGTGGCTAATGTTTGGGCACCGATTTTGCGGTGCATTCTGCGGCCCTCATATCCATTCGGCGGTACATTCTGCTATAGCAGACTTTACATCATAAGGTTATCTTTTTTATTTTCATAACCCGACCCCATTTTGATATATAACATTTTGGGCTTCATTTGGGATCATTTCCTACTGATTTTAGAGAGAGGTGAGAGTATATCAGTGAGAGAAGGAGGAACCCAACATTCAAATCATCAAACTCTTGCATCAATCTTCAAGAGTCAAAGAACCCAATCGCAAGTTCTTCATCTAAGAGGTAAGATTCTATGCCCTAGATTTTAATTTCGAGATTAGAGTATAAGATGGGTTATTGAGGTATGATTCTAGGTTATTTTAGTATTTTGTAGGCATGCATGTACAACATAGGTTTATGGGAAGATTGTTTAACATAGATTAGTAAAGATTGGGTTAAGGAATGGACGAAATCTTAAAAAGGGAATTCGAAATCAAGATGCTCAACTGGTGTTTGACAAAATGCTCAAATGAGCTAGTTTCATTAATATCTTTCTCATATGTGTTTAATTTTGGTATGTTTCGTAGTAGATTAGAATTGTTAGAGTTTTTGGAGTGTTGTAGTAACTTGAGGAATGCTCAATTAAGGTATGTATGGATAACTTTGATCTTTGTGAAATCGTCTTATTTGGTGTATTAATATTTAGTATGTGATAGCCACGTTCATTGTTACTGAAATTCTTGTAATTGGTTTGTTGGGCATTTGATTGGTTTGATCAAGTGTTATGTGGTAAGAGTTGAGAAACAAATAATAGAAGGAAATCGTAAATGATGCAATTGGAAAAATTGTGGTAACAACATATTTGGCATCTTGTGGGTAATTATTGCAATGGCTTGAATTGCTTATGAGTTGTTGAATATAATGGAATTGGAAGTGTAGGCTATGGAAACACTCGTAACATTGTTGTGGTTGTGTCTTGATAAGTATTGTTGTTGCTCTTCTTGTTTGTGAATTGATTGTTGTTTATCTTTATGATTTGCTATTTGGTTGTGATTGTTGTGAACTGAAATTGTACAGTGGGGTCGGGTGTCATGCCGCAACACAGTGTTATAAGGTGGCAGGTTGTGGTGAAAAGGGTGGCAGAGGTAATAAGGGTGGACAGGGTAATAAGGGTGGAAAAGTGATCGAAATCACTATTTAAATATACACTTGAACAAAAATTGTGAAATCATTAATGTGGAATTGTGAAAGGAGACAGCATGAGCATTTGTAACCTGTAGGGCACTGGTTTCCCCTTTGATTAGCTAATTGTACCTTCTATGTGTGTTTGGTTGTTGCTTCTGTTGTTGTTTCTTACTTATGTATGGTTTTGTTTACTTGGAACAAAGTTAGATGTTGAAAACTTGTTGGCTTGATTGTTCCTTTGCTTCTGAATTTGGTTGTTGTTTTTATCACTGTTATCCACTTGTATATGGCTTGAGTTTACTTGGTACAAAGTTTGTTCATACATACCAGTACAATTCAAATATACTGATGTCCCTTTTGCCAGGGGCGCTTCATTCGTGTTATGATTGTAGGTGGATCCATAGCAGGTACTCCAGTCCACCGACCATAGCTCCTCATCACTTCCCGTCAGCAAATTCGGTTGCGAACCCCTTTCCATTCGGGGCCCTATATGTCTCAAGCCACTCTCTGTTTTGGGATCTTGTTTTGATGTGTATAAGGTATAGCCGGAGCCGTGTTGCCGGTATTTCCATAATATTCTTCAATTGTATTTAGAGGATCCGTAGACAGGTTGTGGGTACTGTCGGGCATGGTAATTTAAAAGATAAATATTGATGTGTGGCAATGTTGTATAAAAAAGTTTTGAATACCTTATTATGGTGAATGAAGTTTCTAATTGAAATTGTTATTGATATGTTTATTAAATTTAGTTAATGGAGTTCATATGCTATAAACGGCTATTTCACTTGGTTATTAGGTAATGAGAATGAGGGGTAACACGTGGGATAGGAAAGGCACCCAGGTCCGCTTGACTGGGGATACCCGGTCAAGTGCCGATCATGTCCCTCGAATTAGGGGCGTGACAAACTTGGTATAAGAGCCTATGGTTTTAAAGTGTCCTAGGATGTCTCGCAGGCGTGTCTAGTAGAGTCCTTCTTATTGCTGTGTGATCGACCACATCGATAAGTTGGAGGCTATTGGACATTTAAGAATTTCACCCTTATTTGAAGATTTTAAGGAGGGATTGATCCCACCATTGAGTCCGAGTGGATTAACCAAGGACTTGTTAGAGGAATATGTTAAGTTGTGGAGGGATTGGTAGAACTTGTTGCTAAGAGGAGTACCCTTGTTCCTACTAATGTCACTGCACCACCAGATCATGTAGTATATTATCTGTATGTACGACTCAAAATCCCATATTTTAGAAATTAAGCTTCCATGGTGCCCACATAAATGTTGTAAATTCAAAATATAATTGATACATTACTCGTTTTATTATATTAAGAGAATTATTTTTGTGAAAATATATGGGGGAGGTACATCTTCATGTGTTTAATATATTATTCTTGGTAACTGGGGATATGTAAAGAATGTGAACTATGTGCTAAAATGCCTAGACTTGAAGTCAAGTTTAAATTGATATTTATGCCAAATTTTGTGAGAAAACGTGTTATGGTTGATTCCTCCAAAATATTCTTATGTGTACCAAAGGTTTTTGATTGATTGCGTCTAGTTGTTGGTGATGTATAAAGATGTTTGGAAGTGACGTAAGTGACAGTGTAAATGTGGTAAGACTAAATATTGGATTCTAGCTGTGATTGATACTTTACATGAATTGGTGTTGTGACCCGATGTTTGTGAAAGATGCATTTCAATATGATCTATGTGCTATTATTGACAACTTAAAATGGGTGCAAGGAATATGAATCATGTATTGAACTGCGAAGGCCTTAAATTGAAATTGGAGCAGCACATATTAAATAAAACTGTGTGAAATCCTCTGTGTGTAGAGATGTTGAAATAAGTCAAATGTTTTTGAGAAATAGAGTATAGACAATGTGTCGAGAACTCGAAATGAAAGTGTACCTGGTGATACTTGTGACATGAGGGAATATGAAACAGATTATAACGTTGATGTGAAACATGCAGAAATGATGTGAAGTGCGGGGAAGAAGAGGCTGTGTTATGAAATGTGGCCTACTCCAAGTCTGATGTGATAATTGTGGCCCCAAGAGCCGATGAACTAATATATGTAAAAATGGCATGATTCTTTTATTTGATAATGTGGTGATAATTCAATGGGTTTTATTCATACTAGTGATTTCCTTATTATTGTGTGAAGCGCATAGGTGTATAATTTGATATGTGAACAGGGCTATGAAATGCAGCCTAGAGGTATCGAAATTATGTGAAAACTATGTGATCCATTCTATTATGTAATGTGGTGATTGTTTAAACTTTTTTTTAGACCCTTATGACTTCCTTGTCCTTGAATAGATTTGTTCTTGAAAAGAATCTAAATTACAAAACATTTCATGCACCATCATAGAGTTTCTACATGTGGTGTCGAGTTCCATGAAAAGTATTCAAGATTTGTGATACTTCTCGAGTAACTACTTTTCTCAGTTGTGTGTATTTTTTATATGGCTTAAACAGCCAATCCACTCTCTTGAAAGTAACATCATCAAATCCTTCTTAATATCAAGTAACATGAGAGCATGCGTCAACACATATCCTACAAGTACATATCAATTGAAATGGTCACTGTGTGTATAAAGTTTTTCTGAAAATTGAGATCCTCAAATCCCATCATAGGAAGATCTTGTGTCACCATAATTTTCGTGTTCACTTGAGATATCCCGTAGTAGGTAGCTCACTTGGTTTCTAGTATTGTAGTTGCCCGTGATGTGGAATTGTATTGCAGTTTGGAAGCTAGTATAGCATAAGCATGTCCAACTCATAACGAATGATTACTTTCTCTTTATATCTCCACAATGTATTACTTGCATTCCTTATTTAGTGAATTCGTTGTGCTAGTGCCCAACACTTGTACGATAGCCATGAGAGAAAATGCCCCTCTATGTGTCACTATGACACCTCATTTTTCATTGAAGTCAAAACCTATGGAGACTCCATTATGAACATCTACAAACCTTCATTGGTTATTATGCACTGTCCCATTGAGTTTGTTTTTCTTTACACCCTCAACTTCTTAAATCTATGACTATGTCATTGTCATGAGCGGGGAGTTATACTACCGTTGGAATCTCACCTTTTTGGCTGTATAAGAGTGGTGTATTCCTTATCTCCGGAGCATCATGTTAACTGTTAGAACCATCTAACCAATTCATGATTTTATCCCAATATGAAAATTTCCTGGCTATGGAGTTTCACTCGTTAAAGGTTGAGATTAGATGACTTCAGATTTTGCACATATCATGAACATGTTGATTATAATGACAAATGGTCGTATTTTTAGTTCCCTCATATATGATCAATTACCAAGAAGTGCTAAGATGTCTAAAATATGGTAACTCATAAGCCTTCAATTCTTTTCATCCTTATAGGCTTGTGGCATAGATTCTGTGCGTCAAGTAATGTTAAGAGTTTAATTCAACTTCATGTATTTTGAAAACCATATCACATTCAAGGTTCCAGAGTATTCTTATTTTTGTTAAACGGATTTTCCCAACACTCTAGAAAATAAGTGGTTCTTGTACTGGAGTATTCCTTCTTAATGATTCCTATTTCCCATGTACTACTTACTCTCATGCCTCATTTCTATAATAATTGAGGTAATCACAATGATTAACCATGTCATTATTGTTGGTAGTAACCTTTTGTGTCTCTTAGTATATGACCGCATAAAGTACTCTACTCAGCGCATTAATGGATTCCTAAATGACTCCAGTCTGATCATAAACTCTGTTGTTCCTTATTGTATTAGATCCATTGGGTATCGTAAGTTAAAGCACGTCAAAGATAAAGCTCCATAGTGTGATCATATATATATATTGGATATGTAATTTTATGGTTAGTTTATAGTATCACTTCTTAGAGTAACTATTAAAGGTCATCAAGGGTTTAGTGTGAGCGTCCCCTTAAAAATGTTATGTGAGTTGATAATAAAGGTAACACAAGTATATTACACATTAGGTTGCAATAGGTGTATGATATTCCCAGTAACTGTTCCTCATATGCTTTGTGTTTTCATATGCTTAGATCAAACTATATGATCATGGTAATATCCTATATGATGCATTACTAAAAAGAATCATGATGGCTTGACTTCATATGGACCGTTGATTGAAATGAAGTTATATTCTTGTTGATGAACACCTTTATAATTACATAAATGGCTGGTAAGGACTATTATGAAAACATGATTCTTTGTTTACTATGAAATGACATTCTTGATGGTATGATGCTATGTGAAGGAATTGTGGGTTGATGTTGTTACCATGAATTGCAATATCCACTGGAATGTAAATTGTACAATGGATGTTATTAAAAGGTAAAGTAAATGGATAGTTATCTCATGCAAGATGTTTATCTATCATCCTTGTTATCTATGTTTGGGAGTTGATATTATTTTTGAGAAGGTGTCATGACAATTCTTGTGAGTCGATAATGTTATCTGGAAAGTTGAAAGTGTCGTGAAAGGAAAATATTTTTGCTTGGTTGAATACCTGTTAGTTTTGACTTGGAATGTACCATATAGGTGTTTGGATATAAAACTGTGCAGTCCATGTTCTGGGTCCTTATGTTAATTTAGTGCTTGTAATACTAGGATTAAGATTGTGGATATATACATTTTGGTGCTAGGTATAGTTGTGGATGCGTTGATGAGACGAATTGGTAATTCTCTAGCAGGTGGATAGGCCTAGTTACAAAGGAGACTCTGCCGAAATTTCTGACTTGAGGTAGGTTAGAAAATAGATGAGTAATGTTAAAGTGTTTGGGGAAGAGTCTACTCCTCACTCGAGGACGAATGATCCTTGGGGGGGGGGGGGAGAATGTAAGGCCCCGAAAAATTTCGCTAAGTAATTTAGGATTTCGTAGTGTCACACAGGCTTATTATAATAGTTTTATATACATTTAGCATTGTGTACATCAATTAGACTTGGTAAATATGAGTATGTCTTATGGTAAGTGATGTGAGGTCCAAATGGAAGACTAGGTGTATGCCAAATGGGAAACTTTTCAAAATAGAAAAACATTCCAAATGGATTCGCACAAGGCTCCACTTCAAAAGAGCATATATCATTATGTATATGCTTTTATGAGGTTAATATCAAATCAAATAAAAGATCTCTGAGTGTAGTGTCCAACGCTTCAAACCGTTTGTCATTTGGACATTCCTACACAAAGTTATGATCAAATTACCAAAGGCTGGAAAATGCAAACCTATGTCAGGTCAAATCAGCGATCCGCATTTTTATTCTGCGGTCCGCATTTTCGTTATGCAGTAAGCATTTTGACCGCAGATTGAACAAGTGTAGCTCATTTTTGGGCACCGATTTTGCGGTGCATCGGCCCATGTCCATTCTGCGGTGCATTCTGCTATAGCTGAATTGACATCGGAGCGTTATTTTTTTATTTTCATAACCCGACCCCATTTTGATATATAACCTTTGGGGATTCATTTGGGGTCATTTCCTACTAATTTTTGAGAGATGTGAGAGTATTTTAGAGGGATAATGAGGAACCCAACATCCAAATCATAAAACTCTTGCATCAATCTTCAAGAATCAAAGAACCAAATCGCAAGTTCTTTATCTAAGAGGTAAAATTCTATGCGCTAGGTTTTAATTTCGAGATTAGAGTATAAGATGGGTTATTGAGGTATGATTCTAGGGTATTTTAGTATTGTGTATGCATGCATGTACAACTTAGGTTTATGGGAAGATTGTTTAACATAGATTAGTAAAGATTGGGTTAGGGGATGGAGGAAATCTGAAAAAGGGGATTCGAAATCAAGATTCTCAACTAGTGTTTGATAAAATGGTCAAATGAGCTAGTTTCATTAATATCTTTCTAATATGTGTTTAATTTTGTTACGTCTTATAGTAGATTGGAATTTCTAGAGTTGTTGGAGCGTTGTAGTAACTTGAGGAAAGCTCAATCGAGGTATGTATGCCTAACTTTGATCTTTGTGAAATCGCCTGGTTTGGTGTATAAATATTTGTTATGTGATAGCTACGTTGATTGTTTGTGAAATTCTTGTGATTGGGTTGTTGGGTGTTTGATTGGTTTGATCAAGTGTTATGTGGCAAGAGTCGAGAAACAACTGATAGAAGGAAATCGTAAATGATGCAATTGGAACAATTGTGGAAATAAATATTTGGCTTCTTGTGGGTAATTATTGCAATGGCTTGAATGGATTATGTACTATTGAATATAATGGAATTGGAACTGTTGTCTATGGAAACACTCGTAACACTGTTGTGGTTGTGTCTTGAGAAGTATTGTTGTTGCTCTTCTTGTTTGTGAATTGATTGTTGTTTATCTTTATGATTTGCTATTTGGTTGTGATTATTGTGAACTGAAACTTTACGGATTGCTCGGGTTGCGCACCGCAACACGATGTTATAAGATGGCGGGTTGTGGTGTTATGGGTGGCCCAGGTAATAAGGGTGGACGAGGTAATAAGGGTGGAAAAGTGATAGAAATCACTCTTGAAATATACACTTGAACAAAAATTGTGAAAACATTGATGTGGAATTGTGAAAGGAGACAGCAGGAGACTTTGTAACCTCTGGGGCACTCATTTCCCCTTTGTTTGGCTAATTGTACCTTCTATGTGTGTTTGGTTATTGCTTCTGTTGTTGTTTCTTACTTATGTATGGTTGAGTTTACTTGGAACAAAGTTAGATGTTAAAAACTTGTTGGCTTGATTGTTCCTTTGCTTGTGCATTTGATTGTTGTTTTTATCATTGTTATCCACTTGTATATGGCTTGAGTTTACTTGGAACAAAGTTTGTTCATACATATTAGTACAATTCAAATGTACTGATGTCCCTTTTTTCAGGGGCGCTACATTCGTATTATGATTGTAGGTGAATCCATAGCAGGTACTCCAGTCCACCGACCGTAGCTCCTCATCACTTCCCGTTAGCTGATTCGGCGAGCCCTTTTCCATTAGGGGTCCTATGTGGCTCACGCCACTCTCTGTTCGGGATCTTGTTTTGATGTGTATAAGGTATAGCGGAGCCTTGTTAGTAATTTCCATATTATTATTCATTTGTATTTAAAGGCTCAGTAGACATGTTGTGGGTAGTATCGAGCATGGTAATTTAAAAGATAAATATTGATGTGTGGCAATGTTGTATAAAAAAATTGGAATACCTTTGTTATGGTGAATGAAGTTTCTAATGAAAATTATTATTGTTGTGTTTATTAAATTTGGATAATGAAGTTCATATCCTATAAATGGCTATTTCACTTTATTATTAGGTAATGAGAATGAGGGGTAAAACATGGGATAGGAAAGGAACCCAGGTCCGCTTGGCTGGGGATACCCGGTCGAGTGCCGGTCATGTCCCTCGAATTTTGGGCGTGACACCGGATGTCACGTCTCTCCAATTCAAATGCTCCATCTCCTTCAAAAACATTACAATTTTCCATGCCCAACAGTTGTTTCAAAGCCGGCACCTATTCCTCTCCCATCAAAATTATCCTTGGTGTTTAAAAACCCCTCTCTTCTTCACTTCTATAGCATATGTCCTCTTCTAACTTCACTCAAACAGGGAAAAGAAAATCACACCACCTCTCTCAAATGGCCGAGAAAAATTCAGATCCTTCTACATCACTTGTAACCCCCTCTGAACCGTTTGTGTGACATTTCGGCGTCTCTGTGTTAGTGCCACCCTTTGTCAACCCTATTGCTATAGTCCTTCCTTCCCTAGTTTCCAAACCTTCTTCCAACTTGAAAACTATTGTTCTGATCTACCCTTTGCTTGTTGCCCACACCATCCAAGGTCTAAAAATCGTTGTGTTCAATTTTTTTTTCTTATTTACTACACGCTTAAGGAATGCTGCAAAGAACCAAATTTTCTAATAATACATACGCGCACTCAAACTAACAATTAATATTTATCGAGTCAAACTAGGATAATTTTTTTAAAGGGAGGTAGAATAACTTGTTCATGACCCCAAACCCGAACCGATCGTGATGGCACTTCTCTTGAAGACATGACAAGCCAACACATTTCCAAACTAGTTTTAAGCAATTAAACAATACGAATTTAGTCTTAAACATGATATAAATTCAAAAGTAAGCGGTTACAATATGAAACAATTTGCGGAATACAAACCAGCACAGTCCGATACCAGGGTGTCACTAATCATGAGCATCTTAAAATCCAGAATAAGACAATAAAGTCTAGAGAGTTCAACACAAATCTAAAACGAAGAGAAGTAAAATATGGGAAGAATATCTGGGCTGCGAACGCCGGCAGCTACATACAGAATCTTTGGATCCGCTTGAGCTAGAAAGATCAACACTCTTTAGCGGGACCACATGCGCCTGAATATGCACACATGGTACAGGGAGTAAAGTGAGTACTCCAACTCAGTGAGTAATAATCATAAATAAACGGATGAGAGATATGAATACACGTAAGGAACATTACAGGCTATAATGAAGAAGTAAAACCAATAAATATATGTAAAATCATTTAAGTTCAGTTTAAACTTCAAGAAATACCTTTTCAACAATTAAACATGTAAACGACAGTGAAATAAAAAACATAAACACATAAAGGTTCATCGCTCGGGCACAATATCAACAAATCCGCCCCCAAGAAATATCTTAGAACAATACCAGCACCTCGGGCTATATCTCACATCACAATGGGTACCCGCGCTCGCTGGGGTGTGCAGACTCCTAGAGGGACCCCTTATGTCTCAAGTGAAATATCAAGTAATTTCATGGAATCATCACTAGGCTCTCAGCCTCAAATCAATTACCCATCTCATAGCGCACATATCGTAGGCACTCGGCCTCATACTCATAATCCATTGTTTCCTTACAATATAGGCTATTGGCCTTACTCAAAAAAAATCCTCACACGCCACTCGGGCAATAGTAAAACACGATTCTCAGCCCAAATATCATCTAAATGATAATTTAAGTGATAAAACAGAATAAACATTGTTGAATATGAAAATAGTAGAATATAACATGACTGACTTCAAGTATAAAGCCAAAACAGTAACGAAATACCAATAAAAATCCCCGAATGGTTCAAATAGTTGGCATGAGACCCAAACATGGCATTCAACCCAAATCATGAAGATAGCAAATAGATTTAAGTCAAATACGTGGTAAAATAATCATATTGCATGGACTAAGCCACAATTCCTAATAGTGCACGACCCCATGCTCGTCATCGAGCGGGTGTGTCACCTCAATATAGCACAGCGATGTGCAATCTAGGGTTTTTTACCCTCAGGAAACCATTTATAATCACTACTAACTTCAAACTGGTAAAATATCTAGTCCTCGACGCCTTTGCCCCTCGAATCGCCCTCCACTCACGTCAAATCTATCCAAAATCAGGATAACAGTGTCAAAGTATGTTAAGGGAACAAAGCGCAAGCGAAAATAATCAATTTACAACAAAATCCTGAAATTACCAAAATCCGACCCCGGTCTCATGTCTATAATTTGATAAAATTCACATAAATGTATTCCTTATCTCCCCACGAGTTAATACATATCAAAAGTACCAAAATAAAACCACTATGCGTCCCTCAAAATCCTCAAGTCTAGATCTCCAATACTAAGTCCTAGTTTTTCCAATTTTAACCCTTAAATTCCATTAATTATAGCTATAATCAATGAAATAATACCATAGGAATGAGTTTTACGTCCAATGTTCTTACCTCAATGAAGTTCCTTGAATTCTCTCTTCCAAATCGTCCAAAAAGCTCAAAAGCAGGCTTATAAATAGTGGAATAGCTCAAAAATCGCGAAGGAACAATTTATGCCTTCTGCCAAGGGATTTCGCAGCTGCGGTCAAATTCCTGCTTCTGTAGTACCGCATTTGCGGCCAATGAACCGCCTACGCGGTTTTCACTAAAGCGACCAAAATCGTATTTGTGATGCTCAGTCCGCACCTGCGGCCTCGCAAGTGCAATTACCCAAACGTTTCTGCGGTGACACCCTACCTTACCCTCTTCCCCTTCTGCGGCCTTCTTCATTCGCATCTGCGCCATCGCACCTGCGGTCCCCAATCCGTAGGTGCGGAAATACTAGAAGTAGAAAATCCAAAAGCTTCATCAAAAAAATTTCAAACTCTCCGTCAACTATCTGAAATCACCTCGAGGCCTCCGGGACCTCAATATAAATCACCAACATATTCCAAAGACTTATTCAAATTTATACCAATCTTCAGAATACCTCAAACAACACGTAATCAACCAAAAATACATCGGATTCAAGCCTAAGTTTCCAAAATTTTCCTAATTCGGTTTTGATATAAAATTCAACCGAACCACAATCGAATGACCTGAAATTTTGCACACACAATCCAATGACACAAAGGAACTATGAAAACTCTCAGAATTCTATTTCGACCCTTATGTCAAAATTTCACCTTCCAACCAGAAATCACCAAAGTATCAACTTCGCCAATTCAAGCCTAAATCTACTCCGAACCTCCAAAACTCGTTCCGATCACGCTCCTAAGTCCCAAATTACATTCCGAAAGTATGTGAATCATCGGAACTCACATCCGAGCCCTCTAACACATAAGTCAACTTTCAATTGACATTTCCAACTTAAACTTCCTCAAACGAGACTAAGTGTCTCAAACCTTACCAAATCCTTTCCAAACTCGAGCCAACCAACCTAATCACATAGAGAACCAACAGACAAAGCAATAAGAAGAATAAATGGGGGGGAATATAGCGGCAACTCATGAGACAGTTGGTTGGGTCGTCACATACTCCTAGAGCGTTTTAATCTTTATTGACAAAGTACAAACATATGCAAATTGAACACAAGATCTTCGCATGTTTTAATATCATAATAAATTTTTGTTTTGTGGTTGATTCATATAAAATTTCATATAGTTGTTATATGTAAAAAGAAATTATTTATCATGTGAAACAGACTAGAAAATATATTTGTAACTTTATTGGGAATATGGTTAAAGTGCATGGGAAACCCAGTTCACTTGTGTAGATGGTAAATTGAAAATTTTCACGTGGGTTCGCACCCAATAATTGAATTTATTTTGCCACGATAGTGGGTATTAAAATGTCCTGCCTCTTTGGGGCCAATGATAACTATGTTATTTTTGTCTTACTTAATAGCATTCTATTATTAGCAACGGGAGTAATGGTTTTCATTCTTTCTTATCTTTGTTTTTCCTCCATAGACTGTAGTGACAAGAGCATTATGGTAGGTGGAGATAGGACATTTGTTTGTGACCAAGAAAACCTCAAACACAGACATTAGTGTAATAATTTGGGAGATTCGTGAAATATTCAAATAGGTTGTGAGCATCATTTGCTATCTGCTTCTTGAACAAGAATGAATCAAAAAAGATCAATTGAATTTTGGTTTAACAATTAAAAGAAGCCAAATATGTTGGTGAAATAGTTGAATCGAGTTTACGAAGGGGAATGAGCCCAGAGAATAACACTCTAATATTAAATTTACCAACAGTCCTTTTGCTTTCTTTGTTAAACAGACAAGTTAAGGATTCTTCAAAGGAGCTTTTTTTCTTCTTCTAATGTGCCTGTTATTGATAATACAAATAGGTGAATCAAAATTGGAGAGAACCATTTAGCGCTAAAGCACGGGAAAATGATGAGAACGGGAAAATGATGAGAAGCCACTAAATGGGTTAAAACTTTCTCTGCCGAAAGTATTCTATTATTACATCTTGAACTCTTTTTTTTTTTTATTTGGTGACCGATACTCATATTGGAGTTCGATTGTATTCAGATTCGCGCCGCGTAGGGCCCTAGAGCTCTCTATCGAGGATTTTTCCATACTCATGGCTCGAAGTCGAGACCTCTGGTTATGAGAAGAGCGGCCTCATCCATTGCACTACATTCTTTGGTGGTATTAGATCTTGAACTTGAGATCTACACGGACTAAAAATAAGTAAATTTAACCATCACATAATATCCATCTATTTTACTCCCTCAGTTTTAAAAAGATTGATATTATTTAATTCATTATTAGTTTGTTTCAAAAAAATTGAATATTTCCTTAGTTAGAAATATTTAAAGCCACACAAATATATGTTAGGTTTAAGATTACACGTTTCAAAAGTTATACAATTACACAAATATTATGACTTATTTAAGATCATATATTTCAAATCTGTTTTATTATCTATTAATGTTTACCGAGTTAAATTAGGATATTTTTTTTTAAAGGGAGGGGTATTACTTATAGAGTTGGATTAGCTAAGTGTAAAAGCTCTCCAACGTTCATTCAATCAAATGATGATTGATGAGATAGAGAAAAAAATTCACAGGTCACTTGGCACTCTGAAGATGTGAATGAATCAAAAAAAAAGCAGCGAAGAGTCGACGGGAAGAGTGAAGCTTTTAGCCATTGTGCGTTGAGCCAAACTCCACTAAAGAATCGCAAAGGTAGAAGAGGATAACCCTATTTTGCCTTTGCAAATGTCCCCTCCATTGAATAATGGACTTTCACTTAATATTGATATGACCTTTTATTTACTATTATTATTATTTTTTGGTTCTCAGATTTGAGGTGGTGGCTATAGGGTAGTGTAGTGCAGTCAGACCAAATGACTTAATTTAAAGTGAAGTTTCCTTAAATGGAATAACGTTCCCCTCTTGTAATGGCTGAAGTTGATAGTGCTTGCTTCTTTTAAGGTTAAATATCTGACAGAATATGTACCCTTTGGCCCTACTGTCATTCACTCACTATTTTAATAACAAAATATCTTCCCAATAAATCATGTTTATTCTGAAAATTTGATGGGGATTCGCCCATTGCATCATTCATGAATTTGAAATCAATTTATTTGAAAACGTGATCCTCCTAGTCAAGACATAGACAAATATTAGAAGCACAAATTATCTAGATAATAGTAACTAATGATGTTTAAGATGGGTAACCTGTATATATGTGAAATCTAAGATTGTATACGGTTAAAATGGGGCTTGAACAATTTTACTATTTAATCGAGATCAAAGGATTACGTCGAGGGTCGGCGTCGTAGTGGATCCGGCTAGAGTACCAAGACGAGGTGTTGATTTTACGAATCGAGGTATCCGTCGCGATCGAGGCCAGCAACGATAGAGACTAAGTATGACCAACTACGAGTGAAGTGCAACAATGGAAAGTCGATGCAACAACGAAAATGCGAGATATCAATAACCGGTCGAAGATCACAGCGGAAATTCCGGAACAGATCAAATCAAGGGCGGTTATCTGTAATAATCTTCAGATTTACTTTCATAACTAGAATTGCACCATAATTAGAATTCATCTAGTATATAAAGGGAAGTCCCCATTATTTGTAAACACCTAACGTTCTCGAATATCAAAGTAATATAATATTTCACAGCTTACTTTCTCGTTCATCAGCTGTGCCTTTAACTATTTTTGCATAGCTAGCTCGAGGGCGTCCGAGCTCGAGAACTCTGTCCAAACATTGTTTGCTTTGTATTGTTGTCAATTTGTGTCACTTATCTTCGTGTTTGTTAATTGATATTAGGTGAAATTGCATATTCTTAAAACAACATTATAAGTTTAATTGTTATTCAATTTTTAGGTTAAATATTTTGGCGCTCACCGTTGAGCTAAGGATAATAGTGATATCTTAATATTAACCTTCATAACACACACTGATTTTACGCTTGTTCTCGTAAGCATCTTTTATTTCAGGAATCAACATGTCGAACTCTTAAGCAGTACCCACTCATACTGATACCAACCTTGGCCTTCATGGCGAGAAAGAGGACAGGGTCGCCACAGGAAACAGAGTACCTCCAATCAATCCCGATGTACCACAGGTGGTATATCCAGTCGATGTCAGTTCTCGAGTCGCTATTCGTGGAGACTTAGGCACTGAACCTGAGAATAACGTCTGCAGAGACGTCTGGGAAGCCGATCAGAATGCACTGAGTGGTAAAGATGTCAAGATTAGCCTTCAAATGATATTTGACATGTTACAAACTGAGCATGCTGCGATAGCGCAACTCAAAAATTTGGATCGCGCGTCAAGCAGAATCGAACTCGATACATCACAGGAAGTTGTTCATAGGGTCGAACCTATATAATAGAAATTTAATTATAGTGGATCAGAAACTGACCGCTCCATGAAGATACTCGAGGAGCTCACTAAAAGGATTGAATCAGGAGAAAAGAAAATTGAGGCTAATGATAAAGAGGTAGAAACGTACAACTCATATGTTGATCAAATACCGTGGGCACCCGCAATTCTGAAGGTTTTGGATTCACAACAGTTCGTTCAAAATCAATTCCCACCATGTGCAGCTTCGAAGCTCATTCTGAAGAAATTTCGTATGCCAAAAATTCCCAAGTACAATTGAACCACATATCCAAATGAGCATGTCACTTCTTATACATGCGCAATAAAAGAAAATGATTTAGAAGACGATGGAATTGGATCTGTTCTGTTAAAAAAGTTTGGAGAAACTTTATCGAAGGGGTCAATGATATGGTAACACAATTTGCTGCCTAGTTTCATCGATTCTTTCGCCATGCTTTGCCGATTTGTTTGCAACGGCAGATGCCGAAGTAATAAAGTTTGTGACTAGGAAGTCAGACCTCTTCAAACTGAGACAAAAGGACAATAAAATGCCAAGGGAATTCGTATCTCGATTTCACATGGAATGCATGGACCTTCCCCCGATTACTGATGATTGGGATTTCCAATTCCTTACTCAGGGTTTGAACGAGCGAAGTTCGGTTGCGTCACGTCGACTAAAGAAAAATTTGATTGAATATCCAGCAGTGACATGGGCAGATGTGCATAATCGATACTAGCCAAAGATCAGAGTCAAGCATGATCAGTTGGAAGCCCTGTCTGGTTCCGTTTACCTAAATAGATTCGAAGGCATGATTCAAAGAGACATCGACAAAGAGCACCGATCAAACAGATATTGGTAACAACCATATAGCAGAGATCATATAAACAATAGACCGGGATGTAATCATGTTTGAAATGATCAAAAAAATGATCGAGATCAAAATTCCTGAGGACTCATGAGTTAGAGTGGCTTCGATAAAAATGTTGAACCTAAAGAAGCTCCACGGTTATCGGAATACAAATTCAGCATCGATGCTTCAGGTATTGTGTCAGTTATTGGAGGAATCAATGATACTAGGTGGCCCAATCCCTAAAGACCGATCCAGCTCAATGAAATCCAAATCAAATGTGCAAGTACCATGAAACTCATGGTCACATAACCGAAGACTGCAGACAGTTGAGGGAGGAGGTAGCTCGTTTATTTAACGAGGATCACCTTCAAGAGTTCTTGAGTGACCGTGCAAAAAACCACTTCAAAGACAGGGACACAAATATGTAGAACCGTAGCACGTCATTCATAAGATCATCGGTGGAGTCGATGTTCCTCAAGGCCTGATATTCAAATGTACCAAAGTAACAATCACAAGGGAGAAACGTACTTGCGATTACTTACCAGAGAATACCTTGTCTTCCAACGATGAGGATGAGGAAGGAATTGAACAGCTTCACAGCAACACATTGGTATTATATATCCGTATGAATAAAATTCAAGTTAAATGTATGTTAGTTGATCCATGTAGCTTGAAAAATATTATCGGATCGAGGATCGTAGAACAACTCGTCCTCTAGGATTAGATCGTGCCTGTAGCTCGGGTACTCAACCACTTCAACATGGTGAGTGAAACCACTAAAGAGGAAATCATGATGCCAATAAACGTGACAGTACCTATCCAAGAAACGAAGTTCCATGTCATCGAAGGTGATATGTGGTACAATCCGCTTCTCGGAAGACCTTGGATCCATAATATGAGGGTGGTACCTTCAACGTTTCATCAAGTCTTAAAATTTCCAACACCGGAAGGAGTTAAAACAGTGTATGGAGAATAACAAGCAGCCAAATAGATGTTTGCAATTGATGAAGTAATACCAGCATCGTCACTAACATCAATAAAGGGACCAGAATTAAAGGAAAAATAGGAAGTCAAATAGCTACCACAGTCTCTGGCCTCGACCAGATCGGAACAACTGAAAGTTATCGAGGATGATGATTGTATGATCCCTCTAACCTTCGTAATCCCCGATGATTCCAACGCCAAAAAGTCGACGGTCGATGTGCTGAAGCAAGTCATATCGATTGAGCATCTGCCTAATCAAAAGGTATACCTGGGCAAGGGGTTAATTCCCAAGCTCAGGGAAAAACTCATTAAATTTCTTATTAAAAATATTGATTGTTTTGCTTGGTCCCATCTTCACATGACAGGGATTCCACCGGAGATCTCCACTAATTGATTAAACTTGGATCCAAAGTTCAAACAGTGAAGCAAAAGAGAAAGACCCATTCCAAGGTAAGACATGCATTCGTCAAAGATCAGGTGACCAAACTTCTCAAAATAGAATCCATCCGGGAAGTAACATATCTCGAATGATTAGAAAACATAGTCGTAGTCTCCAAAAGGGGAATAAGCTTAGAATATGCTAGACTACAAAGCCTTAAACAAAGCATGCCCTAAGGACTCTTGTCCTCTGCTGAATATCGATCGCATAATCGATTCTACGGCCAGTCATGACATCTTATGCTTTCTCGATGCCCACATCGAGTACAATCAAATAAAAATGAACATGGGGGATCAGGAAAAGACTTCATTTATCACTAAGTACGGTACTTATTGCTATTAGTGTTTTAAATGGCAGGGGGCGTAAGGCGAGGCGTTTTGTGTATGCCTCCTCGGGGCGAAAGCCCCGAGGCTTAGGGGCGTAAGCCCCATAGGCATTTAATTTTTAATATTTTGTAAAATAATATAATGATAAAATATGTTATTAAATAGGTCAAATTCCATACAATTTCGAAAAAAAACATTAAATAAGTAATATATATCCCATATTATCTAATGAAATAATACAGAAGCCCCAAATAAAGTGAAATTACATATAAATGCAAAATAATTATATATATAAGTAAAATCTCATATTATTTAATGAAATTAGAAATCCAAAATAAATAAGTGAAGTTATATATAAATCAAATCAATACATATAAAAGCACACATGCATATAATAACATATTATATTTTGAAAAAGAGCAAGAGAGCACTTAACATTAAAAATTAATTACATACATATTTACAAACTAACAGTAAAATATAGAAAGAGAGGAAAGTAATGATTTCAAAATAATAAAATTTTTACTTGGAGGAAGGAACAAACCTGTTGAATAAATGAAATTTTCTGTGAGAAAAAAAGTAATAAATAGTTGCTCTTGGTAGATGTAGACTAAAGTAAAGAATTGGGAAAGACTTCTAATTTAGAGCTTTTAGCAATATTAAAATGTTTACTTTGAAATTTAATTATTTTAATTCTTTTTTTAAAAAAGTGTCTCTTTGGCTTATGCCTCAACCAAAAAACTCGCCCGGGCGTACGCCTTACGCGACATTCGCCTCCACCATCGCCCCAGGCCGTTTTTGGTACGCCTCTCCCCAGGGCTCGCCCCAGTAATGCCTTTTAAAACACCAATTGCTATAATGTAATGTCGTTTGGGTTAAAAAAATGCTTCTGCTACTTATCAACGTCTAGTAAACCATATGTTTGAAGAACAAATAGGTAAATCAAAATGGAGGTTTACATTGATGACATGTTAGTTAAGTCCCTACGCGCAGAGGAACATTTGACGCATTTGCGGGAAACCTTCGACATATTGATAAAATACAACATAAAGCACAACCTCGAGAAATGTGCATTCGGAGTCGGTTCAGGCAAGTTCCTTAGCTTTATCGTGTCGAATAAGGGAATCGAGATCAACCCCGATATAATCAAGGAAATTGAAGGAATCACAGTCGTGGACAACGTCAAGGCCGTACAAAGATTAAAAATGTAGATAGCTACTTTAGGCCGGTTCATCTCGAGGTCTTCAGACAAAGTCACATGTTCGTCTCATAACTAAAAAAGATGAACAACATTACTTGGGCTCCGGAATGCCAACGGGCATTGGAATAATTAAAGCGATATCTTTTGAGACCACCATTGTTTCATACTCCAAAAGTGGACGAGCAACTTTACTTATATTTGGCAGTCTCAGATGTTTCGGTAAGTGGTGTCCTAGTTCGAAAAGAGCAAGGTACGCAATTTCTTATTTACTACATTAGCTGAATATTAGATGAAGCCGAGACACGGTACCAATAATTAGAAATATTAGCACTTGCTCTAATAAGCGCCTCTAAGAAATTAAAACTACATTTTCAATGTCATTCAATTTGTGTTGTAACCACTTACCCCTTTCGCAACATTTTGCACAAGCCCGAACTATCGAGCCGACTGGCCAAATGGACCGTCGAAATCAGTGGGTACAATATCGAGTATTAACCTTGAACGACCATCAAGTCTCAATTGTTAGCAGACTTCGTGGCCGACTTTACACTGGCCCTCGTACCTAAGGTCGAAAAGGAACAATTGCTAAAATCGGGTACATCCTCGGGGGTGTCGTCCTTTTTCACAGATTGTGCTTCGAAGTGAAGGGGTCCGGACTAGGATTCATTTTGAAGCAACCCACAGGCAATACAATGAGACAATCTATTAGAAAACCCTAAGTTGACTAACAATTAGGCTGAGTATGAGGCCATGCTTGCAGGTCTCGAGCTGGATAAAAGTTTGGGAGCAGAGGTCATCGAGGCCAAGTGTGATTCCTTGCTCATGGTTAGCCAAGTGAACAAAACCTTTGAGGTCTGAGAAGATCGAGTGTAGAGGTACTTGGACAAAATACAGGTAACCCTACACCGGTTGAAAAAGTGGAACCTACAACACATACCTCGAGAGTAGACAGTGAGGCCGATGCCCTTGCAAATTTGGGGTCATCGGTCGAAGATGACAAAACTAGCTCGGGGATTGTCGTACAACTTTCAAAGTCGGTAGTAGAAGAAGGCTATGCCGAAATAAACTCCCCAAGCCTAATTTATGACTGTTGAAACACGTTCTCAAGGCACTATACTAAACGTGTGTTCATATTTGTAGGTTTTGATAAATGACAAACGACGCGCAATTGACATATGACGAGGTCCAAGCACAAGCACGCAATTGACACATAACGAGGTTCAAGCCCAAGACGAACAAAGATCATGATCAAGCAAAGAAATAAAGTTATACATGAGTCGTTCTTTAATTGTGATCTTGATCCGACAATTGTCTCAAGATTTGGCTTCTCTCGTAAAATTATTCTTATCAAATCATGCATATTTAATTTAAAGCAAAATGATTTTCAAACATTTTATCTTAACCAAAATGATTTTTAAACATGCCTCTCAAATCTGGACAAAGATAATCGATTATGTACTTTATGATAATCGATTATGTTAAGACAATGTACACCAGATTTACAAAGCTGAACAATAATCGATTATGTACCTTATGATAATCGATTATGTTAAGGCAGTGTACATTAGATTTTTCAAAGCTACAAGATAATCGATTATGTACCTTATGATAATCGATTATGTTGAGGCAGTGTCCATCAGATGTTTCAAAGCTACAAGATAATCGATTATGTACCTTATGATAATCGATTATGTTGAGGCAGTGTCCATCAGATTTTTCAAAGTTATAAAATAATCGATTATGCACATTATGATAATCGATTATGTTGAGGCAGTGTCTATCAAATTTTACAAGACTGCGAAATAATCGATTATGTACTTTATGATAATCGATTATGTTAAGACAGTGTAGTCCGAAGTTTTCAAAATATAAAAGATAATCGATTATCCTTATAGCATAATCGATTATGCAAATGACCGTTGCCAAAGTATTTTTAAACTCAGAAAGATAATCGATTATACACAATCTGATAATCGATTAGCCTAAGTAAAATCTGAAAATGATTTTTTGAACATTGTCAGCTAATCGATTATACGATTTGGATAATCGATTATTCTACTTAAAATCTGGGAATGATTTTTGAACGATTGGAAAATAATCGATTATGCAAATCAGATAAACGATTATCTTAGCACAAAATCAGCAATTCTTGATTGGCAATTAGGCAACGGTTGTGGGGGTTTTGAACACTATAAATACAACTCAAAATCAGTCTTCTAAGTACAACAACTGATCATATTCTTGCTATTGCTTGCATACTCTCATATACATCATTTTATATTCATTTCATAAGTTTTTGAGAGCCAAACTCTTGAGGAAAGTTTTTGTGTTCTTGAGCGTATTTATTTTGCTCATATTTACTCTTAAAGAGAGTCTTGTCTTGAGTGCTAAGTGTTTGTATACACTTGAAGGGAAGTGTTAATCCCTTGTGGTTGTAAGAATGAACATTTTCATTCCTTCTGTTGAAGTCTTGAAGTGTGGTATCTTCGAGCAAAGGTTGTTGAGGCTTGTGTGACTCAAGTTCTCAGTTTGTAACGGTTTGTTAAGCACCCGTTAGCTTAACGAAGTTAGTGGAATCTCGAGAGAGTCTCTCGGGGATTGGACTAGCCACAGGTTGTGGTGAACCAGGTTAATTTCGGTGCATTCGTTCCTTATTATTTACTTACCGCACTTATTTCAATCCTGCAATTTTTAATTCCGCAAGTTTATATTATTTTTTATTATAACGCTATTCACCCCCCCCCCCCTCTAGCGTTAAGCGTATTCTAACAATGACTGGAGAAATAAAAATATCGATTATATGAAGAATGGGAAGCTTCCATCAGACCCTACGGAATCGAGGACTCCGCAAACGAAAGTTGCACGATTCACATTGGTCGAAGACGGAACATTTGTACAGAAGGATGTTCGATGGGCCATTGGCAATATGTTTGGGTCTCAGAGACACCGACTACGTCCTGCGAGAAATTCACGAGGGTGCTTGTGGAATTACAGAATATATCAAATCATGGGCGGTTATTTGTACTAATTATGAGATTTACTTCCATAATTAGGATTCCTTTAGTATATAAAAGGGAGTCCCCAACATTTGTAAACACTTGACAATCATGAATAACAAAGCAATATAATATTTTACAGCTTACTTTCTCGTTCATCACATTACTGTGCCTTTAACTATTCTTGTATAGCTGCCTGGAGGGTGTCCGAGCTTGAGAGGTCTGTCCAAACGCAAGTTTACTTTGTATTGTTGTTAATTTGTGTCACTTATCTTCACATTTGTTAATTAATATTAGGTAAAATCACATATCCTTAAAATAACATTATAAGTTTAATTATTATCCAATTTTTAGGGTAAACAAAGGTCACATCAAAATCATCAAAATATCGACTCAATAGAAAAATAGAATAGGATGCATGAGATGGAAGAGAGAGTGGTACCACTAGATAATATAATGCATGACATTATAATCAAATTAAGAAGTTTGGTACCACTAGATAAGTAAGAGGAGTGGCTATATTAAAGGCGCGTATCGTATCAAAAGAAAAAAATAGACGATACCGATCCACAGTTTCTATGATATTATAGTCCTCACCCGAGATTTGTTAATGAATTTACTAATTGGCAGATTAAGATTAATAAAGATTAAGGAGAGGAGTTTGATAATGCAAGTAAGTCTATGTCAACTATTTTTCTATACATCTTTCTAATAGTACTAAGAATTTTATGACCAATTAATGAATCACGTCAATTAGCACACTTTGCCAGAATCATTAATTAAGGCTTCAATTTTATCGAAACTACACACTCAAAGGTCAAATGAGAAGCATTGTGCTGGAATATTGGACTAGTGTTGCTAATAGGAATAGCGGTAATATTTATCAAAAGAATTACCGCGCGTGGCCAACCAACGTTCGCATATTTCATACCTTAAGAAAAGAGATATAGATTGGCATTGGATCAAATGCAACAATAATTCAGTGAAGGCTCAGTACTGTAGTACATTTTGTCATTTTATTACAAAGTATACGTTTAGCTCAAAGTTCTCATATACTTTATAAGCATAAATAATTAAAATAGACAAAGGGCCAATCATAGCATATCATAATAATTAGATGACTAAAATGATAAATGCAAGAGATAAATATTATTCGTTAAGAGGAGGAGGGTAGAAATCATTTATTGATAATATCGATTTGGTCTGCCTCTCCATGGAGAGGTTTAGAACCTTACAATGATATTTTCTCTTCTTTAGGAAGTTTGATGAAGAAGAAGAAGCAGACCCCCGTTTTAGGGTTCTCTATCTTAGTATTTATAGTTTTAGATTTTGCCAGCTAGCGTTGGATGGCCATGGTCACGTCGAGGGGACGCCCGTCGATAGTGAATAGGCCGTGGCCTTGATGATCAAGCTGAATGACCTTCGAGTGCTTATTATTATCGATGATTGTGCCATTTTCTAGCCCGAATGAGCTTAAGAGCGAATTAATCTTATTAATTATCATGAGTCGAGTTTTGCCCATACAGTATATAACTTCACTCGTGTCTACGTCCAACAATTATATTACGGTAAATTAAAGAGGTGTTAAAATTATAAAGTGTAACTTTAGAAAAATTATAGAATATTGTAGAATATTATAGAAGTTAGGAGATATTTGTAAGAGATATTCCTAGATTAGTGTAGGTGATAAAAATATCTAGATATTTTGTAAGAAAAGTGTGGAGTATTCTAGAAGACGAATCTCCACCGTAGGATTAAATAGATCATGACCGTCCATTGAGGAGGTGGAAAGCCTATATATACCCACCCCCTCCTCCACATTTGCATCATCCAAAAAAATCCAAGTCTTCTTGAGTTAATAAAGTATTCTCCAAGTTATTCAAGTAAGTCTTCCACTTTCTTAGATCTAGTATTTTTGGAGCTATATTTTCTTCTTCGTTCTTCTTCAATTGTGGCTGTGAGTCTTGGGCTAGTGAAGCATAATTCACTACTCTAAGAAAGCAGTTTCCGGAATTTGGAAAGTTGTTTTTCTTCACATGGTATCAGAGGTACAAGGGTGTTAGCTTGGATTCTTGTCAAGTCACTCTTGGTGAAGAAGTTCATTGGCGTTCCAAAAATGGATACAAGTGGAAGAGTTGTCGGCCTTGGAATTGAGGTGCTTAATCAATCCAATTACAAGGTATGGAAGTCTTGCATGGAATCTTATCTTCTTGGAGAAGATTTATGGAAGGTTGTTGGTGGAGACAACAAGATTGCCCCTACACCCACGGATACTAATGCCGATGCCGTAAAGAAGTGGAGGACTTCAAACACAAAGGCGGAATTCGTGTTGAAGAGATCAATCTCTCACGATCTATTTGATCACATTGTTGGGTGTAAGTCTGCATCTCAGATTTGAGATACTCTAAGTGCATTGCTTAACAAGAAGAACGTTGCTCGCCTGCAATACTTAGAGAATGAGTTGGCACGAACTACTCAAGGTGAGCTCTCAATCTCCGAATTTTTCTTAAAAATTAAATAATTTGTTCGGAAATTTCTGCTATTGATCCGGAGGAACCTATTTCGGAGGCTCGAATGAAAAGAAATATTATTCGAGGATTAAACAAAGAATATATTCTTTTTTTCACTTCTATTAAGGGAGGGCTGGGGTGGGCTAATCAACCCTCCCTTGTTGAGTTTGAGAATCTTCTCTCTTCTCAAGAGTCTCTAGCAAAACAAATGGCTGGAGTCTCCTTATCCTTTCAAGGTGACACCTTATTCTCTGGAAAGAAGAAAGTCTATAGACCAGAGAAGAAGAATGAAAGAGAGAGAATAAAAGATGAAGGGGGAGAGCCACCAAAGAGTGCCAACGGGAAAAGAAGCACTATTCGATGCTATCGGTGTAACTTGCCTGGACACATCAAGAAGAACTGTAAGGTGAAGCTAAAGGGAGGAAATGTTGTTGATAAAGCAAAACAAACCGAAGAGAATTGGGGTGGTTGCTTCTCAACGGAAACTACCTTGGTAAATGCATACGCTAGCATCAACTTCAAGGATGACTGGATCGTAGATTCTGGTTGTGGTCATCACCTTACTGGAGATGACTCAAAGTTCACATCTCTTCAGAAATATGAAGGTAAGCTATTCTCACCGCGGATAATACCGTTTATCCGGTAGAAAAGGAGGGTACAATCATTCTCAACAATGGCGGAGATCCTATCACTATGAAGAGTGTGTATCATGTACCTGGGATGAGGAAGAATCTTTTCTCGGTGGCTAACGCTGTGGATGCTGGGCACTATGTTCTGTTCGAGCCAAATGGAGTGAAGTTCTTCCGAAATATCACTAAGGTGGAAGGAGATGTCGTTCACACCGGTAAGCGAGTTAAAGATTTATTTGTTTTGTCAGCATCTACATCTTATGTTGACAAGATGAGCACGAATGATAATGCATCACTTTGGCATGCTAGACTGGGGCACCTTAATATGGATAAGTTAAAAGTCATGGTAAACAAAAATTTGGTTGATAGTTTGCCTCATATTACTACTTTTGGTAGTGGAACATTATGCGAAGAGTGTCAATATGGTAAGGCGCATCGCCTTCCATTTGATTGATCCCAAACAAGATACGAGGCACCACTAGAACTCAATCACAGTGATGTGATGGGCCCTACACGTACACGTACCTTCTCTGGTTATCGCTATATGGTGGTATTTGTTGATGATTACACACGATATACTTGGGTATATTTCGTGGTGCAAAAATCTGAAGTATTTTCCAAATTTTTGGAGTTCAAGGAGAAGGTCGAAGGTGAGTTTCAGAGGAAGATAAAATGGCTGAGGACTGATAATGGGGGAGAATATACTTCCCGGGAGTTTAATCAATTCTGCTCGAGGCAGGGAATACGAAGGCAGCTCACATGTGCAGACACTTCTCAGCAAAATGGCATTGCAGAGAGGAAGATTCGACATCTTACTGAGACATGTAAGAGCTGGTTATATGCTAAATATTTTCCCAAAGTTCTTTGGGCCGAAGGTATGGCTTGTGCGGCATATGTGATTAATCGGGTACCACTCAGTCCGATTAATATGAAGTCCCCGTACGAAATGCTCTACAACGAGAAGCCAAATGTGAAAGACTTTAAGGTCTTTGGATCGATCTGCTACGTCCCCATTCCAGATTCACAAAGAACTAAACTAGATGCTAAGGCAAGGAAGTGCATCTTCATCGGTTATGATGCAAGGAAGAAAGGCTAGAAATGCATGGATCCCGAGACAGGCAAGTGTAAAGTATCTCGGGATGTAGTATTTGATGAAATCTCTTCCTACTACAGTCCCGGTGGTGTTCTCGGAGATGCTCCTTCACCAGCTATAGAACATGAAGAGATGCCCGTAAGTCTTCCAGTGACTTCTTCAGCTCCTTGCTCCAATATTTCATCATCGCCATCATCACCAATGACGTATAATAGTACGTCATCTTCAGAAGCAAGAGATTCTGGTGATAGGGGGAGCAAGGTTGCTTCTCGCGTGGATGAACAAAGGGAAAATATCAACCTGGAGGAGACAAATGGTCAAAGAACAACTCGATATGGAAGGCAAGTAATCAAACCTATTCGCTACCAAGATGGCAACATGGTAAGCATCTATCATTGCTTCAGTGCCGGTCCTAATTATGAAAATGAGCCTTCTTCCTATTATGAAGCAAAAGTTGTTCAGGAATGGGAAGAAGCTATGAATGAGGAGATGCACACACTTGTGAAAAATGAAACTTGGGATCTTGTGCCAAAGCCCAAGGATGTGAAGCCGGTATCTTGCATGTGGGTGTATAAACTAAAGAAGAAGGCAGATGGGAGCATTGATAGATATAAAGCAAGGCTGGTTGCACGAGGATTCTCTCAAGTTTATGGAGAAGACTATGAGGAGACTTTTAGCCCAGTGGCGAAGATGACATCAGTACGAGTTGTGATCTCCTTGGCGGCATCACTTGGGTGGAAGCTATGTCAGCTTGACGTGAAGAATACTTTCCTGTATGGCGAGACTGATAAGGAGATCTACATGGAACAACCTTTGGGATACATTTCTCCTACTCATCCAGACTATGTATGCAAGCTGAAGAAAGCGCTTTATGGACTCAATCAAGCTCCCAGAGCATGGTACGGAAAGATTGCTGAATACTTGCAATTTTATGGCTATCTTGCATCAGACTCAGATTCTAGCCTGTTCGTGAAGAAGCAAGGTACGCTCCACATGATTGTGCTACTATATGTGGATGATATGATTATTACAGGTAATAACGAACAGGAGTTTGCAAAAACTGCGAGCTGAACTCTTGATCAGATTTGAAATGAAAGATTTGGGAGAGCTTAGTCACTTTCTTGGTTTGGAAGTGAAATATGTGAAAGATGGAATATTTCTTTCACAAGAAAGCTATGCGAGGAAGCTTGTGGACAGGTTTGGAATAAACACAAGTAAGCATTGCTCTACTCCTCTTGAGCCTAACATAAAAATTAGGCGTGATGAAGGAAAGCTTTTACCAGATCCACGTCCTTATCGGGCTCTTGTTGGTAGCTTGATCTACTTGACTATTACAAGGACAAACATTTCATTTTCTGTTGGACTTGTTAGTCGATATATGCAAGAGCCACGAAAACCTCACTTTGAAGCGGCGAAGCGCATATTGAAATACGTGAACTCAACATATGACATGGGACTTCTTTACAAGAAAGGAGTTGATTTTTCACTACTTGGGTTCACTGATGCTGATCTAGGAGGTGACTTAGATGATAGAAGATCAACTTCCGGTTATGTATTCTCCTGTGGTTCAGCATGTGTTTCTTGGTGCAGTAAAAAGCAAGACTCGATCTCGCTCTCTACTACTGAAGCGGAATACAAGGCTTCTACTCTTGCTGCTCAGGAATGCACGTGGCTTCGTCGGCTTGTTGGGGATATATTCTCACCAATTCATAAGCCTACCGAACTTCTTCGTGACAATCAAAGCGCTATAAAGTTGGCTACTAATCAGGTGTGTCACGCAAGAACAAAACATATTGAGATTGCGCATCATTTTATCCGAGAGAAGGTTCTAGATGGTACCATTGAAGCATTGGAGGTTCGGAGTAATGATAACGTTGCAGACATCTTTACAAAGTTTCTTTCCAAAGGACAATTCGAGGATCTCCGTGGCGAGCTTGGCCTTGTCTCCAAAAGTTCACTTTAAGGGGGAGTGTTAAAATTATAAAGTGTAACTTTTGGAAAATTATAGAATAGCGTAGAATATTATAGAAGTTAGGAGATATTTGTAAGAGATATTTCTAGATTAGTGTATGTGATTAAAATATCTAGATATTTTGTAAGAAAAGTGTGGAGTATTCTAGAAGACGAATCTCCACCGTAGGATTAAATAGATCATGACCGTCCATTGAGGAGGTGGAAAGCCTATATATACCCACCCCCTCCTCCACATTTGCATCATCCAAAAAAATCTAAGTCTTCTTGAGTTAATAAAGTATTCTCCAAGTTATTCAAGTAAGTCTTCCACTTTCTTAGTTCTAGTATATTTGGAGCTATATTTTCTTCTTCGTTCTTCTTCAATTGTGGTTGTGAGTCTTGGGCTAGTGAAGCATAATTCACTACTCTAAGTATTAGAGATAATATTGAAGATCATGATAGAATCCTAGATATATATAAATTAGTTAGCTCTCCTACAAGTTAGGGATTTGTGTAAATCTTATTGTATTATAACTTGTATTTGTATCCTATATATATTCAATGAATGAGAGTCCACAAGTGTGTGGTGAAATTATTAAACTCTACATGGTATCAGCCTAAACAGATCCTCCCTAACCCTAATCGCCTTCTTCTTTCTTCTCTCCCATGGCTGCCGCTGTAAAAGCAACCGAAGGTACCCTCCCCTTGAACACCATTCTTCATATGTTGACAATTAAATTGTCGTCTTCTAATTACCTTCTCTGGCGCCATCAATTACTTCCTCTCCTTGCCTACCAGACGTTAACAGGCTACATTGATGGCACTCTTGTTCCGCCATCTGAAACGCTCACTGTTGGAGAAGTAACCTCTCCAAATCCAGCATATTCTCTATGGATGGAAGGTGAACAACGAGCACGAATTATTATTCAGTCTTCTCTATCAGAAGAAGCCATGGCTGTCATTCTTGGTCTCGATAATTCACATCAAATCTGGAAAGCTTTGGAGGAGTTTTACAGTCACGATTCCACTGAGAGAATGCACACTCTTCGCGACTCCTTGAGGCTACTCCAAAAAGGTACTTCTTCCGTCTCAGAATTTGGTCAGAAGTTTAAAAATATATGTGATCATCTTGCAGCCATAGGTCATCCTGTTGATGACCTTGATAAAAGTCACTGGTTTTTATGTGGCCTTGGTGGTTCCTTTGAAAACTTCTCAACCACTCAAAGAGCTATTCGTCCGAAACCTACTTTTCAGCAGCTTCTTTCTCAAGCAGAAGGCCATGAGATGTTTCTCAAATCTGTTACAAATTCAGCCCCTTCCACCGCAGCATTTGTTGCTCAACAGTCTGGTGGTCGTGGTCAGTCTAATCGTTCACGAAGTCGTGGTCGATCTGGTGGACGGTTCTCCTATGGGCGTGGCCGTGGTCGTCGTGCACCACACTGTCAATTATGCCGTACCGATGGCCACTATACAAATCAATGCCCCGATTTGTCTTCTTTTGCTCATCGAGGACCGGCCATTGATGCGAACTTAGCCCACGCTTTCCAAGCTCAATGTCATGTTACTAATGGCTCACCCGACTGGTATGTTGATTCTGGTGCATCCGCCCACATCTCCTCTTCATCTTCTAACCTGGATTCTGCTGCTCCTTATTCAGGTACTGAAAAGGTCACCATTGGTAATGGTGCGACCCTACCTATTACTCATATCGGGTCTTCTTCAATTAACAAGGACATTCAACTTCTTGATGTTCTTGTCGTTCCATATATTACTAAAAATTTGTTGTCTATTAGCAAACTTACCTCTGACAATCCTGTTGATGTTTTGCTCTCTGATAAGGTCTTCACTATCCACAATCGTCAAACAAAGGAAGTTCTAGCAACAGGGAGGCGCCATGATGACCTTTATGTTTTGGAACGTGGAAATAAAGCTTTCCTTGCTGCGTTTCATTCTCATCGAACACATGGTTCTTATGAATTGTGGCACTCACGTTTGGGACATGTTCCTTTTTCTATTATTTCAGCTCTAAATAAACTAGGTCGGTTGTCTGTTACTTCATTGTTACCGAAACCTAGCATTTGTTCGTCATGTCAGCTTTCTAAAAGCAAACGTTTACCCTTTACTATTAATGAAAAACGTTCTTTGCATGTCTTGGACTTGATACATTGTGATTTGTGGGGCCCCGCGCCTGTTGCTTCTACACATGGATTTCGTTATTATGCAATCTTCATAGATGATTTTTCTAGATTTACGTGGTTTTATCCACTTAAAACGAAATCTGATTTTGTTGGTGTGTTTATAGCATTTCTTCTACTTGTTCAAACTCAATTTTCTTGTAAGATGAAAGTATTTCAGAGTGATGGAGGCACTGAGTTTACTAATCACCAAGTTAGATCTCTTCTTACTGAGAATGGCACACACCACCGTATGTCATGTCCACATACGCCTCAGCAAAACGGGCGTGTTGAGAGGAAACATCGGCATCTTACTGAAACAGGATTGGCCATGTTATTTAATGCTCATGCTCCCGCATCTCTTTGGGTTGATGCGTTTAGTTCTGCTGCGTACATCATCAACCGAGTTCCTTCTCCTATTCTTGGTTCCAAGTCGCCATTTGAGATGCTTTACTTATCCTCACCAAATTATGATAATTTTCGGATATTTGGATGTCGTGTTTATCCTTACCTTTGGGATTATGCGCCACATAAGCTTGCACCTCGAAGTATTCCATGCATCTTTATTGGTTTCAGTACACAATACAAAGGGTATAGATGTCTTGATCCCTCTACTGGTCGAGTCTATATTACTCGCCATGCTCAATTCGATGAAGTTAGTTTTCCTTTTGCTGGAGCTTCGTCGTCCTCTGATTTAGCAACTCTCGTCTTCTCCACCTATGACGAGCCTGCTTTACCCATGCCGCCTGCTACTTTGCCTTCTACAGCTAAACTACCCGATTTATCTGCTCACCCAAGCAATGCCGATTGCTCTCTTTGCAATGAGCCATCAGCTGTGACGTCTATTACCCCAGCGGCTGCTATTCTAAGTCCACCTTCACCTGCAACACCTCCGCGTCCACCGTCACCTGCTGCACCTACGGGTCCTCCTCCTCCAGCTGCTACTTCATCAATTCATCCTATGACTACACGATCAAAGGCTGGTATTGTCAAGCCTCGTCATATTGTGGACTTAACTCACTTGTCTTTGCCTCGGCTGCATCATGCCTTGTTAAACACTACTGAACCGAAGGGATATAAAACAGCCCTTAAAGATCCATCTTGGACTGCTGCTATGCATGATGAACTACAAGCTTTAGCTAAAAACCACACGTGGGATTTGGTCCCACGCCCAATGAAGTCAAATGTCGTTGGTTCCAAATGGGTATTCCGTACTAAGTTCAACTCTGATGGATCCGTGGATCGTCTTAAGGCGCGCCTTGTTGCGCAAGGCTTCTCGCAAATTCCTGGTTTGGACTACTCGGTTACTTTTAGTCCTGTTGTCAAAGCAGCTACCGTGCGGATTGTTTTATCTCTTGCCACTCTCTATAAATGGCCTCTTCATCAATTAGATGTCAAGAATGCATTTCTCAATGGTAATCTCACGGAAACTGTTTATATGGAGCAACCTCCTGGCTTCTCAAATCCTCGGTTTCCTAATCATGTTTGCAAATTAAAAAAGGCTCTTTACGGTCTAAAGCAAGCTCCAAGAGCGTGGTTCCAACGCCTAAGTGATTTTTTGCTGCGACAAGGTTTTACATGTAGTCGTGCGGACCCCTCACTCTTTGTTTTCATACGTGGCTCGTGTGTTTTATATCTATTGGTCTACGTTGATAATATCATTCTCACTGGTAATCATGCTTCTACTATTCGCCAGTTTATTTCTTGTTTGCATAAAGAATTTGCGATTAAGGATCTTGGTCGTCTCAATTATTTTTTGGGGCTTGAGGTTACTTATACGCCTACTGGTTTATTTTTGAGCCAAACAAAATATGCTCATGATATTTTGTCCCGTGCTGCTATGCTTGATGTAAAACCGGTGGCCACTCCGCTTGCCACTTCGGACCATTTCACTACTGTTGGTGATGCTTTTCACGATCCAACTTTGTATCGCTCTATGGTTGGTGCGCTTCAGTATCTCACAATTACTCGACCTGATCTTTCCTTTGCAGTGAATCAGGTCAGTCAGTTTCTTCAGGCACCAACCACCATTCACTTTCAAGCTGTCAAACGTATCTTCCGATATGTTAAAGGTACATTGTCGTTTGGCTTATCCTTTCATCATTCGCCTACTACATCACTTCTTGGTTATTCGGATGCTGACTGGGCGCGATGTATTGAAACTCGTCGTTCCACATACGGGTACTCTGTTTTTCTGGGCGGAAATTTGGTTTCATGGAGTGCTAAGAAGCAACCAACTGTTGCACGTTCTAGCTGTGAGTCTGAATACCGAGCTCTGGCTAATACTGCTGCTGAAATACTCTGGATTACTCACTTACTGAAGGAACTTCACGTGCTTACCTCTGGCCGCCCAACCATACTATGCGATAATAAGAGTGCTCTCTTCTTAAGTCAAAATCCGGTATCCAACAAACGCTCCAAGCACATTGATATTGACTACCATTTTATCAGAGAGCTCATTGCCACGGGACGTCTTCATACCAAGTTTGTGCCCACAACGCAGCAACTTGCTGATATTTTTACCAAGAGCTTACCTCGTCCTCTCTTTGACTCCTTTCGTACCAAGCTTCATGTTGGTCCGCCACCAGTTCGCTTGAGGGGGGGTATTAGAGATAATATTGAAGATCATGATAGAATCCTAGATATATATAAATTAGTTAGCTCTCCTACAAGTTAGGGATTTGTGTAAATCTTATTGTATTATAACTTGTATTTGTATCCTATATATATTCAATGAATGAGAGTCCACAAGTGTGTGGTGAAATTATTAAACTCTACACTAAGAAAGCAATTTCCGGAATTTGGGAAGTTGTTTTTCTTCACAAGAGGTAGCTGGTGAAGACTTTTTCCGATACATTACGTTATCTTAGTAAACTATCTTGGAATTTCAGAATAACTAGGTACGGTGAAATATACTGAGAATTGTAAGACGACGACCAACGTGAAAATAGTGAATCATCTGAATACTGAATTTTTGGGAGTTGAACGAAATAAAATTGTTACATATATAAGTTAATACATCACTTATCACAGATAATTTGTAATTGAGCAAATATTAATTTTGTTCAGTGCTGAAGAAGTGAATCTGTTTATGTTATTATACTGTAGTTTATCGTACGAGAAAAGAGTATTGTGAGTTCAAAATTTTTATGGTAAATGTGGTGTCTCTGAATGGAAAATGAAGGAATGTTGTTCCATATAGAATTAAGAGAAGAAGGTAGTTGGATTTATATGAATATTTGCTTTTATAGGTTGTGAACAAGGCAAGCCTCGTATTGCAGTTATCAACTAGTTTTGGATTTAGAATGGATTTGCATTTGAATCTGACCAACGGATCTAATTGATTGATTGATGAATTTTTCAAAAACTGACCTCTGATTTAAGCACTGAAATTTTTGGACTTCTGTAATTTCTTAACCACGAAAAAAAATAGTTCGTGTGCATATGTCCTATTATGAGAGAATATAATCTAACAGGTACTATAATGAGATTAAATTTTTTAAAGACATACAAAAAGTTCTATGGGCTCAAGATACAAAACTTTGCTTCCGTTTAGTGTTTTTTTTGTTTTTCCGAATACTGTGAAATAACAGATAATAATTAGGAAAGTTTAATTTTTATATATTGATTGCAAGGACTTCTATACTATCATATCATCTTATATCATTAACAAAAAGTTTGATTAGCAAATAAAAAATAAGGCATACTACAAGTTACCACAGGTGAAATACACTTATAATTAATGGCAGCTAGAGAGTATAATTATTGGGTAAAATCGAACCACTATTTTCGATACGAAGTATCAATACAAAAAATTACTAAAATTATAATACATGTAAAATTCTAAATTCAGAATTTTAAAATTAGAGTGGGTAAAATAAGAGCATCAAGATCAAACAATCTAATTTAAAATCGCCTCTACTTACAATAAAAGAATTTATAATGATATATATAAATTAATCCCTCCGACAGTCTACAATAAGTGTTTGTTTTACTTTTATCATGCCCATTAAAAAATACTAACTCATATGCAAAATTACCTAGTATGACTAAACAGGGCCGACCCAACAAATTTTGGGCCTAAAGCCGAACTTTATGAGGGACCTTAACTTTTTATTTAAAGTCAATATTTTAACTTTTCTTATATGCAAAGTTATTAATAATCTTTTTATAATCAATAACTCCTAATAAATATCTGTCAATTGATAATATAACTAATCCATTTAATCATACTTGTGCCATTGTTATTCTTAGATAAGATTTTACTAATTTATTTTGAAAACTTCTTTCCGTTGAAGCAACGGTAACATGACGTATTAAAAACTATTCCATAAGCAATTTAATTAGGCATTTGAAAAAGAATTAAATCTTTTTTTATTAAATGTATTAATTAAATTATTATTTCTAATTGTACTATTTTCCTTAATACTTTTTATTCAGAAAATAAATCTAAACCATCAACATCAAATTGATTATTACGTTTTAAGGAACATTCACGATTACGACAATATTTTTTAAATTTCCAACATCTAGTGATCATAGCTTTTACTGCTAAATAGAAAACCAAAATATTTTCATATGCTTCAAAATTATCTGAATCTATTTTGAAATAAAAAGTAGCCTTGTCAACTATGTATAAAAGTAATCAACTATAAAGAACTCTTTAAAAGATTTTCAGATTTCATTATCAATATTTCTATCAAACTGTTACTTCCTATATATCACATATTTCTTATGAAATTTGGGTTCGATATTCTTCTCAAGTGCAATTTTCTTAGTAGAAAGAAATCAAACTTTTTCACTATATAAAGCTCTTTTTTAAAGTTATACATAGTCTATTATGTGTAATAAAAAATGGCGCCCCTACAAATACGGGGCCTAAAGCGGTAGCTTTATTTGCTTTATGGAATAGCCGCCTCTGTTACTAAACTACCCTTATTAAGTAAGTTAATGTTATAAGAGAGAAATTTTTTTAGGGATATGCACATAAGGGTAAAAGAGTAAAAAAAATTAAATTTTTCTTGATTACCTAACTAGACACTTATTTTGGACCAAAATCAAAAAGTAAAACAGACACTTATTGTGGACCGGAGGGAGTATGAGGTATTTGGCTAAGCTTATAAGCTGTTCAAAATAGCTTATAAGAACTTTTTGGCTTATCAACGCGTTTGGTAAAATTAAAAGTACTTATAAGTTAAGTGTTTATATGCCAAAAGTCATAAGCTGGTCTCCCCCAATTTATCAAATTTTAGCTTATAAGCACTTCAGGTTTGACCAAGATATTTGTCGTTGTATTCCTAAAATATTTCTTTTTAAAACAAAACACTTTATATACCTAGTTCTTCAACTGTTTATTATTAATATCAACAATTTTATCCAAATATGTAACTGCATAATTTTTAAATTAATTTTAGCACTTAAAAAATAATCTTTAACACCGAATACTTATCAGTTACTATAAATCAGCTAAGCTAAAGGGGCTCTATATCCTATTGAGACATCTATAAAAACTTGCAAAATTCTTTATAGTTGATGTATATCTTGCATCCATCAAAGCATTTAATGGGTTCATCGTACGCCAAAGTTTACCTTGTTTACCATTGGACGTAGAATGACTACCTTCCCTCATTAGTGACTGTAGCAGAGGACCACCATTATAGATTAGAGCATTAGCTTTTTGTGAATAAAAAGCATATGGGGGCGTCTTTGATGCTCTATAATATGGGCCCTACCCGTGCTCCCTCTGGAGTGTGGACCCCCTCTGCATCTCCAGCTTCCTAAGTTAACTCTTCATCCCCCAAATTGAATGCACCAACCAAAGATGAGCTTGCATTTACATTTTACATCCCAAATTATAGGTCACTCCCAAATTGCATTTATCAATTTCTAGCTTACAACATTTTAATTTCTTCCTTAGGGGAAAAAATATTCTCCAACATTTCGAACGTGAGGCATTTGACAATATTTGATTGAAGTTGAAAATAAGTAAGGATCTTGAAAGTTTTGTATTAAAATATGATAAAAGATTTGATGTTGATTCAACTTGTATAACGTTCTACTAATTCAGAATAATAATTGAATGGTATTTATTCCGGCTACTGGCTACATAAAAGGGTATGATGAACATATGAGTTGCATTTATATTGATGGCAGTGGTCACATTATAATGCTCATGTTAGCGACTGATTCAAATATCAACTAAACCAAAAAGAAAAAAAATAACTTACAGCTTGTTTGGATGGTTGTTATGTATCTGTATACGATTAAATTGGGGTTTAGTCTTTTTTTTTTTAATGATTGATCTTGAGTGAAACGTGATGAGCCAAAGTTCAGTTTCGTATTATATCGAACCATGATACAAAGTTAGGTTGCCGAGCTCGTGATTCCGAGACCGATTAAGATCGAGACCAAACAAGATAGATATAAATGGAAGCTTACCGGATCGAATAATAGAGAGTCAAAATATCCACGACCGGGCGAGGATCACGGCGTGAATCGCGACACATATCAAAAAGAGGCCGATGAGTTAGCCAATGATGAGATTTCTTACCTCATATAGAATTGTACTTAGAGTAGGATTTTCCTACTATATAAAGGGGAATCTGATCATTTGTAAAGATCATCATATTCACGCAATATAAAGCAATATACTGTCATTCTCTACTTAACATTGTGTTGTTATTCCGTTCTTAAGCCAATTGATACTTATTTGGTACAAGGTTGACTGAACTCGAGGGCCAAGGCTGTCCAATTTATGTGGTGTTCTTTAACTGTCTATTTCAATACTAGTTTATTCTTCTCAATTTGTATCAAATTATATCACGTACCTTTAAAATCGAGTACAAATTCAATTGTTATCCGATTATAGGGTAAACAGTTTGGCATCCACCATGGGGCTAAGGATAATAGTGATTACCTGGTACAAACTTTCCTAACACACACAATTTTACCCTTGTTCTTTGAAGAATCATTGATTGCACAATTTTAAAAAGTCAAACTCTAAGTCACCACCTCAACACATTGATAATGTTCTCGACCACCGTGGCGAAAATGAGAATATTGCACCAAGAAACGTTACAACCACTGTTGGCCTCGATGGAATTCCCGTTGAGGATACAGTCGACGACAGTTGGCATGTAGCCATCAATGGGAATCTTGCCGTCAATCCCGAAAACAAACATCTACGGGGATGCCCAATCATTTTCTCAACACTCATGTGGCGGTGAAGATGGAGGGATCAGCCTACAGTTGATCTTCGAAATGTTGCAAGCTCTGCAGGAAGCAATTGCCCAACTCCTGAAACAGAACCACACACTGAGCAGGGTAGAACTCGAGCCATCCCAGGAAATCGTATACATGGTCAAATTGGTTTCGAGGAAATTGAACGACAAGGAATCAGAAACCAAACATGCTATCATAAAAATGCTCAAAGAATTAACAAAACGAATCGAGACATGGGAAAAAAGATCAAGGAAAACGATAAGAAGGTGGAAATCTATAACTCTAGGGTCGACAAAATCCCGAGTGCACCACCAATATTCAAAGGAGTGGATTACAAAAAAGTTCGTACAAAAACTTTTCCCCCCGAATATGGCTCCAAAGCCAATCCTCGAGAAATTTTGCATATATGAGATTCCTAAGTATAATGGGATGACTGATCCAAACGAACACGTAACCTCCTACACGTGTGCTATCAAAGGAAATGACTTGAAAGATGGTGAGATCGAAGCCGTCTTGCTGAAGAAATTCGGGGAGACACTATCGATGGGTGCTATGATATGGTATTAAGGTCGAAACCAGAAAGTCAAACCTTTTCAAGTCTAGGTAAACAGATAACTAACTACTCAGGGAATTCATGTCTTGATTCTAAGTGGAAAAGATGGACCTACCGTCGATTTTTGATGATTGGGCTATTCAAGCTTTCACTCAAAGGCTCATCATTCGAAGCTCAGTGGCTTCACAGTAATTAAAGCATAATTTGATAAAATACCCGGCTGTTTCTTGGGACGATATGCATAATCTGTGTCAGTCAAAGATCAAGGTTGAGGATGATCAAGTTGTGGCTCCTACAGCATCTGTTTATCCTATCAGGCCCCTCGATATAATAAAGAGGGATATTGACTGAGAACGAAGGTTAAACATGTATCGATATCGGCCTTATAATGGAGATGGTAGAGGCAGTGGATCTGGGCGAAATTCTGCAAGGAATGAGAGGAGAAATGATTAAGCTCAAAGTTAACAGGGGCTCATGAGTATAAACGACTTCGATAGATCTATCACTCTTAAAGAGGCACCACGATTGGCGGAGTACAAATTTAATGTGGACGTGGCTTCCATTGTATCGGGCATTGGACGCATCAAAGATACCATGTGGTCTTGACATTTGCAAACTGATCCAGCACGAAGGGATCACAACTAGATATGCAAATATCATGGCACACATTGGCCACAGAACGCAGGATTGTCGATAATTGAGGGAAAACGTAGCCCGATTATTCAACAACAGTCATCTTCAAGAATTTCTTAATGACCAAGCCAAGAATCACTTTAAAAACAAGGATTCCCACAAACAAAATGGACAAGATGAACCCCAACACATCATCCATATGATCATTGAAGAGGTCAATGTTCCTCAAGGTCCGATGATGAAATGTACCAAAGTGTCAATCACAAGAGAAAAACAGACTCGGGATAACTTACCAGAAGGGACTCTATCTTTCAATGATGAGGACGTAGAAAGAATCATGCAACCTCATAATGATGCACTAGTAATATATGTACTTATGAATAAAACTAAATTTAAACGTGAACTAATTGATCCAGGTAGCTCGTCCAACATCATTCTATCGAGCGTCGTACAGCAACTCGGCCTTCAAGACCAGATCGTATCTGTGGCCAGTGTGCTGAATAGATTCAACATGGCTTGTAAAACTACTAAGGGAGAAGTAACGTTACCAGTACAATCCAAGAAAACAAGTTCTATGTTATCGAGGGTGACATGTGATACAATTCCCTGTTTGGGAGACTATGGATCCACAACATTAGGGTCGTACCTTTGACCCTCCACCAAGTATTATAATTTCCAACATATAAGGGGATAAAGATGGTTTAGATGGAACAACCCGCCGCAAAGGAGATGTTTTCCATCGATGAGGTAATTCCATTATCAAAATTCTCATCAACAAAGGATGTAGGTTTCAAAGAGAAACAAGAAGCCAAATAGCAATCATCAATGTCAGCTTCGATTTAATCGGACAAGAAAGAGATTGACGAAGATGATGACTTCAGGATTCCTCGATCCTTTATCGCCTCCGGATGATTCTGATTCTACCAAGTCACCGGCCGAAGAGCTGGTCTTGGTCGTACTGATCAAACATCTACCCTATCAGAAGGTATAGCTGGGCAAGTGGTTAATTCATACGCTTTGAAAAAAAAACTCATTTAATTTTCTACAGCTAATATGGATTGTTTTGCTTGGTACCATATCGATATGACAGGGATCCCACTAGATATCACTACTCACAAGCTGAGCTTGTACCCGAGATTCCATTCGGTAAAGCAAAAAAGGAGACACTAGTCCGAGATCTAGCATGCCTTCATCAAGGTCGGTGTAACTAAACTACACAAAATAGGGTCCATTCAGGAGGTCAAATAACCGGAATTGTTAGAAAACGTAGTAGTGGTCCCAAAAATGAGAACAAACTAAGAGTGTGTGGAGATTATAAAGACTTGAATAAGGCATGCCACAAAGATTCTTTCCCTTTGACTAACATTGATCGAATGATCGATGCCATGGACGGCCACGTGACCCTAAGTTTTCTTGATGCCTATTCCGTGTAGAACCAAATACAGATAAACCAAGATGGCACATATTGTTATAACGTAATGCCTTTTGGTTTAAAAAATACAGGTGCCATTTAACAACGACTAGTAAAATAAATATTTGAAGAACAAATAGGAAACACCATGGAAGTTTATATTGATGATATGCTAGTTAAGTATCTACGAGCAGAGGACTATTTTAAGCATTTGTAGGAAACCTTCAGTATGTTGAAGAAGTACAATATGAAACTGAATCCAAAAAAATATGCATTCAGGGTCGGGTTAGGCAAGTTTCTCTGATTCATTGTATCCTATTGAGGGATCCAGATTAATCCCCAACAAGATTAAAGCTATCGAGGATATCACAGTAGTAGATAAAGTGAAGGTTTTACAAAGGTTAATCAAGCGCATTGCGACCCTAGGGTGATTTATCTCGAGTTCGTCTGATAAAAGTCATCGATTTTTTTCGTTGATGAAAAAGAAAAACGACTTCACATGGTATCCAGAATGTCAGTGGGCTTTAGAGGAACTTAAGCGATACATATCGAGCCCATGCTTCACACACAGAGGGCGAACAAACGACTGTACTTGTCCTTAGTGGCATCGTAAATAGCGGTAAGTGGAGTCCTTGTAAGAGAAGAACAAGGCACGCGATTTCCAATTTATTATGTCAGTAGGACCTTAGGTGAGGCCAAAACTAGATACCCTCACCTTGAAAAATTGGCACTCGCTTTGACAAGTGACTTTAGAAAACTGAAATCATATTATCGATCCACCCTATATGTGTTGTGACAGCCTACCCCTTGCAAAATATCATGCGTAAACCTGAACCCTAGAGATGATTGGCCAAAATGGGCCGTTGAAATCAGCTGGTGCAATATCGAATATCAACCCCGAACGGCCATCAAATCTCAAATTTGGCAGATTTCGTGGCATATTTTACGTGGGCACTAATACCTGAAGTTGAACGCGAGTTATTAGTAAACTCGGGAATATCTTCGTGGAACTGGACCCTCTTTATGGATGGTTCCTCAAACGTAAAGGGGTCCAGACATGAAGTTTTATAGAAGCCGCTCACAGGAAATACAGTTTGACAATCTATTAGAACTACAAAATTTCCTAACAACGAGGCCGCGGTTGCTGGTCTCGAACAATACAAAGGATTGGGAGTGGAGGTAATCTAAGCTAAATATGACTCCCTTCTTGTGGTAAACTAAGTAAACAGAATGTTCAAGGTCAGGGAAGAACGTATGCAAAGGTACTTGGACAAGCTATAGGTAATTGTTTACCTTAAAAGTAGTAACTACAAATAAATTTGTAAATGGGATTCTGCAAATATATGATCTATTTTATGTTAGTTGTTAGAGGAGATGGTGCTATGAATATGAAGTTTAATGACAAAATACAAGCTAAAACAAGACAATAATCAAGCCGAGGGGCCAAATGCCATGACATCGGACTGGTCGGTAGAGGACCCCCATGTCGTTATCCGGGCTCGATCTCGAGGAATCGAGGTTTGTTGGGAGTGGGATAATAGTTGGAATTTGATCAAGAAAATATCTTTATGGCCAATACCAAACAATAAATGAAGAACAACTATGAACGCAATAAACACAGAGAGTGGCCTCGAGCTAATATGAACGAGCAAGTTAGAGAGATATATTATTGCATTAGTGGAGAAATAGTTGGAGCAACATCAGCCCCTTACAAAGTAGTGTAGGTTCCCTTTATATAGTAGGGGAACACGGTTATAGTAAAAACATGCATTAATTGTAATGTACGAAAATGGTACCGCTATATGCACCGCTTCGACATAGGCTCTCGATATGCAGGCTCTATCAGACTTAGAATGCCTTGGGAACTTCCATTGCTGTTCTATTCTTGACCTTCATCTTCTTCGAGTCAGGCCTCGACGATCCCCGAGTGAGGAGACTCGACCACAACTCCACGTCCTCGAGGTCTCGAGGCATTCTTTCAAAATGGATTAATAACGAGAAATTATGTCCTTTGATTTTGCTGCATACAGATAGTCTCCGTGTTTCCCAGAATGAAGTGATGGGAAATGATTCTGACACATAACTCGTCGAGCTCCTGATTGTGACATCACACAAATGATGCAGCGTGTGGCACGAGCTTTTGTGGCAACCGAGCTGTCCCATGCACATGTGAATTATGAAATCATTCAATGCACTGCCGGTTCCCATTCTCCAAGGTGAATGTACCGCCGTCAATTCGGTTCCTCAAGAATGCAGTAATTGCGTCCGCCGGTTAATCTTCCGAAACCTCAATGGCTGTGTCATTACCCCTATAAATGGGAGCGCCTTAGTGTTTCTTTTTTCTATCCCAGTACCTTCGTTGGCTCATCTGTCAATTTCTTCTTATCATCTTCATCTATCATGGAACATTATGTTTGGGGCTCATGACCGCAAGGCCATTTGACAGAACTCCCGTATGCGGTGTTGTGGCTAGTTACCGGATCTTCCCTTTGTCGAGCATGACCATGTTGTCCTATCACTGCTGCAATATTGTTGTGTTTGTTGTTGTTGTTATTGTTGGAGAGAGACGATGGTGGATGGGGAGCCAATTTTCCCTTTTGTAGACAGTCATTCGGACTATGCACCACTGTTCACTCTCCTACCTAGGCCTGATGTTGCACTTCGTCCCATGGATATTCCTTTCCTTATGGATAAAATGGAACTACCGGCCATTGAGGCTGGGGCCCACCGAATCTTCAACCTTTGGCTTTGGCGGGCCATGTATCTTTTCTCTTTTTCCTCCTCTGCATCCCCTCTTTTCCCTCCTCTTCATATTTTCCCTTTGTGGGGAACCTCCAAGGGATTGGGTTGGGAACCTAGAGGAGGTAGAGGTCGAAGTGATCTCCCTCGAGGATGTGTGCTCGAGGGGGGGATGCTCGAGGATGCTGAAACCAAAGATTGATCGGGCTCTTGGGTTTCATCATATGTAAATTCTTTCGATCATCCTTTCTTGTGTAGAGATCCTCTGTTGGCTATTGTAATTGTATGTAAGGATCATTCGAGGGTTGTTGTACATGGATATTTATAAATGCAAAGATATTTCCTTGATTTGTGTTTTTTGACCTATTATTGTACGTTCTTATGTGTTTCGAGGCCTTTAAATGTTCCCCTTTGTTATTGGCCGCTAACATCTAACTTGGATACAAACGTTCTTTTTGATCCTCTATCAATTGACATTGATATTTTCTGAGTCCAATGTCTTAACCCAGACGAAGTCTGAATTGATCTGATAGGCGGGGGCTGTTGGGCCCTTCGGGTTGCACGGAGATAGTATGAGAAATTTTGGAGCTTTCGAGCGTGGTGTCATGAGCGAAGGTCACCTTCGGGTACCTGGGGTCTGCTTTGAACGTGATGCAAATAGCGTTTAAGGCGTTGTGGATATATTTCTGTTGAGGCGATGCCTACTTAGGCGATGCCGTTAGCCCTTTTATACCTTTCGTGTTCGGAGCTTCGTGCGCTTATTTTTCTATTTAGAAAGGGAAATCATGAGATTGGGTACCGCCTCAAATTAAATGATGGCATTGAAGGCTTCTCAAAGCCTGACTTCTCTTTTGGTGGAGATCCTCGAGGTTAGGCGCAACCTCGAGACTAGAGTCAATATAGTTGAATCCTTGAGACTTAACTTCTTGTCGATGGATGCCTCTGGGGTCAGGTACCGCTCCGAGATCTGTGTCGAGGCCGTTGGCCTCCTGGGGCTTACTCTGGAATGTAAATTGTTGTTTTTTCCTCCTAATATCCGAGTGGATTTTGTTTCTTTAGGAGATCTTATTATTCTGGATAGCTATCCCTCCACCTTGGCATCGGGTCCTTAGTCTCTTCAGGCACAAAAAAGCATTGGATAATGTCTTTGCCATAGTTTGTCAATTCCACCAAAGCCATGGTAGCTACTTCGGGGCCGGCCCAGCAGGGAGGGGAGAGTTCCACTCTCAACGTTTAGGATCTGCAGGAGTTCACTCTGAAGACTGTGTCTTCTATAAGAGAGTAACAACTGGAGATAGTGATGAGATAATGCAGATGAATAGAGGGGATAGCGATGCAGGTGTTTTCCCCAGATGGGAGTATTACGGACTCTACTGATGGATTTTTGAATGTATACATATATCCCTTCGCATTTGTTCCCCTTGAAAGGGTTGTGCTTGATATCTGCTTGATGTATCTGATTTTTTTGGCACATATACACCTGTCATTAAGGTGAGTAGTGCTGATGGGAGGTTCTTTATGGAGAAGGCTAGGCTTGAATTCACGCTCAGCGATCTCATCAAGCTATATCGGCCCATTCACCAGCGAGGCCCGTTAACCTTGCGGTTCCATTCACATATGCCCGTTTTTGTCGATGATAGAGAAGATAGGGACCAAGAGTGGGTCAGCCAATTCATCCTGGTCCGGACGACTCATATTATCCCCGCGGAGCTCTTTCCTTTTTCGAGGGATGGAGTTACACGCGTGAGTGGGGTGTTTTACACTCATTTTGATTTTTAATACTAAAAGCCAGTTGGATAATTGTGTCTCTTCCTATTTTAAAGAAACTTCATGGAGGGCAAAGTCTTGGATTTGCCCGGCTACGTCTGGAGGTTGGCGACCCATTCAACTTGTGATAAGCGTAGGAGGAGAGCTGCGTTTCGCGACAGATGGGGAACAAAATACTAGGGTATGCGCGTATGCTGCTCCGAACCTAGCCCTCGTATATTTGAGATTAAATTTCCATCTCTCTTTTCTAACGGCTTTGCCATGGCGGGTATCAGATAATTCCTTGGGGAGAGGCTGTGCTCCTCCAAAGAGGGGAAGGAGTCGCTGGAACCTAAGCTAAGGGATTATGGCGATAAACATGATTTGCACCTTTTGTGATGGAGCTTTAAATTGGGCTCAATGGGCCCGTGTTTTCGAGGAGAGGACATTGTCATAGCCTGCTGTTCCCGAAGTGTTTGATTCCTGAATGGTGGTTCCTCCAAATGAATACGCTTTGCCCGGAGTAGGTTCTTTTGGGGCCAAAGGGTAAGGATCAATATGAGTGTCCTCTTCCTTCAAGGAAGTACACCGACTTTACTTTATGGTGAGTTTCGGTGCAGTCATTCTGTATTTTCCATCTTCCCCTTCTGTACTTTGTGTTTCCTTTATTTATCAAGTTCTTCTTTCGCAAGCCTTTGATGGGTTTAGGCCTGTGCTACTCTGTCATGAGGCCAGGCTTCGGGATGCTATGGACGAGGGTGAGTCCCTTAGGCTTCTTAGAGAAGAGAATGAGGTTGACTTCGTGCTCTGGCGATGTGAGGCATTTTGAAGATCAAACTATGAGAGCTATTTGATGGAGCAGGTAATCTTCCCTAGAAAATGTTTCACTCTTTTTGACCCTTAGGGTTAACTCTTTTTCCCATCTTAGCTGTAGAAAAAGAAGGAGTCCTGGGAGTACCTTAAGGGCGAAGCCAACAACGTCAGGTATGCTTGTGCTGAATTGAGGGCTCAGATGTAGTCTCAAGATTTAGAGGAGAGAGGCGCCTTGGCCAAGGTCCCCCGACTTCGAGGCCCAAATTCACTTGGCTCGTGTCAATGCTACAGTTCAAGCGGATATGATCGTGAAGCTCAAATCTTATCTCTCATAAATCCGGGTTGAGATAATTGATGCCCGAGCTGAAGCAACATTAATTCAAATTAAGGCTGATTAGGAGATAGTGATTCATATGAATGACGCCGTTGACGCCCAAGCCAAGTTGAAGTGGCTCCTCGATCGTGAGAAGATGATGGAGGAATATGTTGTCGACGCCCCCTTTTTCCCTAAAAGAAAAATCGGGTTTACGATATTATGGGCAAAATAACTCTTATCCCTTTTTGGGAATTGGGCTATGGAGTTTGAAGAGTCACCATCTAATGATTATAATGCATTAGGACACTTTAAGAAGAAAAGAATATTTTTGAAAGAAAACCAGAGTTCGGGTAAGGGCTTGAAATTATCTCAAGGGGAAGGTGTTAGGCACCTCTCAAGATCCACTAGTGTGGTTCCCAGCATTTCTTAGATGTGCCTTTAAAAAGAATATAAATAGACAAGCAAAGTTTGCACATAAAGAATACAAGCCAGTTGACAATTTTGAAAGAAGGATAGCACAAGTAAACGTGAATTATGGAGAGAACATTTAAACAAAGAAAAAAATAAGGAGGGTCCTAGGTTTAACTATAATATGGATCATTCAATGAAATATCCCGCACGTATTCCCAAAGAGGGGTCTCTTGATGATATTAGCGCATCGCCATCATCTCCATATTCTACCTTTCCCACCCCGTTAAGGTATTTAAGAACGTTTAGTCTTGTTTACTTATTGCATGCTAATACCCGTCCTGACCTTTTAGTCCCGGGATATTTGGACTTCTAATCCTTAAAAGGGAGAAAAGGGATGAGGGCATATAGGGTGTTTAAAGGTAAAAATGCTAAGGCATCAATCAAAACAACTAGCACATAAAGGAAGTAAACAAACATACAAAGGCTGCACATAAACCCCTTAGACAATCTAATAATTAGTTTAGCATGACGTGCAATTACTGATTTGATCTTAAGCTTACAGATGATAATGGATAGATTAGTTTAACAGATAAAGTTGGATAATAAATCTGCTCTGAGCCCCTCGGGTCTGGTTTGTGGGAAATTTAAAGTATTTTTAAATCTGTAATTTCAGAAAGCGTTAATTTTAGACAAAGATCTATAAAGAGGTGTTTTGGAAATAGGAATTTGATGTTTTAGAAAGTCCAGAAATGGCTTACGAAACTAGCCGAACTGCTTAAGTAAAATGGTACAAGAAAAAGTTTTCAAAAAGCATAGAAGTGCAAATCTAAGCAGAAGACCAAAAAAATTTGGTTTCAGAATAAAATGCAAGTTTGGAATTTAAAAGACTTTATAGATTTAAAATAGTGTAAAACGGCAGACTTGGAAAGATTTCAAAAATAGACAACATTGGACAAATTTTATTGAAAACGTTTAACAAATTAGGCGAGTTTGAACCCTATAGGCATGATATCTACATATTGATTTGTTGCTGCTTTTAGATCGTTTAAGGGACCTATTGTTTGCCTAGATTTTTATGCAGTTCCAATAGACATGATTTCTATTGTGCATGCAATACAAATATTCCTATAGGCATGATTTCTAGACGCAATATTAAAATTCTAGAGGTATGATCTCTAGGTGGCATGCAATATCAGAATCCTATAGGCATGGTTTCTATATGATTAGCAATAATATAAACCCCTCCCACACCCTTTCCACTATATCCCAAAATTCATTTACAAGGCTTGTTACAAAAGTGGAAAGAAAAGATTAAGAAAGTAAATACATAAATGCTAAAATGGACCCGAGGAAGCCCAAAGCAACCTTAATGTCCAACACATGTATTTTACCAAATACAGGCTCCAAATTCCAAGGCTTTCTCTTAGAGTGTTTCAAAGTTCCAAGGGCTTTCAGGAAGCCTAATGCTTACACCCTTAAAATGATTAGAGTAGTGCAAAGTGTAGAATTACCAGCCCTTAGGCATCCAAGTTCAGAGCGAACTCTAGGGTCCCTAAGCATGGCTTACCAGAGCGGGGTAGGACTTTAATAACTAGGAGCAAGTGTAAAAGTTAGAGAATTAGAGGAAGACCAAAGCAAAGGGTGGTCATTCCTAGCCATGAATAGGACTGGCACACCCCTGACCCTTTACATGGCTTGAACACATAAGAGTGCACTTAAGAAAGTCAAACTTAGGCCTGTATAGTGATTAGGATATCACAAGACTTGAGTCAAGCTCAACACATAATAAGGATAAGAGAATGAGACTAATTTGAGTATAGGCTTAGAGCAACCTGGTTCTAAACAAGGGGTTGCAATGGAGTACCACCCTAGTCTAAAACAATACTCACACACAAGGGGTAAGGGAAGGGGATTACATGAACACATTTATAGCAAACAGAATTAAACTAAAAGGACTTGGGGGAAGGGATGTACATGGAAGGTACTCATACAAGCATACAACATCAAAACATGGGAACATGGGGTAGGGATGTACATGCTGAAGTTAAGTGCATAATATAAGCAAATCAAGTACAGTCATGCATGTAAGAGATAGGTAAACACATAGTTTTTGGAGATGGTATTTAAATCATGGACCTACCAGTTGGCAAACTCGAATAGTAAAGCAGGTAGATAGGACCTTATAGTGTAACCTTGGCTTTTAGCTGGCTAAACTCAAGCAGCAGAACAAGTAGCAGAAAAGAGCAGAGAAAAGAAGAAAGAGTGATTGGGGTGTGAACTTGTGATTGTTAGTTTTTTTGAAGTGAAAAGGGTGGCAGTTTTTATAGTTTGAAAGTAAGTAGTAAATAAGGCAAGAAAATAACTTAGTATCAATCATAATCAACTAGGGAAAGGGTTCCCTTTAATTAAGCAACCAGACTTAAGGTAAATAAACAGAGTTCTATTTTAGGGAAGAAAATCAAGAATGAGTTATAAAATAAAGGGTAAATATATATAAGGTTTTTTTGAAATACACATGGTTTAAACAAAAAGGTAAATAGAATCATCAATCACGTAGGGAATCATGGAACTGGTATTCGAATACAGTCTGAGAATAAGTCTAAGTTTGAAAATCAAATAAGTTCATAAAAATCAACCCCAAAATTAGGGTTATTTGAAAGGGGAAGGCTGACTATAAAAAGATGCACAAAATAAGAAATGCAAGGCCAAAAATTAGCAAGATGGTCATGTGATCAGAGAGCAGAAGCACACAAGCATGAAATGTAATTAGAAGTTCTTGCAGAGCTTAGCAAGAAATTAGAAACACAAAGCGTTTCAAAAGTTAAGGTTTTGACACTAAACATGCAGCAGACAATTATACACAAAATCGGAAAACCCCTAAAATATAGGGTTTTCGTCACATCTCGAGTGTAAATAAGAAAGCATAGGTGAAGATAAACTCAGAAAGAACATAAACATTTACGAACAACCTATTTAAAGCAAATAACACAGTGAAGGATTTACTAGGAAACCCTAGAAACGCCATAGTAAAGAAAATACATAGGAACCATAGTAGAAAATACTCAAGAATCATAGTAAAAGTAAAAGAAATCACAGTAGCTCAAATAAAATAGAGAAATCAGAGAAACCCTAAATTATAGGAAGATGAACAATTTGAAAACAATATCGGCAAAAAATTGTGGAAAATACTTTAAAACTTTAGAAAATAACGTAGATATGCAGGAGATATTTAAGAGAATCACAGAAGAATAGCTTGGAGATTTAGGGTTTCAAAGAAAACCCTAGAGAGCGAGAAAGCCTTGAACGGACTGATTTTGAGTCGACAACGGACTCACAACACTAAGACTCACTGGACATGGACGTTGAACTCAAGTCGGATGACCTCTGAGATGGTGGTCTTCGAGATAGGGCTTTGTTCTTTGAACAAAGGGGTCATAGAAGGGAGTGAGGGGTGAGTATAGGTTGCATGAAGTCTAGAAAGCCATGTTTTCCGGTGGAACGAGGTCGGAAAATGGTCGGAAGAGGTCTAGGGTTTCACGGGGGTTCAGAGTGTTTTGGGAACGAGGGGGATACAAGAGCGGCTGATGGAATGAAAATGATTAGGGTTAGGGGGGTTGCTTGTTAATTAAGGAAGGGGTTAACGTGGGCCGTTGATCTTAATGATCAACGACCATGATTTAAAAGAGGGAACGGGGCTGGTCAATTTAATCGGGTAATTTTGAAATTGTGTAGTTTAATTGGTGTTAGATTGGGGCTGGAATTTGGCTAGAATTGAAATTGAAATGGGGCTATAATTTGAATAGCCAATTTCCCTAATTTATATTTTATAAAAATAGTAAAGGATGTCTAAAAATAAAATTAAAAGTACCGAGTTAATAAGAAAAGCATAAGTATTAATTTGAAATATTAGAAATTATTTTGTGATTACAAATTCTATTAAATTGAGAAATAGGCTAAAATTGCAATTTCATGCAATTTTAGTTTAGAAATACCAAATGAACTTGTAAAATTATGTAAAATTTATGAAAATTATATTTTTGTGTAAAGTGGAGAATAAAATGAATTATTCACCAAAACAACAAATTTTGGGAATAATTATTGGATTTTATAGTGCAAAAATAGGGCATAAATTGATTTAAAAATTCTTAAAAAAATGACAAAAAATACCAAGACCTTTGCGGATGCTTATATATGCTTTTTTTTGAGAATAATTTGAGTATTATTATATATAGGGTAAAATTGGGTATAAACATATGTTCGTTGCAGATCCCGAAGAGAGGTACTTGATGATATCGGTGCTAGGGGCTTCATTCTTTAGAAATAGTTGTGTCGAGCTAGGGCGAGCGAGCGTGATGCTCGATCTCTCCTTGCTTACGTCGCCGATAGTGAATTTAGGGATGGTAGGCTAGAGCCTTTTGGAGTGGAGCGTAGATTTTGCCTCTTTTCCATTTTGTATGTGATATTTGAAGCATGCTTATAGATGGAGAACGCACCTTTTGCGTATGTAAGCAAGAGAAAACTTGAAGTTCTATATTATTTTTATCTCTTTATTCATTGCTTTTGACCAGGCAGGCTGGTTTCAGTGTCTGACGAGAGCCTTTTTGATAAAGAGCTTAACAGGTAGGCCTGGAGGCTCTTAATTTCACTCTCTGATGTGAACAAGCATCAGGGCCTTTGCTATTGGCCCAGCTATTTAGGCATAGTCTCCGAGTTGGGCCGTGATTCGAGATTACCTGACCTAGTGTCTCCCGCGCCTGCATGGGCAGATCGTGATTGTCCTTATTCCTTGCTCTTGGGCATTTGTGTTTCAACTATCTCAGGTCCAGTCTCCGATTAGCATTGTGACTCAAGCTTTAATTGTCCCTCAAGTTTTTTCATGCCTGCATGGGTTGGCAACGATGGCCCTTGTGCTTCAGGTCGAAGTGACCTTTTAGGTATGTGGCCGAAGGCTTGTTCGGCTGGTGACAATGGCTCTTATGATTTTGCCCATGGGCATTTTGTAGTTAACTATTTTGGATCCAATCTCCGAATCTGGTTATGACTCAAGCTCTTTTTAATCCTCAAGTTTTTAAATTTCTAGGCTGGCGACATTGGCTATTACGCTGTTTGGTCAAAGACCTTTTAGTGTATGGCCCGGAGGCTCAGTTAGCTAGCAACAATGGCTCTAACGCTTCTGCCCGTGGGCATTTTGTTGGCTTTGTTTTCCTCTCGCTAAGTTATTTTTGAAATTATTTTACCTAACCCGTTGTCGATTTTGGAAAACCTCGATTTCAAGTCGTTAGCGGTGATGTTCAATTACCTCATAAGTTTCTTAGCTCGTAGGCTGAGTACTCGAAGCCTTGTGTTTTTGGAGCTGACATGGTCGAAGCCGTTTTCCTATTCAGGGAAACATGTTTCAACTGGTTCTTTTCTAAGTATATTCGAAGTATTGGCCTGCGATTTTGTTAGCAACAGTCGGGCATCCATGAGCCAAGTTAATTTGATTGGTGCAGCCATTTTGACCGTAGTCATATGTGTTTGGGCGGAGCAATTTTTATCCCGAGTGATAGTGTAGGCATCTACACCGAGGGTATGCCATTTCGGGATTCTTACAAATGCGACGTATAGCCTAAACTTTAGGATTGAGTTTTATGCATGTAGAAAGGTCTTACAAAGTTTTCATGCCTGTTGAGGTCTTACAGTTTGTCATGGCTGATGAGGTCTTACAATTTTTGTTGCTATGTAGAATAGATATGGTTGTACTGAGTCTGCCGCGTGGGGTCTTCTGACCTCGGGTTCTCCAGTATACGGTGATTGGCTGCAGTCTCCAAATCATCGAGCTTTCTTAGGCTTGAAGATCGTTATTTGTGAGCTCAAGGTTACCTTATTGGGGATTTAAGAGCCTGAAGTTGCGACCCTGGGGTCGTGGGGGTGCCAAATTGTTAAATTGTTTGACGCGAAGTCTTCGAGTATTTTGGGACGCTTTTGGTGGAGGATCCCTATTGGGAGTATGCTAAAATTACCTTTCTTGGAGTTTGTGATGCGGAAAGATATTCTTTTATTGCTTGGCGTAAATACATATCATTTTGTTGTTGTGAGCTTGGGCCTACGTGGGCGCGGCTCCTTGGACCATTTGGTCCTGTACATGGTCCCTTATTGAGGCTCAGCGTGCTTTTCCCAGGCACATCCGAGTGGACAGCACCTTCAAGGGGGGTGTCCTTCATCGCTTGATTGTAGAAGAAGGCTTGTCATCTTGTCGGATCCTCTTTAGGGGTGTGTTGCTCGTTAAGTACCTTGCTGGTGAGACCCTCTTTGGAGTAGAAGTCCGACCGAGCGGAAAGAGCACAAAGGTTTCTGTTAAGGCCTTGAGATCCCTAGGTAGAGTTAGAACTTCTGAATGCTCTGATCCGGTTAATTCCTACAGGTTAGTGAATAATAACGTAGGAGGGAGGTACTTCTCCTTTACCGTGGGATGTGTTGGTGATGTTTCGAGGTTTGGTGTATTCCAGCTATTTTTTGGGGAGTGGATTCTAGTACAGTCATCCCCTGTGCTTAATCGGGGCTGGCTAACGATGTGGTTCACTGACCCTTTGACTCTTCCGAGAGTGGAGATATTGGTACCGACGATGCATCATGTGATGTGGGATTTCCCCTTGTCGCGTATTTTTTCCTACCGACAATTTTAATTTCATCCCTTGTGTGGGATTTCATCCTCTTGGCGAAGTGGGGGCGGAGCTATCCTCGGGTGATGCGCCTTTGGTCATGTAGATAAGGCTTCCATGACTTGCGCCTCGTTTTATAATACGGAACTTGTTGTTCCGGTCCGGTCATGCCGTACTCAGAAATGGTCTTTCTAATTGTCGTAGAGATTGAGGTTTTGAATCTATCACATATCCGAGAGGTTGTTGTGTTTTTACCTGGCAATCCAAGCTGCCCCATCATCCTTGGTCCTTCAGTGCCAATCAAGCCACGTGCACTTATGTCCACATGGTTTATTTAAAATGGATCGAGTGAGGAAGAAGGTTACCAGTACGTCTTTGCGAGGTCCAAATGAGGTCTCGGCTTTGATGAATGTGAGGGCGTCCTTGGGGGTATATCCTTAGATCTGCCTTTCTCCGATGGCGAGAAACTTTGCTTTCACTTTTAAAATTTCATGGAAAGGGTCGTCGCTCCTCCATTATCATTGTATTGTGCTGCGGCCCGTTTCCGTTGTTCCTCCTGGACGCCTTCTAAACTGGGGACTAAACGCGAATTCGGTCGCTCGCCGTTCTTGGCGGTGATTTTTCCCGAGCGGCTTGGCGTCTTTCCTTCGGAGATGATGGCTAACTTCAGCCTCATGGCCGCACTTTCTAGGTAGTTCCCTTGTCAGGACGCGATTCCTTCGAGAGAAATTCGGCCGAGTTGGACCGAACTATTTGACGTCCCTGATTTTTCCTACGGAAAACACGATGGTTAGTATATTGATATGGAAATTGTATTCTGCCGGGCGAGTCGCCCTTATCGGCCATACGTTCTCCTCGAATATGGCTTTGTTTTTGATTTCTTGAGGATATTGTCCTCGGGCCATTCTTCTGTTTGGCATTGGTTTCTTTGCTAGGATCCTGTTAGAGTAAACTGAGCCCGAGGCGGCTCCTAGATGGTCGTCCATGACCCTGATTTGAAAATAATGCCGAGTGAGGGTACCCGACCAGGTCTTTGCTGGGTACCTTATCAAGATTTATTTGAACTGTCACGAAACCATCGGGCTCAGTTTATTTAGGCTGCAAGTGTAGGCCCGTGTTGCCCAGCCATCCGAGAATGCGGTAATCCCGTTCGTTCCATCGGGGGATGAGGTACGAATCCCCTTAGCGTGTCATTCTCCCTTTTCTCAGCCTTGGATGTGTCAGGCTTTCTCGTTGTTGTTTCGGTGGCACCGACGCATGCCTTTATAGAGGAATCTACCGGTGCGATAGGCAAGTTTATGGGTTGGGCGCTAGGTTATGACAACACGTAGTGGTTCGTTTCGAGAGTGTTTCCCCGAGCCTCTTCAATAAGACGGGCTCGATGTCATCATCTTTTAGATCGTGTTCCAGCGCATGTATAGGTGGTGATTTTTTCATTTGGATATGAGGTCCCATTGTACTTAGGGGATTCCAGCGTTCTAGGCTTCTTTCAAATGGGTTCTGGGGCCGCTTCCTAAGGGAAAAGCCGTTGCGCAAACTTCCTTAAATCTCTCCCTTTTAGGACGGGGGTTGCGCCCGAGATTCGGTGAACTCTAATGTTAGGTTTCGACCTTCTTATCATTGGCTGATACCATTTTCTCACCTAGCATGATACTTTTATTGAGATCATCCAGCATTCTCACAATGGTATAATTGACTATCGATCTGTCGTTGGTCGACCTCTCTGCTGAATGGAGTAGTTTTCGACACTACTGTGCTGGGAGCCTTCGGATGGATTTGTAACTGAGCGATAGCCAACTTCCATGTCCGCAACATTGCAAAAATATCGTGAAGACTAACTTCCTGCTCTTGCCGAGCTGGGATTTTTCGAGCTTCTAGTTAGTCGCCATGCTATATGCTTTCGCCGGTGTGTGAGGTTTCGTTGACCTGTTTAGCGTCCTGTGAATCCGCGTCCGCTTGAATCGACCCGGGCACGTTGTCGAGGTTCTATGGTTGCCTTTCGACATCCGGAACAGCCACGCCATATTCCCCATGGTTTTCGAGGTTGTGGTTGATCACTGCGGACTCAATCCTAAGAAAGAGTGGGCGCGACTACATAAAACCCAATAGTGGTATCGGGGTCGATTTTTCTAGTGAGAGCTTCAAATTGGAGTTGAGTATTTGCTAAGCCAAGAAATGCGTTTTATCTTCTATTTGATCTTCTATCATTTTTGGTTTTTTCTTTTGTTTAACAACTAAATTTATCAACTACAAGTGTAAACAAATTTATTCTAAGTAATGATGCTATTTGTATGCAATAAGAGAAAAGCACTAGAGTCATGACACTCACCTGTGTGGCTAATTAACGGGAATAAAATTCTAACACAAGGATGATAATGAAGGGGAATATGGATAAGCGTTGAACTTTAGTACTCACTCTCACATCTCTCGGTAGAGCGAGTGATTTTGCCCAATTGACTCTCTCGAGACCAATTGGGTAGGCTAATTTGCCCAAGCAACTTTAAGGTTAAAGTGGGGTAATTACTCTCTCGAGGTTTAACCCGTTACTTGGGACTACCATTCTCATGGGTCCATCCCAAATCCTTGTTGGGTTAATTGTGAGGTCATAAACTCTCTTTCTCAAGAAGAGTCAAGACCCACTAAGCTAGACTTACTGTTTGCAGCCACCAAATCTAAGTGAAAACATACAATCAACTCAAATAACACCCAACATCATCAAGCATTAAGCAAAAACACCCATTAATTACCCACACTAGGGTTGAGCCACAACCCTAGATAATAGGTTTAGCTAGACATGGAAGAAGTAGAAATAGAAGAAATACTAGAAGCAATTAACATAATCATTAACAGCAAGCTTTATCTACTTGAATCCACGATAATTGCAAGAGACAATTGCCTAATGTAGGCTAATACGAAATGTCTCGTGCTCATCTTCTAAAATAGATTACAAAGCTTCACCTAAAAATGTGAAGTGTCCTATTTATACTACACAAGAAAAACCGGACAAAAATACCCTTGAGGGTCTGGCGCGGACCGCATAAACATGATATGCGGCCGCGTAGGGCATATGGTCTTCAGATCCGTGCTTCCAGACTTGGAGATAGGGACCACATAGAAACACACCGCGGCCGCATAGATTGAATCAAGCGGACCGCGTGGAAATGATGTGCGGCCGCACGGGTTGAATTAAGGCGACCGTGTGGAAATGGTGCACGGACGCACAGTAGAACTTGTTCAATTGTTGACTCTCTGAACCTATACCCGTACGGACAGCACACTGAATTGAATTGCTGAGCCTCTGATACTTCATCAGTGCAGACCGCGTGGGAATGGATGCGGTCTGCGTGGATCTTCTTCACGTACGATGGTTCTCTGAACTTTCCTGTGCGGCCGCATGGAAAAGCAGAGCGGAGAGTGACGGCCAGACTTGAACTTGGCAGCTTCCAGAACTATCCTGCACGGCCGCACATCAGAACATTGTGGTCCGCGCAGGTCACCTTTTTACCACTTTCAATTATCTTTTGACGTTTGGCAGCTTTCACTCCTCTTTTGAGCCGATTTGTGATATGTATCGTCTAGACGCTCAAACCTACAACCAAAGCAATTTAGGACTAATCTAGAGTAATTTATGCACAAAGCTCAGGTACGAAGGGGTATAAAACATGTATAATTCATAGTTATCAACTCCCCCAAACTTAAACCTTTGCTTGTCCTCAAGAAAATAAAATGAGACCTATCATTCAAATAAAAACGCCCAAGTAATTGTTGTTCTCTCTAAGGTAACCTCAACGAGTCTCAGTTGGGACTAACAATTTCCCTCAATGAATATGTATCATTAACACATTTCAAACTTTGAACACTTGTGGATCAAGTGTGACACAAGAGCATCAAGGGTTGACACAACTCATCAAGGAACCTTTCTCAAGCACTTTGGTCATTGTGGAACCTAGACTCACACATCCTTGACTTTCTCTAAGTGAACCTCACCTTTTAGAATAGTTGCACACAAATCGAGGTGAATGAACTCTGTCTCAACTCTCAAAGAAATAGCTCTAAGTCCGGCTGTAAGCACCATATGCTTGCCCTTCATGTAAGTATCCAGTAATGTAGGCTTCCCTAAACTCAAGACCAAATAGAGCTTTTGAGGAGTCACCGTGAAGGCGTTTGGATGAATGTAAGATATGATTTTGTTCAAATGGTTTCAATCTTCCCTTAAGCACTTCTTTTGATTCATTTTGGCACACTTTATTGACTCAATTGAGTAATTCACTCTTTCAAGGGCTAGTGGGATACAATTTCATTCTTTCTTTTGCAATTAAAAACCCTTCTCCTTTTGTATGCTTTTCCACACGCTTGTCACTTTTTGTTGTCCTTTTGGTTCCCTTTTTCATTCTTATTCTCTTTCTGACTTTCTTTTTGTCTTTTTCTCTTTTTTTGCCGTCCTTTTCTTTTGCTTTTGTGCCTTTCTATCACATTGATAACTTTCTTGTCTCCCCCAAACATAGTCATTTGCCACTACACAAGGGAAGATTTGGTTGCCAAGAGAAGGTTGAACTGAGAAGAAAGTGTAGGCTTGTAATATGGTTCATGAAAGAAAAAGGTTCAAGGCTCAAAAGGGGTGAAATAGGGATTATTTGATTGGTAGGTCATGGAATTGTTCAATTAGGCATTTTCGGATCCAGGAGAGCCTAAAATCATTTCTCAAATCACGTTCCACCTATTATTTTGCCTCAACAAACATTCGGGGAAAGTTCTAGACCATCGACACCGTACTTGGTCTCAATAAATAAAATTCTCACCATACGCACTCAAGGATTGCCAAAAATGGAGTCGAGGGACCACATCGACCTTGGATAAGATTCAAGCGCACAATGGCCCCCATTACCATATGATGATTGCTTGGTCAACACAAGAGTCTCAAGGCCACGAGTTTCACCATCCTAAGCACAACTTAAGTTCTTTTACCATAAGATCAAAAGCAAATGTTCTAGGACCAAGTGAAGATTTGCCTGAGGTACCCTTAACTATGAAAAACTTTAAAATCAAAAAGAAAAATAAAAAAAAATTGACTCAACCCTTAAGATAGTTGTCACGATATCTATCATTGGGAAGAGCCACCCGGTTCACACAACACTCTACCCTATGTAAGAACCGTGGCATTATGAAAACCAAGGGCTTATTGCAACACAAAAACAAAACCAAAAAGGCTATGAGCTTTACTTTGCTACTAAAACAAAAACGAAATATTTTAACGAAAATAACAAAAATAGAAATAAACCTCAAATGATAACAAAATGAATATGTACACAAGGGGAGTAGAATATACAACTTAGGGAGTTCAAAATGAAAATATATATTCAAATCATCTATATCTATGAATGTACTGAAAGTAAAGAATATATACAATCATCCAGTTAATCGAAAAGTAGGGTCACGCCCTCACAAATAAGAGCTAGCATTGTCCCAAATGCTAACTACCAAATAAAGCATCAAAAATAGGCAAAAGATATAGAATGGCACCTAGAGCCTCATCAGCTGCTCTGTGTGGGTCAGTGGCTCCCTTGTCCTCTATGCTGGCAAGGACCTCAGACTGGTCCTCTGCCTGCTGCTGCTGTGCTACTGGGACAAGTGCCTTTTCCTGAATCGGCTTATCAAGTGAAGGGGTGCTGGAGGGACCCTCATGCTCAGGAGCGACTGCTATCACAACTTCCTAAGTACCACGGAGTTTTCACTTCTTCTTCAGCCTATGCTCCTCCTCCTGTGGCAGCCCAAATGGTGGCTCTACAGCTGGCTCCTCAAATAGTAAATCTAGCGGCAGCTGATCCGCTAATAGCATGTATACCTGCACCTTCAATGCCTCAAGTGATTCTTTCGAAGCCTCTTTTTTTATCAACTTCCGATGCTTCTTGACCGAATTATTTAAAGCCTTGCTGTGATCCAAACAACCTTTGCCAAATTACCCTGCTCCGCTATCATCATTTCTTGGTTGGCCAGGATTTTCTTTAAGGTCTCATTAATAGAAGCAGGGATATTAATAGTAACTGGTGCTCCCTATTCTTGAACGGCTGTGGTCAATCTGGAAAACTTGGATGTCGCAGCCGATATCCAGTTGTTCAAATTGGCAAGTGAGTGTGTGAGCTGGTTGGCGGTAAATTTGTGAGTCTTTTATAACGGGATCACCGGATCATCTGTGGAAGAAGGTGGTGCTGTGGAAGGTCAAGGAGCAATGTAGTGGGCTCAGTGGCAGATGGCTCTTCAGACTGTCAAGCTGTTGAAGAAGTGGATACCTGACTCTTCTTGGCATTCTTTGGGTTGTCAGGACCCTCCTGATCATACCATGAATATAAGGCTACCGGAGGCGTTGTCATGTCATATTGCTTCTTCTTCACACTCAATTCTTTGAAGTACATGGAGAGAGTGTTCAGGAATGGGTAATTGGGCTTGGTCTCGTACCCGACTTGAGAGATCACTCTCGGCATGATATTGCCGACATTAAAAGAAAAGTCGGCCATGATGGATTCCACTAATAGAGCTCGGGGAAGGGGGACTAAATTGTCATGAGTGGAAGGGTTGAGTCGACTACATAAAAATGTCAACCAACCCTTGGCTTCGAAGTTCAATGTATTCCTGAAAATCTTCGCCTATGCTTTCAACCACACAGGGATTGTCCTCGGGCTGCCAAATACTCAGCCAACCACGGACGAACCTCATCTTTGATAGCTAACTTCTCCAACTGTAAAGATTCGTCCTCTTCCTTGAACCACAAGAAGTCATTCAGTGACATCCCATTAAATAGCATAGTTTTATCCCTCACCTCCATCGCTTTGGCGTCCCGAACTATGTGGTGAACATTGCTATAAAATTCTTTCACCAAATGCTCATTGTCCAATCCAACCCTCTCTTTGAAGAAGCTCCAACCCTCTCTCGCGCGGCATTTAATTTTCACTTGAGGGTTGTGAGGAAGTAGATCGACATCTATAAATTGCCTTTCCGGGATCAACTTCTTCTTGGGCCACCACTCCCTGAATTGGTGGAAGGCTACCTCGCTAACGAATCTATTAGCCCATTTGTCAGGCTTCCTAGTCCGCTCTATGCCTCCGACTTGTGGCTCACTACCCTCGGCTTACCTACCACTCTCTCCTGATAGTGAAGCTGTGCAAGAAGTGGAGTATTGCTCGTACGTTCCTTTTTCAGCTTCAGACTCATCAGACGTATCCGAGACTACATTCACCGGCTTCTTCGAGGTGGCCACATTTGCCTGCTTTGAGGAAGATGACTCTCATGCTGGAATCTCCACGGACATGTGTGTGGGGACGGACTCTGAAGTCATACCGGGAGGGTGCGTACTCACTGCCTGTTGAATGAGAGGTACTCCGGTCGGCCTCTAGAATTATCTTTCTGTTCTTCTTAACTGTCTCCTTTTCCTTGGCAGTGAGTTCCACAACCCCCAAACTGTCTTCCCCTTGGAGGAACCACCTCTTCCGGTTTGCTTTTCCTTGTCCCCACGTTGTATTTGTTTACCTACACGTACCATTATCTGTAAGAGACACAAGTGTAACGTTGTCAGTGGAAGCACATAACGAGTAGAGAGTTTAAATTTTCAATTCACAATTGCAAACATAGTATTGCAAACAAGAGGGATCCGGACCGCACAAAAAGGTCACGCGATCTGCACAGGCTAATCATTACACACATTAGTCCTCTGAAAGAACCTATGCGGACCGCACTAATTGGAGTCCGACCACGTAGGATTGACGCAGATCGTACAAAAGTGGACGATGTCAACAAATATTAGACTACCATGCGGTCCGCACTGATTTGGAACACGGCCACACAGATTTGGACCACGGCCGCACAGGGTTCATGCAGACCACATAGAAATGGTCACGCAGACTGCATTGGGTTCACGCGGACCGCATAGAAATGGTCACACAGGCCGCACACATTGGTTTTTCAATTACCAAGCAAAGGCACGGGGACCGCACACAAATGGTGTGCGGCCGCGTAGGGAAACGTAACTGGATAGGTCCTTTTTTTTTCTTTTCAGTCCATTTTGTAATGTTATGGGTCCTAGGTGTCCCTACTCAAATGTTTTAACAAGAATATATGCCCAAGTTCAACAAAAAATTCACAGAAACATATTCTAAGAGTTAACTAAGAAGAACAGTAAAGAAATTAAGAAGTATGATCTTAGATTAAAATTTGCGAAAAGGTTTAAAGGAGGCCCAAGGCTCCCATTTATAGAAAATCGTGGGAACCATTTCATACGTACCTGCGCAGCCACACAGAAATGTAACGCGGACCACGTATGATTTTCATCCTTAGATTATGAGTATAGTCCATGCGGATCAGACTGCTGTGGTGCGCGGCCGCGGGGGAAACATCAGAGACTTATCAATTTCGGCAATTTCCTCACGGACCACACTGCCTTGGTGCGCGTCCGCGTGGAAAACATAAGAGAGATGCCAATTTTAGTTCTTCCAGCGCGGACCGCACAACAAAGTCATGCGGCCACACTGGGTCTTCTTAGTTTAACTCTTTTAGTAGCTCAAGCCCACGCAGACCGCACTGTTTTGACATGCGGCCGCGTAAGCACTATTCGAAGACTATTCATTTTTCATTCTGCCCTGCACTGATTCAACATTATCCCTGCAACACTTCACAAACCATCTGCTCAAAAATCCTACTCTACAACAGAAAAACAAAGAAATTCAAAAGACATGGGTTGCCTCCCAAGAAGCACCTGATTGAACGTCGCGACACGACGCATGTTACCATTAGTGTCATTTTGAAATGAATCAGCGCCACCACATGGATGTCATCAAACTTGCGCAAATAATGCTTGACTCGATGCCCATTGACCCGAAATACTTCACCATTCATATTTTTGAGATCAATAGCACAAACAACTTCAAAAGGACCGCTCCACTTGGACTTTAGCTAACCCGTAAACAACCATAACCGGGAATTGAAGAGAAGAACCATATTTCCAACCTTGAAGTCTTTCCCCCGGGCATACTTGTCATGTAGATACTTCATTTTATACTTGTGCAACGACAAACTAGAGTATGCATGAAACCGAAACTCATCAAGTTCATTCAATTGTTCAACCCGGAGATTGGCCACAACACCCCACTCCAAATTCATCTTTTTTAAGGCCCACATCGCCTTATGCTCTAACTCTACCGGAAGATGACATGCTTTCCCCAAAACCAAACGATATGGAGGCATACCAATCGGAGTCTTGAAAGCTATACGATAAGCCCAAATAGTTTCATCCAATTTCTTTGACCAGTCGGTCCTATTTGCATTGACAGTCTTGGATAGAATACTCTGTAATTACCGGTTTGAGACCTCAGCTTGGCCACTCGCTTGAGGATGATAAGGAGTGGTCACTTTGTTGGTTACCCCATACTTGGTAAGCAAAGAATCGAAATTCTGGTTGCAAAAATGAGAGCCACCATCACTAATTATGGCACCGGGTGTGCCAAACCCAGTGAAAATGCTCTCTTGAAGAAAGCCACAACAATACGAGCTTTATTGTTGGGTAAGGCGATGGCTTCAACCCATTTCGAAACATAGTCAACCGCTTCTACAATACTCAATTACTCTTCTTCAGGAACACACCGGTGAATTACACAATTAGTGCATATTTTAATAAGGTACGGCTCATCCCAATAGAAGTCCAAAGCATCCCGCTTGATCTTCTTCCTTTGGTTGGAAGAGATCTCATACGGGACGACATCGGTAACCAAATAATTTGCAATGTCAGAAAACCACAGGAATGAGAATTTTGTAATAGTCGGAATACCCATCTAGAAAATAATAGAATGCCCGGCCAGCAAGATGGTCAAGCATTTGATCCAAGAACGGAAATGGGAAATGGTCCTTTCTCGTAACTTTGTTTAGCTTTCGGTAGTCCATGCATACTCTCCAACCCATCACAATACGTGTCAGAATCAGCTCATTATTATCATTTGTTACCACCGTCATTCCACCCTTCTTTGGCACGCACTATGCCGGAGAAGTCCATGATTTGTCATAAATTGGATACACCACACCTGCGTCAAGTGAATTGATTACTTCCTTTTTAACCACCTCTTGCATGGCCTCATTGAGTCTCCTTTGATGTTCAAGGGACGGTCTCGCGTCCTCCTCCAATATTATCTTTTGCATGCAAAACGCGGGGCTAATACCCCAAATATCCGTCAAGGTCCATCCTATCGCTCGCTTGCGCTTTTGAAGAACCGCCAAAGTGGCATCCACCTGCACGTTCGTCAAGCAAGAAGAAAGAATAACGGGAAAAGTGAAATTAGGACCAAGAAACTCATACCTGAGGTGAGGAGGAAGTGGTTTCAACTCCAACACCGGTGGCTCCTCAATGGATGGATTGGTGGTTGGAGTTTTGCGATTTTAAAGATGAAGCGATACCTTCCTCGGCTCATAGGAATACGAGCGCATGCCATGAAGTGCATTCACACACTCCACCCTTTCAGGAATATCATCAACCTCCATATTCAAGATCACGACCTCGAGTGGGTCTTCAACATTCCCCATTGCGCTTGTGTCATCCACTATCACCGCCATGACAATTTCAACAAACGAGCACACTTCGGAGCTATTTAGTTTGCGCATAGACTTGCATACATGGAAAACCACTTTTTTATCACCAAATCGGAAGGTCAATTCCCACGCTTCAACATCAACTAAGGCCTTCCTCGTAGCTAGGAAAGGCCTTCCCAGAGTAATAGGCACTTCGAAATCCACTTCACAATCTAAGATCACGAACTCGGCTGGCAAAATGAACTTGTCGACTTGGATGAGAACATCATTAATAATCACCAAACGACGCTTCATGGATCTGTCCACCATTTAAAGCCTCATGGAAGTCGGGCAAGGTTATAAATTTTCATCTGAATCCTTTTTGGATAAACATGTCAGCTATTGATTGAGCTGTTTGTCACAGTACAACTTGACAAAATTTACAATGTATTGACATAGAATCAATCATATTTATGTCGACGCATTTGAAATGTTCTTTAACTTGCTCGATCCCCGAAGTTTTGAACACCAAATAAGGCATGAGATTGATACTTGCCCCCAAGTCATAGAGGGCCTTTGCAAAATCTGCGCTTCCAATGGTACATGGTATTGTGATTGCACCTGGATCCTCTAGCTTCGGAGCCATGAAGTCCACAATAATAATCACTCGAGGAATCATTTTGATGGTCTCGTACTCCATAGATCTCTTTTTAGTAACCAAGTCCTTCATGAACTTTGCATATCCGGGCATTTGTTCAAGTGCCTCCACCAAAGGCACATTGATGGTCAAACTCTTCATCATCTCAATAGATATAAACCGATTGTCACCTTTTTACCTCGCCGATCTTTGAGGATATGGCGGAGGAGGCCTAGGCAAGGGTGCCTTGGCTTTTGGAACCATAGTTTCCGTCATGTCAATGACGTGTTCCATTGACGAGTTCACGACCTCTTGGGGTCTCCTCCTCACCCTCATCAATGTCTATTCTCAATTCATTCCTCACACTTGGTTCAACAATTTCTTCAACCACTAATAGGACATCATCTTCCCACAACTCCTCGTCATCGACCCTAACTTGACATTCTTGCACATCACCACCTCTCCCGCTATGCGTTTTACTACCATGACATGTTATTGTGCCCACCCTTGGGGTTTACCACCGTACCACTTGGTAGTGCACCCTTCGAGTGAGTGTTGAGATATTATGATATTTGTCCAAGTTGCATTTGTAAGTTACTCATCGAAGTGTTGTGGGAGGCTAATTGAGCATCCGAGTCTTGATTCTTCTTCATTATTTGTTCAAACAGTTTCTCAATTCTACACATGTCTTGACCCGAAGAAATCGACCCTTGAGATTGGAACGGGGGTGGGTTGTTTGGTAATTGGTACATCGGGGGCCTTTGAAAGCCTTGCACCTGATTACCTTGATTACCTCCTTGATTATTGTTCCACCCGCCATTTTTGTTGTTTAAATTATTGTTGTTTCTGCCATAATTGCCTTGATTACCCCAGTTGTTGCCTTGATAACCCCAATTGTTCTTCCAATTTCCACTATTTTGTTGGTTCCCCAAATTGCCTTGGGAACACCATTTTTGATTCCTTTGATTCCCTCTATTACCTTGGTAGTTATTTACATATTGGACCTCCTTGCTTTGGTCTTCATAACATTCATTCGAATAACTACCATTCCCATTATCAAAGTTGTCAAAATTTTCCGGAGGTTGTTGTTTCCCTCTTTGCCCTTATTTCATCATATTCACTCCCTCAATGGCATTGAGTTGGTGGGGATTTTGAACTTGTTGAAGGTGCGCCTTAGCCAATAGGTTCATTGTTGTTGTGAGTTCGGAAATGGCTTGGCCGTGATCATGCAACTACTTATGCAAGTATATAACATTGGGATCACCTTCAGGAATATTAGCCCGGCTTTGCCATGTCGAAGACGTATCGGCCATTTCATCAAGAACAACACAAGCTTCGTTGTATGGAAGCTTCATAAAATCACCACCCGCCAACTGATTGACAATGCACTGGTTTGTTGTGTTTATACCCCGATAGAACGTCTGTTGGATCATAACATCTTTCATATTGTTGTTGGGGCACTCTTTTACCATTGTCCGAAATCTCTTCCATATCTCATGTTAAGGCTCCGTCGGCTCTTGCTTGAAATCTAGGATCTCATCACTAAGAGCCGCCATATGACTAGGCGAGAAGAACCTTGAAATGAATTTATCTGCCAGCTCATCCCAAGTAGTGATGGAATGATTTGGCAATCTCTCCAACCAATGCAGTGCCTTTCCCCGAAGTGAGAAGATGAAAAGCGTTAACCTCAGTGCATCTTCAGAAACATGTGTCTGCTTGCTCCCGCAATAAGTATCCAAAAACCCTTTCAAATGCTTATAGGCATTTTGGTCCGAGGCGCTTGTGAAATACCCTCGTTGTTCGAGCAAAGTGAGCATGGTATTGGTGATTTGGAAGTTCCCTACACGGATTCGGGGAGGAACTATTGCTCTTGAGTACCCTTGATTGGGTAGAACTCTTGGAGTTACTCTTGGTGGATGTGGAGGAGGGTCAGGTATGTGTGATAAGCATTAGCATTAGCATTTCTACCACGTCTTTGTGATTTGGGAAAAATCTCCTCTTGTTCCACGTCTTCCACCTCCTCCACTCCCACATTAATAGGATCATACGCATTTAATGCCATTGGTACCTGAGTTATTTGAACAAACAAAGTTAGTAAAAAGAAGGAAAAAGAAGCAAAAACACAAAACTAGCCAACAAATAGTCAAACACTGTAATGCTCCCCGGCAACGGCGCCAAAAAGTGATCTGTGCAGACTCAATCCTAAGAAAGAGTGGGCACGACTACTTAAAACCCAATAGTGGTATCGGGGTTGATTTTTCCACAGAGAGCTTCAAATTGTAGTTGAGTATTTGCTAAGCCTAGAAATGTGTTTTAGCTTCTATTTGTTCTTCTATCATTTTTGGTTTTTTCTTTTGTTTAACAACTGAATTTATCAACTACAAGTGTAAACTAAATTATGCTAAGTAATGATGCTAGTTGTATGCAATAAGAGAAAAGCTATAGGGTCATAATACTCACCTAGGTGGCTAATTAACGGGTATAGAATTCTACCACAAGGACGATAATTAAGGGGAATATGGATAAACAAAGCACTTTAGTACTCACTCTCACACCTCTCGGTAGAGAGAGTGATTTTGCCCATTTGACTCTCTCGAAACCAATTGGGTAGGCTAATTTGCCCAAGCAACTTTAAGGTTCAAGTGGGGTAATTACTCTCTCGAGGTTTAACCCGTTACTTGGGACTACCATTCTCATGGGTCCATCCCAAATCCTTGTTGGGTTAATTGTGAGGTCATAGAATCTCTTTATCAAGAAGAGTTAAGACCCACTATGTAAGACTTAGTGTTTGCAACCACCAAATCTAAGTGAAAATACACAATCAACCCAAATACCAAACACCCACAATCATTCAAGCATTAATCAAAAACACCCATTAATTACCCACGCTAGGGTTAAGCCACAACCCTAGCGAATGGTTTTAGCTAGACATGGAAGAAGTAGAAATAGAAGAAATACTAGAAGAAATTAACATAATCATTAACTACAAGCTTAGTATACTAGAGTCCACGTTAATTGCAAGAGAAAATTGCCTAAAGTAGGCTAAAACGAAATGTCTCGTGCTCATATGCTAAAACATATTACAAAGCTTCACCTAAAAAAGTAAAGTGTTCTGTTTATACTATACATGAACACCCGGACAAAAATACCCTTGAGGGTCTGGCGCGGACAGCAAAGAAATGACATGCGGCCGCGTAGGGAGTATGGTCTTCAAATCTGTGCTTCTAGAATTGGAGATGCGGACATCATAGAAACGCCACGCGGACGCATAGGTTGAATCAAGCGGACCATGTGGAAATGAAGTGAGGCTGCACAAGTTCAATTAAGCAGACCGTGTGGAAATGGTGCGCGGCAGCATAGTAGAACTCGTCAATTAGTTGACTCTCTGAACTTTTACCCACGCGTACCGCACTGCTTTGGTATGCGGGGGCATGGTTCATTTCCTTGAATTGCTGAGCCTCTGATCACTCATCAGTGCGGACCACGTGGAAATGGATGCGGTATGCGTTGATCTTCTTCACTTATGCTAGTTCTTTGAACTTTCCTATGCGACCGCATAGCAAAGCAGGAGGACCGGGAAGGTCAGTCTTGAACTTGGAAGCTTCCAGAACTCTCTTGTGCTGTCGCACATCAGATTAGTGCGGTCTGCACAGGTCACCTTTTTACCCCTTTCAATTATCTTTTGACGCTTGGCAGGTTTCACTCCTCTTTTGAGCCGATTTGTGATATGTATCATCTAGTTGCTCAAACCTGCAATCAAGCGCAACTCGTATGCAATGTATGACTAATCTAAAGCAATTTATGCACAAAGCACAGGTAAGAAGGCGTATAAAACATGTATAATTCATAGTTATGACTTGTCTATATTCTTTTTATCAAGCCAATCATTTCAACCTGAAATAAAGAGATCTTGGACAGGAGAAAGTGTGAAAGATAACTTTGTATTTTTGTAGTGGAACTAGCAAGAAAACAAACACTATTATTTTTATCCCCACAATGGGCGCCCAACTGTTTATCATAAAAATGGTAACATTAATTAAATTTGTAAATGGGATTCTACTAATACGTGATCTATTTTATGCTAGTTGTTATAGGTGATGGTGCTAAGAGTATGAAGTTTTGTGACAAAATACAAGCTAAAACTGGTTAGTAATCAAATCGAGGGGCTTACGGCCCTCACATCGGACACGTCGATGGAGGACCTCGAGGTCGATTTCTAGGCTCGATTTTGAGCTATAGGGTATAGTCGTGAGTGTTATAATAGTTGGAATGTGATCACGAAAAGCTGTTTTTGTCCAATACCAAATAATAAATGAAGAACAACTATGAAAGCAATAAACCAGGACAATCGCCACGAGGTAATAAGAAAGAGCATGTTTGAGAGAGAAGAGAGAGAGAGAGATATTATTGCTCTAGTTGAGAAATAGATGGAGCAACATAAGCCCAATACAAAGCAGTGTAGGTTCCCTTTATATAGGAGCGGAACTCGGTTAGAGTACAACATGTATTAATTGTAAATTATGGAGATGGGACAGCTGGATATGATGCTTCGACATAGACTCTGGATTGGCCGGCTTTGATAGACTTAGCCATGTGCCTTGGGAACTTCCCCTTCCTTTCTAGTCTCAACCTTTGTCCTCTTCGAGTCGGGCTTCTACGAGCCCCAAGGGAGGGACTCGATTGTAGCTCCATGTCCTCGGGTACTCGAGGCATTCTTCTTTTTTTTTTTGGCAATCTGCTAGGCAAGCGCCTAGGGGAGGTTTTTATTAATGAACAAAATATAAGTAATTACACGATCCGCAAGTCTTTCTACGTGAGGAAATAAAATTTGATAGTTACATTTTTCCTATTACCGAAATTAAGTGATATACTTAAAGTTGGTATCACAATATGCAGCTAAAATTTAAATGCGATGCCAGTCCACGAAATTCGCATTTGCTCCATAGCTTGCTGCCTTGCCTGTGCGATGTCACCTTTCCTTCCTCAAGGGAATGAGCAACAAGTGCTAATACCACCCATAGAGGTCGTATTGAATGACATCTTATTACTACAAGGCTGCGATATATGAATTTGAATAGATAAATATGCTGTAGTCGCGAAGGAGTCACTGTTATTATAGCTCAAAGATCCATACCAAGACAACTAAAGCCAGGCGTGCTGTATTCGAGCAAACTTTTTGTGTCGATTGATTTCTATGGTCTGCGATGAAATTCTGACGAACTGCTCGATAGCAAAGGCCGAGAAGCTTGTTTGAATTCCAAAGCAATTGTTGATCCTCTAAAGCCAGGCGTGCTGTATATGCATATTTCGAGCATACTTTAGACTCGACTTCTCTGCGATGACTCAGGCCGAGAAGCTAGTGTGAATTCCAAAACAGTTGTTGATCCTCTAAAGCTAGGTGTGTTGATATTCATATTTCGAGCAAACTTTAGACTCGACGATTCTCGGCGACGAAAGTTCTCATTTGCCTAGAAGCTTGTTTGAATTCCAAAATAGTTATTGATCCTCTAAAGCCAGGCGTGCTGTATATGCATATTTCGATCAAACTTTAGACACTGTGTCGACTGATTCTCTGTGACAAAATTCTGAAGAGCTGCTCGAGGCATTCTTCTGAAATGGCTTAATAGAAAGAAATTAAGTCCTTTGATTTCGCCGCATATAGTAACGCTGAATTGTTTCAAAGAATGGACTTTGCGGCAGGTTCCCTGAGATCAATATAATAAAGTCGATGCCTTTGCAAAAATAGGATCGTCGGTTGAAGATGATGAACTTAACTCGGGGGCAGTCCTATAACTCATAAGTCAAGTAGTAGAGGATGGCCACATTGAAATAAACTCCAGAACCTTAACTTGAGATTTGAGAAATAAATATGTAGAGTATTTGAAGACCGAAAAATTCCCTCAGACCCAAAGAAATAAAGGGACATGCTCACAAAGCCAACCTGATTTAGTTTGTCAGAGGACGTAACCTTGCTAAGGAGAATGTTTGATGGTCCATTAGCAATATGTCTGGGACCAGGAGATACCGAGTACGTTTTGAAAAATGTCTACGAAGGCACAGTCGGGTACCACCCTGGCACCAAATCATTGGTGTGAAAGGTAATTAGTGCCATCTATTACTTGGTCGATATGGAAAAAGATGTAAAGGAGTTCATGCAAAAATGTGATAAGTGACAAAGGCATACTTCGATGATTAATCAATTCGGGGAGCTGATGCAGTCGGTTTTATCGCCGTGGCCGTTCATGAAATGAGAGATGGACATCATCGACCCTCTTCCATCAGCACCAGGTAAGGATCAACTTGTTTTGTTTATAACTGACTATTTATCTATACGGGTGGAAGCACAGACATAGCGGAAGATCATGGAGAAGGAAGTCATCGACTTCATTTGGGACCACATCATATGTCGATTCGGGATACCATCCGAAATCGCATGCGATAATGCAAAAACGTTTATCAGCAAGAAAGTGTCAAAAGTTCTTGAAGACCATATAACCAAAACAATATTATCAACACCTTATCACCCCAATGGAAATGGAAAATCCAAATCGACCAATAAAACCATAATAGCTCAGGAGAGGACATTAAAGCTCCAATCAAGCCAAAATTTCAAGGGAAACCTGCAACTATAAATTGGAATGCAAAAATGCCATCTGCAGCAAATCCAAACAGCATTTTAAACCATAATGCTCCAGTTTTCATTCCAAAAACTAATACAACAACAGGTACTTCAAGGACAACAACTGCACAGATCGAGCAAAAAGAAACATCACAAAATGTAATCCAATTCTCGGGTGAAACATCAGCTGTTGGAAACAAAACAGCATTGCAAAACTGTAGACAAAATCAGATTATACGTTTACACACTGGACAGCGGCAACAAATGAATGAAAATACACCAATGAACTGCCTTGTTGGACAGTTCCAGCATGAATCTTCTGCTCTGCTAATCTCTTCAGAGCAAAGACAACTCCAGAATGATATGGAAGGAAGACATATATATGAAGAAGGAGAGGAAGAGGATATCTTAACGCAATGTCGTAAAGATGCTGCATGAATAGGGGATTTGTCACCAACACACAGTAAAAAAAGTAAAAAAGTGTCGCCAAAGGGACAAAAGTTGGGACGGCAGGGTGGTCGAAGACGCAAACATAAGGAGGCCCCCAATGAGAATTGCAAAAAGAAAAACAGGTTACCCAAAGAACATAGAACAAAGCATGAATTTGGAAGACATTTTGAGAAAATTTGTGGATGAAATCAATATAATTCTTTTTGAATTCATCACAAAGTTGGAGAAAGGACAACAACTTCGTCGCTTCATCATATTTTTATTTAACCATCTTAATATCCTCATATTTAATATCACCACAGAGTATGTTATAAACTCTGTGATGATCATAAGTTATTTGGCACGATCAAATTCTTATGTTGTAATTTTTATTTTCTGTTATTAATAAAAACCTAACCCTAGGCTACGCCTAGTGGATTGCCAAAAAAAAAAAGAAGAATTGGTAGACTGATACCACAGGGAAACTGAGAGAGATCCTGCCCTAAGTTCTTTATGCATATCGTACAACTTTGAAGTCCAATAGTGGGGCCACCCGTTCTCATTCGTTTATAATGCCGAGGCTTTAATGCTGATCGAAGTCGGGGAGCCAAGTATTCGATTGTGATATGCAACAACAAAATTGAATGATGAAGCCATGAATATGAGACTCGAGCTATTGGATAAATGATGTGATGCTGTTGTTGGCTGCTTAAAAGCAACAGATCGAAAGGTATTACAACATAAGGGCGAACCTTTGATATTTTAATGAGGGGGACTTAGTGCTAAGGAAGGTCACATTAAACACCTGAAATCCAAACGAAGGAAAAATGGGTCCGAACTGGGAAGAGCCATACTAGATTCTTGAAATTATAAGTAAAGAGCCTTATAAGGTCAGAATGATGAGCGCAGAACAACTACCAAACAATCGGAACATAACTCATCTTAAACGATATTACTATTAAGGTACGATACCATTTCAATTCTTTTTTTTATCTAACACTTCCAATTGATCGACAAGGAATGACACGAAGCCTTTAGGTCTGAAAGCATGCATTGCACACTTTTTCCCTTGAATCATTTTGGTCCCAATTAGGTTTTTTGGCTCGGTTTTAATAAGGCAGTAATGGATCGTTCTAACTTAGAATCGAAGACCGATCATGAACCAGTGTCAAACACAGAAATAATATATTCGAGGTTCCTATACTATCAACCTCAAATACTGGGGGCATTTCCCTTGGATGCCAACTTTTTTGCGAGGAAATTACTTCATAATAGCAGGGTCTCGATAGGTGAGATTTGTTGTAAGTGCCAAGAGGTCAAACGAAACGCACCCAGATAGGTTTCTCAGCCCTAGCGTAAAACATGTAGCCATTTTTTACAAGAATAAAGAGAAGTATTTATTCTTCGTAGTTATTTTATGTCGTAGAAAAAATTTCTACTTTACAATTTCGTACTTTCGATCTATTATGCAAACGAGCCTAAGGGCTGATGATAATCATAGTTCGAATCACTCCCACACTGGGGGACTTCCATTAAAAAAATAAAAACAAACTTTAACAGATAAAACTATTAAGCATTGAGGGCTCGAGGCCATATGACCTCTTAGGTAGACCTCGAATTTTAAAGGCCATGGCTATACCCTCTCGGGGGTTGTTATCTTAGGCAAGCCTAGATAACTTGGGAAAGTAAGCTCACTGGGATACACCCAAATTAAAAGGCTACTGCCACATTAACACGACTTAGAGACTTTGAATATCGTAACAAATAATAGGCCTTCAAAATATTCATAACCGGATCTAAAAGGATACCCTCGCTAGAATCTCAAACATATGATATTTTCGGGAGAAAACTTTGGTAACATCAAATTTGGATAACTCCTTAACCCAGAAAGTCAATAAAGGCAAGGTTTGTTTGAACCCTCGACACAACCTTATTATTTCAGGCCAAGGCACTCCAACCGTTGCGAATACAAACAATATTCAAAGAAAAAAAATTTGAGAACTTAAAGGGAAACAAAAGCCTTATATTTATCTACAATAATTTTTAATAAAGGCCAAATCGGCCTGATGTAAAAATCTACAACGACCAAAACAGCCTTAGGAAAAACGCAAAGCAAAAAGATATAAAGGCCTAAATGGCCTGATCTTCATCAAATGAAACATCTTCACCCTCGGGATCTTCCCTGCCTTTAGACTCTCGTAAGTTATTCGAGTCTTTCTCGAGAAAGGCCAACGTTCATGAACCTGCCTTCCTCTTCTTTGGAATTCTCGCGTTCAACCTATATATCAAAACCCTGAACATAGACCCCCTCGAGGTCTTCCCTTCGAGCTTGCCACTCTGCATGGTCCACCATGCTTTTGGCCTACACCTAGATGGCCCCAACTTTAACCTTATACAAGGTCACAATATCAACGGCTTTGGTGTTGGCCACAACCACCTCAATTTTGACCACCTCGAGCTCATTGGCCAAATTAGCTAATTGGGACTGAAGCTCCTTATTTTTTTGGGCTTGCACTTAGTTTTCTCTCTTGCAACTTAGAACTATGACATTGCCGATTCCAACTCTGCTTAGGCAACCTCCTTTTTTGAGGCTAAGATTTCCATGTTCTTCTTGAACTCTTCAGCTTCGACTCGAATTGCATCTATTTATTTTTGAAGATCCCCGATTTATTCGAGCCTTTCCTGAACCTATAGAATCAGATCATTATCATTATATCCAATTCATCTTCACTATCGTGAAATACTCGGATTATGTGTTCATCTATCTCAACATGCTAACCCCGAGCTGTCACTAAATCTGTATGCCATTTTTCTTTGTGAGGTCATGAACCTGAACCCCGTGCTCCTACCGAATTTGGAGGAAAGCCTCATGATGCAACATCGAAGCCTACAAGCAAAGAAAATGATGATAGAATTACCTACAACTCCAAGTTTAAAAGAGATAATGGAATGACTCTCAAAGTTACCCGGTTTAGAGCATGTTTGGCCTTGATTAATAGGTAGGCAGCTCCAACCGCATTCATCATTTGCTCTTCCTCGATCAAAAAGCACCTAAGGGAACTAGCAATCCCCACGGCGCGAGAGAAGACCCGGGCGTCCTCCGACAAAGAAAATGCTATATATTCCAATGTTTGGGGTTAATACTTGGGGCCGAGTATCAGTCTAAAAGCTTTGGGCTCGACAAAGACACGGTAGCGCCCATGTATGATGGTTTCTTTTATACCGGTAAGTTACCAAGCCCGGTGACATCTTCCAAAACACTAAACTCAACCCCATCCAAGAAGCCCTGGATATCGACCGACTCCAAAAGACCCTCGTAATAGGAACTTTAAAGAATATTGACCACACGGATCATGGAATGCAAAATATAAGGGGATCAAAAAATATCGATTACACCGAGCTGATCTCTCGAAATGATTTTTGCCACTCAAGAAGCCATACCCCCATTCTCATTCTCGAACATCTCAGCCTGGGATGGAGTGGCATCAACTCCTTTTGGCTCGTAAACCTCGGCCGAAGCTCCCTCGTCATTTTCCTCTAGTTTGGGGGGCTCTTGTGTTGAAGCACTAGCCCGCACACGCCTACCAGATTTGATTCCTCTTTTCCTTCATCTTCTGATTCGTCCGTTTGCCGACGAACTGAGTCTAAGGATAGAGCGATGGTACTCCCCTTGGGTTTACGGTCTTGCATTTTCCTTGGCTTTTGCCTTTTCGAATTTAGGGAACTCGGAGCCCCGTTTCTCTTTTTCTGTTTTGACTGCTTTGGAGCAGGCAGCTGAGAAATTATTTTTTTCAATATATGGAGGCCACATTTTCAAATCCTTTGCGAGGCCTACGATTTAATAGAGATGAGTGATCTCATGAAGTAGCCCGAATAATAACCGTTCTAGGGGAGAATCTTACCATGATTGTGGGCCTCCCATCGATCCTTGGATAATTCCATCCAAGCACACTCGAAGTACGATCTATGCAAAATAGGCTCTCGACCCATTTCTTGAGATAAGGGATTACCTCCAGCGCCTGGGCCACAACTACAACACTAAAAAATATAGATGAGGAAAAAAGTTCAGAATTAAAACAACAAAATTAAAAAGACAAAGTATTACTCAACGTTGATCTTTCATTTCTCAAGGAACGACATGTCTTCAGTTGGGACTAGGTCCAAAGTCCTTATTCGGACAAATCGACCCATCAAATTTCAGACATAATTGCGAATAGAAATCCCTATAGGCATTGTATCTAGGCGTATTACTGGTTTTAGTCAATTTGCAGTAACATGTGAAAAACTTACTGAATCGGAATTATGACCTATAGGCATGGTATGTATACTTGAATTGATTTAAAACCTGATGGCTCATAACTAAAGCACGGTTTCTAACATGGCAAATGCATGATTTATGAACATTGTTTATATCTGATGCAAACAGGTAAAAGAATACAATTGTCCATACATGCTTGAATCATACAAGAGAATATATGAATTTATAGGGAGGGAAGTCATACTAGCATGCTTAACTACAAACTTCACAACAAAACCACACGTAACGAAAAACAAAAGAAACTAAAACAAGAAGAGAAACATGTTGTTGTTGTGGCTGTATTAAAAACTAGGAAGTACCAGTAAAGATAAAAGTACGTAAAATGAATGAACCAAAGAGCACAGTTTAATAGCCTTGGCTTTCAGCCGGCTAGTAGTATCAAATAGCGCAAGCGAGAGAGAGCAGAGTTTTTTTAGTAAGAGAGGAGTTTTTGAAAACCAAGTGTTTGTCAGTCTCTGTTTGTGTAAGATTGAGGGTATTTATAGTTGGAAGTAGGTAGGGAAAATATTGTAGAAACCATTATAGTACACTAATTTAAGAACATAGAATCAATCAATTAGAGGATAAAGGAAGTAGTCCCTTAAGTTAAGGAAATCAAGATCAAACGGCAAGATTCAGTACCATATCAGGCAAGAAGAAGAATCATTGTATGATTAAAAAAGGAAAGGAACCAGAGTTTATTAGGCAAAAATTAGTCAATTATGAGTAAATTAAAAAAGACCAAATTAAGGAAAGACTTAAGTAAAGCAAATTACCATAGTAAATATGGTAACAAAATCAGTTAATTCAAACAGACAAGTACAATTTGAGGTATTTGAAGGAAAATCTTTCAATTAGCAAATATTATAGGAAAACTAGAATCAATCATGGGGAGTCATGACTCTGCATATTTCAACATATAAATAGAGGCGAATCAATAGAAGTGGAAAATAAGCAAGGACAATTATATAGGTAGAAAGAAATTGGAGATGAGCAAACACACTAACATAGAGGTGATATAAATCGGCTAAAGGTTCAGCAGGACATATTCGAAGCATGGTGAGCATGAGAAATTAACGAGACCAAGGTAGAAAAAATCATGCTAACACAGGGCCAAGGCAAAGAAAATTATGCTAATACACAAAACCAAAGTGAAGAGAATCATGTTAACACACAGAAGCAGAGTAAAGAGAATTAAGCTAAAACACAGAAGCAAGTAAAGAAAATTATGCTAACACACAAAAACAAGTAAAGAAAATTATGCTAGAAGTATAGGAAATAATGCTAACACACAGAAACAAGTAAAGAAAAATCTTTAAAAAATTAGGGCTTTTAAGTGAGTTGAAATAAAAAGAAGTAGGACCATAGAATCAATCAAGATAAACAATGGAAAAAGGTTTAATCATGAAGAAATCAGTTCAAATACCCTAGTTTCAAAAAGAAGTAAAAATGCTTTAGCATAGACTCGCTAGAGCAAATATGCAATTCTGACCACCGCTTGAACTGTATTATAATCATTTGCCTCTACCTTAACCCAATTAGGTATGTGATCTATTACCGGGTTGATGTACACTCGATGGAGAAGCTATCACTGACCACGTTGACTGAGCCATGCCGCCTCTAGCTTTGCTCGGACAATATCACATGAAATTACTAGAGCATATACACAATAACATTTATTAATATTATGGCGACATTAACTTGATGTGACCTACAACAATGGAAATAAGGGGAAACGTGGGTCTCATCTGAGTCGAACATACCACTCTACGGAAACCTAAAGCCCTTAACTCTAGCCTAGCCCGGGCATGGCATACATATCAAACCTAGGCTCCTTAAACTGAGGTGGAGCACTACTAGGAAACTATGGTTGATGTATATGGGATCGTTTTCTGCAACCACTATATGCCTCTTTTAAAGACCGGGTAGACCTAACCTTATTACTCAATTCTCTCTCGGCATATCATCCCGAAATCGACACTTATGATCCTATTCATTCTGAGTATATTTTTGTATTCTAGATATATACATATTCTAATTCAAGGAGGTTGTCATACAATCCCCAATTAGATATAGGGCAAGACCAGCAACGAATCTTTGAACTCTATCCCTCATCGTAAACCTAAAAGTTGGAGCATACCTGGACAAAGAGTCAAACTGAAGGTTGTACTTTCGAACACTCATACCCCTCTACTTGAGGCCCAAGAACCAATCTAACATAGCCTCTTATTTATCTAACTGAATGTAGTGATCAAGAAAGGCCTCTAAAAACTTATTCCATACAGCTGGAGGTGTATATGATCCTATGGATCGTTCCCATGACAAATACAATAAGATGGCAACATGTTGGAGCCTAAAAGAGGCCATCTCCATTGCCACAGTATATGAAGCATGCATAACTCTCAATACCCTCCGGAGCAGGTCAATAAAGTCTTGAGGATCAGACCTTGTAAATACCAGCGTGCTCAAACCGATCAACTCTTGGACTCTGGAGCTCCACGCGCTATCAGATGGGCCAACACATGCCAAGCATTTTGATCTATCACTAGCGAGTAGCTACTACCTGTGCCAGCTACTGTATTGCACCTGTAACCCTCTGATTTGCAGGCTCAGATTGAGGAATTGGGGGACTGGGTATTGAGAATTGAGGTACGGTATCCCCTATAATTTCTTTTATTGGTGGCGGAATAGGAGATACATGAGAAGGCGACTCTCTCTGCACCTTGTATCTAAACGCAGGGCCAGGTGGAGAATTACTAGCACCTTGTCCCACATCTATGCAGGTTTGATGACTACCGGTAGTCTTTCTACTAACTGGAATCACATGAATGTATAAAGGATGAGTTAGTGTGAAATTTCATAGAACTTATCTCTATTGCATGATCTATGAGATTAATGAATTGTAACTAATTCTGAAATGCCCGTCATGATCTTTTTTATAAGTGTGGTGCACGACATACCCATAAGCAAGGCACTACTAGAAATTAGAACAAAAATCCCATCCATCAGCTTGTTGTCTAATCGCAAATACGACCTAGGGTTTTCAAATGCTAACCCCACAAAAGTGAAGCGTTCCTATCTTTATTGTTATCTAAAATAGATGAATATTTCCCAATTGTGAAAATAGGACCTGTGCAAATGGGACCAAGATGATCGCAAATGCAAACTAGTTCCGCTAGGCGCCCATTGCAAATGCGAATTGTCATGCCCTGAACTCTGGTCAGTGACCGACACTCAACCGAGTGAACTCGGTCAAGGATGCTTGTTAGATACTTTCTACCCGATCTCACCCATGAGTTAATAGAATACATTCCGTCAATGATAAATTAAGGAGATCATTTATATAATACCAATACTATCATGCCCCAAACTCAAGGAGAGCGACCGGTGCTTAATCGAGTAAACCCGGCCGAGCTATTGAATTTCCTTCTGCCCAAACTCATTCATGAATAAAGAGGAGATGTACTCCATTAATGAAACACTTAAAATATTTCATTAACAACTCCCGCTTCATTTCCATAAGAAACTTCATTCTTAATTTCCAAAATATTACATGTTTATATATATATAAAAAAATATGTATTCCAAATACCAACATTTCTAGTTAAATTCCCGATGTGAAACACCACCCACAACCGTCTACGAAGCCTCTAAGAACAATAGAAAAGTAATATGGAAATGCCAGCAACAAGGCTCCGGCTATACCTCAAAACTTATTACATGAGGAATAGAAAATACACGACCCTGAAATGAGGTGGGGCTCACCAAGTCAGTTGGGATGAGAGTGTACCGCTATTACTAATAATTCCTGGTTGTTGTAGAACCACATACATCCATTAAAGATACAGCACCCCTGGCAAAAAGGGACATTAGTACCGTCGAGAAGCACTAGTATGTATGAGTAAATGCCCTCTTGTAAAATAGAATATCCAAGTGAGAAAGGGAGAAACATCAAGACAGTAAGTCACAATCAACAATATCCAAATGGCCAATTTAAACATAATTATTTTTAAAATACAAAAGTAATATATATTTTTGGTTGGAAGATCATTAGAACCGATATACTATCGTATTTTTAGCACGAAGTTCGGTCACGCCAACTAGGCCGCCTTCCCACAAATGCCGTGTTTGTTCACTTTTCTAATTAACAACTATTTTCAATTTCATCCCAGTAAAGGGGAATAATCACAATTGCACCAACATTTCGATTTCATCCCAAATAAGGACAATAACCACAATCCACCCCTATACCATCACGTATATTTTCAGGTGTAAGCCTTATTACCCACCCTTCCTTGGTTTATAATGGTACTCCAAAATACATTTTTGTTTTGCACAAAATGAAACAAAAGTACAAATGTACACCTCATCATCTTTCACATTGTAGTGATCTTCATTAGTATTTTCAACCACTCACCATAACAATATTTACTTGGCTATTTTGGCCATTTACAACATTATCTATTAATTGCACGATGGTCGTATTTCATATTTAACACTTTTACTTATTTATCTTCAAGGATCAATATCCTTGATATCAACACATCAAATATTTTGAAAATCACAAATTCAAGTTCATTGGAAATGAAGTCTTTTATAAAAAATAGATTTCTTTCCAATAAATGGACAAAAAGAATTGGTAGTCGATGCACAAATTAAAATCATTAACAAGTAACACATTCTTCAATCTTGAAATACATTACCCAAAAGGAAACACACAATGTCCACTCCCAAATATGTAAGAAGACAAATCACATTGAAAATACTTACAAATCAAGCATTAGTTAAAACAACCGCATATGGACATGACTTGTGTATATAGGTTGTTTGGCAATACTATTTTTGAAGTTAATTCAAAACAGTTGAAGTAAATCTTGTTTTTTAAACCTTCACTCATCATCCAATTTCATTGTCACCACTAACCACAAGTATCACTTTCATTATTGGCACGTTGTCCACACTCTGTATTCCCAATTCACTTATTTCATTTTCAAATATATTTATGGATTACAACAATAAGACATTTCCAATCAAGATTTTAGGTAAATATATGAGCAATAAAGAGTCTTAAGCATGTCGAGTTTTTTTAGCAGAATTTGGCATACTAGCTTTCTTTTAAAACACGACTCAAAGACATAACATTTTGATATGAAACTCATACTTTGAACATATACCATAATACACAAGGATCATTTTGAATAGTTAAGTTTGTAAGGGATAACCCAAAATATTTGAATCAGGAACTTGAGCCAACCATACTTGCAATTTAAGGGAATAACAATCTATAGGAAGATAGTGAAACTCAATTAATAATTAAAATGATTCCCATTGTGTAACTCTCCTATGAATTTTGTCTGAAACGTATCATGCAAAATAGACTACAAGTCTCTAAATTGGTAGTCCCTTCCTCCTTCAACAAATTTCGATAAGAAACTACTGAAAACGGTTCATTAACTCATATACTACAACCTAGTGTCACATGCATCGCCTATTTCCAACTCCTTAATATATACTTGGACTCCTAACCTCTTCCATGAAATCTTTGGAGTAGGGTTACCTAGATAGATGATAACCTAGCGCTAGGATCCCATGATTCTTGAAGATTGGTGCAGGATTGAATGATTAGAATGTTAGGTCTTCTCCTTCTATCTCTAAAATACTCTCAATTCTCTCTAAAACTCATATTTGTACCTTGCAAAATGACCCCTTGTATCAACAAGACAATGTTTATTCACGGTCTATATCTACTCCAAGAAATAAAATATATCTTTTTGGCATTTCTTAGTTAAAGAAAGATTGCTTCAACATATTCGTGGCAAATGCTTCTCCATCAAATGGGTATCGATATATCAGAGATTTAATATAAGTAATTCGACAACTTGCACGTCCGTAGAGTTGGGACTACAAGATCATCAAGCCCATTGAAGGCAACTCCGAGATCATGAGAAGTTGACTTCATGATTAAAACAACTCGATGACTCGTAGACTGCTATCAATCTCTATACAGCTGGAAAAATACAAAACTGTGTGACCATAGCGGGCAGCCTCGGCATAATCAGATATATTCTACAAACATTAGGCCTTCAACATGCATGATAAAATGTAAGACCTCAACAAAATGACAAACTATAAGACCTTAACAGGAATGACAAAATGTAAGAGCTTAACAAGTATGAAAATCCCAATATTTAGGTTATACGTCGCTTTTGTATGAATCCCTAAAGGGCATACCCCAGATGTAAGTACCTAAAGTATCGATAGGGATCAAATATTGCTACGTCTAAACAAATATAAATATGGTAAAAATGGCCGATACAACCAAAATAATGCGACTCGGGGATGCCTGACTGTTGCAAAAAATTTACAGGTCACCACTCCGAATATACTTGGGAAAGAAACGGTTAAAATAGACATCTCTCCATAGGAGAAAACGTGCTCCGCCAATGTCAGCTCCAAAAGTTGAAGACCTACGAGCTATGAACCTTACGAGGTACTCAAAACTCCGCTGACAACAACTTGAAATCAAGGTTCCTCTATAACCGACAACGGGTGAAGAAAAAATACTCCAAAAAGATTTTAATGAGTGGATACAAAGCCTACACAAAGCCCACGGGGAAAAAAATAGCGTAAGAGCCATTTTCTCTAGCTAAGCAAGTTTACGAGCCACTTATTAAAGGATCTCTACGACCAAACAACATAAGAGCCATTGTCGCCAGCTAAAAGATATTGACAACTTGCAGATTAAAATGAGCTCAAATTATTACCCGATTCGAAGACTGGATCCAAAATAGTAAACTATGCAAGCCTACAGGCCACATATTAAAAGGTCTCTAAAACCAAATGGCACAAGTGGCGCTGTCGCCAGGATCTCCATGAAATTTAAGGGTCAATTACAGCTCAAATCTCAACACGATTCGGAGACTGGACCCGAAGATTGTACTACGCCTACGGGCACCACATAAGTGCTACAGTCAGCAGGATCTCCATGAAATTTAAGGAAAGATTACAGCTCGAATCGCAAGGAGACTCAAAGATTGGACACGAAAAATGCAACGTGCCTAAGGGCGCGGCACAAGCACCATTAGGTCGACTGCAGTTTAAGTCGTAGCACGACTCAGAGGCTGGGCCACGAAATATCGAAAATGCAATATGCCTACGGGGGCTTGGATGATACTGTCACCAGCCGACTAAATCCAAGGCCATGCACACGCAACATTACTTAAACCTAGAAGCACTAAGGGTTGTCATCATCCACCCATGCAGGCAAGAAAAATCTATGGGTCAATTGAAGCTCGAGTCCCAGCGTGACATGGAGACTGGACCCAAAGCAATTGAAACAACAATTTCCCAAGGGAAATGGATAAAAGCGACTTCCATCCACCTGCACGGGCACAAAAACATTGAAGGCGGGAAGGCTCGAGCCGGAGCCTGATTAAGAAACTAAGCCTAAACGGCTAGGGCAAGCACGGAGGCGGCAACACCTGTTCACGCCAACGATTGCACATAAGAGTTTCCTGAGCGTCTGATCGGTTTTGGATCGAGATGAATCTCGCCAAATGCTCAGAATAGCCTGCCTAGCAAAAGCAACAACAAAAAAAGGTACAGAGGAAATAAAACTTTAAAACCTCTCTTTTTATATCATATGCGCAAGAAAAAGTGTATTCTCTATCTCCATGCACGCTCTACATATATCCTGAGCAAGGAAAAATAACGGAAAAATCTACACTCTGCACTAAAAAGAACTACAGCTTGCCAAAATCGCTTCCCGCAACATCGACGAGAAGCTACAATGAAATTGCGCCCGTTGTCGTGCCTTTTTTTTCTCACGAAATCGGTTTTTATGACATTTGGAGGGACAAATCTTTACTTTTAAGAAAAGGATTTGCATTCTGAAGAGTCACCACCAAATGATTAAGGTGCATTAGGACACCAACAGAGATTCGACTTTGAGTTTGATTGAAAAATAAGAGATAGGATAAAGACTTGAAATTATTCTAATGCAAGGTGCTAGGCACCCTTTAGAATCCACTTGCATGGTTCCCGGCCAGACAATTATTGTGGATTGAGGTACAATTAACATATAGGCAAATAATTCTTAAATAAGATGGGATTTCAACAGATAATGATTTGAAAGTAAATAATGTTTGAAAGAACAATTAGCAAAGGTGATTTTTAAATAAAGAGTTAAAATGCTAAAGAAAAACAAATGAAGTATAAAGGAAATGGGTGGGGGGGGGGTCCTTAGTTTATTAAAAATATGGATCACCCCACACAATGTCCAGTAATCACTCCACAATGAAGGGCTATAATGTTTTAAGCATCAATACCATACCGGGGAGGGGGGATGATTTGTGTGGTACCCAATTTTCGATCTAGAAAGACCAGGTTATTCTAGGTGTTCTAACTACTATAATTTGTGGAATTAAAATTGCAAAAAATAAAGAAAACGGAGATTTTATGTAAAACATACCTGGCTCAAAAGGTAACAAAAGCCCGACATACTACTCAGTAGGATTTTCTCAAACTTCCACTAAAATTATTAATCCAAATAAGCATTTACAAAACTCTTTGTAAACCTAAGTATTAACTCTAATCCCGTTGTAGCACAACCTTAACTATTTCAACAACATCAGTTAGCTTATAACTTAAAATCTCAAAGCACCTAATACAATTGCTTGTATGAAATCTCGAAAGCTACAACTTGAAACCACCTACTACAATTGAACTAGAATAAGAGAAAACACAATGGAACTAGTTCTTCTGTCTTGTTCAAGTAGCTTCAAGAGTGCACACTCAAATCTCACATAAATTTCTTGCAAAATTGCCTTGCTCTTTTGCTCTTTATTTCGTTTAACTTTTGCGTATGTCCAAGTTTTCGTTAAAGAGATCAATCACTGTCATTTAATAGGTTAGTAATAATAATTTGATTGGGACTAAATTTGTGATCATCTATCTTAGTAGAGTCCTTGAAGATTTCAAACTCTAACACTATCTTTTATCTGATTGTGTACTTTTCATATCGAGAGATCTTCTCCCCTTATCCAAGATGCATCCTTTTCGATCCATTCAGAAGATATTTCTGATGACTTATCTCCTTCGCGTGCACCTCGCATGTATATGTTGATTAAATTTTTGCTTCACATGATCGACTTGTCCATGGCTGAGTTCATTTGTCATTGTTCAAAACATCACCAGTTCTTGGTTCAACAATTTTTCCCTTTTTGATGATCACAATGCTTTTTACTGAACAAGGAACCTGTAATAACTCAGCTTAACCATCAACAGTTAACTTAACATTTTTACTTATCATCAAGGACCAGGTTAATTAGGTTATAAATATCACTTCATTCAGAACAATGAGAAATGCACAATATCTCTTCCCTCTTTTGGCATCATCGAAAAGTTGCATACACAGTGTGAATCCCAGATTAACAAGTACTCATGGCTGCTGGGGGAACTGTAAGTGTAATCACGATGCATTCATCAGTAATCAAACAAAAGTATTTAATCAATTAAGGTCAAAATAAGCACAGAACAAGCGAAAACTATAATTGTCATTAATAGAGACATGTTTCCAAAAATAAACAACAAAATGAATAAAACAAATTTAAACCATAAGAAAAAATAGAAAAATCCCTAATTTGGGTCACTGGGGGGGGGGGGGGGGAGGAGGGGGTGGTAGAACTAGTTCAGGAGTTAGAAAGTAGGAGTCCTAAGGTTTGGAGGAACTGGAGGGTTGAGTTTGGAGAAGACTCAACATATTCGGAAGAATTCCATCATTCTTCTCCTTTTCTTTTGCAAGCTCAATTCTGAGACCATCCCTCTCATCTTCCACTTCAAACACACGACCCTAGAGCCTAGGAATTTCAGCATCCTTTGCAGCACATTCCTAATCAAAGGTTCTATTTTTGATGTTGATGGTTGTCCTCAACGATGAACCTGGTTCAACTAGGAAGCATTAACTGGATAGTCACAAGCAAGAAGAGTTTTGACACCAAAGTGTTCTTTGCTCGAGGCCATTTCCCATTTCTTCAGAGGCACATTGGGCTTACCCAGAACGGTGGTTAGAATGAAGCCATATGGAGTAGCATGAGCCTTGGAAATATTTGTGACCCTGTCTAGCAATTTGACTATGAGTGCAAGCCAGTTGATTTGATTTCCCCTTTCAAGGCATTCCATAAGTATCAGATCCATGTAGTTGGCAGTGTTCCTTCTCTCATGTATTGACACTAAACATTTGTGTACAAACTCAAGGACTACCTTATGCTGAGTCCACATCTCACTTTTTTGCACAGCTCTGACTTCATTTACATCCTCATAATCATAGAATCGTTTGGTGATATTAAGAGTAGTGGGGAGGGAGTCCATGGCCACGTTTTCCTAGTATTGTCATCAAACCATTATGAGGTTATGTCCAGAATCTCTCCCAATTTCACAACGTCAAACTGCACTTGAACTCCCTTCACCTAGCTACTGACAACTCTATCCTTAACAGCAACATTTTCCATAAATTCAATCAACTTATTACTAGCTAGCCTTCCTTCAATCTGAAAGACCATGTGCATCCATGCCTAAGCATCCAAACAGTCTACAAATCTCATCATCCCTGGTCCACCATGTCCTTCAGCAGTCTTCCTTTAAAGATTTTCCTTCTTCCAAAAATGGCAAGCTTGTCCTATTCCTTATCAAATTCATCTTCTTCTTCTCCACACCAGTCATCATCATCATCAGAAACTTTTGTTTGTTTAGCTTTCACTACAGATCTTGTCCTCTTTGCAAGTGAGGGTTTTGCAACCACATGCACAAAGGCAGATTTCTTGGAGGAAGTCCTGGGCCTCTTAGGCTTAGGTGTAGGTACCTCTACTATTGTACCCCTCTCTTGATGGACCAGTTCCATCTCTTCTTCCTCAACAACCTATGAGGATTTTGCAACCATTCCCTTCCCATGTCCATTTTCTTTTTCTTGCTTTATTCGAACGCTTTTTGGTAATTCAGCTTCACTTTGTTTTACCCTACTTCTTGTGGCTCTACCCTTGGCACTGAAGAGGCAGTAGGTGTTTGGGATCTGACTTTTCTTTTCCTTGATGGTTTGGTAATATTTGGGGCTTCTTGTGAAGTATCTTTGAGTTTCTTCGAATCATAACTTGCCCTAACCTTTTTTAGAAGGTCCGCAAGAGTATTAACAGTAGATGAAATAGGTTCATCTCTTTGTTTGATTAGATGAACAAACACTTCAGCTGCTTCCCTATAACCACTTTCCCCTAACTTTATAGCACCCTCTTCTGCGACCCCATATATAGCAAGAACTGCTCATTTCCTTTTCCCCATCTCTTTGGCACATGCACCATCTCTCTGTTTTTTTCCACACTTCTTTTTACCTCAACTCCTACTTATCTCAAGAAACTCAACATCTCTAATAGGGCCAAAAAGAACAAACCTAGATTATACATTTTCAGCAACAGATGAACTTACCACAATAGGGGATTCTTGAGTCTTCTAAGAGTTAGAAGACCCATGTCCATACCCCTCTGTCACATATTCAAAAGATTCAGACTCAGAACTGAATTAGAATTTTGATCAAGGCTTTCCTTCCCTTGGATAGCTTGATCTTTCATTTAAAGCTTTCCTCAGAGATCCAGAAGCTACAGTTTTTTGGGAACCCATTTTATGCGTTAAAAAACTATTTGGAGATACATTGGGTGGAGTAGGTGAGGATGAATTTGACGGATATGGTGGTGGAGAGTCGCAGGATGATCTTGTGGGTTGGACATGATTATTCATTTCTTGAGAGAAATTGGGAATTATGGAGAAGAGGGTAATTAGGATTAAAAAGTGTTTTTGACGGTATTGGAATAATGAAGAAGGTTGGAGATGTGATGTGTATTTAAAGGGAATTAGACATTAATAAGTAACGTCGGCTTTTTTAGGGGTCAAATAGAAGTATTATCAAAATGCAATTCTATATTTTTAACGATAGATTTGGCTTATATTTGGAAAAAATCATGATTTTAGAGTTCTAGATGGACTAAACTAGTTCAATGCTCAACATATTTTTTAGGAATTTGACAAGTATAGGACTTCTACTCATGATTGAATTATTACTCTTTCTAACTGTGCGATGTATAGAAAACATACCTAAGCTTTCATATGATCCATGTTGATGAACCAGGTTCTTCATATAGAATTCTCTTGAGCATGCCTCAAATGCCATAATAGATTTCAGTAATTTACTTATTTGTAGCACATAATTCTATGGATATCAGACCCTTCTCATAGTTATCTCTCAAGAAATGATGCCTAACATCTATGTGCTTAGTCCTTTTATGATGAACATGGTTCTTTGTCATACTTTTTGGACTAATATTATCATAGAATATAGGAATGCAACCAACTTCAATTCCAAAGTCTACTAGTTGTTGTTTGGTCCGTATCAATTGAGCACAAAAAGAGGCATCGTCAATATACTCAGCTTCAGCAGTAGATAAGGCCCTTGAGTTTTACTTTTTTGTAGCCCATGACACAAGATATAAACCGAGGAAGTGATCCATACCTGAGGAGCTCTTACTATCCACTAGGAAACTTGTATAATCAGCATCATCAAAGCCTACTAGATTTAGATTACTACCTTTGGGGTACCAAGGACAAAAATCCCGTGCCTTTCACATATCTCAGTATCCTCTTGACAACAGTCAAGTGAGACTCTTTTGGATTTGCCGTAAATTGAGCACAAAGCCCTAGACAGAAAACAATGTCAGGTCTGCTGCCAGTAAGATACAAGAGTGAACCAATAATACCCCTATACATTTTCTGATCTATTGATGAACCAGGTTCATGAATGTATAATTTAGTGGCAGTGGCAATGGGTGTATCTTTTTCTTTTGATTCTTCTATTTTAAAATTTTTGATAAGCTCTTTTGCATGCTTCTGCTGATGGATCATGGTTTAGTTTAGACTTTATTTGATATGCAAGCCTAAGAAGAAGTTAAGCTTACCCATCTTACTCATTTTAAACTACTCCCCATTAACTTTGCAAAGTCCTTACATAGCTTATTATTGGTGGCCCCAAAGATTATGTCATCAACATATATTTGTAGAACAAGGAGATCCTTACCTTTTTACCTTAAGAATACGGTACTATCAACATTACCTCTCTTGTAACCATGCTCCAACAAGAATTCGGAGAATTGTTCATACCATGCTCTTGGGGCCTACTAGAGTCCACAGAGAGCCTTGTCTAACTTGTACACATGCTCAGGACAATCATTGCTCTCAAACCCTAGAGGTTGGTTTACAAACACTTCTTCTTTTAGGTAGCCATTCAGGAAGGAAATTTTGACATCCATTTGGTGAATAGTGAATTCCATATGAGGAGTTTGATTGCCTTTAGTCTTGGAACTGGAGCAAAAGTTTCATCATAATCTATACCCTCCTCTTGGCTGTAACCTTGGACCACCAATCTTGCCTTGTTTCTTGTAACTGATCTATCTTCATCAATTTTGTTTCTGTAGACCCACTTTGCCCCAACGACTGATATGTCCTTGGATCTTTGAACTCTTAAATGCAAAACTTGAGTTCTCTCAAAATGATTGAGTTCATCTTGCATTGCAATCACCCAATCTGTATCCTGCAAAGCCTCAATTGAATTTTTAGTTTCAAAAGGAGATAAAAAAGGCATCAAAAGCACACATATTATTTAATTGTTATCTAGTTTTAACTCCAGATGTAGGATTAGTGATAATGTTCTAAATGGAAGGAGAACTTTGATATTTGTGAGGTTTTACAAGCAACGGGTTTTTGATAGATGTTTCTCCCATGTTTTGTTGCCGAGGAATAGGGTCATGAATATATTCCTTTAAGGAATTGATTTCAATTCCTTATTGATATGTTCCCCCAGTCGGTTTTCCCTAGATGGAAGAACCTGTTCCATCACATGTTCTATCTGTTGGTGCCACTATGACTTGTAATGAGGTTTCAGTCATGTCTTCTAACAATGCAATGGCTTCATCTTCATGTTTTCTAGAAAGAATGTTATTTTCATAAAATACTACATGTACAGTTTCTTCTACACACAAAGTTCCTTTATTGAACACTTTATATGCTTTGCTATGTGAAGAATATCCCAAGAATGCTCCCTCATTACTTTTGGGATAAAACTTACCTTGGGAGTTTTTTCCATTGTTGTGCACGAAGAACTTTCATCCAAATGCGCTAAGATACGATATATTTTGTCTTTCATCCTTTAAGTAACTCATAAGGAGTCTTTGATACAAGAGGTCTAGTCATGCATCTATTGATAATGTAATATGCAATGTCTACAGCCCCTGCCCAGAAGCTATGGGGCAGTTTACTAGAAAGAAACATAGTCCTAGCAATATCTTCAAGAGTCATGTTCTTTCTTTCAACTACTCCATATTTTTGAGGTGTCCTAGGGGCAGAGAACTTATAATCTATACATTTTTCATCAAAAAATTCAGCCAACATAGCACTTTAAAATTCAGTTCCATGATCAGACCTAATTGATGCAAGTTGATTTTCGAATTGTTTCTACATTTTTCTAACAATGGCAGTAAACATGTCAAATACTTCATATTTGGATGTTAGAATTATTACCTAGGTAAATGTAGAATAATCATCAACAAGTATTATTACATACTTTTTTCCACCTCTGCTCATGTTTCTTTCTTTTAAAAGATGATCTTACATGTTTCTCCATTCACAAGACTCACAACCCTTGTGCTCCTTGAACTTGATGTTAGGTAGCCCTATCACCAAGTCCTTATAAACCAATTTGTTTAGCTGATTCAGACTGGCATGACCAAGTTTTTTCTGCCATAGGAGAGGGTCATTTTCCATCATACTTAGGCGGTTTAGTTCATTTTCTGAGATAGTGGACAAATCTACAATGTAAATATTGTTCACTCTCTTTACCTACAAAATAATCTTGTCAGTGATAAGGTTAATCACAAAACATTTGGCAGAGGTGAATACTACAAGGTTACCACTGTCACACTATTGTGACACACTGATAAAGTTGAATTTCAAACCACCTATCAAGTACACATTCTTAATGGAGTGAGTGTCTGTCTTACCTACCTTTCCAACCTTAATGATCTCACCCTTCATCCCATTTCAAAAGGAGACATAACCTCCCTTTAATTCCTCAAGTGAAAAGAACTAGTTCTTAGTTCCAGTCATATGTTTTGAGTAGCCACTATCCATGTACCATATTTGGCTGCTTCCCTTCACTTGGACTGCAAAAAGAAATCAGGGGTTAGTCTTATGAACCTAAAGTAGTTTGGGTCCCTTGGTATGGACAAAGGGTTAAATAAGATTCCTTTTAGCCCACCCAGGCATCTTATTTTGTTTCTTGAACAAAAGTTTTGTTCCTTTGGCTGGCCCTTACTTTTGCATTACATTCATTTTTGTAATGGCCAATCTTTCCACAATGTATGAAAATTTTTTTTTCAAGAAGAGTGAGGTACTTGCTTTTATGATCTCACTTTGGTGCTTGAGTTCCATAACCAAGTGCTAAACCTGAATTGTATTCCCATGCTCTGTAGTTGGCGCCTGACTGATGAATTTGAGTGGCTTTTCCCTATTCTCCAAGTGGGTACCTGATTTCAACAAACATAGACAAAACTAAGAAATTTTCCTCCCCATGTTTTGTAGCTGGGCACATATATGAGTGTTAAACTGAATCATGTTACCAAATATTATAAAGAATTCGAAAGCTAGATCCTGTTATCTAGGAGGGTCCTGACAGCTCCTAGTAAATGACATTTTTAAATCTAAATTATATCTCCAAAAAGTATTACTTTCTCTACATCTTGTTATCTAAGCTAATCTTAATACTACACCCAATTATCCAGTGGAATTCTAACAACTCTTTATTAAATGAACATTTTAATTCAAAGTAATATCTTCTGAAGGTATTACTTCAACTACATCTTGTTATCATAGAAAGTATTAAAGTTGTAACCCATTATGCACGATGGTTCTGGAAATCAAAAGTCAATTTTTATATTAAGAGTGACTATTTTCCGGCTAAATTATATTACCCTACACCAGAACATACGCTAAATCTTGTTATCCAATGGAAAATTTAAACCTACGTCACATTATTTGGGAGGGTCCTGACAACTCTTAAATTAATACTATCACAAATACGAAAACATTGAAGCCAACTTATATTCCTTTGGGGTTACATTTATGCTAGATTATGCTACTCAAGATTGTTTTGATTTTTAAAGTAGTCCCATATTTTAGGAAGGTCCTGGAAATTTATGGTCAAACCTGTATGGTTCTTGCTCTTCCCATAATGAGGGTTTCACCGGAATTTGAAAAATTTTCTGCCCGTGTTTTAAATCAATGAAAAATCGTGTTGGATTAAAAAATATGGTGGTTAGTTTGTGGCCTTTACATTGATGGCAATTGCTCATTCACTTCCCATGATAACATTGATTTTCATTTGAAGACCTTGAACGCTTATTGCCTATCCAGTTTCTCTATTACCTTTATCACAAAAATACCTCTTCTCCATTCAGTCCCAATACCCTCTATTTGTTGTGTTGTTCATAAACTGATAATTACCAAAAACTTGTGTTTTACATGAATCTCAAAGAAGGACAATTGCCACACAATTATTGAGCATGGTTTTCTTCCTTGACTTAAACCACTAGCTCTGGCCTTGAGGTCTATTGTTCTTTCACTTGCCATGACAACTTTGATCACCACTCGAAGACCCTACTTGTCAACTGTCAACCACCTCTTTGTCAATCCAACCATTAAAAATACCTTTGATACGTTCACCAAATACCCTACGTCTTGTTACATTGTTCATGAATTAATACGTACCAAACCTTTATATTTCAAACGGATCCCAAAGCATGTAGACTGTTACCAGCTCAGTGTGCTTATTGTTCTTTCCTGAGTGATGACACTTTGATGTGCTAGCCGGATCCCGTTTTGTGCAATTGAAAAGCTGGTGGAAAATTATAAAGTCATTTCTCACTTGTTCTTACTAAACAGACTCAAGAAAAGGAAATAAACAAGACAACATGAAGAGTGTAAAGGGAAAAGGAAAGAGATGATTCCTAACAAGTAAACTACAAAGTAGAAGCCTATCAGATATAGATACAAACTCTAATGGTCATGACATGAACCTGTGGACTATTCTGTCTAGCAAGTCCAATGTTCAACTCCTATTATACCCCCAAACCGTGAAAATGAGTTTCGATGCTCTATTCTCAGTCATCTTTCCCAATCTTCATCTAGTGATTTCCCATATGATTCTCAATCCCTATTCAACTTGTAGTTCTTGCAGGATTTTTACCATCAAGCTTCTCTCATTTTGTTCTTTCTCTCAACTTACATTCGCCTCAAGGTGCCCGTGAAGGTTTTCACCAATAAGACTCGAATTTTTAGCATATCTCAGCTTTCCATCGCCTTGCGGTGCCCATGAGAGTTTTCACCAATAAGACTCTCCCATTTTCATTATTCCTGCTATGGCCGGAGTGTTGCCCATTGCCTGAATCACCTATAATTGCTCGACTTGTCATCTCTTGAAGAGTGATCGGAAGGTGTTTCTATGGATGGAAATGTGGGGTTTTGGATAGGGTTAGAAATAAAGGGTATCAGAAAGCCTCAAAACAACTCCAATGGGTTCAAGATTACAACTTTCGTAATCATGTTTCTTACAACAACCACAATTTTTGCCCCCAATTTCTTTGCTTGGAGATTTTTGAATTTTATTTTGATGGGACCAAACTGTGAGGCTGCTTATGTATCGTTAAAAGAAATCTGGTCGAATGTAGTTCATGTCATAGAAATTACTTTGTTGGTTTTTTTCCCCTTTTTCTTCCTCTTTCTCTTCTTTTCTTTTCTTTCTTCTTTTTTCTCTTTTTGTTGTTTTGTTGCTTTGTTGTTTTTTTTTCTTTTCTTATCTTCACTTTTTTTTTTCAACTTTCTCCTTTTTTTCTTCTCTCTCTTTTAATTCTTTTTCTTTTCTCTCTTTTCTTTACTTATCTTTCACTTTTGAGTTTTTGATCTTTGCTACAGATTCCAACATAGGGGTATGAAAGAAAATAAATAAGACTCAAAGGGGAAATGATGGATAAAGTGTTTACATAGCAGAACAAAAAGCTTTCGTCATTCCAATCTCCAAAACATGCCAAGTGCAAACTACACAATTATACAAATCAAGGAAAATATTTATAACATCTTTGTTTGTACTAGACTTGATAACCATATCCACATATTTGACTTCTACATCTGTTAACTACAATGTACCATTTGACAATACCCTCATTCTCATTACCACGAGCAGCCCCTGTCATATTAGGCAAACTTGCCGTTAGCTTCAATTTGCTACGGCATGATGCATTTCAATATGGTTTCTTTATGTTTTATCTGTCCCTGTTTCACGCAATTCAGGCTTGAAGTGTTCTCAAAATTCTTGTACTATTTCCCGTATATGTCCCCATGATCTTCAAAATTATCTCATTGCTTATTGACTAAACTGAATTTTAAAGATCAGACTGAGAATTATGTTGTGCATGTCATGTCACTAGAACAATCATGAAAAGAACTATAAAAGGAGAAGAAAACACAAAAAGAATGACTAGAAATAGTAGAAAACATAGAATTGCACTTAGACAGACGATGAAAGGATTTGAACAACAAAACAAGCAAAATAAACTGGGGTAGAATCCAAAAACAAACATAGATAACACTAAATGAAACACTACGACTAAGGGAACTAGACAAAATAAAATGATAGAATGGTTTGAGACACAAGACAATATCCAGATTGAAACCTTGAAATAACCCGAACAAAAGAAATGACAACAAACTAATCCACCAAAGCTCCCCTCTGGCTGACAAAGAAATGGAGCGTCTTTTAAATTACCAAGCATAGTATCTTAGAAAGTTAATTTTGCATCAACAATACTAGGACCTTCACAAGTCATTATCACATTGTTCCTAACAAATTGCTTTTGGGATCCATTTGCCGGCTCGTTCTTAAGATCAAACTATGATATAACTGAAAGCTTAGTATCATGTCGACCTCCGGAGCTCCAAGAAGAATTATCACATTCATTTTAAAAATAAATCATACCCACCATGTGCGTCTCGTTATGCACATGAAATGAACTTTGGCTGGTGTCTGTTGCATCTGGATTTTGCACAACAATGTCGCCTGCATCAATAAGCTTTTGAATCGCATTCCTCAGGTTCCAAAACTTCTCTATGTGATGCCCGGGGGCATCTGAGCAATATGCGCACCTTTGAGAAAAATAAAACATATTTGGAAGAGGGTCTGGCACTTTTATATGTGTCCGCTTCAACATGTCCGCCTCTGGAATAGACTGGCATATGACTCTCCCAAATGAGCGAATGTTTTCTTAACCTTTCGTTCTTAATTGTTTTATTGTACGAGAAACAGGATCCAGTGGGTTTTCGGTAGGCTCGTGGCATAGATAGGCATTTTGTGGAGCGGGGTACTTGAAAACTAATGTACGACTATGGGAGTTCTATGGAAAGAAGTGGCATTGGGGAGGATCATCCGGTGCACAAAGATATCCACGGGGACGATGTCGAGGCTAGAAGCGTTGATCGGGAAAGCCCATCAGATCATCTTTTCTGTTTTTCGTTCTTCCACCCAAGCTTACTAGGATATTCTAAATGTCTTTTGAACAACTCTTGATTTTGCCTAACTTATTTTCTTCTTCTACTAGCTCCCACATTTACAACACATCATTGAAAAGCTTCCCAAGGCCGGGAACAAATGACTGAAGTAGGTGGGCCCATGGGCTTGTAGGAATAGCTCAACCATTTCTTCTTCACCAATCAGGGTATTGATTCGAGCAGCTACCTCCCTCCATCTAAGCCCGAACTTCCTGAAGGTTTCCTCTAGCTTCTTTTACATTTTAAATAGAGAGGAAAATTTTGGGATAACACCTGATCTTTATTGAAAGCACCGAATAAGATCTTGAGCCATGTTACCCAATGTAGGCCACTTACCAATATCTTGGCGAGTATGTCTGTCCAAAGCTTGCCCCAGTCAAGCTCATACGGAAATAGGCTATTATCATGTAATCTTGCTCTCGAGCACTTCTCATTTCATTGCAATAAACCCTCACGTACGCTACCAGATCTCCTTAGCCATCATACAAATTTAATTTTTTGCGCTTTAAACCCCTTGGGTAGGCGAACACCAGGGGACACAGACAATTCTTCATAAGACTTGTTGCCTTAGCCTCCCATTCCTTACGTGTTATTTAAGTATTGTTTATGCCTTTCAGCTTCCTGGGTATCCCATCTCGCCCTTCTCTTCCTGTGAACTTTTCATTTTTAACATGAGGCTCGTCCCACGAGTCCTATTTGTATGAGTTGGGAACCTTATAGGCAACCTTTGAGGTGTAATATTTGGGATCATGAGATTTGAGTTGGTGTTCGTTGCTGGGAATAGAAGATATGAGAGGAGGGAAGTTTTTGGGAGAGGTAATTGGAGACTCGAGGAAGAAGCCCCGGCTAACTCCGTGCCAACTGTCGCGATAAGACGGGAAGGGGGGGGGGGGCAAGTGTTCTTTGAAATGACTGGGCGTAAATGGCACGTAGGCGGTGAATCACGTTTAAAGTGAAAGACGCCAAAAACTGGCAGAAGGAGCTACTATGATGGTTGGGAAAACTATGATAAACGGGTGGATCTGGAGAGTTTGGGGGATCGTCCGGCACTACGACCGGAGTTTGGCCAAGGGCAGCATCTAAGAATCTAGGTTATGGCGAGGGTGATGCCCTCCTAGTCATCGAGACCTGATACATATCCATCATGTGTTGTCTTAACATCCTTACCTCATCATCCAAACCAGTGTCCCTTTCAACCAACTGCTTCCGGGCAGCGGTATCTACGAAACCAATTTTGTTATTGTCCGCCATTGCCTTTTAAATTTTCGTTACATAAAGGAGTTACTACTTTGAGAACCACAAACAGACCATATTTTTGTATTGAATGCCAACAACAAACTTGTTACTGACTAGAGCTTAAAAGATAGGTTGTCGCACATTTGGGGAATGAATGAATATAAGCATTTAACCATTTCTATTATGCAACAGATTGATTGCTTGCGTCATACCGGCTTTTCCTTATTTCCATTTTAAACTTCTTATCATTTCTTTTCACTTATGACTTTCTCTGCTTGATTTCCCTTTGTTTTTATCATCTCATTTCTATCTCTCGTTTTGCAATTGTTTCCTTCCCACGATTTCTTATTTTTTTTGTTTCTTTAATTTTCTTTTTTTTCTTTGTTTTTCCTCTCTTTTTTCTCTCTTTTCTCTTTTTTTTGGTTATGGTCAAATCCTATGGTGATTTCCTACGTATCATGACACCGATTGAAATCAGACTAAGCGTCGTTCTAAGGGATAAATGTAATAATAAATAATCAAATATTTTGGGATTTACAATTTTTTCATAAAAATAAAATGTTTCTATTACACCGAGTCATCTTTCTAACCTTCAACCCTAAACACCAGCAGATTCTAAAAACGAAATTGATAGACTCCAACATACAGAGGAAAAGATAGAGTCGACAACAGACTAAACGACTAGAACAGAAAAAAAGATAGTTTCGAAAATAAACTTATAGACTCCAACCGAAATAAAATAAAGACTCAAGTAAAAATCATGAATACATGAATGCCTCAAATGCTCCCGGGGACCGCGGGACATCGTTCGGTCTCGCCACGTGCCTACACGCTAAATCCCCTTTGACGTGGTAGACATCATCCATTATCTGAAAAAGGTCATAACATTGTCGAAGAAAATGTATCTAATCATGTCCTCAAGCTTCCTGCTTTTCATTGTGATAAAGTCGGCGATCATTCTAACCCTTTCTCTTATGACGCCCTTTCCTTAAAACAAACACCCATAATGTTTGGCCCTAGCTTCCAGAGTTTGTTCAGCTATATGATTTTGTGCTTGAAGTTATGGCATATCTCTTTCTAAATGTAACATCGCTACATGACAGTGTTGTCTTTATGCCTCAAAGTCTTTTGCTTGCCTGATCAGTTTGTTCTCAAAGATGGTGACCCTTTTCTTCAGCCCCACAACCTCATTGTTATATTTCCGTTCTAACTATTTAGCCAAGCACACTTTTTCCTATGCATTTTTAGACAATTTTATTCGAGCCCTTGCTAATTCACCCTCTGCCTTGTTTTAATCATTTCCACACTCACTCACCTTATGCCTAAGGTTCTTTATAAGCTTTTCATCTTTTGCACTTCTGGCGGGATTTTCTACTGCAATTTTCATTTCTCGAATCTGGGGTCGAAGAGCATTATTTTCCTTGGCTAGCTTTTTCTTCTGACCCTCATCTCCGGTGGCATGCAAACCATTCTCGAACTGAAGGTCCTTGACTTTCTTTTCCAGTTTGCTTATGGTAGCCCAATATTCATTTTCTTTGGCCAACCGGCTTAGTCTACAATAACCCGCTGAGACCTCCCATATAGAGAATAACCTATCTTGCCATGATTTACCCGAAGATCTGCCCACCACATATACAACTATAAAGGGACCTTGTTCATGAGTGTCATTGGAAAATTTTGACTCGTGCTCATTCTGCACATTTTTAGGGTGATTAAGCAAAATCATGATTCGTTTGACTCAAAATAAAGGTTGACACTATTTTTCTTCAAATTTTTCTTTCAAAAATAAACACCTAGTTTTGCAAAAATGGCCTTTTAGCACTACTAGGGAGAAAATTTAAAGGTTGTGCTTGCTAATCGGCCTAAAATTGAAAAACAGTCCAAAGGTAGTTGTTTTTGCAAAAATAGCCTTCCAGCGTCCTTTTGGGGACATTCGGCTATTTTCCACAAGAAAGGCATCACCTTACTTATTTCCAACAAAGTAATAGAATTTGGGTGCCTTTTGAGCTATTTTTGCAAAAAGGAATTTGGACCAAATGGGGGAATCCTACGTATCCCACATCCGGTAAGAATCAAACTGGCGTAGTTCGGGCAGATAAAAAAAAAACTAATCTAGTGTTTAAAATAAGACTTTCTTTTCTTTCATTTTATTTTTCTCAAAAATTCAGTAGAGTTTCATCACTATTTAGACATTGGATTTTTCAAAACAGGTAATTAACTCACTTAACCCTCACATTGCTATTCTCTTTCTTCCAACTCTCTTCCATTATTCATAAGCCAGATGGAATGCAAGTCCGAAGAAAATAAATGCACGTGTAGCAAGTAGGATGTATCAGGATGGTCTTTTTTCATTTTGCTACACCTGTCCTAGGCAAACCCAACCTCTGAGTTGAGTCTCCAAAGTTAAATGCACGTGATACAAGTAAACCCTCCTACTAGGCATCCGGCATGAGGTGTTGTTACACTAGGCTTAAAACCTGGGTTTATTATTGTTGACCTGGCTTACCCGAGTGGACAGCTCAAGCCGAATGGGGGTAGCATACCAGGGATATAGAAGCTTCAGCGGCTTTGAAACTTGTCCAAACCTCGTTCTAAAATTTGGGATATGACTCTAACAGAAGAGAAGTCATACAGAGTGCACACTTCTGCAAGATTTAGAAGACTCAGGAAAGAAACGGTTTCGTATCGGTTTATATACAGTTCACAGAATATCAAAGAGGCAAAAGCAACAATTATCACATTAGGCCCAAACATACAACAAAATTTTTGGATTCATCTATAACAATTCATCTAAGCTCGAATTCATGAACATTGAAATAGAGATTCTGGGATCGATCCCCAGTAGAGTCGCGAGATTTGTCACGCCTCCTTTTTACCACACCCCGAAAGGAATATAAGTGCGTTTTTCCAATTAAAGGACAATTGAAACAGGGTTATTGTTAATGATTCATAGTTGCCACATGGGATAATATTCGTCATCCCAAGTCACCGATTGAAATATCGAGTCGAGGAAAAGGTTGACTCTGTATTACAGTCCGCGAACCAGAAATTCCGTGGTTCTAGAACGGTTGCTCAACTAATATAATTATCTCCATTATCTGATTTTAGAAAATTTTGAACCTATTTGCTTTTCACTTCCAAACCATTTTTATTTATTTTAAAGAAATTTAATGTCGTCTAAATCATGTGTTTGAACCGCGCAACATAAAGTGCACCCGCAAACCGAAACATATTTTATTCGACATTATTAATATTTGGATTTGGGTCACATAAAAAGCACACCCAAGATTAGGAAAGTAAAATTTTAAAATAATGCGCATAAAGCAACTACACGTGAAACTTTGTGAGGGGTATGAAAATTTTACTGTGTGGCACCGTAACAACCCGGCCAATCATTTTTCGAATCTATGCCCCGATCCCCCACCCCTAAGTTGTTTTATGCTATTTTGATTTGCCGGGATGTTTGGTATCGGGTTTCAAAGAGATTTGGGACACTTAGTCCCTAAATGAGAGCTCAAGTGTTGGAAAGTGGTTTGTAGTTGGAATAGTGTGAAGATGACCTTGGAATGAAAACCTGAGGGTTTTGTTAGCTCCGTTGGTTGATTTCAGGGTTCGGAGCGTGGGCATAATGTATTTTGGAAATTTTTAGCTCATTTAGTCTTGAAATGCTAAATTTGAAATTTTTATGTTTCCGATCCGGTAGTGAGCTTTTTTATCCGACGATCGGAATGAAATTCCATAAGTTGTAGTAGCTTTGTCTTGCATTTAAGATGTGTGCGCAAAAGTTCAGGTCATTCAGACGTATTTAGATTAGGTTTTTGCTCGAAAGCGTGTTTTGATGAAATTTGAAGTTCTTAGGCTCAAATCTTTGATTAATTTGGGTTTTCGGTGTTGTGTAAGGTTTTTTAAGGATTAGTAAAAGTTAGAATGAGATAATATGTGTTATTGGTGCTTTTGGTGCTTTTGGTTGAGGTTCCCGGGGCCTCAGAATAATTTCGGGTGGTTAACGGAGGAATTTTTGAAATGTTGCAGCAGCTGGTTCTTCTCTTCTAGTATTTCGCTTCCACGCCTTCGAAACCGTAGAAACGGAGCCACAAAAGCGGCAACTCCACCATAGAAGCAGAATTTGTGCTCCCCCAGACTTTCTGCAGGTGCGGAAGATGTTCCGCAGAAGCGGTTACGCACCTGTGAGGTTCTTATTGCACAAGCAGCTCTAGGCAATTTTGTGAGGAACCGTAGAAGAGGTTTAAGACTGTAGAAGTGGAAACCCTGGATTTTTGTTAATAGTCGTAGAAGCGGCATTTTTTTCGGATAAGCGAGACAGTAATTGCGGTCCCTTGTCCGCAGAAGCGGAAATCTCTGTTCAGTTATTTAAATTTCGAGGGTTAGTTTCCATAAGTTAGAAAAATCAAATTGATCTCGGGGAATGGCGATTTTTAGAAGGTTTTGAAGAGAAGATTATTGGGTAACATTTCTTTAATCTCGACTAGTTATATTTCATCAATTTGTAGTTAAATCCATAAAAACATTTTGAATTTAGGATCACAAATTTGGACAATTAGGTGAAACTTCATAGGCTAAATTATTGGGTTTTGAGTGGGTGTTTGACCTCCAATATGGGAGATTTTTATATGGTTAGACTTGTGAGAGTACGAGGGTTCTGAAAATGTAAAAATTATTTGTTTTCGAGATGTTAGCCTGAAGGTAATTTTGGTCATTTCACCTAATTTCATGCTATTGCTTTGAATTAAATAACATAACTAGTTGTTTGTAGTGTTATTTATGATATGTAATTGAATTGAATAGATTCAGGCCATTTGGATTAAGATAACTCGTGGAAAAGGCGTGGTTCCTAGTTGAAGTCTTAGCTGGTTCGAGGTTAGTGGCTTGTCTAACCTTGTGTAGGGGATCCTTCCCCTTAGGATATGTTATTTGATTTTTGAATGCGTTGAACGTGAGGTGAGCAGCGCGTACTTGAGATAATTGTTGAAAATCCATTTTTACTTGAAATATCTAAATTGAGTTTTCTTGCTTACTTGATTATTCTAAATGCAAGTTTAACCTGTATTAGTTAGAAAAGCATGCTTAGTTTAATTTAACTACCTACTTGCTCAAGTTACCTAAATTGTACTATGTGAAGCATGTTAGGCTAGTACTACCTTTTTGCTTGTGTTTTGTACTTGAATTCTGAATATCCTTTGGTTGTGGTTGCGCATTTACATTGGTACTACGGATGTGGGATTCCAGTAGCTCTCCCTTGTTTGATTACTTTGGGAATACAGTTAGATTCCCGGTAGATTCACCTGTACATTGATAGTTGGACTACGGGACAGTATTCTGGGAGATCCTTCGGATATATATATACGGAGTAGGTATGATATCCTAGGAGATCCATCGGACATTTGAGAAAGGACTATAAGACGGTATCATGGGAGATCCTCATTTGGTAACTTGGTATTGAGTTTTACTTTCTGTGTTTACCTTGTCCATTGTTTATTTGTTGTTGCCTTGTAAATTTTGTCTTATTTCACTGTTATTCATATTATTTCCATCTTCTTTTATACAATACATACTTATTATATCGTTTAACCTCAGTAGCGCCCTGACCTTCCTCATCACTACCCGATCGAGAATAGTCTTGGAACTTACTGAATACCGCTATGGTGTACTCACGCCTCTTCTGCGCATGTTTTTCATATGCAGATCCAAATACTCCACTCAGGCGCACTATCAGTGAGACAAGGAGATCTATAAAGATCTGAGGTATATCTATCACGTCCGCAGACCGAAGAGTCTCCTTCATATTCTAGCTTGTAGCATTTGAAACTTCTGTCATACTTTGATATAGACTATTCTTGAGTTTAGAGTTCTTATTGTTTTTGTTAGCCAATGTTGCCTATGAGTTTCGGGTATTATGGTTAATTTGTAGACTTTCGCATTATTTAGTTGTACCAAGCGACACTTATATACATTATGTTGTTCTACCTGTTTAGGTTTAATTATTTAAATTCTGCAACTTATGTTGTTTTTCGCAAATGTTAGGTTTACCTAGTCATAGGAACTAGGTGCCGTTACGACGTGTTCACAAATGGCGAACTGGGGTCGTGACAGGCATTCCTCGAATACTAAGGATTAAATCAAAATTAATTAAGAGACATACATGCAGTTATCACTTTGCTTGGCATGGCATGCCTCGACTCATTCTAATTAAAGGGTTTCTAAGCTAACTCATAAGGGCCATAAATTGTTATTTTTTTTGAATGGCACACCTCAATTCCAAGAGAGAGCTGGATTTATTAATTGAATAATAAACTATTATATTCACCCTAAGTGAAAGTCAAAATTAAATCGGCCAAAAATAAAAACCAATAATTAATAATACGCAATGTACAACCCATTTAGAACATGGGCCTAATGCTAATGGCTAGATTTCAAAGATAAAAGATTGCGGGCGTGCACAAATACATGAACTGGGCCAGAGAAAACGGGCCCGAGGCCAACTCAGTGAAACAAAGCTGCAACCCATGATCGAACCCCTTCATAGGCGTAACTAATCTCCTAATGAAAACCCTAGTTGCCAATGTAAATAAACTATTAAGCGGGACATAGGACCGAGTCCCTGGAAAGGCAAAGAGCAGTACATCGCTTATCAGAATCGAAATCCAACCCAGGACATACATGTGAATTACAAATTAGCTATGATGTTTAACTGTTTCAGCATGACATGAATAGGCAATCATTTTTGGGACATGCAACTTTGGTAATTATCAATAAATGAAGCTTGACTCCATTTTTCAAACCAATTTCAAAAGACAAGTTTATACAATTTCATAATAACTTCAAAAGACAATTTCAAAACTAAACTTGGGTGACTTCACAAACATCATTTGAAATTAACAATACTTGAAATGGAACTTTCAAAGATCAGAACCTAATAGACTTCCATTTGAACCTCTTTTATTCATGGAGAGCTTAAGACATTCAAAAAAAGCAGTCAAACCAAACACTAAGGCTATGCAAGGACAGACTTTAGCATGATTGTTGGAAAACTACTTTAGTAACTCATAATTGCAAGTAACATTTATTTAAAACCAATGATACTGAGATCAAAATAAAACACTTCAACCAGTTTAACATGCAGTTTACATTCCATAATTATTACATGTTTTACCAGGTCAAAAATATGAATCTTTCATATTCACATGAAATCTAGATTTAGCATCTAAAACAAAACTGTATTTCATGATAAATCCTACAGCATGCTAAACTAATTATGAGCAACACAAAACTAAATTACACAGTAGTTATAATAGAAAAACTAGATTTGTTTCATTCAATTCTGATTCATATTCGCAGATCCTTTCACCAATTCATTCAAGCTTAATATATATTACAATTTGAAGAGCATACCTGGAGATTAAAGGAAAAGAGGTGAATAAACAGTAACAACAATGGAAAGACAGCTTCAACAGACTAGTTGAAACCAAAAATTTTAGATGAAGTAGTAACAAAAGGTTGTACCAATTGAGTTAGGACTAAATCAACTTTATACCAAACTTTTGAAACCCCAAATTCAAACCATTTCTTTATTAATTGGATCAAAATTATCTAAAAATTTGAAAAATTAAGGACTAATGAGGAAATGAAATGAAATAGTACAAGAGCTCAACTATTTTTCTTATGTATTTTTTTTATCTCTAATTTTTTCCTTCAAATGCAAGAATGAGATGCCTATATGGGCAAGGCAGCAGGGCAACTAACACAGATACAGATTGGCCTTTGGGCCCTTTTCATATTTTTTTCGTTTTTCCTAACTATCTCTGTCTAGTTATCAGATTTTCCTATTAAATCCCCACCCCCAGCTTCTAGGAAGCTTCCTAGGTAATTACTAAAAGATTCCCTATTCTAGACTACCCAATTATCCCTCAAACCCCTAAATATTACTGCTAAAACCGAAACCCAAAATGGTTCAAAACTGACCCACAACTGTGTTAGAAACACGTTCTCAATGCAATATACTAAACGTGTACTCTTTTGTAGGTTTTGATGAATGACAAACGAAGCAAAAATTGATATATGACGGAATTCAAGTACAAGCGCACAATGGTTGCGAATAAGATTGAAGTTCAAGATATAGCTTTTAATTGTTATTGAGTTATTCTAAAATTGTAATCTCGATCCTATAACTTGACTCATAATATGGCCTCTCTCATAAAACTATTTTCCAAAATCATGCATATTTAATTCTGTGTCAAAAAGATTTTAAATCATGCATATTTACATTAGACAAAATGTTTTCTAAACATGCCTAAAAAATCTGGGCTAAAATAATCAATTATGTACTTATGATAATCGATTGTTTCTGAGCCAAGACTGCATGAAAATCGATTATGAATTAATGGTAATCGATTGTGAGTAAGACAGTGAACATCAGGTTTTTCCAAATCTGCATGATAATCGATTGTGAACAAATGACAATCGATTGTTGTTGAGGTAAAGTTTTTCAATACTCAAAATAATCGATTCTGAACTAATGGTGATCGATTGTGTTGAGTTGATGTCTTCCAGTGATATTAAAATTAATTAAGTAATCGATTATATCTTTAGATAATCGATTATCACTGAGACAGTAAGTTTTATGATTTTTAGAAAATAACAAGTACTCGATTGTTGCAAAGGACAATCGATTGTTGAAGCTGGCCGTTGTCAAATGATTTTCAAATACCATAAGGTAATCGATTATTGATTCTAGATAATCGATGTTCTACTTAAAATCTGGAAATGATTTTTAGAACGTTGCTGAAGTAATCGATTATTGATTTTATATAATCGATGTTCTGCTTAAAATCTGGAAATGATTTTTAGAACGTTGCTGAAGTAATCGATTATTGATTTTATATAATCGATGTTTTGCTTAAAATCTGGAAATGATTTTTAGAACGTTGCTAAAGTAATCGATTATTGATTTTATATAATCGATGTTTTGCTTAAAATCCGGAAATGATTTTTAGAACGTTGCTAAAGTAATCGATTATGAATTTGGTGTAATCGATTATCTGATTTTGAATATTGCCAGTAATCGATTATAGATTGTATATAATCGATTGTGAAGCGTTAAATCTGGGATTGATTTTTAAACTGACTGGCAGATAATCGATTGTTTGGTCTTAATAATCGATTATCACTGAGTAATTTCAGCAACTCTTAATTAGCAATTAGACAACGGTTGAACCAACTTTTTCAACTATAAATACAGCTTCATTTCAGTGTTTTAAAAACAACAACATACACAAACTGATCATTACATTGCTATAAGCTTTCATTCAATTGTTCTTCATTTTCTACTCATTTCATAAAGCTTTTGAGAGCCATATTATTGCTTAAAGTTGTTGTGATCTTGAACATATTCTTTTACTCATATCTACTCAATAAGGAGTACTTTAGTTAAGTGAGTGTCCAAGTATTTGATATACTTGTAAGAGAATTGCGATTCTCTTGTTTCAAGGAACTTGCGTTTCCTTGGGTGAAGTCTTTGAGATTGCGATCTCCGAGCAACTGTTTGAGGCTTGTGTCCTCAAGTGTGTAACGGTTTGTTGAGCACCCTTAAGCTTAACAAGATAGTGAAAAATCTCGAGAGACTCTCTCGGGGACTGGACTAACCACGTTGGTGGCCAACCAGTATACATCTTTGTGTAAGTTTATTTTTCTGCATTTATTTTACTTCCTGCAAAGTTTAAATTCCGCAAGAAAACGCTAAATTCTATTAATACGCTATTCACCCCCCCTCTAGCGTAAAGCGTAGTTTCTAACAATTGGTATCAGAGCACAACTCTCTGAAAACTTAACCGTTTGAGAGAACCATCCATGGCTTCTACTCTTGACTCTTTTGCAGGAATTGAAGAAGGACAATGCTCTACACGACCTCCTCTATTCAACGGCACAAACTACTCATACTGGAAGGAGAGGATGCAAATCTTTGTGCAATCAAATAGCTTTCATTTGTGGAAAGTATTCACCAATGGAAACCAAATCCCAACCAAGAAGGTGGAAGACGAATGGGTTCCAAAGACCGAAGAGGAATATACCGCGGAGGATATTCGTAAGGTTCAAAATAATGCCAAAGCTATAAGTTTATTATATTGTGCTGTTAATGCTAACGACTACAGGAAGATATCATGTTGCAAAACAGCAAAAGAAACGTGGGATAAGCTTGAAGTGACATACGAAGGAACCGACCAGGTACGAGAAGCTAAAATTGATTTCTTAACTCACTCTTATGAACTATTCCACATGAAAGAAGGAGAGAAAGTAGACGAAATGTTTGAGCGATTCTCAATGATCGTGAATGATCTACACGCCCTTAAAAAGACGTTTACGGATAGAGAACTTGTCCGGAAGATCCTCAGAAGTCTCACTCCGGCATGGCGATCAAAGGCCGATGCAATCCAAGAATCCATTGGCATCACAAATGTCACAATTGACGCATTAAGAGGTAATCTCAAAACCTATGAATCAACTATACTTAACCCGTTTGTTGATGATCAAAGAAGGCAAAGGATTGCTCTAAAGGCTAGCCAACCACAAATTGATGAGGAAAGTGACAACGAGTTTGGACTCGTTATCAAAAGGTTTCAAAAATTCATGCGCAAAGAGTATGAACGCAAGAACAAAAAGCAAGGCGATCAACTAAAATGCTATGAATGCGGAGAAACCGGGCACATAAAATCAAATTGCCCTAACATCAAAAAGGAGAAGAAACCCTTCAAAAAGCAACGTGCATACATCTCTTGGGGAGGAGATTCCGGAGATGAAGCAAGCGAAGAAGAAGACGATGAAGCAGCAAATTTATGTCTCATGGCTCAAGAAGACGGCAAAGATGAGGTAAGTCAAATCTCTTCTCAAAATTTCTTTACTCTTGATGAAATGAGAAATGCTTTTGATGAACTATATGCTGAATTTATCAAAGCTTCAAAAACTGTCAAAAGTGTTAAAGAAAGCGCTTCTCTAAAAGAAAAAGATTTTCAAACACAGCTTTCATTAAAAGAAAAAGAATTAGAAAAACTGGTTTTCGAAAATGAGAAGCTAAAAAAGGAAAACAAGTTTTATGGAAAAAGAAGTGCTGATAAACCTGAAGGTTCTACTAGAAACTGTTCTTCTTGTGTGCTTCTTAAGAATGAAGTAGCTAGACTTAAAGGCACATTAGATAAGTTTAATTCTTCGCATAAAAACTTGAATGATGTGCTTGTTAATCTAAAATCAACTAAACATGGAATAGGATTCAAGAATGAAGAAAAGGTTGGTGCTAAACCACAACAACCTAGAGCTCAACCTAGGACTAATAACCAAAATGCTTATCCTAGAAGTAGAAATCCTAGAAATAACTTGCATGTTAGACCAAATAGTGAAAATGCTAGAAGACCTAGAAATGATGCATATTTTAGGCCAAACCTTGAACAATTTAGAAGACCAAGAAATGACCCTCCACCTAGAAATAGATATTCTAGAAATGATGCATATTTTAGACAAACTTGTGAACCTCCTAGAGCTCATAATAGGAGAAACAATGGTGTTCAAAGTAGAATAAGCAACCTTCATTCATCTAGTTACTATGTACCTAGAAAAATGCATAATCCCAACGTGACTTGTCATTATTGTAGACGTATTGGTCATATTGCTCCCGCTTGCTTTACTCGTCATAGACATATAAATCAATTGCATCATTATAACATGCCTAACCCTCAAGGACCCAAGATGGCATGGGTACCTAAAGAACATTAATTTGTTTTGTAGGTGTGCTTGAAGGGATCAAGTGTACTATGGTACCTTGATAGTGGATGCTCCAACACATGACGGGAGATGAATCCAAATTCCTTCAACTAGAGCACAAAGAAGGAGGAAGTGTCACATTTGGAGATAACAATAAAGGAAAAATCATCGGCATTGGTTCGGTCGGTAAGGACGAAAACTCCTCTATTAAACATATACTACTTGTAAAAGGTTTGAAGCATAATCTCTTGAGCATAAGCCAATTATGTGACAAGGGAAATCTTGCTCTATTTAATTCGGATGAATGTCTTGTATTTAGATGTAGTGATTTCAAGATCATACTTCGTGGTTTTAGAATTGATAATATCTATATGGTTGATCTTGCAAACTCCTCACCCGAATATGTTGATTGTTTAGTAAGCAAAGAGGATAACTCTTGGCTATGGCATCGTAGAGTAGCACACATGAACATGCATCTTTTGAACAAGCTTCTTTCTCAAAACTTAGTAGTTTGTCTTCCCAGTTTAAAGTTTGAAAATGATTCTATTTGTGATTCTTGTCAAAAAGGGCAGCAAACCAAAGCATCTTTTAAATCCAAGAATATTGTTTCAACGTCTAGACCTTTGCAATTACTTCACATGGATTTATTTGGTCCCTCTCGTATTGAAAGTCTTGGTAAAAATAAATATGTTTTTGTAATTGTTGATGACTTTTCTAGATTTGCTTGGACTCTATTTCATGCAAATAAAAGTGATGCTTTTCAAAATTTGAAGTATTTCCTTAAGCGTGTTCAAAACGAAAAGGAATCGACCGTCACTTCGATTAGAAGTGATCATGGGGGAGAGTTTGATCACAATCTCTTTGCGGATTTTTGTGACGAACTCGGAATCGAACACACCTTTTCCGCTCCACGGACACCACAACAAAATGGGGTGGTGGAAAGGAAAAATAGGTGTCTCGAAGAGATGGCTAGAACCATGCTCGACGAAGCTAAGATTCCCAAATACTTTTGGGCGGAAGCCGTGAGTACCGCTTGCTATGTTTTAAATAGAGTAGCAATTCGGCCGATACTCATGAAAACCCCATATGAACTTTATAAGGGTAGAAAACCCAACATTTCTCATTTACGTGTTTTTGGTTGTAAATGTTTTGTTCATAATAATGGGAAGAACCAATTGGGTAAGTTTGATGCTAAATCGGATGAAGGTATTTTCATTGGTTATTCCTCACGTAGCAAAGCATATAGGATCTTTAACAAAAGAACCCAAATTGTGGAGGAATCCCCTCATGTTGTGTTTTCCGAAGATAATACTCGCTTGGCGAGAAAGGAATCCGGTTTTGATCTTGCAGGTATCTTGGATAGCTTGAAAGATAAAATCCAAGAAGAACCTTCAAAGGAAAGCAAAAATGAAATTGGGGAACAACCAACGGAAGAAGCGCCACAACTAGAAAAAGGAAAAAATACGCCTAACGAGTGGAGAACGATCAAGGATCATCCTCTCGAACAGGTAATTGGCGATGTTGGAGAAAAGGTAAGTACCCGAAACTCTCTTAAGAACACTCTAGGACACAATTCTTAAGAGTTCACGGCATTACTTGTTAACACTAGTGTAATTTATTAATTTCGCTATAAATTACTAACTTGAGCGTCGGAGACGTTTAAATCTATTTTGCAGGTACCACCCCAAAGGTAGGGGGAATTATGAAGTTTTAGCACAAAATAATCGACTATTTCAAGCCACTAATCGATTATTTTCTGTGCAGTACATCGATTATCAGTATCAATAATCGATTGTTTATGACTGATTATTACTATTATGCATCTGTGTTTAACTTTTTTACTTCCTAAATTGCATAATCGATTTCCGCCTCAGTCATTCAGCAATGCTTTCTACAACAATCGATTATTTTTTCATACAATCGATTATTTGACAAATTCTGATATTCTCCAAGTTCAGTGTATCAAATTAGTTCCCTAAATAATCGATTACCAAGAATTGACATTCGATTACTTCATATTAATTTTTTGTTACCGTTTGGCACCTCAATCGATTCCTGTCAGGTCTTAAATGCTCCATAATCGATTACCAAAATTTAACAATCGATTATTTCATTCAAATTTTTTTACCGTTTGACTCAAGAATCGATTTGTCAGATTCAAAATCTCAATCAAACAGTAAATACAAACGATTATTTCAGTTCAATAATCGATTATCTAACGGTCAGTAATTTTAATTCTTACCGTTTTCTGACTGCTCCTAAACCAAAATCTCAGCAAATGTCTCCATTCAATGTTTGATAATCCTTTCCTCTATATATAGGCATCATACGAGCTCACATTCACCCACTCAAGCACTATCTCTAGTTTTCAAAAGCTAAATCTCTTCTATTTTCTTTGCCAAATTCCAGCAGTCTTTCTCCTAACATGTCTGGACGATCTTCAAAACGTTCCCGATCCAAACATCGCGCATCAGCCTCAGCCGCCCCTCCTCCTTTAAATTTTCCATACCAAGACGGTTCCGTCTTGTTCTTTGAAACTGAAAATAAACTCACAAGGTTCCTATCAAAATTTGAGAAACGCACCATTCTTCCTCCTCGGTTCTCAAATAGTAAACTCCTTGAGCCTTTCACCCCTGCCGCAAATATGTTAAAGGAGTGTCAACTATATGACTTCTTGCTCCTCACTCATCCTCACATAAACACAACTCTCGTTCAAGCTTTTTACTCAAACCTCCATAAAGATGAAGATGGCGAACTTGTCACCTCCATTAATGGGGTTCAAATTCTTCTCTCTGAAGAGAATCTCCACACCATTGCCCGCCTTCCAAATGAAGGTGAAGACCTTTACCGGTATATTGATAAGGCCGGGGCTCTCTTTGATGAAACCATCCTTCTCCACCAAGCCGGTATAACCTCCTATGATCCATCTATCTCTACCCGTCGTCCTACCATAACGGGAATGGATCCAAACTACCGGTTGATTCTTTACTTCATCACCCGAGTCCTCAAGCCTAGACGGCACAATCACACCACCATCTCCCAGGAGGATACCAAACTTCTGCATGCCATTGTCACCGGAGCCAAAATAAATTGGTGTCGGCTCATCAAAATTCATATGCTCGATGCCATCGGTGATGACATGCCTCTTCCTTATGCCCTCCTCATTATGAACTTCCTTGAAGCATCCGGATTTGTCACGGAAAATGGTCCTCTCAAAAGGAGTACCAAAATTTGGGAAATCTCGGAGTCTTCTTTCCATCATGATGGTGATCATGCTCCAGCTCCTTCTTCAAGTCGTCCACCCCGTCGTGCTCGTTCGTCCCAAGAGCCTACTCTCCAAACCATATCCGACCAGCTTGCTCAACTCACTCATGAGATCCATGGATACTTTGATCATGTCAATTATCCATATGCAGCTCTGGTTCCTTTTGAAGCAGCGCCGAATAACGAGGCGGACAACGATGGAAATGAATAAATTTTTTTTGTGTTTTGTGTGGTTTTTGCTGTTGTTCTCTTTGGTTCCCATTGATGTACCCTCTTTTTTTTCCAATAAATAAACCTTGTTTATTTCATCTTTTTGCATCTTTCCTTACTATTTTCTTGCTAATGGCAAAAGGGGGAAGAAAACGGGATATCAGGTATGCACCACCTCTTAATTCATTGATTGCTTATAAGCTAAAATTGAGGGGGAACTCTTAAATTGAGGGGGAACAAGAACAAAATTGCACAATTGTTACTTGTCTTGAATTGTCAATATCTTTTGCCTAAATTGCATATCCCGCTTAATGTTTGCCATTATCAAAAAGGGGAAAATTGTTAGAAACACGTTCTCAATGCAATACACTAAACGTGTACTCTTTTGTAGGTTTTGATGAATGACAAACGAAGCAAAAATTGATATATGACGGAATTCAAGTACAAGCGCACAATGGTTGTGAATAAGATTGAAGTTCAAGATATAGCTTTTAATTGTTATTGAGTTGTTCTAAAATTGTAATCTCGATCCTATAACTTGACTCATAGTATGGCCTCTCTCATAAAACTATTTTCCAAAATCATGCATATTTAATTCTGTGTCAAAAAGATTTTAAATCATGCATATTTACATTAGACAAAATATTTTCTAAACATGCCTCAAAAATCTGGGCTAAAATAATCGATTATGTACTTATGATAATCGATTGTTTCTGAGCCAAGACTGCATGACAATCGATTATGAATTAATGGTAATCGATTGTGAGGAAGACATTGAACATCAGGTTTTTCCAAATTTGCATGATAATCGATTGTGAACAAATGACAATCGATTGTTGTTGAGGTAATGTTTTTCAATACTCAAAATAATCGATTATGAACTAATGGTGATCGATTGTGTTGAGTTGATGTCTTCCAGTGATTTTAAAATTAATTAAGTAATCGATTATGTCTTTAGATAATCGATTATCACTGAGACAGTAAGTTTTATGATTTTCAGAAAATAACAAGTAATCGATTGTTGCAAAGGACAATCGATTGTTGAAGCTGGCCGTTGTCAAATGATTTTCAAATACCATAAGGTAATCGATTATTGATTCTAGATAATCGATGTTCTGCTTAAAATCTGGAAATGATTTTTAGAACGTTGCTGAAGTAATCGATTATTGATTTTATATAATCGATGTTCTGCTTAAAATCTGGAAATGATTTTTAGAACGTTGCTGAAGTAATCGATTATTGATTTTATATAATCGATGTTTTGCTTAAAATCTGGAAATGATTTTTAGAACGTTGCTAAAGTAATCGATTATTGATTTTATATAATCGATGTTTTGCTTAAAATCCGGAAATGATTTTTAGAACGTTGCTAAAGTAATCGATTATGAATTTGGTGTAATCGATTTTCTAATTTTGAATATTGCCAGTAATCGATTATAGATTGTATATAATCGATTGTGAAGCGTTAAATCTGGGATTGATTTTTAAACTGACTGGCAGATAATCGATTGTTTGGTCTTAATAATCGATTATCACTGAGTAATTTCAGCAACTCTTAATTAGCAATTAGACAACGGTTGAACCAACTTTTTCAACTATAAATACAGCTTCATTTCAGTGTTTTAAAAACAACAACATACACAAACTGATCATTACATTGCTATAAGCTTTCATTCAATTATTCTTCATTTTCTACTCATTTCATAAAGCTTTTGAGAGCCATATTATTGCTTAAAGTTGTTGTGATCTTGAACATATTCTTTTACTCATATCTACTCAATAAGCAGTACTTTAGCTAAGTGAGTGTCCAAGTATTTGATATACTTGTAAGAGAATTGCGATTCTCTTGTTTCAAGGAACTTGCGTTTCCTTGGGTGAAGTCTTTGAGATTGCGATCTCCGAGCAACTGTTTGAGGCTTGTGTCCTCAAGTGTGTAACGGTTTGTTGAGCACCCTTAAGCTTAACAAGATAGTGAAAAATCTCGAGAGAGTCTCTCGGGGACTGGACTAACCACGTTGGTGGCCAACCAGTATACATCTTTGTGTAAGTTTATTTTTCTGCATTTATTTTACTTCCTGCAAAGTATAAATTCCGCAAGAAAACGCTAAATTCTATTAATACGCTATTCACCCCCCCTCTAGCGTAAAGCGTAGTTTCTAACAAACTGAACTAAATCCAAGCCCAGCCCGAGTCCAATGAACCAGTAAAACACAACTCAAATCAAAAGAGTTCTCAAACTCTGAATACAATAGAAATCTACCAAACGGACCAAGTTATTGAATTCGAAAGAAACTAAAGAATTTTCTGGAAAGATCGAAAAATAATATTTAGCAAATAAATGACTAATTAAGTTTATTCTGTTAAATCCAAACCGTCTTACTGATTTTAGAATCAAACTATGGCTGAAGAAGAAATGAAAAATCAAAATCAAAACCTTTAGTATTTATCTAGAACAAGAAGGAAGAGAATGGAAAGGGGTTGTTTAGAACCTGAAGTAGATGAAAAGGGCCAGAACAAGACCAATACTTCGACTTCCAAGAATCATGATAGATTTCAAGTGATTCCGAATCGGCTTGAAACTAGTATTAGTGGTGTGTTCCTTTTGAGAACAAACGAGCAACACTCATTTCTTACCCAGTCATTCATCAAAACTCAAGGACTCAAGAGACTCTGTTGTCATTCAAAATCAGATCTAAAATTAGTCAGATTTTGTAGGGATTTCGAGAAAAATAGCGATGGAGTAGGGTATAGAAAGGGATGATGATTGCATGGCCCATTTCAGGTGGTGGTTGGAGGTTTTTCGTCGGCGACCATGGCTGATTCGCTCAAGGGCGACATTGTTTCGCGGGGAAGATGACACATGATTGGTTTAGTCTTAGGTTTAATTGGGGTAAAGTTAGGCAATCTTATGCAAATGGGTGAAGTGGGAATAAGCGTTAGATGAGCTGAGATAGAGGGGCATGATTGATTGCTAATTTTAAAGCTCAAAACAACATCGTTTTAATTAGCTATATAGGGGCAGACCAGGTTAAGGGCTGAACTTGGGGTGGGTTTATCAGGTTTCATGCGGGAAATATTTAAACCTGTTGGAAAACTTGATTCCAGCCCAAATGAGATCTATTTTTCGTTTATTCTCATTTCTTTCCAATTTTTCCAAAAGTTCTTTTTTTCTTCTTTCTTCCAAAATTAGATTAAAATGTAAATTAATTCCTACAACCTAATTATAAAAAAATGTAATTAAACCTATATGACAGTTATCATAATTAATTGAGAAAAACAAAGTAAAAGAAAAACTACTCAAAATCAAAGTTAAAAATAAAATGTTAAAATAAAACTCTTTTTTGTGATTTTTCCATTTTATAAAATAACTTAATTACTTAATTAATACTAATATATTTAATTAAATTGTAAATACAAATTCACATAGTTTTTATATTTTCATTAATTAAATAATACAAACCTACAAAGACAGTATGCAAACAATAAAAAAAAATGCCACAAACATCCACAAAATCTCAAAAAATGGAAGGAATTATTTTATTTTGAATTTTTTAGAGTAATTCATGTAGTTCAAAATTCACGTGCACACGTATCCTTGCAACCACAATATAAGTTTAATTGTTACTCGAATTTTAGGGTCAACACGTTCCTTCCCAGTTCGGTCCCAGCTTCCATTTGTGAACGTTCCTGGTGTGTAATGTTACTTTCATTAACATCAAGTCCCTAACATTAAAGTATTGGACGATGGTTCTTGAGTTTTAATACCTTTCTATTTGATGTTTCTGGGCAGCCAAACAGACCAGGGCATCCTTCTGCCTTTAATCGAATAGACAAAGGAAACAAAGGGTGGCTCTAGTACTAGATTTTGAAGTGATACACTATGACAACAAGACTTCGGGCAGGATCTCCTTCAATTTCCTTTTTGTGCCTGTCAGCCTTTTTTAAGGTTTGGAAGTATGGTCTTGTTTGTTGATTATTCCTGCTCGTTCCAACTAAGATGATAACGAATTGACAAAATCTTCTTGATTTTTGTGATCTTCGAAAAATTTATTCACTTTGCTACTGATGGATTGCTTCCCATCACCACAAACAATTTTGGCCTGTATCCCGAATGGACATATTATGTGATCTCATATCAATTCGATGACTTCTTTCTCCCGTACCTTTTCGGATGCTTGAGCCTCAACCCATTTGAAAAAATAATCTGTCATAATAATACGGATTGAACTTTACCAGGTGCGCATGGCAGAAAACCGGTGATGTCCATTCCCCTAACTCATAAATGGACATGAGGACAAAATCAAGTTGAGCATTTTTCCCGATTGATGGATCATCGGGGTGTGTCTTTTGCAATTGTTGAATTTTCGTATGAAATCTTTTGCATCTTTCTCCATTTCGATCAAGTAAGAGCTGACCTGATTAGTTTCTGAACCAAATATTCTGCTCTCGAATGTTTCCCATAAGTTCCTTCTTAGACTTCTCTCCCGGCGTATTCGGTGTCTCCAGGTCCTAAGCATCAAGCTAGCAGGCCGTCGAAGGTTCTCCTAAAAATTCCCCTTCCACAAGCTAAATCCGAAAACGCTGGTGCAGAAGGCTCTCGACTCATTAGTATCCGAAGGCAATTTTCCGGTCTTCCAGTAGTCTATATATTTGTTCCTCCAATCAAGTTAAACTCGTTGATTTTACTTCGCCGTGGCTGTCTTCTGTCACTGACATCAATAGCTATTTATTGTTCTCAAACTTAATTGATTAGCATCAATCGACCACTCTAAGTTAGCCAGTGTATCAGTCTCGCTGTTCTAATCTCGGAGTACATGTTGCAGGGTCCATTCCTTGAATCGCTGCAAAGTCATGTGTATTTTTTCCAAGTACCTTCGCATCCATTCTTCTTTTACTTCGACCGTCCTATTAAATTGATTTACCATAAGGAAGGAGTCACACAAACTTTGATCACCTCGGTCCCAAGGCTTTTAGTAAATTTAAGACCTACAATGATGACCTAATGCTCGGCCTCATGGTTAGTCAATTCCAAACTCTAATAGATTCCCTAATTACATTCCCTATTGGTGGTTTCAATATGATCCAGAGCGCAAACCCCTTTATGTTCGAGGCACTATCTGTGAAAAGGGTCAAGATTCCCCAAGTCATCCTCAAGTCTAATATTATTTCCTTTTCGACTTCGGGTATTATGGCCGTCGTAAAGTCAACCACGAAGTCCACCAAAATTTGAGATTTTATGGAAGTTCGCGGTCAATACTCAATATTGTACCAGCTAATTTCCACAACCCGTTTGTCTAACCAGCCTTAGAGCTCGAGCTTGTTCATGATGACGTTCTATAGCGGGTAAAAAGTAACGAAGCATATGGAATAGCATTTAAAGTACGATTTTAGCTTCTTGGAGGCACTTAGGAAAGCGAGCACTATTTTTTCCAAGTGAGGATACCTTGATTAAGTATCTCCTAAAGTTCTATAGATATATTAAGTAGATTTTTTACCTTTTTCCTCCCAAACTAAAGCTCCACTTACCGCTACATTGGTAATCACCAAGTAGGGGAATATCAGTCCGTTTGGCCTTCTGGGTGTGCAACAAGGGCAGACTCGATAGATACTATTTGAATTTTCTAAAGCTTGCTAGCATTCTTTGTGTCCAAGAGAAATAATTCTTGTTTTTAATAGTGAGAAGAAGTGATGACTTTTGACTAAAGACCTCGAGATGAAATGGACCAGGACAGCTATTTGCATGGCCAATATTTGAACGGACTTGACATTGTCCAACATGGTGATGTGCTCTATGGTTTTGATTTTTCTGAACTTGATCTCGATTCCTCAATTGGATACCATAACCCTCAGGAATTTTCCTGATCTGATTCGGAATGTGCACTTCTCTAGGTTCAGCTTCATGTTGTACTTCTTTAGTATATCGAAGGTCTCCTTCAAATGTTTCAAATGGTCCTCTACACGCAAGGACTAGACTACCATATTGTCAATGTAAACTTTCATTGATTTTCCTACCTGTTCTTCGGAAATACGATTTACGATGTGTTGATTTGGGGCACTGGCATTCTTTAGCACAAATTGTGTCAGATATAGTAGTAAGTGCCAATTAGTGATGAAAAAAGTCTTTTCATGATCGCACGGATTAATCCTAATTTTGTTGCACCTGGAATAGGCATCGAGTAATTCGAGTATCTCATGCCCGGCCATTGCGTGGATCATCAAATCGATGTTAGGTGGAGGAAAAGAATCCTTTGGGGACCTTGTAATTTACACACATTATTAGCTTCTTTCCTTTTTTTAGTTACTACCACTATATTAGCTAACCAATCCGGTGGTCAACCCCGTGCCCATATGTACCTTTCAATCTTTAGGTGTTCAATTAGTACGACTTGCTTCAACTCTTCGACTGTCGATTTGGTGGTATTGTTGTCATCAGAAGCTATGAAAAACCTGGGACTCTGTAATCTTCTTCTTTGTCAATTCCTGGTTCATACGGTTTGACCGAGACCAGCATCAATTTTTGTTATTTAGTTTCTTCCTTGGCTGGCTCCGCATTCCTTGACATTATAACTGTGGGCACAAGGATTACTTGGTCGACTGCGAAAATCTCATGTGCAGCTGGATGCCCCCAATAAAACATCTTTACACTTCCAAGTGTAGGGTATTTCAACATCTAGTACAATAGCACGCTCCTGTTATGAATCTATGGCCTTCCAAATAGAGCATTATACCTCATATTTCTTTCGATCACGTAAAACATTATGTCTTGGATCGTCTAGGTGGTTTTCAGCGGCAGGGTTATCTCTAGTTTAGTGGTGTCACATGCCATGTTAAATCTGTTCAACACGCACATTGATGACACTATTTGGTTTTGTAACTCCAACTACTTTACGACTATCGATCTTGTTACGCCCCGAACCTGGGAGTGAGACTGGATCCCACTTCCTCACCAAATGCTTCCGTCCATGATGTAATCTCAGGTGCATTTTACCTTTGTTCTGGATAATTTAGTTTTCTTTATCAATGGAATATGGGGGCATCAACCCATCCGATGATTATCTTGATGACGTGCTAAGGTTTCTCTTGTTTGACCTGTTTCTTGGTGTTCCTGTTCCTAAAGTGGTTTTTTTCTTGATCACCCAAAAATTATCGGAGGTGCCTATTGTTGAATAACCAAACGAATTCTTCTCTCAATTGTCGTTAGTTATTGGTCATGTGACCATGAGTGTTATCATACTTACATACCAAGTTCAGATCTCTTTTTTAAGGGTCATGCTACGATGGTCGGGGCCACTTGGTCTCTTTAATGTGCTCGATGGATGACAGAATGCTGGTGACATCAATGTTAAAGTTATACTATGATAACCCTGGTTCTCCCCTACCCTCGAGTAGGCTATTGAAATAATTTTTACTCATCAGACCTAGGCTACTAGATAATCGGTTGCTTCTTTTCTTCTTCCTTGTGGGGTGATGCCGAGACCCATTTCCCCTTTGGTATATGCTATATGGTTGGATTCTATGCCAGACCGGCCTTGGTTCATGATCAATGGATCTCTTAGACATGTCGTCATCCCTGAAGGGATAAACAAACCCATATGGGGCTTGAGTTGGTTGTCCTCGACCCTGATATTTGACTGATTCCTATTGTGGACGTAGCCCTAAATTACCACGGAGTACTCTGTTAAACTTGATTTTGTTGATTTGAATCAAATATGCTTTAGGGGGTTTGACTCTAGGTGAATGCTTGAACGGCCCAATCATCTACAATCAGAAGTAGGTCCATCCATTCCATCCAGAACCTTGACAAAAACTCCCGTAGTATCTCGTTATCTCTGTGCTTCACCTTGAAAAGGTAAAAATTTTTACTCTCAACCTTGATGGCCCCGGCATGTGCCTTCATTAAAGAATTTGGAAGCATAGAAAACGAGTCAATGGAATTTGGGGTTAGTAGTGATACCATATACTCTCTCATTTGGACAAAAGACTCCTACAACTTCTTCAGTAACATAGATTCATTTTCATCATCTTCCAAGTTTTTTCCTTTGATGGTGTATGTATAGAAGGTCACATGATCATTATAATCCATGGTTATATTATATCTTGGAATATCAAACATACAAAGCCTCTTTGGGATAGCCTTCGGTGTTCCGTTCAGAGTAAAATGGTTTCCAAATTAATTTCATGGAATCCTGCCCCTTTGGTGTTGGGGGTTCTCACGAATTTGATCGACCCAAATTAATCTTAGGGTTTACCCCGGGCTCAGCTTCACCTGGTCTCTCGATGAATCATCCGTTTATTCGGGTGATTTCCTAGGATTGTTTTGATTCGAAACTGCTAGGTGCATGGACTTAATTCTGTAGATCTAGCATTATCACCTATTGAGATTGCAACATTTCGAGGATTAGCGGTAGTCTTACCCGTCATCTTCCCCATCGTGCACTTCTCGAGTTGTCGATCGGGGTCCTCCGCGAACACTTTTTCGGGATCAGTTGGCAGATTGATGTCAATGGCTCACATGTGAGTAAACATTGATCGAATCGACAATTTCAACACGTTTAGGATTAGCAGGAAGCACCTTGTTTGTAGGTCCCAGATTGTTATTTTTGCCATGATTGCCAGACTCACCGTAACGTTCAAATCAACATTTTACGGAAAGGTTTAAAATAGAGTGTTTTATAGGTATATTTATAAAATCACTGCCATTATCATTAGTCCCACGGTGGGAGCCAAACTGTATACCCTATAATTGGATATCAGTTAAATTTACGCGTGGTTTTAAGGATATGTGGATTGATTCAACACAAAGTGTTTACCTTGAAAATTGTTATTACAATTAGATTTGATTTTGTGGTTTTAAGAATATGTTTTTTATTTTTTGTGCTAGTTGTTAGGTAGTAGATGCTAAGTGTGAGACAAGAAATATGGCAAGAGCATGAAGGTAGTATGTTAAGCAAACCGAGAGGTCGGGAATCGGGGCATCGAGCTGGCCTATATGGGGCCTCGAGGTCAAGCTAATTGTTAGGATACTAGCGGCCGATGAAGGAATTATCAATTCTTAGAGCTTTGATATGAGCTCTTTATCATCAATAATAAGCAATAAATGAATAACACTTAATGAAACACAATAAATGTAAGCAATAGAAGCAAAAGAATATTTGTTTTGTTAGGGAGCAGAGAGTGTTATTGTATTTATTGTTGTGTGTGATATCATGGGTGCAAAATATAACAAGGGTCACCTTTATATAGGAGGGGGAATCCCAACATGGTACAAATGTTTTTATAAGAAGGATTTGAGGGCGGTACAACCAATTAATGCAACGATTGGGGCTTAAACTAGACTAATAGACTTGGTCAGCTTTAAACACGTGCCTTGGAAACTTTATATTTTTCTATCACAACATTTGACTTGCACTACCTCGAGGTAAATCACTAAGAACCCAAAGGGTCGAACTCCGAGCTGGGCATCCAAGCTTCAAGAGGCGGTCTCACGAAGTGCCATAATGATTATAAAATCGGACCCTCTAATTTGTATCATATATAGATAGTACACACATTTCTTAGAATAAAATGATTAGAAATTATTATGACGTCGATATCCTCGAGACTCTCATCATAACATCATGCTTATGATGTATAAATTTGGATTGACTTGATACAAATTTAGTCCTCCGGAACTAGCGACTTCGAATTGAGTGTGAGTAGTGCCTCAAATTTTGAATAAAACTTATTCCTTGTAGGCCTAGTTGATAGTCCTCGAGGGACGGAGTTTATTGACCACCTGAAAAAAGACAGTCCTCATGCCTTTTAAAATATTCCCAAGTGAGAGTTTATCTCAACTCAGGCAACCTCAAAACTTGCTTTGAAAAATAAAGACAACCCATACGATTTATAGATAGAAACCGAATGAGGATACATTTGGACTCGGGTTTCCCCTAGGCTAAAGTAGATGAAAGAGTGTAGAAATTGATCTAAAAGTGAAAACAACCATGTGGCATTATTAATAATTCTTAAGAGAGAGTCGGCTCCGGCATTGGTAGCCTGAGGGCCAACGGATTAGGTGAATGGCCAGCGCTTGTTATGGCAAAGGTCCTCGAGATTGGGTACCATCTCAAGGCTTAGGTATATATGGATAGATCCTTTGAGCTCATTTTCCTATTGAGACCCCTTTTTGGCTCATCTTGACTTCTTCGATAAGGTGATATTCTAGGGGGATGCCCCCTAGTGTTCAGGGTAGCTTGAAGAGAAGCCTTGAAAAATGTGATATTCTCTTTAGCTAGTATATAGATGTTACCTCGTTAAAAATCTTGCCAGTAAAACCCTTCTTGGGATAATACCCAATAAAAGGAAAAAGTGCAACATATGCTTTGAAACCTTATGGTCTTTGGGCTGGACAATGCTTCTACTATTCTAATCGGACAGCATCACAAATTTTGGTGTAACATTTAAATAAAAGGGGAGATAGTTATACCTTAGTGGTGATGGTACTTTGAGGCATCGATATGTTTCAAACGTTTGCTTCGGGGATGCAGCATGGTCCATTGTATGAATTATTCTAGTCTAGCCAAGGATGTGTCTCGATATTTCTATTTCATTATTTGCTTATCCTTTGGCTCGTTTGTTGATGAAGGCGTTGATGTCGGTACCACATCGTGCACCGTAAATATTTCCCTAGCTGAATGTTTTTCCTCATACACTTTTTTTATTTCGTCTTTCAGCAAAAACTTCATCATTTGATGAAGGGTTTATGGTACTTTTTTCAGGTAGTGTATCCATAGCCTTTCGAGCAAGGCGTTGTACCACATGTCTCATTCGATGACATGGAATTTAGTATTTTAGGTCGTTCCGTCAAAGTTGAACCGGAGGGTGAATTCCCCTTTCATTGTTTCATTCACCATGTTTCTGTTGTGGAATCGAGAGACGGGCCCAATCTGGTCGAGGAGTCCTAGTTGCTCCACCACCCTCAACCTGATATTTTTTGCCGGGCTACCTTGATATACAAGCACATGCTTAATTTTAAATTTCAACAATGGAAAAGAAATTAACAAGGCATCATTATGAGTTTGACACATGGTGTCTGTTGAAACACGTTCTCAAGGCATTAAACTAAATGTGTGTTCATATTTGCAGGTTTTGATAAATGACAAACGACGCGCAATTGACATATGACGAGGTCCAAGCACAAGCGCGCAAATGTCACGTAATGAAGTTCAAGCACAAGACAAACAAAGATCAAGACTAAACAAAGTTATACATGAGTCATTTTTTAATTGTGATCTTGATCCGACAACTTAACTCAAGACTTGGCTTCTCTCGTAAAATCATGTTTTATCTAATCATGCATATTTAATTTAGAACAAAATGATTTTAAATCATGCATACTTATTTCAGCAAAATGTTTTTTAAACATGCCTCTAAAAATGTGGACAAAGATAATCGATTATGTACTTATGATAATCGATTATGTTAAGGCAGCCGCAAGACAATCGATTGTGAACCTAATGACAATCGATTGTGTTAAGGCAGTGTCCATCAGATTTTTGAAATCGGCATGACAATCGATTGTGTACCTTATGACAATCGATTGTGTTGAGGCAGTGTCCATAAGATTTTTCAAAGCTACAAAATAATCGATTGTGAACCCTATGACAATCGATTGTGTTGAAGCAGTGACTATCAGATTTTTCAAAGATATAAAATAATCGATTGTGAACCTTATGACAATCGATTGTGTTGACACAGTGTCTATTAGATTTTTCAAAGACTAATAAATAATCGATTGTCCATATAGCATAATCGAATATGTAAAAGACCGTTGCCAAAATATTTTCAAACTCCATCAGATAATCGATTATAGGATTTTAGTAATCGATTGTTTGAAGTAAAATCTGAAAAAAGATTTTTTGAACGTTGCCAAGTAATCGATTGTATATCTCTGACAATCGATTGTTTTAAGTAAAATATGGAAATGATTTTTTGAACGTCCCAGTAATCGATTCTATGGCGTAAAATCTGGGAAAGATTTTTGGAACGATAGAAAAACAATCGATTGTGCGGAGTAGACAATCGATTGTCACAGCACAAAATCAGTAATTCTTAATTGGCAATTAGGCAACGGTAATGCATGGTTTTGACACTATAAATACATCTTCAAATCAGTCTTACAAACACAACAACAGACAATATTATTGCTAAAGCTTGCATACTCTCTTATTCATCATTTTCTATTCATTACATAAGTTTTGAGAGCCAAATTATTGACGAAAGTTGTTGCGTTCTTGAGCGTCTTTATTTTACTCATATCTACTCTTAAGGAGATTCTTGTTTTGAGTGCAAAGTGTTTTTATACACTTGAAGGGAAAGTTGTTCCCTTGTATTGTAAGAAGGAACATTGTGATTCCTTTGGTTGAAGTCTTGAAGTGTCGTATCTTCGAGCAAAGGTTGTTGAGACTTGTGTGACTCAAGTTCTCAGGTTGTAACGGTTTGTTGAGCACCCGTAAGCTTAACAGTGTTAGTGGAAATCTCGAGAGAGTCTCTCGGGGACTGGACTAGCCACGGGTTATGGTGAACTAGGATACATCGGTGAGTTCGTTCTTTATTATTTACTTATCGCACTTATTTCATTCCTGCAATTTTTAAATTCCGCAAGTTTACGCTATTTTTTATTATATCGCTATTCACCCCCCCCCCTCTAGCGTTAAGCGCATTTTCTAACAATTGGTATCAGAGCCCAACTCTCTGAAAAACTTAACCGTTTGAGAGAAACAATCCATGGCTTCTACTCGTGATTCTTTTGCAGGAATAGGTGAAGGACAATGCTCCACCCGACCACCACTATTCGATGGCACAAACTATACGTACTGGAATGAGTGGATGAGAATATTAATTCAATCAAATAATTTTCATCTGTGGAAGGTTATAATGAAGGGAGAACAAATTCCAACCAGAAAGGTTGAAAATGAATAGGTTCCAAAATCTTAAGATGAATACGATGCGGATGATATCCCAAAAGTGCAGAACAACGCTAAAGCCATCAACTTATTATATTGTGCTGTAAACGCTGATGATTACCGAAAAATATCATGTTGCACAACGGCGAAGCAAATGTGGGATAAGGTGGAAATCACGTACGAAGGTACGGACCAGGTAAGAGAGGCTAAAGTTGATTTTCTAACCCATGCATATGAACTGTTTCATATGAAGGAAGGCGAAAGGGTCGATGACATGTTCTAACGATTTTCAAAAATCGTAAATGACTTACATGCTCTCAAGAAGACCTTCACGGATAAAGAACTTGTCCGAAAAATCCTCCGAAGTATCACTCCGGAATGGCGCTCAAAGGCCGATGCGATTCAAGAGTCTATTGGCGTTTCAAATGTCACCATCGACGGATTAAGAGGTAATCTTAAAACTTATGAATCTAATATACTTAACCCTCTTGTTAATGATCAAAGGAAACAAAGAATCGCCCTCAAGGCAAGCACAAGCCAACCTCAAAATGATGAGGACGGAGATAACGAGTTCGGACTCGTTATTAAGAGATTTCAAATGTTCATGCGAAAAGAGTATGAACGAAAAGGCAAACAACAAGGAGATCAAATAAAGTGCTATGGGTGCGGAGAATCCGGGCATATTAAATCAAATTGCCCAAATGCCAAGAAGGAAAAGAAACCCTTCAAGAAACAACTAGCATACATATCTTGGGGAGGCGACTCCGGAGACGAGTCGAGTGAGGAAAAAGAAGACGAAACCGCAAATCTTTGTCTCATGGCTCACGAAAACAATCAAGAATAGGTATGTCAAATTTCTTCCAAAAACTTCTATTCTCTTGAGGAAATGCAAAATGCCTTTTATGAGTTGTATAGTGAATTCCTTAAAGCTTCCAAAACTGTCAAGAAAATTAAGGAAAATGCTCCTTTGAAAGAAAAAGATTTTGAAAAACAACTCTCGTTGAAAGAGAAGGATTTGGAAAAACTGATTTTGGAAAATGAGAAGTTGAAAGAAGAAAACAAGTTTTTCGGCAAAAGAAGCGCTGACAAACCCGAGAGTTCTAGTAAAAATTGTACTTCTTGCATGCATCTAATAGATGAGGTAGAAAGACTTAGGGGTACCTTAGATAAGTTCAATTCTTCTCATAAAAATTTGAATGATGTTCTTGTTAATTTGAAATCGACCAAACATGGGATAGGTTTTAAAAACGAGCCTAAAGAAAAAGTTGAAGCCAAACCCCAACCACCTAAGGCTCAACCTAGGATAAATAAAACAAATGTTCATCCTAGAAATAACAATCCTAGAATCAACATGCATGCTAGACCAAACACTAGAAGAAACTTTGAACATTTTAGGACACCTAGAAATGGCCCTCAACCTAGAAATAACTATTCTAGAAATGATGCATATCCTAGCAGAAACTTTGAACATTTTAGGACTCCTAGAAATGGCTTTCAACCTAGATATAATTATTCTAGAAATGCTACATATCCTAGAACAAATAGTAGGAGAAATGATTTTCATGAAATGCGTAATAGTCATATTGTCGAAATTAGAGCAAACAATTTTCGTCCGTCCAATTACTATCAACCTAGACGAATGAATAATCCAAATGTCATTTGTCATTATTGAAATCGAATTGGACATATTGCTTCTTCTTGTTTCACTAGACATAGACACTTAAATGCATGTCAAGCACAACAGCATGTTACACCTAACTCTCAAGGACCCAAAACAGCTTGGGTACCAAAGACTCATTAATTTGTCTTGTAGGTATGTTTGAAGGGATCAAGTGTACTTTTTTACCTTGATAGTGGATGCTCCAAACACATGACGGGAGACGAATCCAAGTTCCTTCAACTAGAAGACAAGGAAGGAGGAAGTGTTATCTTTGGAGATAACAACAAGGGAAAAATTATCGGCATTGGATCGGTCGATAAGGATGAACCTTCTTCCATTAAGCATATATTGCTAGTCAAGGGTCTAAAACATAATCTCTTGAGCATAAGTCAATTATGTGACAAGGGAAATCTTATTTTATTTGATTCAAATGAATGCTTAGTTTTTCGCCGTAGCGATTTTAAAATTATTCTTCGTGGTTTTAGAATGGATAACATCTGTATGGTTGATCTCGAAAACTCTTCTTCTGAATATGTGAATTGTCTTATGAGCAAAGATGATATGTTGTTATGGCATCGTAGAGTAGCTCATATCAACGTGCATCTTTTCAACAAATTGGTTTCACAAAATCTAGTTATTGGTCTCCCAAATTTGAAATTTGAAAAAGACTCTATTTGCGACTCTTGTCAAAAAGGAAAGCAAACAAAAGCATCTTTTAAATCGAAAAATATTGTTTCAACTACTAGACCATTGCAACTTCTTCATATGGACCTTTTTGGACAATCTCGCATTGAAAGTCTTGGTAGAAATCGTTATGCTTTTGTTATTGTTGATGATTATTCTAGATTTACATGGACTCTATTTCTTGCTCATAAAAGTGAAGATTTTCATAGTTTTAAATATTTTCTTAAACGTGTTCAAAATGAAAAGGACACAACCATCACTTCAATAAGAAGTGATCATGGGGGAGAGTTCGATCACAATCTCTTCGCGGACTTTTGTGACGAACTCGGTACCGAGCACACCTTCTCTGCTCCACGCACACCACAAAAAAATGGAGTGGTGGAAAGGAAAAATAGGTGTCTCGAAGAGATGGCTAGAACCATGCTCGATGAGGCTAAGATTCCCAAACATTTTTGGGCGGATGCCGTGAGTACCGCATGCTACGTTTTAAACAGAGTAATCATAAGGCCAATACTCATGAAAACTCCATATGAACTCTATAAGGGAAAGAAACCAAACATCTCCCATCTTAGAGTATTCGGTTGTAAATGCTTTGTTCATAACAATGGAAAAGACAATTTGGGAAAGTTTGATGCCAAATCCGATGAAGGAATTTTTATTGGTTATTCATCACGTAGCAAGGCATATAGGGTATTCAATAATAGAACCGAAACTGTGGAGGAATCCCCTCATATTGTATTTTCTGAAAATAATGCTCGCTTGGTGAGAAAGGATTCTGGTTTTGATCTTGCAGGTATTTTAAACTCAATAAGTCCTCAAGACAAAGTACAAGAGGAAACTCCTAAGGAAATTCAAGGTGAAACCTTGGAACAATTATCGGAGGAAGCGCCACAACTAGAAAAAGAAACGAAACTGGCCAACGCGTGGAGAACAATCAAAGACCATCCTCTTGAACAGTTAATTGGCGACATTGAACAATAGGTAAGTACTCGAAACACTCTTAAAAACACCTTCGGACATACTGCTTTTGTTTCTCAAATTGAACCTTCAACCATCTCCGAAGCAATTGGGGATGAATTTTTGACCTTGGCAATGCAAGAGGAACTTAACCAATTCAAACGAAATGACGTTTGGGATTTGGTGCCAAGACCCGAAAATCATACCATAATTGGTACGAAATGGGTTTTTCGAAACAAACTAGATGAAAATGGTGTAATCACTAGAAACAAAGCTAGGCTTGTAGCAAAAGGCTATAATCAAGAAGAGGGAATTGACTATGAAGAAACATATGCACCAGTAGCAAGGTTAGAAGCTATTCATTTATTGATTGCTTTTGCCTCTTCTATGAATTTCAATTTATATCAAATGGATGTAAAAAGTGCTTTTCTAAATGGTGTTATTCAAGAAGAAGTTTATGTTGAACAAACCCCGGGATTTGAAGATTTTAAATCTCCCAATCATGTTTTCAAACTTAAAAAGGCGCTTTACGGTCTCAAACAAGCTCCTCGAGCTTGGTATGAACGATTGAGTAAATTTCTGTTGGAAAATGAATTCATTAGGGGGAAAGTTGACACCACTCTATTTGATAAGCATAAAAACAATGATATTCTATTAGTTCAAATCTATGTGGATGATATTATTTTTGGTGCTACTAACAATGCTTTGTGCAAGGAATTTTCTGATTTAATGACAAGCGAATTTGAGATGTCTATGATGGGTGAGCTGACCTTCTTTTTGGGGCTGTAAGTAAAGCAAATGAAAGAAGGAACCTTCATTTGTCAAGCTAAATATTGCAAAGAATTGCCAAAACGATTTGAAATGAGCAATGCAAAAGCAATGGCCACTCCTATGAGCACATCCGACCATCTAGACAAAGATGAGAAAGGTAAGGAAGTCGACACCAAGAAGTATCGAGGTATGATTGGATCTCTCCTATATCTTACTGCTAGTAGACCGGACATCATGTTTAGCGTGTGCTTATGCGCTCGTTATCAATCATGTCCGAAGGAGTCTCACCTAACTGCGGTGAAACGGATATTGAAGTATCTTGTTGGTACTGTAAATGTGGGTCTATGGTACCCCAAAGGTTCTTCATGTCAACTTGTTGGCTATTCCGATTCCGATTTTGCTGGATGCAAATTGGACCGCAAGAGCACTAGTGGCACTTGCCATTTGCTCGGTAGCTCTCTAGTTTCTTGGTTTAGCAAGAAACAAGTAAGTGTTGCGTTGTCCACAACCGAGGCTGAATATGTAGCCGCGGGGAGTTGTTGCGCTCAAATCCTTTGGATGAAACAGCAACTCTTGGACTATGGCCTAAGTATCGATCATATCCCTCTTAGATGTGATAATTCTAGCGCCATATGCTTGACGAAGAACCCCGTTCTTCATTCAAGAACAAAACACATTGAAATTAGGCATCATTTTATAAGAGATCACGTTCTCAAAGGCGATGTCGAAATTGAATTTGTTGAAACCAAAGATAGATTGGCCGACATCTTTACAAAACCTTTAAAGAAAGAGTCCTTCTTCCGAATTCGCAGTGAACTCGGGATTCTTGACTCCACGTTGATCTAAGTCATGCATTGCATTTTTCCTTTTACATGATTACTAACTTGAGCGTCGGAGGCGTCTAAAGTATTTTTGTAGGTATCGCCCTAAAACCAGGGGGAATTATAAAGACTGATGCAGAATAATCGATTCCTCTTCAAAAATAATCGATTTATCTTTATTATATAATCGATTATCAAGTATCAATAATCGATTATGTTAACATTACTTGCTTTATTATCCCTTTTATGAAGTTGGAATTTTTTTTCAATAAACATGTTATTACTTATTTTGTTTTTGCTAATGTCAAAAAGGGGAAGAATAAGGGTTATGCACTAATATTTATTGGCATAAATTAAGGGGGAATTCATATGTTGAGGGGGAACTAATTGCATGTCATTACTTCTCTTGGATCGTCATTATGAATTATCTAATATGCATATCCCGATTAGGGTTTGCCATTATCAAAAAGGGGGAAATTGTTGAAACACGTTCTCAAGGCATTAAACTAAATGTGTGCTCATATTTGCAGGTTTTGATAAATGACAAACGACCCGCAATTGACATATGACGAGGTCCAAGCACAAGCGCGCAAATGTCACGTAATGAAGTTCAAGCACAAGACAAATCAAGACTAAACAAAGTTATACATGAGTCGTTCTTTAATTGTGATCTTGATCCAACAACTTAACTCAAGACTTGGCTTCTCTCGTAAAATCATGTATTATCAAATCATGCATATTTAATTTAGAACAAAATGATTTTAAATCATGCATACTTATTTCAGCAAAATGTTTTTTAAACATGCCTCTAAAAATCTGGACAAAGATAATCGATTATGTACTTATGATAATCGATTATACTAAGGCAGCCGCAAGACAATCGATTGTGAACCTAATGACAATCGCTTGTGCTAAGGCAGTGTCCATCAGATTTTTGAAATCTGCATGACAATAGATTGTGTACCTTATGACAATCGATTGTGTTGAGGCAGTGTCCATAAGATTTTTCAAAGCTACAAAATAATCGATTGTGAACCCTATGACAATCGATTGTGTTGAAGCAGTGACTATCAGATTTTTCAAAGATATAAAATAATCGATTGTGAACCTTATGACAATCGATTGTGTTGAGACATTGTCTATTAGATTTTTCAAAGACTGATAAATAATCGATTGTCCATAGCATAATCGATTATGTAAAAGACCGTTGCCAAAATATTTTGAAACTCCATCAGATAATCGATTATTGGATTTTAGTAATCGATTGTTTGAAGTAAAATCTGAAAAAAAATTTTTGAACGTTGCCAAGTAATCGATTGTATATCTCTGACAATCGATTGTTTTAAGTAAAATCTGGAAATGATTTTTTAAACGTTGCCAGTAATTGATTCTATGGCGTAAAATCTGGGTATGATTTTTTGAACGATTGAAAAACAATCGATTGTGCGGAGTAGACAATCGATTGTCACAGCACAAAATCAGTAATTCTTAATTGGCAATTAGGCAACGGTAATGCATGGTTTTGACACTATAAATACATCTTCAAATCAGTCTTACAAACACAACAACTGACAATATTATTGCTAAAGCTTGCATACTCTCTTATTCATCATTTTCTATTCATTACATAAGTTTTGAGAGCCAAATTGTTGACGAAAGTTGCTGCGTTCTTGAGCGTATTTATTTTACTCATATCTACTCTTAAGGAGAGTCTTGTTTTGAGTGCAAAGTGTTTTTATACACTTGAAGGGAAAGTTGTTCCCTTGTATTGTAAGAAGGAACGTTGTGATTCCTTTGGTTGAAGTCTTGAAGTGTCGTATCTTCGAGCAAAGGTTGTTGAGACTTGTGTGACTCAAGTTCTCAGGTTGTAACGGTTTGTTGAGCACCCGTAAGCTTAACAGTGTTAGTGGAAATCTCGAGAGAGTCTCTCGGGGACTGGACTAGCCACGGGTTGTGGTGAATCAGGATACATCAGTGCGTTCGTTCTTTATTATTTACTTATCGCACTTATTTCATTCCTGCAATTTTTAAATTCCGCAAGTTTACGCTATTTTTTATTATAATGCTATGCACCCCCCTCTAGCGTTAAGCATATTTTCTAACAGTGTCGATGTCCTTGTCGCTTAATGTGAGAGCATCCTCGGGTATGTAAACCCGAGTTCGCTTCTTCTTGGTGATGGATATTTTTGTTCTTTTGACAGTGGGTTCCTATGGGATGTTGATTCCTCTAATGATCATGTGGATGACATGTTGCGGCTTATCTATTTTATTTTTCCTATTCGCCTCTGTTTCCTAGAGCTGGTTCTTGGCTCGCATGCTAAGGAACTATCGAAAATGCCCCTTACTTTGTAGCCGGGCTTCTTCTTCTTAGAACTTTCTGTAATCTTCCATCCTATCACCGTGTGCGCCGTGAAATTTGCACACCATGTTTGATTTTCTCTGTGACTGGTCTGATTATACAGGTCATGTCCACCTAGTATCTTTCATTTTACCAAAGGAAAAATCGATGTCGTGAATGCCAATGTTGTATTCCAACAGGAGAGGTTCCTCCATCGGTCCTGTGTATATGTTAAATTTAGCACTGTTCACGAGTCCCCGAGGATTCTGACCTCGGTCTGTCCTTCGATCATTTTGTAGTATGTTATGCCTTAGGGCATTTCTCCTATCTTCAATGCATTGTTGGTACGTTTTCTTCTTTGGATTTGGCTTCTTTGCCATTACTCTTCTTGGATATACTGAGCCTGAGGGAGCTCCCGGTTGGTCGTCCTCAAACTAAATCTTTGACTAATACCGATTGTGGTCATCCGACCAAGTCACGGTGGGTATTCTCTAAAATTATGCTTTAGCTGCTTCAAATCCACGGAAGTTCATTCGTTCGAACATTCATCAAAGTATACGAATTCCTGCAACATCTCGATTTCTCTTAGTTTGATTTTTAAGACGTCAGATTTCCTTGTAGCTACGTTCATGGCACCAACATGTGCCTCTATGAAAGAATCTGATAACATGGCAAATGAGTCTATTAAATTCAGAGGTAGGTTGTGATACCATATCATGGCCATTTTAGAAAGTGTTTCTCCGAAATTTTTTAGAAAAACGGACTCGATCTCATCGTCTCTAAGTTAGTTTCCCTTCATAGTACATGTGTATGCATTAACGTGCTCGTTGGGGTCCGAGGTTCCATTTTACTTCAGAAGGTCGGGCATTCTTAATTTCTTCAAGATGGGCATTTAATGGGAATGACTTTTGTTCAATTTTTTTTTAATCAACACCCTTCAGGATCGAGGGTGGGACCGGGATCTGCTCGACCCTTCAATTGTAGGTCTCCACCTTTTTCTCGTTAGCTTCTATCATCTTTTCACCCGACTCAATCCTCTTTGTGAGGTCCTCGAGCATCTTCATAATAGTGGGGTCGGCTGCTGTCCCGTTGTTACTCGATCTTTCCAATACCTGTTCGGGTTGAGCTGCCGTTCTGGCTCTGCTGTGCTTTGACTTTTTTGTTGTCTTTTGCAGTTAAGCTATTTCCAGTTGTTGTTCTCGTAACATCTCAAAGAAAAATGTAAACGCTTACCTCTTGCTCCCCTCGTGCTGGGGTTTCCTGAGCTTCTTGTTGGTATTATTGGAGTATACTCATGTTGGTGTTGGAGTATATGTCGATGTGTCGGGTATTGCGCGAGACCACATCCATGAGAATTGGTTCTCGTGCATCCTCAGGGTTTCATGGTGGTACAACTATACCTGAGATAGCTACACCATTCTCTCCTTGGTCTCCAAGACCGTTGTTTTAATGTGTGTTTACTAAGTTTGATATTTTGACCTGAAATCAATAAATTTTGGACAAGAAAGTTTGAAGAATAACTTGCATTATGTAGTAAACAAGCAAGAAAACAATCACTATTATTTTTAGACCCACGGTGTTCAGTAAACTATTTACCTTAAAATTGGTAATTGCAATTAGACTTGATTTTGTGATTCTAAAAATATGTAATTTATTTTAGTGCTAGTTACTACACAGTAGATGCTATATGTGAGACTATAAAATAAGGTAACAGCTTGAAGGTAATATGTTAAGTAAATCGAAAGGTCAAGAATCGGGGTCTCGAGCTGGCCTATACGGGGCCTCGAGGTCAAACTAAGGGTTAGGCTACGAGGGGCCGATGAAGGACTTAACAAATCTATGAGCTTTGATCTGAGCTATTTATAATCAATAATGAGCAATAAATGAAGAACAATCAATGAAATACAATAAATGTAAGCAACAGAAGAAAAAAGAGAATGTGTTTATGTTAGAGAGCAGAGAATGTTATTGTATTCAATGTTGTGTGTAATATCATGTGTGCAAAAAATAACAAGGGTACCCCTTAATGACATGGTTAGTTCTTGAACTAGCCAAATAGATTTGATCAACTTTAATCACGTGCCTTTGAAATTTCCCGTTTTTCCATCATAGCCTTTGACTTGCACTACCTTGAGGTCGATCATTACGAACCCTCAGGGTCGAACCCTGATCTGGACTTTGAGGCTTCAGGGGCGGCCTCAAGAAGCGCCATTATGATCATAAAATTGGACCATGTGATTCTTACCGTATATACAAAGTAATCAGAAATACCACATAAATGAATTAAAGACAAAATTAATGATCAAACACGTCGTAATGTTAAAGCCTGCTTTAACCTAGTTTGAACAGTGGTTTCTCCCTCGATCTGATTCTTGAGTTGATCACGTTTATCTTGAAAATGATATTTACAATTTTATTTGATTTTATGGTTCTAATAATATGTGATTTATCTTTGTTCTAGTTGTTAGGCAGTAGATGCTAAGTGTGATACAAGAAAATAAGATACGAGCTTAAAGATAGTGTGTCAAGCAAATAGAGTGGCTGAGAATTGGGCCCTCGATCTGGACTATACGGGGCCTCGAGGTCGAGCTAAGCCTTAGGTTTTGAACGGACAATGAGGGACAAACAATTCGAAATGCTTTGATAAGAGCTCTTTATGATAAATAATGAGTAATTAATGAAGAACACTTAATGAAACACAATCAATGTAAGAAATAAATGTAACTAATAGAATCAAGGGAGAATATGTTTAAGTTAGAGAGCATATAATGTTATTGCATTGAATGTTGTGTGTGTTACAAAATGACATGGGTCCCCTTTATATATTAGAAGGAACCACAACATAGTACAGATATATTTATTACAAGGGGTTGAGGCTAGTTCAACCATTTCATACCACGGTATGGGCCTGAATAAGCTTAATAGACTTTGTCAGCTTTAATCACGTGCCTTGGTAACATCCCGTTTGTCTATTATAGACATTGGTTTGCACTTCCTCTAGGTCAATCATTGAGAAACCTCGGGGTTGAACCCTAAGCTGGGCCTCGAGCCTTATGTGGGCAGTCTTGCGAAGCGCCATAATGACCCTAAAATAGGAATCTCTGATTTTAGCCGTATATAGAGAGTACATGCATTTCATAGAATAAAAATGATAAGAAATGGTCTTGAGTTATCACCTCTTTGATAATACCCTCATGAAATCAACCCATTATACCATTTAATGCTATGAAGAAAAATACTGCGCAGGGGTCGCTGTCCACACGACTATCAAGAAGCCCACAAATTGCAATCGGCTTAACCATTTTTCTTCCCAAACGTTGCCCATATGGCTTCTATAAATACCTCAACCATTTTACCATTCATACATTTACACCATATTCATGTTTCTATGGCTATGTTCACCATCGTCTGCACTCTTCTCCCTATTGCACTTGCTTAGAAACCCTGCTCTTTTATAGTCATGGCCTGAACCTCCAGAACGGTACCGAAAAAAAAGGAACTACTTCCTCGTCAGGCATGTCAAAGGAAAGACAAAAATACCCCAACTATCGAGCAATGTAACCCTACCTAATTTAATGATGTATCTGATTTTTTTTATCCTAAATCTTCTTTTTAAACAAGGCCGGTGTGAGCATGTGTCTCGGTACATCAGCATGGTTACAGATACGAACATAGTGAAGGAAGACTATCGATGGGGGAGACAGTGTTAGTAGAGATCCCCAATCACGAGGAATGCATAGTAGACCTCAACGCTATCTTTCTCAGCATGCATTCATACCAATTTACACTAGGTAGTATAGATTCTTTGCATCCTTCTTCCCCGTTGATTGAATTGATGATTCTCGACTTTTGTTGTGAGTATCGAGTGACACTCGGTCAGATCTATCCTTCGTTTTGGAGGATCATTTTTATGCTCCAATACTTTTCTAACAAGTTCAAGGGTATGACCTTCACCCAGAACCACTTGGTCATATTGTAAAACCCTTGTCTCTTGCGGGGTTTGATCAAGCTTCACCCTCGATCCGCTAGGCCATTATTTTCGAGCATCAATGAGTACAAGGATCGGGGGTGGATGAGCAGGTTTAGCCGAGTGAGGACCTCGGAAATCATCTTTGATAATAGGATTCCATTCATGGTGGAATGGAATTTGAACAATAAGTGCCCCTACCTTGAGCTCATTTTATTGCCCTTTCACCCCCTTATGAAAAATGATATTATTTTGATTATGCAGCCTGTTTACCATGAAAATGGTAATAACAATTAAATTTTATTTTTTGGTTCTAAAAATATGTGATATATTTTTATAATAGTTGTTTGGGAAATAGATGGTATGTGAGGTAATTAGAATCAAGATATGATCTTAAAACAAGTTGTTAACCAAACAGAATAATTGTCCATCGCGACCTTGAGCTTGCTTGGCCTCAGGGTCGACTCTAATGCCCCACCGATAGTAGACATTGGAGACTAAAGTTTATAATAAATGAATGACGGATTTTTATTGCCAATAATATGCAATAAATTAATCATTGTAAATAGCACACAATAGATATGAACAGTAAATACAAGTAAAATGGCCAGGAGAATGTGTTAGAGAGCAAATAGAATGCTCCTGTGTATTCAGTATTGAGCAACAAAATGATAAGGATCCCCTTTATATATGAAAGGACATCCTAAAATAGTAAAAATACATTTATTACAATGATATGAAGATGGTACATACATAGCTCACTAGACTTTGTCAGCTCTAGTTATTTTTGATGGGAACTCCCCACCTTTTCATCATAGTTGTGGATCTGCACTGCTCCGAGATCGAGCGTCGATATCCCTCAAGGGTGAACCTCAGCCGTAGTCTGAAACCTATGAAATATGCTTATGAGCCATCATATTGGATGAAAATTGGACCCTCTATTTTTATAGTATACAAATAATCGTCACGTTTCTTAGAGTGAAAGTGATAAGAATCGACCTTGAATTCCTGTCCCTCTGGTACTTACATAATGACGTCAGACATACGATGCCAAAAGATGGCATACACAAAGCCTTGAAAGCCTTCGTATTGATTACAGCGGTTGGATTTCACATGGCATCCTTCAACGCGCGTGTGGGGCCTTTGTAAATACTTCTGCTCTTGTTCTTCATAACTCACTGCACTACCAAGCCCCCAAAAAGGTTCCTTTTACCAATACTTTTGTTCCTTCTTCAAAACACAATTTCCCTTTCTCTTGTGAAATCTTTTAGGAATGGCAATAACTTCCCCCTCTGCTTCACAGCAGAACGTGACCTCCTCCTCTTCTCATCCATCTAATGCCAAAGGGACAGTGCCTCCTCATGCTAGGGAATGCGTTCCATTATTTTTTGCAACAACTTCTGATTTGAAGGTCGAGAGACCTTCTTCGAATCTGGGGAGTCGTGAGCCTCTATCTCAGTATATTATCTAAATAATAGACGTTGAAAGGGTGAGGATTTATTTTCACTGGGGGGTGTGGTGCTTGTGGAGATCCCTTATCGGGAGAAGGATATAACAACTTACAAAGCCGATTTTCTCAGTGTGTATACCTACCCATTTTCCCTTGGGCCAGTGGGACTATCCTTGCCTCTGATATACTCCATGATTCTTCACTCCTGCCAATGGTGTCAAGTGGCTTTCGGCCAAATTCAATCATTGTTCTGGCGCATCGTCTAAATGATCAGGTACTATGTGAAAATCATTGAGGAGATGCCCTTTAGCCTCGATCACCTGATCAGGATTCACAAACCCCGTCTCTTATGCAGGGTTCTAATTAAGCACCACTGCAGAGATGTGATGGACCTCTTTGCTTGCATCTAAGAAGTTGGGAACATAGGGTAGATGAACCAATTTGCCTGACTAAGTACTTGGACCTAATCCTGGTGGAAAGAATTTTGTTCCCCGAAAGGCAAAAAACGGAACATAAGTAGATAATTTTATCAAGCATTTCCTTGCATACTTTTAGATACATCTATCTATGCGCTCAATTTCTTCTATTGATGCAGATGTATAAATTTACCCTGGCACAGTCATGGACCTCTTGGGCTGGGTCGGCCGGCTGGACTCGATTATCCCATACACTGAGCGAGTGTGGCGCGATCTCTCCCAAGATCGATGGGGAGCCAAGGACCATGGTAAGCCTATACTCGTGCTCCAGTCTTTCCTTTTAATCAGAATTGCTACTGATAGTCCCCTTACTCGCTATGCTCACCTCTCGCATTTGTAGAGGTGTGGGTGAGGTCCCCGTGATGAAAGTAACATCATTTGGTGAAGAGGGCACCTAATGAACTGATAAAGGAAATAGAAGACAAAGGGAATAATCGAATGAACCTTCAAATTCGAAGAAGACCAAGGCTGACCTGACAGATCTAACTCCAAAAGTAGTGGGAAGTCCCCAAGTTGAAGGCGAGAGAGAAAATAATTTCTTAATAGAATCCGAGGGAGAGGAAAACCTGATCGACTCTCATTCTATAGAGATGGTAGCTCCCGCGCTAAAGCTTGATATCATCGTGGTCCGACTTTGGGCTGGAGAGGCCACTAAGTGAGAATCGGGTGATGTCCCAAAGCTAACCGATGGCCAAAATATCCCTCGAGCTGGGACGCATTTGGTAGGTTGTTTCGATGAAGCTAGATCGAAAGCCCTACAAGGATAAGAGATGGCCATGATTGACCTGCTGGAAATTTTATCGTGAGTCATTCCCCTCAGAGAACGACTTATTACCTCATAAGGTAATATAAGATGCCCCGCATGAAGAACCTTCCGATGTGGGGATGCCTATTTGAGACATAGATGTTCTTGAAAGTCCTTTAGCCGTTCCTGAGGGAATTCACGAGCTTGATGTATCACTCGTCTTTGGCGAGATGAGCAGGCTTTGTGACCAGGTAGTTTTTGTAAATCCTGTCTGTCGTTCTAATCTTTGTCATTCTGATATTTTTCTTTCGAACATGTACTTTTCATGGCTTCAGGCCAAGGCGCTTTATAATTAGACTTTTGCCTGATTTCAGGCTGAGGTGACTCGTCAGGAGTGTGAGAAGTCTCATTTTGTTGAACATGCTACCTAATTTACGTTTCTAATGTTTAAATTTTTGCCATATCCTAGTGTTTTCACATCTTGGATCTAATTGATGCAGTTTGTGAAGGAATGTGCCCTGTTGAGGGAGGAGCTCCAAGCTAGAGACTCCAAAGTCCTCGAACTCAAGCAGCACGTAAGAGAGATAACCCCTAAGAGGGATACCCTCTAGGAAAAGATGGCCTCAGTCGGGCATCAACTTCATGATGAGAGGTTGGATAGTGACATATATAGAGGTCTTCATTCTAAGTTAGTTGATGCACAATCCGAGATCAAAGTCGAAGCCGAGGCACTTATATTTGTGCACCAAAAGAGTGATATTGTAATATATGCTCAAACTAGGAGAGTTTATAAAGAGGCCAAACCAAAATTAACTCGAGCCGTGAAGCATGCTCGGTTCAAATCTTAGAGGCAGACTTCGACGACATACATGCAAAGGCTATAAATTTGTCTATGTGGCTTGTGATGGTGAACACCGTAGAAAAACAAGTTGCTGCCATGTTCGCTTTAGAAGGTCTGCCTGGTTGTGGCTTAGAAAATGATAAGAATGAGGGTGGAAGCCCTCGAGGGGAAGAAGACGTCGAAGGTCCTAGAACAATTGTAAGAAATATTGGGGCACAACCTCTGCCGGAGCCGTCAAAGATGTAGGATCGATAATAGATTAGGATATATGTTTCGCTCTTTCCTTGTAAGTGTCGACGCCACCCTTTTTCCACTAAAAGAAGCAAAATCAGGTTTCACAACATTATGGGTAAACCAACTCTGTTTCCCGTTTGGGAATTGGGTTATGTGATTGGAAGAGTCGCCACCTAATGATTATAGTACATTAAGACACTTTAATAGAGTGTTTTGAGAAAGAAACCAAAGTTGGGTAAGGGCTTGAGATTATCTCGAGGGGAAGGTGTTAGGAACCCCTCAAGATCAACAAATTTGGTTCCCGGCCGTTCTAATTGTAACTTTATAAAGAAGATGAAGCAAGTAGACAAATGAAGTACACATATTCACATAATCTGAACTCTTTACGAGAAAGGAAGGACATAAGTTTGAAATAAAAGAGGAATAATTTGGAAAGCATTAAGAACACACGAAAAGAAATAAGGGTCCTAGGTTTACTATAATATGGATCATTCGATGTAATATCTAGCTCATATTCCCAAAGAGGGGTCGCTTCATGATATTATCGCGTCATCATCATCTCCATATTCTACCGTCCCACCCCGTTAAGATATCAAAGCGCGTTGGTATCGTTTACTTATTGCAGTCTAATACCCGTCCAAACCTGCTAGTCTCGGGGTATTAGGACTTCTAATCCTCAGAAAAGGGGAGAAGGAATTAGGATACATATAAGGAGTATTAAAGGGTAAAATACTAGAGCGACAATCAAAAGAAAACGACTATCAAATAAAAGGGAAGCACATAAACAATTAAGGGTCAAGTAAACCCCATAACAAACAACAAGTAGCTTAGCATGACTTTGATTACTAATTTTGTCTTTTTTGTAATGAGGTTAGGAGAACGGGCAGATTAATTTAACACATAAGAGCTGGTACAGAAAATCTTCTTCGAGCTTCCCGGGCCCGTTATAGAAGTTGACATGCTTTATAATATAAGTAATACTTTAGAGGAAAATATGATAGTTGCAGACAGAAGTCGACTTAAAATACTTGGGGTTGCAGACAAGTTTTACTAAAGGAAAACACGAGTTTAAGACGGGAGATTTTAAAAACAGCGGATGATTTTGAGAAAAGGGTATGCAAATTAGTTGTAAAAGTTCGGTAACAGACTGTAAGAGGTTTTGAAATACTTTGAAACACAACCAATAGTTGCAGGTTCAGTACAGAAGAAATCCTATAAACTAAGAGTTTTACGAAAAGGGGGGAAGCAGACTTGGGCTGGTTTGAAAAATAAATAGATTTAGGATAAGTTGAAAACTGGGTTGTTGGAAAACATTAACGGTCTAAACTTAATCTTTTTTGAGTTGCTATTTTTAGACCGTTATACATCCTACTATTTGCCTAGCGTTGAAATATCTCCCATAGGCATTCTTTCTAGGTGAGATTATATGATTCAAATCTAATAGCATGGTTTCTATATTGTAGAAAATCACTCTATTTATGAGATGTCCGCTTTGGTTGTATGAGCATGATTTTCAGGAATAGGTTTTGATGAATGACAAACAATGAAGTCAAGTGTCAAACAACGATATTATATAACAAACAATCAAGAGTGAATGCCAAGAAGCATATTGATGACGGAATTGCATAGACAAGCCAAAGACGAGTTCAAAAGTTCAAGACCAAAGACCCAAGGCGTAGGCCGTTAGGTAGAACAAATGTAAGAGCAACGTTTAAAGTTATCTCGTCTTTTGGCTCAACATAGGTCATCATTAATATGCATAAAATCATTTTTATCAAACCATGCATCTTTAATTTAAAGCAAAATGATTTTCAAACATTTCATTTTAACCAAAATGAATTCTAAACATGTCTTTCAAATATGGACAAACAAAATCGATTATGTACTTTATGATAATCGATTATGTTAAAGCAGTGTACACCAGATTTTACAAAGCTGTAAGATAATCGATTATGTACTTTATGATAATCGATTATGTTAAAGCAGTGTACACCAGATTTTACAAAGCTGTATGATAATCGATTATGTACCTTATGATAATCGATTATGTTAAGGCACTGTACACCAGATTTTACAAAGCTGCAAGATAATCGATTATGTACCTTATGATAATCGATTATGTTAAGGCAGCGTTCACCAGATTTTTCAAAGCTACAAGATAATCGATTATGTGCCTTAGACTAATCGATTATGTTGAGACAGTGAGCATCAGATTTTACAAAGTAGCAAAATAATCGATTATGGCTTTTCTGGTAATCGATTATATTAAAGACCGTTGCCAAAGTATTTTCAAACACTGAAAGATAATCGATTATGTACAATCAGACAATAGATTACGTTAAGCATAAAATCGGGGATTGATTTTTGAACGTTGTCAGGTAATCGATTATACGATCTGGATAATCGATTATTCTGCTTAAAATCTGGGAATGATTTTTAACAGATCGGCAGATAATCGATTATGCAGAATCAGATAATCGATTATCCTTGCATAAAATCAGCATAATTGATTGTCAATAAGCAACAGACTTGCACCCCCTAACCCCTATAAAAAGAGGTCTTTTGAGCTGATTTTAAACACACAACACCTCCCAATATTGATATACATATTGACATTATTTGAGCATCATATTAGAGCTTTTGTTGAGCCATTTGAGAGACAACTTTGAGTTGTTCATAGAGATAAATTTGTATCTCTTTATCTACTCTTTTGAGAGAGTTCTTGTTGTAAAAGAGAAAGGTGTTTGAGAAGAACATATCTTATCATTGATTGTCGGGTTCGCTAAGTACCCTAAGTCTTAGTGGTTGAAGTCTTGTTGGTGCGGTATCCACGAGCAAGGTGAAGTCTTGGGGTGCGGTATCCTCGAGCAAGTTGAAGTCTTGTAGAGTGTACATCTACGAGCAAGTGTAACGGTTTGTTAGGCACCCGAAAGCTTAACGGAGTTAGTGGAATCTCGAGAGAGTCTCTCGGGACTAGACTAGCCACAAGTTGTGGTGACCAGGATAAATTCGGTGTGTTCTTTCCTTGCTATTTTAATTACCGAATTTATTTTATTCCTGCAATTTTTAATTCCGCAATATTTATCAATAATCTCGTGCCGCACTATTCACCCCCCCCCCTCTAGTGACGGGCATAAATCCCAACATATATGAGTTAATGCAATATGGAAAAGCCTACAGACATGGTATCTATGTGATATGCAACAGCGTGCAAAATAGGTATGGTAACAGTACGTATAGGTAGAGTATAGGTCCTATAGTCATGGTTTTTACTGATGCAGAGATATATAATCCTAGAGTCATGGTTTCTACATGATATTGGTGCAAGAAAAGTCGACTCCTATAGGCGGGTTATCTACATGAATGCAATAGTGATAAATATAGACATGTCATCTTGAATTAAGACTGATGCAACCGTATGGACCTGGTAACTACGTAAACAACTGATGCAATGAGATGAGATGGTCCTATAGGCATGATTTCTAATGCATATGAGAAATGTAAATTCCCTCATGTCCCTTTCTCTATACCCCCGAGTTTATATTACAACTTATTACAAATTGGGCAAAAAATAAAGAGATTAAAGAAGTAAATATTTAAAAGTACATCAGCAGCTATCAACAGGCCCGGGGAGTCTCGAAGCAAATTTAATTTCCAACATATGCCTTTTACAAAATCCAAGCTTCCAATATCCGAGCCCATTATCATTTAAGGGTGTTACAAAGTTTCGAAGGCCTTCAAAAGAGACCAAGGCATTTCTTACACCCTAATTAGAATAGTGCAAGTGCGGAATTACACATCTTAAGGCATCCAAGTTCAGAAGAGACTCTCAGGGTCCCTAAGCATGGCTTGCAAAAGGGGGGTAGGATCTTAAATGGCTAAGAATAAGTGCAGAGTGAAGATTAGATGGGGAAACTAGTGTATGAAATGGTCATACCCAGCCTATTAATTGAGAAGGGATGAAGGGAAGGGAATTAATGCTGAATTTAAAACAGGCAGGGAAACAGGGAAAGGGGGTAGTCATGCAGAAATTAAACTCTAAGAATAACAGGCAAGGACAAGGGTAAAGTAAACGAGAAGTTGAAGGATTGGTAATTGAAATTAGGGCCTATCAGTTGCACTTGAATTAAAAAGAAAATAGAGATATTCTATAATCAGCCTTGGTTTTCAACCTGCTTCCTTTTAACAAAGAGAGTAAGTAGAAGGGGAGAGAAAAAGCAGAGAGCCTTTTAGTGAGAATAGTATAGAGAACTGAAGTTGCTTAGTGTGTGTTTAGTGAGAAAAGAGAGACCCTTTATATTGTTGAAAGCAAAGCATCAGTAAGGTAAAGGAAATATTCAGGAAATCAGTTAGTATTAATTAGGAGAAGGGAATCCCTTCAATTAAGGCAGCCGGATGGAAAAGTGAAATAAGTCCAGTTCTAAATTTGGAAAGATAGTATAGCATTGATCAAAGAATACACGGTAGATACATATAGGAAAATTAAAAATCACACGGTTGGACATATAAGGTAAATAACCACCCAAGAAATCAAGGAGTCGAGATTTTACTTGCATGAACTTAGTCAGAAAACGGAATCATTAGAGAATCACAGTTGTACCAAAATAAATTAGAGTTTCAGGGAAAAGGGAGAAGCAGCACTATAAATGATTCACAAGTCTGAGCATGCAAGAACTAGGCATAGCATAATAGCAAAACACATACGAGAAGATAATTAGGAAAACTAGGGTTTCACAAAGAAAGATGAAAATACCCTTTAGAAATTAGAGTTCTACTATAAGTCGGAACACAAGAAATTAGCATAGATAAAGATGAACTAGAACAGAACACAAAGAAAGTACAAAAAAAACTGAATGAAAGCCCTAGAAAGGTAATCAATGAGGCAAAAATATTTACGGCTAAAGTAGAAAAGACTCAGAATAGTGAAGAAGGACACATAGTAGCGAGAAATAAAACAACAAAATCAAGAAATCAAACAGTTCATAGAAACCCTAGGGTTTGAAAAGACGAACAGTCTTTGAAAAACAGAACCGAGCAGAGAAAAGATAACATACTGAAAAAAATCATAGAAAACAAACAAAAACTTAGAGAAAATCGTAAAATAACACAGAGAATCATAAAAAAGAACCTTGAATCGATTAGGTTTCTCATAAAAGACATGAGAAATGGGGAGAGAAGCCTGGACAGCTCATCGGAGCTTGGTGAGGACCCAAGGCTTTAAAGGCTCGCCAGAGAAGAGCCAGAAACGACCGTGAAACCACCATTATAGGATCTCTGGTCCCGTTAAACTCAAAACAAACCCCGATCTTCGAACCCAAAGGTTAGGAACTCTTTACGAGAAAGGAAGGACATAAGTTTGAAATAAAAGAGGAATAATTTGGAAAGCATTAAGAACACACGAAAAGAAATAAGGGTCCTAGGTTTACTATAATATGGATCATTCGATGTAATATCTAGCTCATATTCCCAAAGAGGGGTCGCTTCATGATATTATCGCGTCATCATCATCTCCATATTCTACCGTCCCACCCCGTTAAGGTATCAAAGCGCGTTGGTATCGTTTACTTATTGCAGTCTAATACCCGTCCAAACCTGCTAGTCTCGGGGTATTAGGACTTCTAATCCTCAGAAAAGGGGAGAAGGAATTAGGATACATATAAGGAGTATTAAAGGGTAAAATACTAGAGCGACAATCAAAAGAAAACGACTATCAAATAAAAGGGAAGCACATAAACAATTAAGGGTCAAGTAAACCCCATAACAAACAACAAGTAGCTTAGCATGACTTTGATTACTAATTTTGTCTTTTTTGTAATGTGGTTAGGAGAACGGGCAGATTAATTTAACACATAAGAGCTGGTATAGAAAATCTTCTTCGAGCTTCCCGGGCCCGTTATAGAAGTTGACATGCTTTATAATATAAGTAATACTTTAGAGGAAAATATGATAGTTGCAGACAGAAGTCGACTTAAAATACTTGGGGTTGCAGACAAGTTTTACTAAAGGAAAACACGAGTTTAAGACGGGAGATTTTAAAAACTGCGGATGATTTTGAGAAAAGGGTATGCAAATTAGTTGTAAAAGTTCGGTAACAGACTGTAAGAGGTTTTGAAATACTTTGAAACACAACCAATAGTTGCAGGTTCAGTACAGAAGAAATCCTATAAACTAAGAGTTTTACGAAAAGGGGGGAAGCAGACTTGGGCTGGTTTGAAAAATAAATAGATTTAGGATAAGTTGAAAACTGGGTTGTTGGAAAACATTAACGGTCTAAACTTAATCTTTTTTGAGTTGCTATTTTTAGACCGTTATACATCCTACTATTTGCCTAGCGTTGAAATATCTCCCATAGACATTCTTTCTAGGTGAGATTATATGATTCAAATCTAATAGCATGGTTTCTATATTGTAGAAAATCACTCTATTTATGAGATGTGCGCTTTGGTTGTATGAGCATGATTTTCAGGAATAGGTTTTGATGAATGACAAACAATGAAGTCAAGTGTCAAACAACGATATTATATAACAAACAATCAAGAGTGAATGCCAAGAAGCATATTGATGACGGAATTGCATAGACAAGCCAAAGACGAGTTCAAAAGTTCAAGACCAAAGACCCAAGGCGTAGGCCGTTAGGTAGAACAAATGTAAGAGCAACGTTTAAAGTTATCTCGTCTTTTGGCTCAACATAGGTCATCATTAATATGCATAAAATCATTTTTATCAAACCATGCATCTTTAATTTAAAGCAAAATGATTTTCAAACATTTCATTTTAACCAAAATGAATTCTAAACATGTCTTTCAAATATGGACAAACAAAATCGATTATGTACTTTATGATAATCGATTATGTTAAAGCAGTGTACACCAGATTTTACAAAGCTGTAAGATAATCGATTATGTACTTTATGATAATCGATTATGTTAAAGCAGTGTACACCAGATTTTACAAAGCTGTATGATAATCGATTATGTACCTTATGATAATCGATTATGTTAAGGCACTGTACACCAGATTTTACAAAGCTGCAAGATAATCGATTATGTACCTTATGATAATCGATTATGTTAAGGCAGCGTTCACCAGATTTTTCAAAGCTACAAGATAATCGATTATGTGCCTTAGACTAATCGATTATGTTGAGACAGTGAGCATCAGATTTTACAAAGTAGCAAAATAATCGATTATGGCTTTTCTGGTAATCGATTATATTAAAGACCGTTGCCAAAGTATTTTCAAACACTGAAAGATAATCGATTATGTACAATCAGACAATAGATTACGTTAAGCATAAAATCGGGGATTGATTTTTGAACGTTGTCAGGTAATCGATTATACGATCTGGATAATCGATTATTCTGCTTAAAATCTGGGAATGATTTTTAACCGATCGGCAGATAATCGATTATGCAGAATCAGATAATCGATTATCCTTGCATAAAATCAGCATAATTGATTGTCAATAAGCAACGGACTTGCACCCCCTAACCCCTATAAAAAGAGGTCTTTTGAGCTGATTTTAAACACACAACACCTCCCAATATTGATATACATATTGACATTATTTGAGCATCATATTAGAGCTTTTGTTGAGCCATTTGAGAGACAACTTTGAGTTGTTCATAGAGATAAATTTGTATCTCTTTATCTACTCTTTTGAGAGAGTTCTTGTTGTAAAAGAGAAAGGTGTTTGAGAAGAACATATCTTATCATTGATTGTCGGGTTCGCTAAGTACCCTAAGTCTTAGTGGTTGAAGTCTTGTTGGTGCGGTATCCACGAGCAAGGTGAAGTCTTGGGGTGCGGTATCCTCGAGCAAGTTGAAGTCTTGTAGAGTGTACATCTACGAGCAAGTGTAACGGTTTGTTAGGCACCCGAAAGCTTAACGGAGTTAGTGGAATCTCGAGAGAGTCTCTCGGGACTAGACTAGCCACAAGTTGTGGTGACCAGGATAAATTCGGTGTGTTCTTTCCTTGCTATTTTAATTACCGAATTTATTTTATTCCTGCAATCTTTAATTCCGCAATATTTATCAATAATCTCGTGCCGCACTATTCACCCCCCCTCTAGTGACGGGCATAAATCCCAACATATATGAGTTAATGCAATATGGAAAAGCCTACAGACATGGTATCTATGTGATATGCAACAGCGTGCAAAATAGGTATGGTAACAGTACGTATAGGTAGAGTATAGGTCCTATAGTCATGGTTTTTACTGATGCAGAGATATATAATCCTAGAGTCATGGTTTCTACATGATATTGGTGCAAGAAAAGTCGACTCCTATAGGCGGGTTATCTACATGAATGCAATAGTGATAAATATAGACATGTCATCTTGAATTAAGACTGATGCAACCGTATGGACCTGGTAACTACGTAAACAACTGATGCAATGAGATGAGATGGTCCTATAGGCATGATTTCTAATGCATATGAGAAATGTAAATCGCCCCATGTCCCTTTCTCTATACCCCCGAGTTTATATTACAACTTATTACAAATTGGGCAAAAAATAAAGAGATTAAAGAAGTAAATATTTAAAAGTACATCAGCAGCTATCAACAGGCCCGGGGAGTCTCGAAGCAAATTTAATTTCCAACATATGCCTTTTACAAAATCCAAGCTTCCAATATCCGAGCCCATTATCATTTAAGGGTGTTACAAAGTTTCGAAGGCCTTCAAAAGAGACCAAGGCATTTCTTACACCCTAATTAGAATAGTGCAAGTGCGGAATTACAACCCTTAAGGCATCCAAGTTCAGAAGAGACTCTCAGGGTCCCTAAGCATGGCTTGCAAAAGGGGGGTAGGATCTTAAATGGCTAAGAATAAGTGCAGAGTGAAGATTAGATGGGGAAACTAGTGTATGAAATGGTCATACCCAGCCTATTAATTGAGAAGGGATGAAGGGAAGGGAATTAATGCTGAATTTAAAACAGGCAGGGAAACAGGGAAAGGGGGTAGTCATGCAGAAATTAAACTCTAAGAATAACAGGCAAGGACAAGGGTAAAGTAAACGAGAAGTTGAAGGATTGGTAATTGAAATTAGGGCCTATCAGTTGCACTTGAATTAAAAAGAAAATAGAGATATTCTATAATCAGCCTTGGTTTTCAACCTGCTTCCTTTTAACAAAGAGAGCAAGTAGAAGGGGAGAGAAAAAGCAGAGAGCCTTTTAGTGAGAATAGTATAGAGAACTGAAGTTGCTTAGTGTGTGTTTAGTGAGAAAAGAGAGACCCTTTATATTGTTGAAAGCAAAGCATCAGTAAGGTAAAGGAAATATTCAGGAAATCAGTTAGTATTAATTAGGAGAAGGGAATCCCTTCAATTAAGGCAGCCGGATGGAAAAGTGAAATAAGTCCAGTTCTAAATTTGGAAAGATAGTATAGCATTGATCAAAGAATACACGGTAGATACATATAGGAAAATTAAAAATCACACGGTTGGACATATAAGGTAAATAACCACCCAAGAAATCAAGGAGTCGAGATTTTACTTGCATGAACTTAGTCAGAAAACGGGAATCATTAGAGAATCACAGTTGTACCAAAATAAATTAGAGTTTCAGGGAAAAGGGAGAAGCAGCACTATAAATGATTCACAAGTCTGAGCATGCAAGAACTAGGCATAGCATAATAGCAAAACACATACGAGAAGATAATTAGGAAAACTAGGGTTTCACAAAGAAAGATGAAAATACCCTTTAGAAATTAGAGTTCTACTATAAGTCGGAACACAAGAAATTAGCATAGATAAAGATGAACTAGAACAGAACACAAAGAAAGTACAAAAAAAACTGAATGAAAGCCCTTGAAAGGTAATCAATGAGGCAAAAATATTTACGGCTAAAGTAGAAAAGACTCAGAATAGTGAAGAAGGACACATAGTAGCGAGAAATAAAACAACAAAATCAAGAAATCAAACAGTTCATAGAAACCCTAGGGTTTGAAAAGACGAACAGTCTTTGAAAAACAGAACCGAGCAGAGAAAAGATAACATACTGAAAAAAATCATAGAAAACAAACAAAAACTTAGAGAAGATCGTAAAATAACACAGAGAATCATAAAAAAGAACCTTGAATCGATTAGGTTTCTCATAAAAGACATGAGAAATGGGGAGAGAAGCCTGGACGGCTCATCGGAGCTTGGTGAGGACCCAAGGCTTTAAAGGCTCGTCAGAGAAGAGCCAGAAACGACCGTGAAACCACCATTATAGGATCTCTGGTCCAGTTAAACTCAAAACAAACCCCGATCTTCGAACCCAAAGGTTAGGAACGGCGATAGATGAACACGCATGTGAGATTCCAGCCATAAAATTGCCATAGAAGCTGACGAAGAAGCCTGAAAGTGACTAAGGTTTAGAGAGAGTTCAGAGAGAATTTTGGGTGTGAAAGGCCGCAACCTAGTGAAAGTTATTAGGGTTGGTTCGATGGTTTAATTTGGTAAGAAATGATTTGGGTGTTTGATTTATGAAATCAACGGCCAAGTTTAGAAGTGGGGAACCGGGTGGGTAGGTTTGGATTGGGCTTGAGTTGGAGGGTACGGTGGATTGGGTATTAAATTAGGCTGGAATTGGGTATGAAATAGGGATTACAATTGGAAGAATATAGGCTATATTTTAAATAACAAATTTTGCCAAAAAATAATTTTATGAAAATAGCAAACGATTTATAAAAAATTCAATACAATTAATGAGAAACTAAACTATGTTTGGAAATTGATTAAAAATATCAGGAACGATTTTACACTTGAAATACTTATTAACCTCATTAAATAGGCTAAACTTTCAATTTAATGCAATTTTAGATTTAAAATACTGAATGGCTTTGTAAAATCTTGTAAAAATTACATAAATTAAATTTTTATGTAAATGAGAGATTAAAATAATTTATTTACTAAAATAGCAAGGCTTGATACCAAATATTGAATTTTATAGTACAAAATAAGTTGTAAATTAATTTTAAAATGCTTAAAAAATCATAGAAGAATACTAAAACTTTTTTAGATGCTTATATATGCATTCACAAGCTATTCTGAAAATATTTGGGTTACAAAAATATATAACAAAAAATTGGGTATCAACAGTAAGGCTTTTTCAAAAGCCTTGTTAACGTATCTCTGTGGGCACTATGTATAAAACACCTTTCATTTTTAGCACTTATTTTCTCCTTTTCCTTCGAGAATAATGTGTGATTTTTTTTTATAAACCAAGATCTTACACCTTTGGTTAGACCCTTGGGTTTTACCTATTGCTGAGTGGCTTGTAACGGTTGAAAGTTAGACCCATAGTATTCTGGGGTTACACCTACCTTTCATACATTAGGTCACTACAACCTTCAATATTTGCACTAGCGACAGTGGCTCTTACGCATTTGGTGGGTGCAACCTTCGATTTTAGTATTGCCGATAGTGGCCCTTACGTGTTTTGTTTGGTGCGGCCTTAGATTTTAGTGTTGGTGACAGTGGCTCTTACTTTTTTTCTGTTAGGCAAATTTAGTTAACTATTTTGGGTTCAGTATCTGAATCGGGTTTCAGCTCGATCTCATTCGACCCTTGAATTTTAAAATATAAAGTTAGCCCTTAGACTCTCACTTGTTGCGTCAGTACGACCTTAAATATGAGTTGGAGTCACTGACTCTTATTCTTTGGGTCGATACGACATTTTCTATGAGCTGGCGTCAGTGGCTTACGCTTTGGGTCTATGCGAAATCTAATTTGGGCTTTATTTTTCCCTCGATAAAGATTTTTTTTAAAATAATGTTTGCCTGACTCTTTGCCGGTTTGATAAAAACATTAATTATGAGTCATTATATGGCGATGATCGAGCATCTCGAGAGGTTTGGCTCGGTGGCTTAGTATCCCGAAGCCTGTATTTAGGAGTTGACATGGTCGAAGCTCTTTTGCCTATGTCGAGGGCAGCCTATTTAATCAGTTATTTTCAAAGTATATTCGAAGTAATTAAAGACCTGTGATTTTGTAACGATGGTCATGCGTCCCCGGGTCACGTTTGTTTGGCTGGTACAGACTTCTGACCGTAGTCATTTGTGTTTGGCCAAAGCTTTTTAGTCGCAAGATAAGTAGTTTCGGCATCTATATCGAGGGTATGCCTTTATAAGGATCTTACAATTTGATATATAGCCTTAAATATTATATCGGGTTTATGCCTTTAGTATGGTCTTAGATGTTTTACTTGCATTTGAGGTCTTACAGTTTTGGATACTTGGTAAAAGTATGGTTCATGCAATGCTTGAGGTCTTACACAAATTGTCCCTAGGTTCGAATGTCATGCTTTCTTGAGGTCATTCAGATATTGTCACTTGGTTCAAGTGTCATACCTTGCTTGATGTCTTACAAATATTGTTTTTTCCTTATATACGCCTTACGAGACTGAGGCTGCCCGCATGTATTCATACGGCCTCGAGCTTTGATAAGTTGATGAGGGTGGCGATTGGAGGCAGTCCATGAGTCATCGAGGGTTTCTTGCTTCGGCAGCCGTTACTTATAAAATTGGTATTTCCTCATTGAGGGCTTGCAAATTTTGAGTTTCCGACCTGAAGGTCATGTGGCCTTTAGTTTTCGACGCCAGCCCCCGAGTGTTAGGGACGTTTTTGGCTCTGGAGAAGTTTTGTTATCTTGACGCCGCCTCATTGAGGGCTTATGATTTTGGAGCTCTAACCCGTGGCTCGCATTGTTTTGAGTTGACGACGCCAGTCCCCAAGTGTTTGGGACATTTGTGGCTCTGGAGATATTTTTCTTGATTTTGCCTCATTGAGGGCTTACGAGTTAGGAGCTCCGACCCGGGGGTCGCATTGTTTTGAGTTGTTATGTGCTTGGTTTTTCCATGCGAACATGGTTTTTTTGATCATTTGGCCCGGTACATTGTTTTCCTATCAAGACCTCATTTAGCGAATCATAGCTTCTGTGAGGTTGTGACCTTCCAGGGGGATGCCGCCCAGTAGTTGAGGTTGATTGCAAAAGAAGCCTTGAATGCTTATTGGGTATTCCTTAGGTAGCACATAGATGTTGCCTAGTTAAAAACCTTGCCAGAACATTTACCTAGTAATTCTGTATTTCGTGATGCCAGGTAGACTAATTATAATATTTTACGTGTATATATCATGATGGGTATAGATTGGATTTGGCAAATAAGTGCTTATGTCTTAAAATATGTAATTTGGGGTCCAAGGAAAAGTCCTAAGTCTAAGTCAAATTGGAAAATTTCATGTGAGGAACAACCTATAAAATGAAAGGTCTTCTAGTCTAGTTTCTAACACTTCAAATCATTCATCATTTCGACATTCTGACACAAAGTTATGATCAAATTACCAAAGTCTAGATTCGCGATAAACTTTGCGACTGCAAAACGACTGAAAACCGCATACGCGTCACCTAATGAAGCATAGTCGGGTGCGTTGTCTCATGTTGATTATATTTTCGGATAATTGATTATGATGTCGATTATACAATCACATAATGATTATGCTACAACTCTGCTACCCACATATCGATTATGCTATAGCATAATTGCACCACATTTTGACTTCGGGGGTCATTTTTTTTGAAATTTTCATATCTGAACCCACTTTGATAAATTAGCTTTAGGGCTTCATTTAAGGCTGTTTTATACTAATCTCGAGAGAGGTGAGAGAATTTTAAAGATAGAAGGATGAAGCCTAGTATTATAAGTATTCAATCTTTTATCAATCTTCAAGAATCAAGGAAACCAACCACAAGATCTTCATCTAAGAGGTAAGGATCTATACACTAGACTTTAATTTCCAGCTTTTGGTATAAGATGGGTTATTGAGGTATATTCTTGGGTATAATTGTAAGAAGTATACATGCATCCATGAATTTGGTTTTTGGGAAGATTTTTAAACACAAATAAGTAAAGATTGGGTTGGGAAATGAAGGAAATCTTGTAGAAGAGCTTTGAAATCAAGATGAACAAGTTGTGTTAGATAAAACGCTCAAACGAGCTAAAGACATCAATATCTTCCTAATTTGTGATTGACTTTGTTATTTCTCAAAGTAGATTTGGATTGCTAGAACTTTGAAAACGTTGTAATATCTTAAGGAAAGCTTAAAAAATGTATGTATGGATAAAACCCCCTCTTCTTAGAAATTGAGTCCCCATGATGTCCATGCAAATATTGTAAGTAAAAAATTTAATGATGTATGATTTGTTATTTCAAAGGAATTGATGTTGCAAAAATAAATGTGAAAGGTGTATCTCACTGTGTTCAATATGCTATTCATGGTTAATTGAGGATATGTGAAGAATGTGAACTATGTGCTAAAATGCCTAGAATTCAAGTCATGTTTAAATTAAGATTGTTATGCCAAACTATGTGAAATTCTCAACGTATATAGATGTTTGAAATAAATCAAATGAATTTTGGAGATAGAGTGTGGCCAACGTGTCGAGAACTTGAGTTATAATTGTGGCTGGTCATGTTTATGACATGAGAAAATATAAAACAGATTATGAAATGAGCCTTGACTCTACTTTCTATAAATGACTTCAATAATTAAGTGTCTTGAAGGCTTTGTACATAATTTATGCCCATAAGTGGTTGTTGGAGATAACGTTTTTCCTTATAAATACATCCAATGTAATATGAGTTGTTGCATTCTTCGATGTTAAAATTGTATATTTTCGTGATTGGAAAAGAGAAATTCAAGAATCCTTTGTGTTTAAAGTTCCATTGCTAATGAACTTGAGGTGTATGATTTCTGAATTATTGTATATTTTGTCTAAAGTTCAATATGAACATGAATTATTTTGTATTACTATTATTATATTAAGCCGAGGGTTAATCAAAAACATCCTTTCTACCTTTCGGGGTAGAGGTAAGGTCTGCGTACACACTACCATCTCCGGACCCCACTTGCAGGATTTTACTAGGTTTTTCATCTTGTTGTTGTTGTTGTATATGCCCATGATTTATGATTCCTCTCATGTGTACTTGACATCTTCGATTGAATAGCTTATTGTTGAAATCTATATTGATGTGAAATGTGGAGAAAAGAGCTCAAATTATAAAATGTAGCCTAGCGCTAAGTATAATATGATAATGGTTGCCCCATGTTCCGATGAACTGATATATGTGAAGTAAAGATTGAAATGAGATGATATATGGAAAAGGAAAAATATCTATTTATGACGACCTAGCCGATCTGGCCGTGATCAGATGTTATGCCGCACACAGGGTGGTATTGTGCTGATATTGAAACCGAAAAGTGAGAATGAAATGGTAACCGCGGTACATGTCTCAAATGAGCCAACTTAGCTGATCGGGTTGTGATCGGACTCCGTGCAAAAAGGTGATGGTATTTTGAATGATGGTGCAACAGTATGAAAATTTCCAACCTAAAGTTATGGAAATTGTATGAAAGCTGTGTGATTTTTTTTATTTTATGATATGGTAATTGTTTAATGCTTTTAATTAATCCTTATGATTTCTTTGTTCTTGTATGTTGTCTTTCTAATGAGATGGTTTTTAGTTATAAATACTAATGCTATTCGACAACACTAATGTCCCTTTTGTTGGGGATGCTACATCGTTAAATGGACGTAGGTGGTTCCACAATATGCTGTGTTGGTCGTAGCTAGTGACATATCATCCTGTCTACTGACTTGGTGAGCACTACTACATTTCACGGTCATGTATTGTTGTTTATCATGTACTTTGTATTTTGAGGTATAACTGGAGCCTTATTTCCAGCATTTCTATATTACTCTTCAGTTGTATTTAGAGGCTCCCTAGACATGTTATGGGTGGTGTTTGATATTGGAAATTAAATTAGCAATATTGATATTTGGCGAACTTATGTATAAAACTTGTTATATTTTTAATATTATGAACCAAGTTTCTAATGGAAATGAATTAGATTTTTTTAATTATATATTTACAAAATATAATTAATAGAGTTCATCTCCTCTTTATACATGAATAGTTTCGGTAGAATGAAACCTAACAGGCTTGCTCAGTCGGGTTTACTTAGATGAGTGTTGGTTGCGATCCTCGGTTTTTGAGGCACGACGGTTGGCCTGGTTCATCATTTTCTAACCAAGACCCTTTTTGGCTTATCTTTACTTCTTGGAGAAGGTGGTCTTCCAGCGGGATGCCCTCAGTATGAGCGGTTGATTGAAGAGAAGCCTAGGATAGGTGTTGCGTTTTCCTTAGTTTAGGATACGGACGTTGCCTCATTCAAAACCTTGTTGGTAAACACCTTTTTGTGATAAAATCCAATCGAAGGAAAAGAGTGCAACGTATGGTTTGAAACCTAAGGTCTTCAAGATGGACAACGCTTCGACTGTTCTGATCAGGCAGATGCACAATGGTTAGTGTAATGAGTAAATAAAAAGGGAGATGGTAATACCTTAGCGGTGATGGCGCTTTGAGCCTAGTTATGCTTCAAAGATTTGCTTCGAAGACACAAGACGATCCATTTCTTGTTTTATTAGGGTGTAGCCTAGAATGTGTCTCCTGATTGCTGCTTCACTCTTTGCTTATCATTCATGGTTGAAGGCATCAATGGCAGTGCCCCATCGTGAACCGCGAACATCTCCCTCGCTGCATGCAACTCCCTATACAAAATTTTATTTCGTCCTTCATCAGGAAAATTATCATTTGAGTAAGGGTTGATGGTACTGATCTCATGCAATATATCCAAGGCCTTCTGAGCAAGGTGTTGTACCTCATGTCTCTTCCAATGATATGAAAATCTACATTTTGGGTCGCGCCGGCCACGTTGACTGAGAGGGTGATTTCCCCTTTTGTTGTTTCACTCGCCTTGTTGAATCTGTTGAGCAATCGAGAGGCATGCATGATCTAGTCGAGAATTCCAAGCTTCTCCACCACCCCCGACCTTATAATATCAGTTGAGCTACCTGAATCCACAAGCACAGGCTTAATTTAAAATGTATTCAGAAGGAATGAAATTACAGAAGCATCATTATGAGGTTGAGACAAGGCCTTGATTTCCTTGTTGTTGAATGTGAGAGCATCTTCGGGTATATAACCTCGAGTTTGCTTCTCCCTAGTGATGGATATTTTTTGTTCTTTTGACAACGGATTACTAAGAGATATTAATTCCTCCAATGGTATTGTGGATTACATGTTGCGTCTCATCTATTTAATTTTTTTGTTTGCCTCTCTTTCCCAAAACTGATATTTGGCATGGTCGCTAAGGAACTCTCATAGTTGCTATTTATTAAGTAGTCGGGCTACTTCTTCTCAGAGATGTCTTTAATCCTTGGTCCTACGGCCATATTTGCTATGAAATTTGCACACTAAGTTAGATTTCCCCCAGAAAGGATCTGATAGTACAGATCTCGGAACCAGGTGTCTTCAATTCTACTGATGGCAGATACGATGTCTAAAATGTCCACGTTGAAGTTGTATTCAAACAAGCGGGGTTCCTCCATCGGTCCTGTGTATCTGTCAAATTTGGCTCTGCTTATGAGTCCCCACGGATTCTGACCTCGATCCATCCTTTGATCATTTCAAGGTATGTTATGCCTCAGGACGTTTCTTCTATCTTCAATGTATGGTTGGTCCCTTTCTTTTTTTGGCCTTTACTATTTTTCCGGAAGCCTACTAGGATATACTGAGCCCGAGGGGGCTCCTAGTTTGTCGTCCTCGACCCTGATCTTTGATTTATATCAGTTGTGGACTTTCGACCAAGTCATTGCAGGGATATTCAACAAATTTCTGCTCCAAATACTTTGAAGCCATAGAGCTTCGTTCGTTCAAATCTTGGGTGAAGGCCTGCACTGCCCATTCACCAGAGACTGGTGGCAATTCCATATGCTCTATTTGAAAGGGAGATAAAATCTCCAACAACATCTCGTTTTCTCTTTGTTTGATTTTGAAAACATCAGATTTTCTTGTAGCCACCTTGATGGCTTTGCAATGTGCCTTTATGAAAGAATCTGCCATCATGGAAAATGAGTCTATCTAATTTGGGGCTAGGTTGTGATACCACATCATGGTCCCTTTCGAATGTGTTTCTCCGAACCTTTTTAGCAGAAGGGATTCAATCTCATCGTCCTTCAGTTCATAGCCCTACACCGAAGGGGTGATGTGCTCGTTGGGGTTCGAGGTTCCACTATACTTCAGAAGATCGGGCAATCTGACTTTCTTTGGGATGGGCATTGAAGCAGCATTTTATGGGAATAAATTTTTTATGTATTATTGTTAATCTACACCCTCCAAGATCAAGGGTGTGACCGTAGTTTTATTGACCATTCGATTATAGGTCTCCACCTTTTTGAGAGTAGATAATATCATCTTTTCTCCCGACTCGTTCATCATTGTGCGGTCCTCGATCATCTTAATAATAGCGGGGCCAGCTGCTGACGCGTTGTTTCTCGATCATTCCGGTACGTGTTCGGCTCGAGGAGCCGTTCCTGGTACTACAGTGCTTGGATGTTTTTGGTGGCTTTGGAGTAGAGCAATGGCTAGTTGTTGTGCCTGCAATATTTCAAAAATGTCGTGAAGGTTAACCTTTCGTTATTCACGAACTGGGGTTTTTAGAGCCTCTTATTGGTACTCTGAGCATATATTCCTGTGAGTGTGGGAACTTATATCAATGTATTGGCCATTGCATGTGCTGCATCCACAAGAATTGGTTCTGGTACATCCTCAGGGTTTCATGGTGGTAAACAAATACCTGGAACAACTACACCATTCTCTACATGGTTCTCAAGAATGTTGTTTTCATGTGCGTTCACTGAGTTAGACATTTTGACCTGATATCAAAGATTCTTGGGCAAGAAAAAGTGTGAAGGATAACTTGCGTTATATATTGAACCAGCAAGAAAACATCACTATTATTTTTAGTCTCACGGTCGGCGTCAAATTATTTAGCTTGAAAATTGTAATTACAATTAGCTTTGATTTTGTAGTTCTAAATATATGTGATTTATTTTTATACTAGTTGATTGCCAATAGACGCTATGTGTAACACTAGAAAATAAGATAAGAGCTTGAAGGCAATGTGTCAAGCAAACCGAGTGGCTAACAATTGGGGCCTCGAGCTAGACTAAACGAGGCCCAAGGTCGAGCTAAGCGATAGGCTTTGAATGGCCGATGAGGGACCAACAATTATATGAGCTTATAAGAGCTCCTTAGAATCAATAATGTGTAATAAATGAAGAACAGTTAGTGAAACACAATCAATTTAACTAATAAATCAGGGGAGAATTTGTTTAAGTTAGAGAGTAGAGAATGTTCTTGTATTTATTGTTGTGTATGTTACAAAATGACAAGGGTCCCCAATATATATGAGGGGAAATTCCAACATAGTATATATGCATTTAATGTAAGGATTTGAGGTAGGTACAACCATTTAATGACATGATACATGCTTGAACTAGCCTAATAGACTTCGTCAACTTTAATCACGTGCCTTGGGAACTTTCCTTTTTTCCATCATAGACAGTGATTTGCTCTACCTCGAGGTTGATTGTTGAGAAATCTCGGGGTCAATATCGAGATGAGCCTCGAGTCTTCTGGGGATGGTCTTACGAAGTCCCATAATGACCCTAAAATCAGACTCTCCGATTTTAGCCGTATATAGATCTTAAATATGAATGAAGAACAAATATTAGGAGAGTTTCATCCCTAGTATAAATCCCAAGTATAAGGTGTGTCATTTTATAATGTCCAATTGCGATTACTTCGTTCACTTTTCACGAGCCTTGATACAAAGAGTTCCCAGCTTCGAGTTAAGTCTTCTATTTCGTTTTATTCATCTAAAAATCGGGTGTGTGTTATACCCAATTTCATCCGTATACACAGTTAACAAAGTATATGGCAAGCGTGGATACTTATATCCATCACTAAACTCAGCCAGCACACATTTAGACAAAAGCACATATAAAAACTCGTGTCACTAATTTATGCTGTCCTATTTTTAGCATCATACTCTATGGATTATTCTGGATAACCCGTTTTCCGTTTAAATGTTTCTTTCGATAATTCACCTGACATTAAATATCAAGCAAAAGTAGAAAAAATACATGAAATATGGATTAAATAAATTAAAATAGAAGATGAAACTTAAGAACTAGCGTCTCCTAAAGTATTTCTCTTGAAAAATTATTGTACACTATCAATTGAATGCATAATATATGTTTTACTATATGTATATACTTTTGAGTTTATACTGGTAAGGGATGAGAGAACCATATCAACTCGATTATACTTTCTTCAAGCTCGATTGGACTCCGCTAGATACAATAACAGGCTCGATTTTTCGGATTGTGTAACGACTCGATAGATTATTTTGAACTTTGGCATTTAATTTTATTTTTTGAGACCTTGAGTAGCTTCATATGTTGTACTAGAACTTGCGATTGCAATTCGTTTTGATTTTCAAGATGTTCGTGTGTGGTTTGGTAGAGTAATTTTTTATTTGGAAGCTTTAAGTTGGAAGAGATAACCTATGTTTGATTTTTAGGTAAATGGCCTGAGAAATTGAGATTTGGTAATTTCAATATATCCATGGTGATTTTGGAATTGAACATATGTTCACATTCGATTTCGGATGTTCCTAAAAGATTTTTACTCTATTTGTTTTAAAATTTGGTAATTTAAAAAATTTGAGAGTTTATAGGTTTGACCGAAAGTAGACTTTATTAGACTTTGATTTTGGTTTTTGAGACGTTGAATAAGTCCTAATGGTTTATGTTAATTGTATGCAAAGTTTGATTGTTGTTTGGAATGTGTATGTGGGTACAACTTGATGCCATGGAAAAAGTAATAAGGGAGCTTGCGTTAGCTTCTCCACATAATGAGCCTCATGCAGTCTGCGATATATTTGGAAAGGGATACCCTAATAATGAGTGTCAAGATACCATGTAGGAAATGAATGTTATGAATAATTATAACTTCAATACAATGGGTCAAAAGCACCCCGGTTTTGCACGCAGTTCACATGGGGGTACTGCAAATGATAGGCAACAAAACAACCCTATATTTCAGGGACAAGGAGCTCCAAGCTTCAAAAATCTGCAGAGGCAGCAGTTTCAGCCACAACAGCAAAATCAGCCGAGCTTGGAATATCAAATGAAAGACTTCATTTCAATGATAGATGATTAACTAGATGCTCACAAGGAAGCAATTCCAAATCTAGAGAAGCAAGTGGGACAAATAACAACAATCTTATCTAAGAGAATCTGAGGTACTCTGCATGCTGTTAATGAGAGAAATCCTAAAGAAACAGTAAATATTTTGACCTTGAGAAGCGGGAAAGTGTTGAAAGAACCCACTCCAATCAAAAAAGAGGTGCTATCTGAAAAAAAAGTGGGGAGCAGCTGAAAATTGAAGATGATGAGAAGACTAAGAAAAAGACAGGCAAGAATGGAGCTTGCAAAATGAAGCAAGAGGAAACTTCAAGAAGGGGGGGGGGGGGGGAATCTTTAGAGAAAAGCTTGACAAGCAGTTTGAGAAATTGCTAGACATGCCAAGATAGGTTAATGTAAACCTGCCATTCACTAATGTTATCTCACAAATGCCAGCTTATACAAAGATCGTAAAGGAGATCCTTACAAAAATGAGAAATATTGAAGAGACCAATGCGGTCAAGATCACAGAGTACTGTAGTGTAATTTCACAAAGCAAACTCCCACAAAAGTGTGGAGAGCTAGGGAATTTTACAATACCTTTCTCTTTAGGCAGTCTTAATTATGATAAGTAATTATGTGATTCTAGTTCCTCAATTAACTTAATACCATTGTCCAACAACAACAACTACTACTACCCAGTATAGTCCCACAAAGTGGAGTCTGTGGAGGGTAATATGTAGACGAGCATTACCCCTACCCGAAGGGGCAGAGAGGCTGCTTCCATTCGACCCCCGACTCAGTGAAGGAAAGGAAAGACAAAAATAAGAGAAGGATATTGGAGAGATAAGGTCAGTGTCTATATCTGTTGAGTTTGCTGGACAAACAAATATAACACCCGAGGGGATAGTAGAAGATGTTTTGGTCCAGGTGGATAAGCTTGTATTTCCCATAGATTTTGTAGGGGTGAATTTGGAGGAGAATATGGAGACCACCTTCATCATAGAAAGACTATTTTAACCAACGAATAGAGCTATATTATATATACATGATAGAAAACTCATGCTTAGTGTGGGTGAGCAGGTCACCTTTGAGCTGAATGTAGCAACTAGAGTAAAAAAAGGAGAGGCCAGCTGCAAGTGTTGAATGGAAGGTTAATGGTTTGAAAGAAAAGGCTCCAGTAAATGAAACATATAAGAGTTGGGTATATCCCAAGAAGGCTTACAAGGAGTTATCTTCATAGATGTGTGCACTAGTTTGGGCACGTAGAATGGAACTTGAATTTGATCCAGACCCTGACTAGATAGTCATGGAAGCTTCCTCTACCTTATGATACAGTTAGATGCCATAATCTACCTAATTTATTTTATCTTAGTCAAAACTTTTGAGCATGTAATCGTTTTTCTTTGGCAACCACATTACAAGCCTTAACCGTTCATTTTATTTGACAATCTATTTGAGCATTGTACCTCTCTTGGGCACATGAATTTGTTATGCATTTTGTAAATTTTGAAATGTGAGGTGGTTGGGTTAGCTTTTGAGTGGATCTACTGAAATAAGATGAAAGGTAAAACGTTGAAAAAGTGAGAACCACTTAAATTGAACAAGAAAACATAAGAGAAAAGGAAAAATAAGTGGTATTGTTTTGAGATACATTCATTGATAGTGGTAACTCTTGATTTATTTGTGCTTAAAGAAGTATATGCTTAAAGCAAAGTGAGGTGAAGATAGAGTTATAGTTTGGTACAAGTGTGGGGTTTTGAAAGGTAAATTATATGTAATATAGTGCTTAGGAAAGTATAGTCACTCTTATATCTAAATGTATCCTACATGTCCTAAAGCTTACATTACAACTAATGAAAGTCCTACTTGGTCCTTCTTTAAATGAGCTCAATTGGTAGAGTGGTACACTACGGGAATGTTACATCTCGCATTTTCGTATATTAAAACTTTATTTTCAGTTAACCAACGTTGGCGTGCGGGTGAAATTATCATGGGGTTAACGTACTTACGCTGTTTATGACAAGCGATAAATAAGTGTCTTGTGAAGGATAAAGGGTACACGAATTAAAGAAAATAAGTTTCGTTGAAAGTTGCCAAATTAGGATAAAATACGGGTCGAGCATTAATACCCGATAATTATGAACTAGTACAATGCAAGATATCATATGACCATGGTAGTATCACGTATAAAGTATATATAAAGTATATAAAAATAAAGTAAAATTTTAAGTAATTTGTGGCTGTTTTTAAAATTATGTGGGTAATTGAGTAATTATTGGATAACGGAACATTACCCACTTAACTAATAAGTGGATAAGATTAATAATTATCTCATAAAAAAAAACATGGAAACCAACAACTTTTCAAACAATAACGCATGGTCATGCTGGAGTAGGTGGCTACCTAAGCTTGATTGAAATTAATAAGCAAGAAACATGTAAGCATTTCCTCATTCAAATACATTAGAGATCAGAAGTTAAGTTTCATCATTTGGACAAAGAAGACTAACGTACAAAATTCAATAAAATCAACAAACATTTTAGAGATCAGAAGCTAATTTTCATAGTACACAAAAACGTTAGAAGCAGAAATAATTTCGTCAAACGGATATTTTTCTACTCTAGATATATTAAGCTCATCCCATTTATACAGAATAAACGAGCATACACACAATCTCCATAATTAATCTATTCATAGAAATAATTGGTGTGTATATATTCTTCATTCCCCATGAGAATTGTTATTTTCTTCTGTTTATGAGTCTTAAAATAATACGCAGTTGAAAAAGGTTATCCCGAAGGAATATTGAGATTATTATGTATTTTTCATGTATTCACCTATTTATACATGTGCATTCACACATGACCAGATGTCATTATATACACGTATATATGTAAATATATGTATATGGGATATTGAATAAGGTTACGACGTTATATACGCACCACCACCTAAGCAGCTGGTATATGTTGATGATGTTGCCCATAGTGGCCGGGACGATACAATAGGATGCCCTCAATGGCTTGATGATAAAATGTACACCCAAACCTATGCTTGGCACGACATTTATACGCACGTGTATGACATTTAAAAGTGTGCTTCTTTATTCCCTGTTTCAACTATGTCATTTACGCACTAATTTTAATACCTCACATTCTCAGTACATTTATCGTACTGACGCCCTATTTCAAAGGGCTTTTGTTTCATACCCGCGGGTGGAGGTAGGAAAGCTTAGGGTCCCCTCCTTAGGATCCTTAATCAGCGAGAGTTGGCGTGCTTCTTTTGATCCGGAACTGCTTTTGATTTTGGTACAAGATGTGTGTAGATATACATACATGTGTATATGTATATATATATATATGTGTGTGTATATATATATATATATATATATATATATATATATATATATATATATATATATATGACATGGCTCCGTCCATTCATTGTACAATTATATTTCTTTTAGAGATCTGTAGACAGTATGCCTAGATGGGTTGTATGTGGATTTGTCGGTTTTCAATTTTAGATGTATAGTTGTCTATTGGAGCATTACCGGCTCGCCCACTATATTCTGAATGTATACGTACATGACATTTTGGCAGGTTTCCTTTATGTTTGTTATATTTGTAATTCCACTGATGTTATTCCAGTTCTTATCTTAGACGCATGCTTAGGGTTATTTGATAGGTACAACATAGGCACCCATCGCGACCTATCAGATTGGTTCGTTACAGGGAAAGACTATGGTATGTGTTTTGTGGTATATGAATGTTATTTTTGAGAGTGATTGAACTTATTCTATCTTAAGTTCCAAATTTTTCATAAAGTTTATTGTGTGTAGAACTACTCTCTATTGCTGTGTGAGGGCACCTGATTCATGAAGAAAATATAATGTCGTTGAAAACTATGTTAAAGCAACTGAGGAGGTTGTGAAAAAATGTATGGTACTTGTGAGTCAAATCTTATGGTGAGGATGATACTATAAAGTGCTTAATCTATTTTAAATATTCTTGGTACGATGAGTTAGGAGAGTTGTTTAAAAAGGTCGTATCTTTATAAAGTGTAGTTTGATTGTTCGAGGAAAAGCAATGATTTAAGTGTGCGATGCTTATGGTTGGCCTTAATATTATATTTTAGATAATTATTACACTTTAATTAATTACACTTTTCTTGTGTTTGAGCTTTAATCGTTAGTGTTATGTACTTATTTCTTGTTTTATGACTTCTAGGAGTGATTCTGAGTGATGAAGAAGTTATTGAACTAATTCGAGCTATTTCAAACTTTGAAGTCTGAGTAAAAGTCCAATTGATTAAGTTGGGATCTTGTTGGGGGGGGTCGAAGACCAAGTCTTGACTTCAAAAAGAAAGATTTAATCTTTAATCTAAGAAATTTGCACTGATGCGACGCACTATGCGACGCTTAATGTTGGGCAGCAGGTTATTTTTTTGCTGTCAGATAGAAGTTGAGCTCTATGGATTTCCCCACTAATTCCCGCATGGCATGTCGCCCCAATGTAAATTTTACAGAGCCAATGTCCTATTTTGGCTAGCAGAAGGTGATTTCATCTGGGCCCATTACTCCTTGGTATAAATACTTGGAATAACGTTATTTTCTCGACGTTTGACACATAATCGACCTAAGGAGGCAAATGAAGAGTTGGAGGTGTCAAAGCACAAGTATTTCATCATTCCTTCCTCAATCAATACCTGAGTTTGGATTAAATTTATGTTTTCCTATAGTTTTATTATAATTGTGATGAATTCCTCCATATCTATGGAGTAGTTCTCTTTAAGGTTTGATAGATTTGGTGTATTGATATTTGTTTGTAGATTCGAACTCTAGTTTTATGTATTCAAGTGTTGTTGGCTGATTTAATTGTTCAATTTATAATGACTTATTCATGTAATCAAGTGAGGCATAACTTGTGATATCTTTGAATTATATTGTTGGTTGAGTTTACTCAGTCTTTTTAGTAATCGAAAGAGACTAGTTGAATCATTGATTAAACCTTTTTAGTGAGATAATCGAGAGAGGTTGTCCTAAAGACCAATCCACTACGCATTCTTGCATATCTTCATAGAGATTAAATTGGTTCATCTTGTGAGGTTGAGACTTAATCGAGAGAGGAATATATGGAAAGCAATTGAACTAATATTCAATTGAATTCGAGAGACTCACTTGAAATTTAGAATCGAATTAACTACAGTTAAATCACGAAAGATTATCTTGCACATATCCTATAAAGACCCTTGATAACTTTATTTTCTTAATCCTTACTTCGATTGTCACTAGTCAATAGCTTTGGATTCTTAGTAAAATTTTGAATTGATCACAAAAGTCTGAGCTGTCGATCATCTTGAGCATCAATCAAGCTAGAAACTACGAGAATACCATTCAACTCCAATCTCTGTGGGTACGATATTATACTATTTTGATTAGCGAGTATAATTAAGTGGTGCTTTGCGCTCGTCAGTCATCGGTACATCTTGGTTGAAAATAAATGTGTCAAAGTGGTTTGAGGTTGTGTCTTCGTTTACAAATGTTCCTAAGGCTGTGGTAAACTTTGTGAAGAAAAATATTTTCATGAGATTTCGAACTCCACGCGCTTTGATTAGTGATGGAGGTACTCTATTTCGTAATATACTGCTGGGCAACCTCTTGGCTAAGTATGGGGTGAGACACCAGGTTGCAAGTGCTTATAATCCATAAACAAGTGGTCGAGTTGAGGTTTCCAATAGGGAGATGAAGAAAATTTTGGAGTGAGAGCATATTGAAAAGATTGGGCTAGCAATGTAGATGATGTTCTATGGGCATCTCACATTACATACAAAATTCCAATTGGCACTTCGATACAGGTTGGATTATGAGAAGGCTTATAACTTGCCCGTTGAACTTGAGCACAAGGCATATTTGGCAATTAAGAAGCTCAACATTGATATGGATCTAGCTGGGAGAAAAGGATGTTGCAGGTAAACAAGCTCGAACAGTTTCGATTACATGCATATATGAATGAAAAGTTTTACAAATAGAATAAAAGAGATTGCATGACAAACATATTGTGCATCGTAAGTTCAAACCTGGTCAAGAGGGTTGGAAAACTTAGAAGCTAAACAAAAAATAAGTTTCATCGAAGGTGGATATGTTTTGAATGTTATAATATGTACTTTGGGAGGATACTACGGTTATTTATGTGATAATGAGGTTATTTTCTGAGTTATTTTAGTCGTATGATAGTCGTGTGCTGCGTGTTGAAGTCAAGCAAGTTGTGGAAAAAAACTAGGTAAAGGTCATCACAAGTTACATTCATAATGTTCTGAAATTAGGTCAAAGATATAAGGACATTTCTCCAAATATACATGGAATTATAAGACAATATAAATATTAAGTTGAAGTTGTGCGAATACAGTATCTAATGCATTAAACCATTTGCCATTATGACATTAGAGTAAAATGATACTTGTGTTCTTGTGAGACTCCACAAGCATCTCCCAATGGGACCCACTTTGTGATGGTTGACCTACTTCATGTTAATAAATAATTGGAATACCTCCTCCTAACCCTCCTGAATCAATACTGTAAGGTTTTGAAGTGATTACACCATATTTCAACATCAAAAGTTTGTTCTAGTAAAGATTACACCTCACTAAGGTTGTGTTGACATTGAGAATAATCGTGGGCTGTATTTGACTAAAATTTCAAGTTGTTCCTACTGTATAAGGCGAGTATAAATGTCTATTAATTGTGATTAAGCTTTCGTGTATGTAGTTTAAGTTGTAAAGATGATAAACCAGGTGAAATATATTTGGATTTTCTTAGGATGTTGTTGTTCTTGATGGATTGATTTGAAAGTTGCTCTTATGGACCTTAAATGGCTAGAAATTATGGAAAATAATTTGGCTATGATATTTTAATATGATTATGTTGGTTTGCATGAGAATTTAATTGAGGAAGCTGGTAATTTGAAAACAAATGGCCGTAAACTACTTAGAAGTTGTCCAATGTAATATTATCTTGTGTTAGCCTATTTAAGCTAACTTTGAATTGAGTACAAGGTTGGAAATTATATAAAAGGCATTGGTTATTATACTTGATATATTACTAAGTTTAAGAATGATTGATAATGCAGTTGAATGTGCTAAAGGGATTCAATCCGAGTTTGCCGCTCATCGTGATACGTTGTTGACTTGTTAATGAAATATTTTGTACCCTATTCTTGGTATTATTCCTATTGTACTTCTCTGATCAGTGTTGTTGGTATATGTTATTGGAGGAGGCCTTTGTTCAGGGTGAGATGCTGCCCTAATTTACAAAGATGAGCTACTAGTTTAAGTTGCGGACATAGCCTTTACTCAGCGCTGATTTTGAATCTTGTTATGCTATGGTACATAAAGTTGAATTGTTTTAGTTATTTATTAGAAGTTTAAGGACTCAACTAAGTTAAGTTGTGCTAAGGTCATCACATGTTATGTAGAGTAGTAAACTACAATTCACTTTACTTCGTTCAAAATTTAAGATGGTCTACATGTTCCTCCATTGTTGAATTGAGTTGCGCACACTTGATGCCCACCGCTTCTTAAATAAACTGCGTTAAAGAATTAATTGTACCCTGATGAAGTTTGAATTGTCGGGTGAATTTGTATGTTATACTAGGATATGTGAGGGGTGTTTGGGGTTGGTGTACATATATCAAAGCTTGTGTTCAATATTCACCATTCCACACTCCCCACACCTTGTAGCATGTATCATATATGTTATATCCGTTTGATAGCATTAGTTCATTTAGTGTATTAGTTTTAGTAATTGGGTATAGAGTGTTGCTTGCTTGCACTAAGGCTAAGTCATGTTGCGCAGGTCAACTACTTGTTTATATGGAACAACACTTGGAATATAATTGAGTGGCTTGGGGAAGTCTTGAATACCAGTACCTTGTGGTTCAATACTTATGAACCTTTTAGATGATTATTGTGAATATATTATCTCCTCCCAACTGACTTCGTGAACACCACTTCATATCGGGGTCATGTATATTTTGTTCCTCGTGTACTCTGTGTTGAGGTATAGTCGGGGCCTTGTTGACGCTATTTCCAAATTACGTTTCAATTGTGCTTAGAGGCTTCATAGACAGGTTGTGGGTGGTTTTGATATTGGTAATTAACTAGAAATGTGATATTTGGAAAACATATTTTTCATTGTATCTATAATCCTGTAATATTTTTGAAATTATGAATGAAGATACTAATAGAAATGAAACATTAGTTGTTAAATAAATCTTTTATGTCTTTGATTAATGGAGTAAATCTCCTTTTTATTCATTAAAGAGCTTGGGCAGAAAGAAAACTAACAGGCTTGCTCGGCCGGGTTCACTCGGTTGGCAACCTGTCACACTCCCCATATTTGGGGCATAAAAATCTTGGTATCAGAGCCTAAGATTTTATAGTGTCCTAGGATGTCTCGGAGCTGTGTCTTGTAGAGTCCTTCTTATCAGTTTGTTGGATACAACATCTATAACGAGGAGGCCACTTGGACATTTGGGAAATTTTGCACTTCTTTGATATTCCAAATCGTGTGATAGAGGCTAAGATACTGGTATAATTTCCTTATAATGTATCATTACCCAGATGAGTAATCCACGAGTTCAAATCCGCAAGAAGGGAATGACCCCACCATTGAATCTGAGGGAGGATGCACAAGAGTTCATTGGCAGAAATCTCGAGCCTTGGAGGGTTTTGAAGAGCTTGTTGCTAGGGAAAGTCTCATTGTTCTTACAAATGTCACCGCACCACCGGGTCGTGTGGTGAGAGTATATAAGAAACAAAATAAGGCGTTGTTGGTACTTATGAGCTGGATTATATTGTTAGCAAGATGCGTCCCTTGGGGAAATATTGGATGACTCTTGAAATATGATACGATTGTGGAAAGAGGGGGCCCAAAAAGAAAAAAATGCCCTAGGTTGGATACACCAATCATATTCAGGGTTCCAGCATATTCTCATTTCGAGTTAAACTAATTTTTCCATACACTGTAGGAAACTGGTGTCACGTAATTGACTATTCATCCTTAAAATATTATAGTGTCGATATATTTGATAACATTATGCCTCATTTTTCAAATCAATAACGTCAACACTATGATTAATCATGTTAGAGCTCTCTCTAGTAAGCTTCATATCTCTTAGGATATATAACCTCATGAAATTGTTTGCTCAACACATTGATGGTTTCCTGAATAATTCCATTCAAATCTCGAACCATGTTGTTTCTCTTGTATTAAATCTACGGGGGTTAAAAGTTCAAACATGTCAAAGAAGAAACATCATCCCATGATCAAATATTTTGGATAGGAAATTTGATCGTCATATTCATGCTAGCATACCTTAGAGTAATTGTTGATGGTCGCCAAAGTTTTAGTTGGGTGTTCGCATAGATATTTAGAGTTGAAGAGGGTGACATATTTTTCTCAAGACTTTTTCCATGAAAACATTAGGTGAATTGTTAAAGAAGGTAAAGTGGGTGTTGTTCACATTAGGCCTTATGGAGTCTTGAAGGAAATAAGCCAAATTATGATAATGATGTACACGGTGTTTTATGTGGCTATGTATAACAAGGTTGATGGGAATGCTTTCTCAATCACTCCGGTGGAAACTACTGAAGGTGAAGTTAATGGGTAATTGACTTATAAGAGGTAGCAAATTGTAATCCTTGATTAAGCAAGTCTGATCATTGAGAAATAATGAGATTTCCTCCTCCAAAAGATACGTCAAAGTATGTGAGTTAAGAAGGTCACCTTGAAGGCCGGAAGTGTTGTGGAAAGAAAATATCTTCGCTTTATATAGGAATGGTTGTGATCTGAAAGGTACTTTCTATATGTAATGATTTAAAAAGTTATAATTCATCTCCAAATATAATTTTGTTAATGTAGTGCATGTAATGTTGAGATTAGTGTTGTTGATATATATATATATATATATGTATGATGCCTTGTTGAGTTGTGGAAGTGTTGTTAGGTGGTTTTGGTGATTCTCCGACAGGTGGATAGGTCAAGATACAGAGGAAAGTTTGGCAAGAATCTGCAAAAATTGGGAGTTAGTCACACATTGGGGGCTTGATGTAAAAGAGAAAACAGATAAACTATGATAAGTGTTTGGGGCGGAATCTACTTCTCACTCGAGGATGAATGATCCTAAGTGGGGGAGAATGTAAGGCCAAGAAAAATTTTTCTAAGGAATTTAAGGATTCGTGGTGCTGAGTTACGCTCCTGTGTTTGAAAATAATAGAAAATGAGACACAGCACGAACTTTTTGGGTTGTAAAATGCATTGGAGAGTTATAGGTAAATTGCTGCAAAAATTGGCCTTTGTGCAATCCCTTTTACGACCGTAGAATCACTACGCGGACCGTATATACATTGAGGAGTGAAGCAAAGAAATTGCAATTGGAAATACCATTCTCCGAGTCGCGAAGTGATTCTGATATTGCTATCTGAGAATCTGTCATGAAATACTTCTGCTATAGCAAAATGGTCATAGAAAAATTCTTCTACTACAATATCAATTCTAATGCCCAAAAAAAGGATTCTTCTACGACATAATTGACTTCAACGGTCATTTTAGAAGATTTTCTTATCCGATCCAATTTTGATATAAGGCCTTAAGGGGTCATTTTGCAAGGTAAAAATATGAGTTTTAGATAGAAGTGAGAGTATTTTAGAGATAAAAGGAGAAGACCTAACATTCTAATCATTCAATCTTTGCACCATCTTCAAGAATCAAGGGAGCCTACCGCTAGGTTATCATCTATCTAGGCAATCCTACTCCCAAGCTTTCATGCAAGAGATTAGGAGTTCAAATATATATTATGGAGTTGGAAATAGGCCATGCATGTGATACTAGGTTGTAGTATGTGGGGTTAATGAACTATTTTCGGTAGTTTCTTATTAAAATTTATTGAAGAAGGAAGGGAGTACCATTTTAGAGACACGTTGTCTATTTTAAATAATAGGTGTCAGACCAAATTCGTAGGAGAGTTACACAATGGGAATCGTTTTAATTTTTCACTGATTTTCACTATCTCCCTATAGATTGTTATTCCTGTAAATTGCAAGTATGATTGGCTGAAGTTCCTAATTCAAATATTTTGGGTTATTCCATACCAACTTAACTATTCCAAATGATCCTAGGGTAGAATGGTATATGTTCAAAGTATGAGTTTCATATCAAAATGTTATGTCTTTGAGTCGTGTTTTCAAAGAAAGCTAGTATGCCAAATTTTGATAAAAACCCCGAGATGGTTAAGACTCTTAATTGCTCATATATTTACCTAAAATCTTGATTGAAGATGTCTTGTTGTTGCTAATCTATGAATATATTTGAAAAAAAAATAAGTGAATTTGGAATACAGAGTGTGGCCAATGTTCCAAGAATGAAAATGATACTTGTGGTTTGTGGTGACAGTTAAATTAGATGATGGGCGAAGGGTTAAAATTTATAGAAAATGAGACATGGTGCTAAATTTTTGGGTTGTACAATGAATTGGAGACTTAGAGGTAAATCACTGCAGAAAATGGCCTTTCTGCAATCCCCTTTGCGAACGGAGAATCACTACACGGACCGCATATATGTTGCGGAGTGAAGTAAAGAATTGGCAATTTGAAACACCATTCTCCGAGCCGCGAAGTGATTATGATTTTTCTATTTGAGAATCATTCATGGAATGATTCTGCTATAGGACAATGGTCGTAGAAAAGTTATGCTGCTACATTATAAACTCTAATGCCCAAAAACTGATTCTTCTACGACATAATTGACATCAGGGGTCATTTTAGAAGATTTTCTTATCCGATCCAATTTTGATATAAGGCCTTAGGAAGTCATTTTGCAAGGTAAAAAACTGAGTTTTAGAGAGAAGTGAGAGTATTTTAGAGATAGAATGAGAAGACCTAACATTCTAATCATTTAATCATGCACCAATCTTCAAGAAGCAAGGGAGCGGACCTCTAGGTTAGCATCTGTCTAGGTAATCCTACTCCGAATCTTTCATGCAAGAGGTTAGGAGTCCAAGTATATATTATGGAGTTGGAAATAGGCCATGCATGTGACACTAGGTTGTAGTATGTTGGGTTAATGAACTATTTTCGGTAGTTTTTATTGAAATATGTTGAAGGAGGAGGGGACTACCATATTAGAGACTTGTAGTCTATTTTTCATGATAGGTGTCAGAAAAAATTCGTAGGAGTGTTATATAATGGGAATCTTTTTAATTATAAATCGATTTTTACTATCTTTCTATAGATTGTTATTCATGTTAATTGCAAGTATGGTTGGCTCAAGTTCCAATTTAAAATATTTTAGGTTATCCCTTACAAACTTAACTATTCCAAATGATCCTTGTGTAAAATGGTGTATGTTCAAAGTATGAGTTTCATATGAAAATGTTATGTCTTTGATTCGTGTTTTATAAGAAAGCTACTATGCCAAATATTGTTTAAAAAAACCGAGATGCTTAAGACTCTTAATTCCTCATTTATTTACCTAAAAACTTGATTGGAAATGTCTTGTTGTTGGTAATCAATAAATATATTTGAAAACAAAATAAGTGAATTTGGAATACAGAGTGTGGCCAATGTGCCAAGAATGAAAGTGATACTTGTGGTTAGTGTTGACAATGAAATTAAATGATGGGTGAAGGGTTAAAATAATAGAAAACGAGACACGGTTTGAACCTTTTGGGTTGTACAATGCATTGGAGAGTTAGAGGTAAATTGCTATAGAAAATGGCCTTTCTGCAGTCCCTTTTGCGACCGGAGAATCACTTAGCGGACTATATATACATTGCAGAGTGAAGCAAAGAATTGGAATTTGAAACACCATTCTCCGATCCACGAAATGATCCTGTTTTTTCTTTATATGAATCTGTCTTGTAATGATTCTTGTATAGAAAAATGGCCGTAGACAATTTGTGCTACTACAATATCAATTCTAAACCACTATCGTAATCCTCTCATTCTCACCCGACCTGCCGCCTTTGAAACCTCTCATCTCTCAAACTCTACTAAGCCCTAGCCTCCTTCTACCCCTCTTCAACCATCACTCCACTGCAATCCATGGCTTCTCCGGCCATGGATGGTTGGTACTCACTCCCTTCCATCACTCTACCTTGGTTGTTCGATGATTTGAGGCCTGACTTTGATGGCTCTCTTCAGATCATTCTCACAATCCTTATATCGATCGCCTCTCCGAGTATTACTTATATATATTCAAGCAATACGAGCCTTTTTGACTCAGGATCAGACATTCCTGAAGACCGTTCTTATTTCTATGGTTTCTTCTCAAACCCTAAGTAGTTTAAGGTTCTTTACTTGCTTATTTTCTAAGATCTAGAAAATGTCTGTGTTCTACCGAAATTCTTAGGTTTTCCTCAAGTTCTCTTTTCAAAATAGTATAATTTCGTTTTAGGGTTTCTGAAAGGTTTAACAAAAGCATCTTTCTGATTTTTTTTCTCATTCTCTATGTGTGTTTGTCTAAGTTATGCTCGTATGTTTTTTTTTACTACGCATGTATTGTTCTACTACTTTATTTGTCTCCTCTACATGTTATTCCTAGCCTCGCAAGTTAATTCCTGTTGTTTTCCTTACTCTTCTACTATATGTGTTTACTGTGAGTTCTTTGATGTTGCTTGCTTTATGGGACTATGTTTGTGTTCTTACTAAGAACGATTCATCTGTTTTTGCCTACGTTGGTATCACCTTTTCTTCTGAACTTGTTGATGTTTTGATTTTTTCCCAAACGTGTTCTCCATGCTGTCAGCTAGTATCGTGTCTGTTTATTTCATATATGTCTTTGGAAAAGACTTCTGAGCCTCTATTGAGTGGCTTGCTTTCTCATCTCTATTGTCTGATTCATCTTGAAACCCCAGTATTTAAGGTTTCCTTTGGAAATTTTTATTCTTGTGTTAGAATTAGGGTTCCACTTTTTGACGCCGGACTCTCAAACTCATTGTGAGTCTAAAAACTAGACTTGGACCCCTTTTGCTTATAACTTTGAACCTCTCTTCAATTAAACTCTCTTCTATCAATCCTTACATGATTTACATTTTTGTATGCCTCATATATAAAGACTCTGCATTAAAAAGGTTTTTACCAACTAATTCATGGATTCTGAAATCCTTTTTAATAAGGCCTGACGGATTGTTACTAATTTTCTCTGACTGAAACTCCTTTACCTTTTCCTGACATGGTTCATTCGAATTAAACTTGTAATTTTAATTTCACTGGCTGTTTGATTGATTCCCTTTACATATTCCCTTAAATAACTTCTATGTATTTACCCTTTTTGTGCTACATTGAAAATGTTTTAATCAAAATTTCTTTCCTTAATTGAATTTTACTCATTTAAATTAGAATCCCTTAACTAAAGGGAGATTGATTTCAATGTTATTTCCTTACCTTTTCCTATTTGTTTTCTGCGCCATAAAGGGGGCATGACCCTTCTGCACATTGATCATCCTAAACTTCCAATTCAATACTTACACACTTATGATACTACTTTAATTTCAATACTCGTTCAACATTCTGCTTTTTCGTGAGATCTTTTGGAACTATTTTTCTTGCAACTTGGCTTTTTTCAAGACTACAGTTTTTACTTGTTTTCCCCTGAAAATAGTATGTTCTAAATTAAATTTTACATCACATCTATGTGTTTACTTTATTGATTTAGCATTCTTGTTTACTTTGTTGTTCATGTTTTATTCATTGAAGCATGTATGCTCTTTCGTTGCATCTATTTCTATTGTGAATCCATTTCCCCTATTCCCTTCTATATGTTTGAGTTAAGGCTCGTGGGCTGGCAGTATTCAAATTGCTGCCTAGGTCAGAACCTAATACTTAATGGATCCTAACTCTAAAGATTGGGCTAACAGGCTGGTCAGGGGTGTGCCAGCACTCCCAATTTCTAGGCATGACTACCAACCTGCGATAGCGTTCCCTAATTTCCCCCTATGCACTTACACTTACTCATAAACTCTATGTTCTGCCCCCATCAGATGATCCTTGCTTTGGGACCTTAAGTTCCCTCTGAACTTGGACATTTGAGGGTTGTCCTTTTCGCGCTGCACTATCATCTAATTCTGTAATGTATTTGTGGTGTAAGCAATGCCCAGCGCCCCTTTGAGAATCTTTAGAACTCTGACATATCCCAAAAAAAGAGAAAGGTTTCGGAAATCTGATCTTGGAAGTTGGTTTATCTTATATTGTTAGACTTGAGTATGAATTAGGTTGTTTGGTTGTAGTTGCAATTTCTGATGTATTGTTTTTACCTTTTGTCATTCACTTTGGTCTGTAATATGTTGTAATAACTTATGGGGTTCTACTAAAAATGGTGAGGGTCTTTTATGTATGCAAAGGGTAGACAACTTGCTCACATGAATCATTATTTATAAGTTCTACACTTCCGCATGTCATATAGAAATCCTGCATGTAGGTTTTTTTGCACTTATGCATACACTAGAAATCGTGACTATAAGACTTCTGCTTTTCCTCAAATTATTAGAAATCCTGCCTATAAGATTCTGCATTACTGCACACATATGCATATAGAAATCCTGCCAATAGGTTTTTCTACACTTATGCATGCACTAGAAATCCAGGCTATAAGACTTCTGCATTTCTGCATATTCATCTACCATTAATTATCAACTTCATTATTGAAACCATGCATATAAGATTGTTTTACTTACGTAATCTTTTAAAGACAACAATGCTTAGAAATCATGCATATAGGAGTAATCTGTTGAATCAGATTCGTCTATTTCATCTATGAGTTTAAAATTAGTAGAAATGTCATTTTAACTTGCAGAACTTTTGATTGTAAAACTAGTAATCCTTCTTCAAAATTGGTACGCCTTCTGCACTATTAGATATCATGCCTATAGGTCTCCCCTAGGAAAACCATTAGGTGATTAATTAACTGTGTCAACTTTTGAAAAACTAAAACCAGACAGGGCCTAAGTTGGACTTCTCATATGAGATATATGTGATAAATCAGCCTATCCTAACGCTTTAATTTAATTCAAAATGTAACTAGTATTTGAATTCATGCTATATAATTTGCTCCTTTAAGTAATGAGGCATGTTCGAGCCTAAATTTCTATCTGTTTCCCCTTAGCTGCTTATGTGTGTTTGCTTGTTGCCTAGGATTTTTTATCCTTTTAAACTCGGAAAAGCCCAACTCCCTCCCCTTTAAAATTAGTAATCCCAAAAGCCTCCGGAACAGATAGCATTGGGACGGGTAATAGCATGCAATAAGTAATGATACTATTCCGCGCTTTAATACCATAACGGGGTGGGAAGGGTAGATATGGATATGATGACTTGTGCGCTAGTACGTCATATAGCCCCTTTTTGACGAGTGATTACCGGGTACTGCATTGACATTATCCATATTAATCATAATCCTAGGACACCTCCCCCGACTTGCTTTCATCTATTTTCATAATTGTTTAAAACATAAAATTTCTGACCTTTTTCAACTTACTGAAAGTATTGTTTGAGAACTCCTTTTATTTGAGACCTTATTTGCTTACTTGTTTTATGAAGTTACAATTATAGCATGGCCTGGAGCCACACTAGTGGATCTTGGGGGTGCCTAACAGTTTCCCCTTGAGATAATTTCTAGCCCTTACACAAATTCAAAAATCAAATTCCCAAAAGGAAACGAGATGTCCTCCCAAATGTCATAAACATGATTTCATATTAGAAAAAGGGGACGCGACAGCATGGAGACTCCGCTTCTTTAGGCTTTTACCATTTTGTGTTACTTGTGTCTTTACTTCTTCTTTATTGCCTTAATTTAATAACATTTCTTTTTCTATTACAAAACTTACTTGGCTCTTCGTTTGTTTTATTTAATGCTTTATTTCCTGGTTTCTTTCAATACTGTTACATTTATGAGAAATTATTGTAACCATAAGTTTATGAACGTGCAAACTTGTTTTAAAAAAATACCATAGCAACGCTTATAATGAGTGGTTTCGTCCTTCCAATATCATCAACCCTTAAATTTTGCAATGGCATATTTGCAGCAAAACCTGTTGATAAGCGGTGTATTTGATGGTTTCATTCCTTTCCCGCTTGATTTGTCTGCTCCAGGGTACCAGTCTAATACCCCATAGAAACCTTACTCTGTTCAATTGTGCATGCATCACTGTCAAACCTTGCCGGGTCAGTTATGATTTCGGCATAATGACTCTTTAAGATAGCCTTGTCCATAGTCCATTGGTGATTTTCTAAATGACAATATCACGCAAGAAAGGGGTGACTTGTGTGGTACCCAATTTTTGATCTAGAAGAACCTGGTTATTCAAGGTCTTCCAACTACTATTGTTGCAAAATTAAAATAACATAAAATAATTAGTACAAGAAATTTTACGTTGAAAAAACCTTGCTCAAAAGGTGAAAAACCATGACCTACTACTCAGCACGATTTTCCCAACCATCCACTAAAATCACTAAGCCACAATAGCATTTACAAAACTCTTATAAACCTAAGGATTAACTCTATTACTAGTGTGGTACACAACCTCAACTATTGCGACACCTTCACGTTAACTGTAACATGAATACTCAAAGTGCCAAATATTGTTGCTTCTATTAAAGCTGGAAAGGTACAACTTTAAACCACCTACTACAATTGAACTAGAATAAGAATAAACACAATGGAACTGGTTCTTCTATCTTGTTCAAGTAGCTTCAGGAGTGCACAATTATATCTCACATAAGTTTCTCGTAAAATTGCCTTGCTCTTTTGCTCTAAATTTAGTTTAACTTCAATGTATGTGCAGTACTAGTAAAAGAGAACAATCATAGTTACTTAATGAGTTAGTAATCAGAGTTTGATTCAGACTCAATTGCTGATCCTTTATCGTATTAGAGTCCTAAAACAATGCAAACTCCAAGCCTATCCTTTATTTTTATTGTGTCCTCTTCCTATAAGGAGACTTCCTGTACTAATGCAATATGCAACCTTTTTGATTAGTTAGGAAGATATTGCTGCTTGATCCTTTAGACTTATCTTCTTCACGTGCATCTGACATGTATATGTTGATAATTATTGTATCTCCCATGATGGACCTGGTCCATGATTGAGTTCATTAGTTATTCTTCAAAACATTACTTGAATTTTGGCCAAAAAATCCCTCCTCTTTGATGATGATAAACTCTATGATTTTACTGATTAGAGAATTTGTGGAACTCGGCTTAATCATCAATATTTTAACTTAGAATTTTTACTTATCATCAAGGATCAGGTTTAATTGGGATATAAATATCACATTATTCAGAATAACGAGTAAAGCAAAATAACTCTTCCCCATTTTGGCATCACTGAAAAGTTGCATACACATTGTGAATCGCAGATTCAGATAATTACTCATCGCCACCGGGGCAACTGCAAGTGAAAACATGGTTCAATTAATCAATAACCAACAAATAAAAAAACTTACTATTATGATCATTATCTTCATAGAACAAGAGAAATCCTATTTTCGTTGATACTGATATGTTTCAACCAACAGACCACAAAAATGAATAAAACTTTCCAATCATGAGCAACAAAAATAGGAAAAGTCCCAAATCTAGATCACTGGGATCTAGATGGGTGCATAAAACAAGATTTTGACATCCTAAGGCATGGAGGAACTAGAGCGTTGGGTTTGGAGAAGGTTGAGCATATTCTGAAGCATTCCATCAATCTTCTCCTTTTCCATTGCTAGCTCAGCTCTATGGCCATCTCTCTCAGCTTCCAGTTCAACAACACGAGCCTGAAGCCTAGCAATGTCAACATCCTCAGTGCAACATTCCTTATCCAAAGCCCTAACCATGTTGTTCGCAGGAGGCTTCAGAGATGAACCAGGTTCAACTTGGATGGCATTCACAGGATAGTCACAAGCCATAAGTGTCTTGATACCAAAGTATTCCTTGCTTGATCCCATCTCCCATTTCTTCAAAGGCACATTCAGCCTTTCCAGAACAATAGTCAAAAGAAACCTATATGGAGTGGCATGAGACTTGGAGCCATTGATGACCCTATCCAGCAATTTTACAATGAGAGCAACCAATTTATCTGCATTCCTCTCACAAGGCACTCCATAAGAACCAGGTCCATGTAATTTGAAGAGTGCCTCCTATCCTATCTAGGTAGCATGATTTTATTTACAAACTTAAAAAAGACCTTGTGTTCAGACCTCATTTCACTTTTCTGCACAAACCTGGCTTCAGGCACATCTTCAGTATTTGTAGTATAATAAAAATTTTTGGTTATTTGAAGAGCAGTACGCAGAGAGTCCAGACAACGCCACTTATGCTTAGCATAATCAATATATCACACAGTGGGTATGTCTAGAATTTCACCCAATTTTGTTGCATCAAACTGCACCTTTACTCCTTTCACTATGCTGATGACAACCACATTTTTCACAGTGGAATTGGACATAAACTCAATCAACTCCTTCTAGGTCTTTCAAAAATATTTCTTTCAAAATCTTTCTTCTGCCAAAGACGACAAACCTATCATGTTCTTTCTCAGACTCCTCCTTTCCATCTTCTCCACTGCATTCTTCTTCTTTTTTAGTAATTTTTACCTTTTTCCCTTTCACTGTAGATCTAGTTCTTTTTGCTAAGGAGGGTTCGGTAGATACATTTTTAGAGGAAGACTTTTTTGAAAACATCTTGGATCATTTTGGTTTGAGGGTAGGAACTTCCACAATTGTTCCGCTTTCTTGATGGACCAGTTCCTTCTCCTTCTCTTCCTCTTCTGTAGCGTCTAAACTTTCCGCAGCCTTTAATTTTCCTTTCTCCTTCTTCTTTTTTCCTGCTTTCTTTTAGAGCTTTGTGCAACTCTACTTCACTTTGTTTGACCCTGCTTCTAGTAGCTCTTCCCTTTGGTAGTGAAGGGACAGTAGACTTAGAAGATGACATTTTACTTTTCTTTGTTGGATTGAAGGCAGTTGGAGCCTTTTGTGTGGAAGCTTTACTATTCTTTGGATCATAACTGTCTCTAGCTTTCTTCAGAAGATCAGCCAGTGGTGCCTCGAAAAATGAACCAGGTTTATCTTGTTGATTGCATAAATTTAGAAGCGCCTCAGCCACCTCTCCAGAACCACTTCCCCCTGACTTGATGCCACCTTCTTCAACACCTGCACAAATAGAAAAAACTTTTTCTTTCTTTTTACCTCCCGTCCAACATGACTTACCCCCTTTACATCTTACAAGGAACCAATCAAAACAAACTTATTATCCATATTTTCAACCACATCAAAAAATACCAAACAAGTATTTACCTCACCAGGGGTTTCCAGATTCTTGTCAGTGCCAGAAGACCCATGTTCTTCACCTTCGCTGGCAGAGACAAAAACTTCAGACTTAGAGCTAATCTCAAATTCTTTAGCGGGACTTTCCTTCTTCTAGCCAGCCCTCAATCTCTCATTTAGAGCTTTTCTCATAGAACCAGAAGCTACAGCTTTCCAAGCCAACATTTTCTGCCAGTGAAACCTAGGTTTTGGGGTTTCACTAAAGGGTATAGATGAGAATGTATTAGAAGGGGATATTGGTGGGGGATTTGTAGGATTATTTTGGGGGTTTGTCATGGTAAGTTATTTCTGGAGTTGATTTGGGAATTCTGGAGAGAAAAAGATTATCCGAACCAGTGAGGGGTTTCTGACGATTTTGAGATAATGACGAAGAGTTTGATGAGTATTTAAAGATAATAAGAAGTAATTGAAGTAACGATAACTTTTTCCAGGATTCAATTAGAACTCTAATCACTTTAGAATTTTGGTCTCTTAGTGATTAATAGGCGATGCTAGATTTTAGGAAAAAATATCGTCTTCATTAGTGTTATGGGAAAATGAAATTTGTTCAATGCTCAACGGATAGAATTTTGGAGGTTAGATGAAAGTCGGACTTCTGCTCATGATTGGAGATTTAATCTTTCTAATTGTGAAAAGAATAGAAACCATACCTAAACTTTCTCATGAGAATATACTGATGAACCAGGTTGTTCCAGTAGAACTCTCTTTAACATGCCTCAAACGTCATAATAGAAAAAACGTTGTAAGAGATCAGTGAGTCATATATGCACATGTCATAGGATTATACTGATTAATGTACATGATTGAGTAAGAATTTATCTAGATATTTACACAAAGTTAAAACTCCGAACCAAATATTTTTTTTTCATTTTCCTTTTTTTTTATTGTGCATTCTTAACTACACCTTTTAGGCGATCTTAATCATCCCTAATTCAAACATGTTCCTCTAAAACTTTTCTCAACTCAAAGCTTTAGTAAAGATGTCAGCCATATGTTTATCAGTAGCATAAATTTCTATTCAAATCAATCCTCTCGTAGTTATTTCTTAATAAGTAGTGTCTAACATCTATGTGCTTGGTCCGTTTATGATGAACATAGTTCTTTGTCCTACTTATAACACTGGCGTTATTATATAACATTGGAATACATCCCACTTCAATGCAAAAATCTACCAGCTGTTGTTTAATCCATAGCAGTTGAGCACAACAAGAAGCACCATCAACATACTTATCTTCAATTGAAGATAGAGCTAGTGAATTTTACTTTTTTGTAGCCCATGACACAAGATATGAACCAAGGAAGTGTGTCATACCTGAGATGCTCTTCCTAACCACTAGGAAACCTGCATAATCAGCATCAGCATATCCTACTAGATTGAAATTAATACCTTTTAGATATCAAAGATACAGATCCGTGGTGCCTTTCATATATTTTATTATCCTCTTGTAAGCAGTCAAGTGAGAGTCATTAGGATTTTCCTGAAAACAAGCACAAATCCCTATTCTGAAAACAATGTGAGGTCTAATGGCAGTAAGATACAGGAGTGAACCAATCATACCCCTCTATAACTTTTGATCAACTAATGAACCAGGTTCATCAACGTCTAATTTTGTGGTAACTTCAATAGGTGTATCTATTTCTTTAGAATCCTCCATTTTAAAATTTTTAATTAGTTCTTTTTGTACACTTCTCTTGATGGGTCATGGTTTTATTTGGAATTTGTTTTATCTGAAAACCTAATTAGAAGTTAATCTCAACCATCATGCTCATTTCGAGACACGACAACCTCGCTTGTTTCGAAATTTTAAGGGTCCTCCTAATAATTCTGCCCCTGTTTACTGGGTCGGCGCTGATGAAGAGACGGAAAACTTACTTAAGAATTTTGAGGGTCCTCCTCAAAATTCAGCCCCAGTTGAAATGGGGGGGGGAATGGAATTTTATTAAAATGTGACTGAACCCGTAGGGCCGCCTACGTATTCCCTCTTAACGGTAATTAGGTCAAGCATAGTTCAAATTACATCACAAAAGAAAATCATATGATCAAATGTAGTACCTTTTTACTGTGTCTCAGTTGATAGACTTCGGCCAGACTTCTCTGTCCATTTCTGCAAGAATAAGGGCTCTTCCCGTTAGAAGCTGATGGACCATGTACGAGCTTTGCCAGTTGGGAGAGAAAATCCCTTTGGCTTCATCTTGGTGCGGGAATATATTGCTTAGTACCAACTGTCATGGCGTGAAATTTTTTTGGCTTGACTCTCTTGTTGACTTCTTCTTTGATTTTCAAACTCATGACTGGCTTGAATTTTCTGAGTTCCTATTTTATCGGTAGGCATGTCGGATCTGTTGGTAGCTTGTGAGCCACAATTGACATGGCGAGGCCGGTCATATCATCATATGACGAGGCGAATATATCCTTATATTCTTTCTAAAACTCGGTGTATTCTTTCTTTTCTGATGGTAACAAGTGTACGCTGATACGTGTTTCCTTGACCTTTTCTGTGTCTCCCAAATTAATGATCTCAGTTTCATCTAAGTTTGTCTTAGGTATGTTCTCAAAATTCTCGACCTCTCCAACAACCTCTTTTTGTATTTCACCCTTTTCTGAATCTATGTTCATTTGTCACATTGTCTCGTTGCAAGTTACAGACGTCGGTTCATCATCAAGATGTGTAATAGTAATGTTGTGTAAAATAAAGTAAATGGTAGTGAAAATAAATGAGAACGAAATATAAATATAAACTTGGAAAATGCTTTTGATTCAATTCATAATTGTCTGAAACATCGGAGATCTTTTCAATAGAGAAGACAATGGTGAAAAGTAAAATCAACAGAAAGTAAAGTGTGTTGCACATGTGTCATTTAGCCTTCCAACCCCGAGGCTCTACGGGCACTGATGGACCATTGACCATTTGGTGAGGTGTTCTACCCTGTTCACAACTTTAATTGAAGGGCCTTCCTCGCCTTCTTCCTCAAAGATAACACAACAATCCATATTATCCTCCAGAAATTGGTTCTTCATTGCTGCTAGTGTCTCATCATCCCCTGATCTGTATATGACGTCAGCGCGCTGAAAGGTCTGTTCTAACTGAGATAGAGCGTGCTCCAGTGGGTAGTAAGGGACGCGCCATGGTGGCGATCAGTGCTTGAACTCCTCCCAAGTGTATTCATAACCCAGGCCAAAAGGTGTTACATGCTTCTTCAACTAGATAGGCTTGGTAATACCCTAGAGGCTCTTTCCAAGCCCCTTTCCAGGCTCGTATCCGCTCCAATTCGGAATGCTCTTGATTTTTTATCCCGCTACTTATCCTTGTCTATGGAGGTGACTCGCTCGATGTGATGGTATGTTTCTCCACTAATTTTTCTTCTACCTGCGATCATCGGGATGCCTTGACGACTATATATGGGGTTGCTACCATCGCCATAAATGATTACTTCCTGATGATTCCACGCAATGTTTAAAAATTTATGCAAAGTAGATGCCACAACCCCAGCACGTACATCTAGGGTCATCCTAGCAACAAATTGTAGGATGTTGGTACGACAATGAATTGGAACTCGACATCGAACCAGGTGGGTCCCATTTGCAGGCATAAGCTAATTTCTCCATGGTAGACCTCTAAGATCCATCAAAATCTTTGATATGTATAGCCCCATCTGGATCCGTGCAATCCTTTGCCCAATGCCCTTAGAGTCACCAAAAGATAAATATTGAGGCTGGATCCATCGTCGACAAGAATCTTGGTGATAAAGTGATCCTCACATTGCGCAGTGATGTGCAGAGCTTTGTTGTGACCAAGCCCTTATGGTGGTAATTCATCTTCGTGGAAGGCGATGTTATGGCTTTCCAGAACCTGCCCCACCATGTTTACCATTTCGCCTCCTGTTATGTTATTGGGAACATAAGCTTCACCCAGTATTTTCATTAAGGCATTTTTTTGTGCCATAGAGCTTTGTAGAACAGCCAGAATATAAATCTGCACTGGTTTCTTGTTCAGTTAATCAACGACCGAGTACTCTTTCATCTGTACCTTTCTCTAGAGTTCATCGGGTCTAGTTTCAAGAGTCAGCCCGGAGTCCTGCTTTCTAGACTCAGCAAAATGCTTCGGGGTGTATACCCTACTGTCCTGGTCATGCCCTGTGCGACAAATACCTCTCCAATATATGTATTTCTTCTCCTTCTAGCCTCAGCGGTATAATCCTAAGGTATAGCATTTGTTTGGAATAGGGTCACGTCTGTCATGGATACTGGAATTTGTACCCTGGGAGGTAAGACGGTAACTTCAAATGGTGTAGGTGCCTTTGAAACCCCGCACTCAACCTCAATTGGCTTTAGCGCCTTTGTAGGAGGTGCTTCAAACTCGAGTTCTATGGATACATTTACCACATCGCCCATATGGGGATGAATCTGGACAACAATGGGATTTAGAGTAATCGTTAGCTTCATAGGCTCGTCTCCTTCAGCTATCAAACCGATTGACCCCTTGGGGTCCCAATAATCTTCGATCTTGATAATGTGGATGCCTCCACCCTTGTGGTGCGGCAGAGGGTTGTTGCGGATATTAAGAGCAGGCTCCTTTGTTAAATGATCTTGTTGTCAATCAGATTCTGAATCTTGTCTTCAACGAGGGACACTCGTCAATTGAATGGACCTTCATCCTGCAATTGTATGTGCAAGTCATGTTTAGGTTCATCCATTGGGAAGGGTTTTCTGGATTTATGGTTGGGATAGGGTTAACGTAACCGGCTACTTTGATTTTTTCATATAATTGGTCAATCGGCTCGGCTATGACGGTATATTGTCTGGGAGTTTTACGGTTGAAACTTAGTCTAGGTAGAGTGAAATTTTAGAGGGTAGGAGGCGTTGGTAGTGAGAAGGTTGGGAGCTATATGCTTGGTATACGGGTGCGGGTTGGGAATATCTTGGTGAAGTGGGTTGATATGTAGGTGGTGGAGGTGATTGGTAAGCAAGTGGTGGAATTTGGTAAGTGGGTGATGGTTCTTGTTAATTTAGGGTAGGCTAATATGTGAGTGGAGCTGAGGAATAGGTCTGGTATTTCATGATGGAGTTTTTCCTTTCCGCATCCATTACAGAATTTACATCTTTTTTCTTTGACGAACTACTAGACTTTAAAGCCTTATAGGTAGCTTGCAATGCCTCGAGGTTAGTGACATACCGTTTTTAATGCCTTCTTCGATCCTTTCTCCCAACTTGATATGTAGGAGAACTTTTGACCCTCAGTTATCATCAATCTGTCATAGTACTGTGGATCTTGAGCACGAACAAAAAACATGTTCATTTTCTCTTCCTCCAAGGCCGGTCTTACCTTAGTAGCTTCGAACCACCAACGAGTAGCATACTCGTGAAATGTCTATATGGGCTTCTTCTTGAGATTCTGGATATAGAACACATCTTGTGCATTCTTAGTGTTTAACGTAAAACGATCCATAAAGTCCGATGTCGTGCTTACCCAACTGGTCCATTTCTTCACATCCTAGCTAACATACCAGGATAAACCATCACCCTTCAAGATCCTCATGAATCTCTTCATGCGGATATTCTCGTCCCTTCCGACTCCTACTAGCTTTTAATAATACATTCTCAAGTGGACCCTAGGGTCACCTGTGCCATCAAACAGTTTGAACTTCGGAGATTGTACCCCTCCGGGAGCTCAACATATGGTTTAATATAGAGATCTTCATAATTTAGCCCTTTGACACCTTTATTACCTTTGAAACCTTGGAAACGACTAGTTGACTTCTTGATTTTAGCGGCCAAATTCTTAATGAGGGAACTCTTGTCCTCTGCCTCGACTAACTGCTGATAGGCTGACTGTTATGCAGCATTGTGTCCACAAATATTGGAATGTTATGGTCTTTTAAGGGGTTCTCTGGTTCAGGAATATGCAGTGGAGCGTTGTGAGTGAGTTGCTTTCGAGGTTTGGAATGTTTTGTGATGGTGTGGGGTTGTGGGTGTTATCATCGGGCGCAGCAAGAGCGATTGATGGGCTTGCCATGTTCCTAACTTGGTCCAAGTCATCTTGGAACCTCGCCAAAGTTTGCTCTAGGTGAGCTGCAGTTTCTTTGGTGTTTGAAGCATTCTGAGAAGCTTCTTCAACTTCCTTTCCAGCGCTTTTCTCTCTCATCTTGCATTTTTTCCTGTTTCTAGTAGGATTAGGAGGAGGAGGAGGTGGATGACCCTTTGATCTTGTTGAGAATGATGATGGTGCCAGAATGCACAAACCAACCTTTGGGGAGGGGAATAAAAATAAAATAAAAACAAAAAGGTAAAAAGTCAGTGCGGGTTCTTATAATTAACATTGCGATATTTAAACACATTATGCGGAAATATGAATCGCTTCTTAATTTGGGTGCCTCATTGTGCTCGAGGTAGGCCTAGTGACAAACAAAATTTGGGGAACTTATAATGCTAAATACCACATTTAATTGATGAAAACAAAACGACTCTACAACAACTAAATGATAAAAATGATAATAATTGCCAACGACCTTATTACATGAATAAAAATCCTAACTACTTCGTCCCAGAAGGACCTTCCCCAGATTTAGTATTCTTGCCTCTATTGTATAGCTGCATCAACTCGTGCATCCCTAACAATAGGTAGGCTTGAGGAAGATGTACGCCTGCGCTCCCTCAGCATTCTGAACTTCAATCCTTTTTTATAACTTCCCTTCCGACACCACTGGACCTCGCTCCAGATACCCCAAATGGTTGTTGGCATTGAAGGCCATATCCTTCCACTCATTTCAGCTCCTTGTGGGCTTCCTATATTTCCCGATTTTTGTTCTCAGATTCTCTCATCCTCTCGCGCAATTGATTTTATTTCACTTACGCTTCAGTTTTCTCGTCAATAATCCCGTTAACGAACCCTGGATGAGCCAAACCAATGTGATTTTTTCCAACCAACCTGTGTTGTGTGGCACACACTTGGCATGATACATGTCCGGTTCAATAGACTCCTTCCCCATAATGAGCTTGCAGTTTCACATATGCTGAATGTGACACCTGTGCGGGCTATTATCATTTTGAAAGTCAACCCTAAAATGACTCGTTTTCTCTATCCTGGGTATGATTTATTTCCTTTCGGCCTGCCTGATGAGTCGAAGGGGAACGTAACGATGAGTTCTCCTCAGGCCAATGAGTATGAGGAATGGTGACTCCATAACGGATAATGAACTCCCCTTTTGGGAACCACTCAACATCCACTGAATTTGCTCTTCTTTATTCTCGAACAACTCTATCCATCCGCTGGCGTCCTCTGGCTTAGCAATCATGTTTGGTATGAAATTCATTCACTATGGATAACGAAAAGCGATATGGTCATCCCAATCCTGTGTATAATTTCCTGTCTATAGTCGCCTTTCTGAAGGTGTTGTAGAAGACATAGTTGAAGTAGTAAAATGCAACCCTCAAAATGTGGAGCCCCTAGTTGACATTTTCCCAAGGCTCGGTAAATTTCAGCAAGGATCATAGGTATTATGCTGAAGGTTTGTCCGTCTATCCCTTCAATTAATGTCTTGGTAACTATGGCTAGTCTGGTGTGGATCCTAGCCTTCTTCATAGGAAAAATTACCATACCCAATAAGCAAAACATAAACACAAACACCCTTCTATGTATGTGTCCCAAAGAGGTGATGGTGAATTCGTCCATGTAGGTGCGATAGGACTTACTATGGCAATATCTCTCGTATAAGAAGTTGAATGATAATTAATAGTCCTTCAAGCAAGAAAGGTCGGGATTTTTCTTGTGTCCCATAATTTTAATAAAGCCTCTACTTTTGCATTTCTCTGGCATAAGCAAACACGGCATTTCCCAAGATATGCCAGCTACGCCCCCGATTTCTTCTAGCAAAGGGGTCATTTCAAAATCCCCGAAACTGAACACAGATCGATCACCATCCTAAAAACAAAGTGGCAGCCTCAATAATGTTGTTGTTGGGTTGGATTTCCCAAATTTAAGGAAAATTCCCTAATTACTTGCGGACGAGGGCATGGTCACTTCTATGAAGATCTTCCCACCAACTTAGTAACCTTGAGTGGATGTAGGATACCATACCGAATCTTGGGACCTCGTGCCTCATTTTCTGATAAAAAAGTGTTACGCCATTAACCCCACCAAACTCGACTACTTAAATCAGTAATTAGCAGAACTCATTTAGTTCTCCAAATAAATGCACGTAACGTGAAGGTATCCGTTTGGGTTTTGAGGAAATCTGATGGACTTTCGTCTAGGCTATCTTAATGAGTGATTGTGTGGACAACAGAATGTACTCGGCTAGGGTTGACCATGATGCAAGAACAGTTTAATAGAGTAAAGTTTCTATTTTTTGGAAGTGCTAGACATGGTACCCTTGAGCGGACAACTCAAGAGGGAAAGGCACGAAACCATCGATTACACCGTTGTTCGACTGTTTTTACTGCAAATATGCATTTGCCACATTTAGGTTGTTTATAATATTGGAAGGGGGCAACCACTCATTATAAGTGTTGCGATAGGATTTATTTTGGCACGAGTGAAATATGATGTTGAGAGATCCAATTACAATAATGAAAAAATTACACATATTTTATTCATACCATAAAGGATTACAATGAGTACAACGGTATTGAAATAACAAAGCAGTAAATGAAACAATTAAAGGAAAGAAAAGACATGAAGAGCCAAGTAAGTAGTTGTGATGAAATAATACAGGACAAAAAATAAATGCGATTAAGTAAGCAATACAGTTACAAAAGCAAGTAATGGTAAAAGCCTAAAAGAATCCCCAGCAGAGTTTCCATGTTGTCGACGCCCCCCTTCTTCTCCCCGGAGGGAGAGGAATCCTGTTTACGACATTATGTTGGAATGACTCTTTTATCCTTTTTTGGGGGAATTTGGGCTATGGAGTTTGATGAGTTTCCACGTAATGATTATAGTGCATTAGGACACTTTTTTTTGAGAAAGGATTAAGGATTCGAGGGAAAACCCGAGTTTGGGTAAGGGCTTGAAATTATCTCGAGAGGAAGATATTAGGCACCCCTCAAGATCCACAAGTGTGGTTCCCGCCCTTTCTTGGATGTGACATTAAGGAGAGGAGACAAACAAAAAAGCCACATATGAAATATAAACAGGTTGGCTGTTTTGAAAGAGGGGGTGGCACAAGTAAAAGGGAATTTTAAAGAAAATAAATAAATAAAGAAAAAGTAAAGAGGGTCCTAGGTTTAACTATAATATTGATCATTCGATGCAATATCCTGCACATGTTCCCAAGGAGGGGTCGCCTTATAATATTAGCACATCGTTATCATCTCCATATTCTACCCTTCCCACCTCGTTAAGGTATTTAAGTGCGTTTAGTCTCATTTACTTATTGCATGCTAATACTCATCCCGACCTATTGGTCCCAGGGTATTTGTATTTCTACTCCAAAAAGGGGAGAAAGGGGATGAGGGCATGTATGGAGTTTAAAGGTAAAAATACTAAGGCGTCAATCAAAACAAATAACATATAAGAGGAGAAAAAAAACATACAAAGGTCTAACATAAAACCCTCAAGCCATACAACAATTAGTTTAGCATGACTTGCAATTACTGATTTGGTCTTAAGCTTAAAAGTGACAGTGGACAAAGTAGTTTAACACAAAAAATTTTATAATAAATCTGATTTGAGCTCCTCGGGTCAGGTTTGTTAGAACCTATGGCATTTTAAAACTAGTAGTTTCAGAAGGCAATGATTTGAAACAAGAAATTGAAATTTGCAGAAGTTCAGAAATTGTTTGCAAAATAGCCGAACTGCTTCAGTAAAATCGTACAAGAAAAAGTTTCTCGAAAAGCATGGAAGTGCAAATTTAGCCATAAGACCAAAGAGTTAGTTCTAGTATATAAAATGCAGGTTTGGAATTTTAAAAGACTCAATAGATTCAGAATAGTATAGACGACAAACTTGGCCGGATTTCAAATAATGGACAGTATCAGACAAATTTCATTGAAAGTGTTTAACAAATTGGCAGTTTGAACCAAATATCATTTTAATAATGTAGTGCATGTAATGTTGAGATTAGTGTTGTTCATATATATATATATATATATATATATATATATATATATATATATATATATATATATATATATATATATATATATACATGATGCCTTGTTGAGTTGTGGAAGTGTTGTTTGGTGGTTTTGGTGATTCTCCGACAGGTGGATAGGTCAAGATACAGAAGAAAGTTTGGCTAAAATCTGCAAAAATTAGGAGTTAGTCACAAATTGGGGACTTGATGTAAAAGAGAAAACAGATAAATTATGATAAGTATTTGGGGCAGACTCTACTTCTCACACGAGGATGAATGATCCTAAGTGGGGGAGAATGTAAGGCCAAGAAAAAATTTTCTAAGGAATTTAAGGTTTCGTGGTGATGAGTTACGCTCCTGTGTTTGAAAATTATAGAAAATGAGACACGCGCGTGAACTCTTTGGGTTGTAAAATGCATTGGAGAGTTATAGGTAAATTGCTGCAAAAATTGGCCTTTCTGCAAACCTTTTTGCAACCGTAGAATCACTACGCGGACCGTATATACATTGCATAGTGAAACAAAGAATTGGCAATTTGAAACATCATTCTCCGAGTACCGAAGTGATTATGATATTGCTATCTGAGAATCTGTTATGGAATACTTCTGCTATAGCAAAATGGTCGTAGAAAAATTCTGCTACTACAATATCAATTCAAATGCCCAAAAAAAGGATTCTTCTACGACATAACTGACTTCAGAGGTCATTTTAGAAGATTTTCTTATCCGATCCAATTTTGATATAAGGCCTTAGAAGGTCATTTTGCAAGGTAAAAATATGAGTTTTAGATAGAAGTGAGTGTATTTTAGAGATAAAGGGAGAAGACCTAACATTCTAATCATTCAATCATTGCACCATCTTCAAGAATCAAGGGAGTCTACCGCTAGGTTATATCCAATCTAGGAAATCCTAATCCCAAGCTTTCATGCAAGATTTTAGGAGTCCAAATATATATTATGGAGTTGGAAATAGGCCATGCATGTGACACTAGGTTGTAGTATGTGGGGTTAATGAACTATTTTCGGCAGTTTTTTATTGAAATTTATTGAAGGAGGAAGGGACTACCATTTTAGAGACTTGTTGTCTATTTTGCATAAAAGGTGTCAGACAAAATTCGTAGGAGAGTTACACAATGGGAATCGTTTTAATTATTCACCGGTTTTCGATATCTTCCTATATATTGTTATTCCTGTAAATTGCAAGTATGATTGGCTGAAGTTCCTAATTTAAATATTTTGGATTATTCCTTACCAACTTAACGATTCCAAATGATCCTAGGGTAGAATGGTATATGTTAAAAGTATGAGTTTCATATCAAAATGTTATGTCTTTGAGTGGTGTTTTAAAAGACAGCTAGTATACCAAATTTTGATAAAAAACCCGAGATGGTTAAGACTCATAATTCCTTATATATTTAACTAAAATCTTGATTGAAAATGTCTTGTTGTTTCTAATCTATGAATATATTTGAAAACAAAATAAGTGAATTTGGAATATAGAGTGTGGCCAATGTTTCAAGAATGAAAGTGATACTTGTGGTTGGTGGTGACAGTTAAATTAGATGATGGTCGAAGGTTTAAAATATATAGAAAATTAGACACGGTGCGAACTTTTTGGGTTTTACAATGCATTGGAGACTTAGAGGTAAATCGTTGCAGAAAATGGCCTTTCTGCAATCCCTTTTGAGAACGGAGAATCACTACGCGGACTGTATATGTTGCGGAGTGAAGTAAAGAATTGGAAATTTGAAACACCAGTCTCCAAGCCGCAAAGTGATTATGATTTTTCTATCTGAGAATCTTTCATGGAATGAATCTGCTATAGGAAAATGATCGTAGAAAATTATGCTACTACATTATCAACTCTAATGCCCAAAAATTGATTCTTCTACTACATAATGGACTTCAGGGGTCATTTTAGAAGATTTTCTTATTTGATCCAATTTTGATATAAGGCCTTAGAAGGTCATTTTGCAAGGTAAAAGATTGAGTTTTAGAGAGAAGTGAGAGTTATTTAGAGATAGAATGAGAAGGCCTAACATTCTAATCATTTAATCCTGCACCAATCTTCAAAAAGCATGGGAGCCTACCGCTAGGTTAGCATATATCTAGGTAATCCTATTGCCAATGTTCCATGCAAGAGGTTAGGATTCCAAGTATATATTATGGAGTTTGAAATAGGCCATGCATGTGACACTAGGTTGTAGTATGCTGGGTTAATGAACTATTTTCGGTAGTTTTTATTGAAACATGTTGAAGGAGGAGGGGACTACCATTTTAGAGACTTCTAGTCTATTTTTCATGATAGGTGTCAGACAAAATTCGTAGGAGTGTTACATAATGGGAATATTTTTAATTATTAACCGATTTTTACTATCTTCCTATAGATTGTTATTCCTGTTAATTGCAAGTATGGTTGGCTCAAGTTCCAATTTAAAATATTTCGGGTTATCCCTTACAAACTTAACTATTCGAAATGATCCTTGTGTAAAATGGTGTATGTTCAAAGTATGAGTTTCATACCAAAATGTTATGTCTTTGAGTCGTGTTTTAAAAGAAAGCTAGTATGCCAAATTTTGTATAAATAAAACCGAGATGCATAAGACTCTTAATTGCTCATTTATTTACCTAAAAACTTGATTGGAAATGTCTTGTTGTTGGTAATCTATAAATATATTTGAAAACAAAATAAGTGAATTTGGAATACAGAGTGTGTCTAATGTGCCAAGAATGAAAGTGATACTTGTGGTTAGTGTTGACAATGAAATTAAATGATGGGTGAAGGGTTAAAAATTATAGAAAATGAGACACGGTGCAACTTTTTGGGTTGTACTATGCATTGGAGAGTTAGAGGTAAATTGCTACAGAAAATGGCTTTTCAGCAATCCCTTTTGCGACCGGAGAATCACTACGCGGACTATATATACGTTGCGGAGTGAAGCAAAAAATTGGAAATTTGAAACACCATTCTCCAAGCCGCGAAGTGATCCTGATTTTTCTATATAAGAATCTGTCCTGGAATGATTCTGGTATAGCAAAATGGTCGTAGACAATTTCTGCTACTGCAATGTCAATTCTAAGCCACTAATGTAATCCTCTCATTCTCACCCGACCCGCCGCCTTTTGAAACCTCTCATCTCTCAAACTCTCCTAAACTCTAGCCACCTTTTACCCCTCTTCAACCACCACTCCACTGGAATCCATGGCTTCTCCAGCCATGGATGGTTGGTACTCACACCCATCCATCACTCTACCTTGTTTGTTCGATGATTTGAGGCTGACTTTGATGGCTCTCTTCAGATCCTTCTCACAATCCTTAGATCGATCGCCTCTCCGGATATTACTTCAATATATTGAAGCAATACGAGCCTTTTTGACTCAGGATTAGACATTCCTGAATACCTTTCTTATTTCAATGGTTTTCTCTGAATCCCTAAGCAGTTTCAGGTTCTTTACTTGCTTATTTTCTAAGATCATGGAAATGTCTGTGTTCTACCGAAAATTGTAAAGGTTTTCCTCAAATTCTCTTTTCAAAATAGTATAATTTCGTTTTAGGGTTTCTGAAATGTTTAACAAAAGCATCTTTCAGATTTTTTTTTTCTCCTTCTTTATGTGTATTTGTCTGAGTTATGCTCGTATGTTTTTTTTACTACGCATGTATTGTTCTACTACTTTATTTGTCTCCTCTATATGTTATTCCTAGCCTCGCAAGTTAATTCCTGTTATTTTCCTTACTCTTCTCCTATTTGTGTTTACTGTGAGTTCTTTGATGTTGCTTGCTTTATGGGACTATGTTTGTGTTCTTACTAAGAACGATTCATCTGTTTTTGCCTAAGTTGGTATCACCTTTTATTCTGAAATTGTTGATGTTTTGATTTTTTCTAACACGTGTTCTTCATGCTGTCAGCTTGTATCGTGTCTGTTTATTTCCTATAAGTCTTTGGAAAAGACTTCTGAGCCTTTATCGAGTGGCTTGATTTCTTATCTCTATTGTCTGATTCAACTTAAAACCCCAGTATTTAGGGTTTCCTTTGGCAATTTTGATTCTTGTGTTAGAACTATGGTTCCACTTTTTGACGCTGGACTCTCAGACTCATTGTGATTCTACAAACTAGACTTGTACCCCTTTTGCATATAACTTTGAACCTCTCTTAAATTAATCTCTCTTCTAAATAATCAGACAATCCTTACATGATTTACAAATTTGTGTGCCTTATATATAAAGACTCTTCACTAAAAAGGTTTTTACCAACTAATTCATTGATTCTGAAATTCTTTTTAATAAGGCTTGACGGATTGTTACTAATTTTCTTTGACTAAAACTCCTTTACCTTTTCCTGACTTGGTTCAATCGAATTAAACTTGTAATTTTGGTTTCACTGGCTGTTTGATTGATTCCTTTACATATTTGTCACAAACCGTGTATCATTGATTGCTTCCCTTGAATAACTTCTATGTATTTACCCTTTTTGTGCTACATTTAAAATCTTTTAATCAAAACTTCTTTCCAACATTGACTTTTAACCGTTGAAATTAGAATCCCTTAACTAAAGGGAGATTGATTTCAATGTTATTTCCTTACCTTTTCCTAGTTGTTTTCTGCAGTATAAAGGGGACATGATCCTTCTGCACATTGATCATCCTAAAATTCCAATTCAATACTTACACAACTTATGATACTACTTTAAGTTCAATACTTTTTCAACATTCTGCTTTTTCTTGAGATCTTTTGGAACTATTTTTCTAGCCACTTGGCTTTTTTCAAGACTACAGTTTTTACTTGTTTTCCCCTGAAAATAGTATGTTCTAAATTAATTTTTACATCACACCTATGTGCTTACTTTATTATTTTAGCATTCTTTTTTACTTTGTTGTTCATGTTTTATTCATTGAACCATGTATGTTCTTTCGTTGCATATATTTCTATTATGAATACATTTCCCCTATTCCCTTCTATATGTTTGAGTTAAGGCTCGTGTCCTGGCAGTATTCAAATTGCTGCCTACATCAGAACCTCATCCTTAATGGATCCTAACTCTAAAGATTGGGCTAACAGGCTGGTCAGGGGTGTGCCAGCACTCCCAATTGCCGGGCATGACTACCAACCTGCCATAGCATTCCCTAATTTCCCTCTATGCACTTACACTTACTCTCAAACTCTACGTTCTGCCCCCATCATATGATCCTTGCTTTGGAACCTTAAGTTCCCTCTGAACTTGGACATTTGAGGGTTGTCCTTTTCGTACTGCACTATCATCTAATTCTGTAATATATTTGTGGTGTAAGCACTGCCCAAAGCCTCTTTGAGAATCTTTGGAACTCTAACATATCCCAAAAAAAGAGAAAGGTTTTGGAAATCTGATCTTGGAAGTTGGTTTATCTTATATTGTTAGACTTGAGTATGAATTAGGTTGTTTGGTTGTAGTTGCAATTTAAGATGTATTGTTTTTACCTTTTGTCACTCACTTTAGTCTGTAATATGTTGTAGTAACTTATGGGGTTCTACTAAAAATGGTGAGGGTCTTTTATGTATGCAAAGGGTAGACAACTTGCTCATAGGAATCATTATTTATAAGTTCTGCACTTCCGCATGACATATAGAAATCCTGCATGTAGGTTTTTTTGCACTTATGCATACACTAGAAATCCTGACTATAAGACTTCTGCTTTTCTGCAAATTATTAGAAATCCTGCCTATAAGATTCTACATTACTGCACATATGCATATAGAAATCTTGCCTATAGGTTTCTCAACACTTATGCATGCACTAGAAATCCAGGCTATAAGACTTCTTCATTTCTCCATATTCATCTACCATTAATTATCAACTTCATTATTGAAACCATGCCTATAAGATTGTTTTACTTACGTAATCGTTTAAAGACAACAATGCTTAGAAATCATGCATATAGGAGTAATCTGTTGAATCAGATTCATCTATTTCGTATATGAGTTTAAAATTAGTAGAAATGTCATTTTAACTTGCGAAACTTTTTGATTGTAAATCTAGTAATCCTTCTTTAAAATTAGTACGCCTTCTGCACTATTAGATATCATGCCTATTGGTCTCACCTAGGCAAACCATTAGGTGATTAATTAACAATATCAACTTTTGATAAACTACAACCAGACAGGGCATAATTTGGATTTCTCATATGAGAAATATGTGATAAATCAGCCTATCTTAACGCTTTAATTTAATTAAAAATGTAACTAGTATTTTAATTCATGCCATATAATTTTCTCTTTTAAGTAATGAGGCATGTTCGAGCCTAAATTTCTATCTGCTTCCCCTTAGTTGCATATGTGTTTTTGCTTGTCGCCTTAGATTTTTATCCTTTTAAACTCCGAAAATACCAACTCCCTCCCCATTAGAACTAGTAGTCACAAAATCCTGCGGAACTGATAGCATTGGGACGGGTAATAGCATGCAATAAGTAACGATACTATTCCACGCTTTAATACCATAACGGGGCGGGAAGGGTAGATATGGATATGATGACTGGTGCGCTAATACGTAATATAGCCCCTTTTTGACGAGTGATTACCAAGTACTGCATTGACGTTATCCATATTAATCATAAACCTAGGACCCCTCCCCCGACTCGCTTTCATCTATATTTATAACTGTATAAAACTTATAATTTCTGACCTTTTTCAACTTACTGAAAATATTGTTTGAAATTCCTTTTATTTGAGACCTTATTTGCTTACTTGTTTTATGAAGTTACAATTATAACATGGCTTGGAACCACACTAGTGGATCTTGCGGGTGCCTAACAATTTCCCCTTCAGATAATTTCCAGCCCTTACCCAAATTCAAAAATCCAATTCCCAAATGGAAACGTGATTTCCTCCCAAATGTCATAAACACGATTTCATATTTGAAAAAAGGGGCGCGACGGCATGGACACTCCGCTTCTTTAGACTTTTACCACTTTGTGTTTCTTGTGTCTTTACTTCTTCTTTATTGCCTTTATTTAATGTCTTTTCTTTTTCTATTACAAACTTACTTGGCTCTTCGTTTTTTTTATTTAATGATTTATCTTCTTGCTTTCTTTCAATACCGCTATATTTATGAGCAATTATTGTAACCATAAGTTTATGAACGTGCAAATATGTGACAATTTCTTTAATCATTGTAATTGCACTCTTAAACATCATATTCCACTCGTTCTAAAAAAAATACCATAGCAACGCCTATAATGAGTGGTTTCGTCCTTCCAATATCATCAACCCCTAAATTTGGAAAAGGCATATTTGCAGCAAAACCTGCTGATAAGCGGTGCAGTCGATGCTTTCGTTCCTTTCCCTCTTTATTTGTCCACTCCAGGGTACCAATCTAATACCCTATAGAAACCTTACTCTGTTAAATTGTTCATGCATCACTGTCAAACCTAGCCGGGTCAGTTATGATTTCCCGCATAATGACTCTTTAAGATAGCCTTTTCCAAAGACCATTGGTGATTTTCTAAATGACAATACCACGCAAGAAGGGGGTAATTTGTTTGGTACCTAATTTTCGATCTAGAAGAACCTGGTTCTTCAAGGTCTTCTAACTACTATTGTTGCAAAATTAAAATAACAGAAAATGATTAGCACAAGAAATTTTATGTTGAAAAAACCTTGCTCAAAAGGTGAAAAAACCATGACCTACTACTCAGCACGATTTTCCCAACCATCCACTAAAATCACTAATCCACAATAGCATTTACAAAACTCTTATAAACATAAGGGTTAACTCTATTCCTAGTGTGGTACACAACCTCAACTATTGCGATACTTTCACGTTAACTCTAACTTGAATACTCAAAGTGCCAAATATTGTTTCTTCTATTAAAGCTGGGAAGGTACAACTTTAAACCACATACTACAATTGAACTAGAATAAGAATAAACACAATGGAAATGGTTCTTCTATCTCATTCAAGTAGCTTCAGGAGTGCACAATTATATCTCACATAAATTTCAGCAACATTGCCTTGCTCTATTGCTCTCAATTTAGTTTAACTTCTGCGTATGTGCAATACTTGTAAAAGAGAACAATCATAGTTACTTAATGAGTTAGTAATCAGAGTTTGATTCAGACTCAATTGCTGATCCTTTATCGAATTTGAGTCCTACAACAACGCAAACTCCAACACTATCCTTTATTTTGATTTGTGTCCTCTTCCTATAAGGAGACTTCCTATCCTGATGCAATATGCAACCTTTTTTATTAATTCAGAAGATATTGCTGCTTGATCCTTTAGACTTATCTTCTTCACGTGCATCTGACATGTATACGTTGATAAACATTGTGTCTCCCATGATAGACCTGGTCCATGATTGAGTTCATTAGTCATTCTTCAAAACATTACCTGAATTTTGGCCAACAAATTCCTCCTCTTTGATGATGATAAACTCTATGATTTTACTGATCAGAGAAGTTGTGGACTCAGCTTAATCATCAATATTTTAACTTAGAATTTTGACATATCATCAAGGATCAGGTTTAATTGGGATATAAATATCACATTATTCAGAATAAGGAGTAAAGCACAATAACTCTTCCCCATTTTGGCATCATTGAAAAGTTGCATACACATTGTGAATCGCAGATTCAGATAATTACTCATCGCCACCGGGGCAACTGCAAGTGAAAACATGGTTCAATTAATCAATAACCAACAAACAAAAAAATTTACTATTAAGATCATTATCTTTATAGAATAAGAAAAATGCTATTTTCGTTGATACTGATATGCTTCCACCAACAGACCACAAAAATGAAGAAAACTTTCCAATCATGAGCAACAAAAATAGAAAAAGTCCCGAATCTAGGTCACCGTTGATCTAGATAGGTGCATATAGCAAGATTCGGATATCGTAAGGGTTGTTGGAACTAGAGCATTGGGTTTGGAGAAGGTTAAGCATATTCTGAAGCATTCCATCAATCTTCTCCTTTTCCATTGCAAGCTCAGCTCTATGGCCATCTCTCTCAGCTTCCAGTTCAACAACACGAGCCTAAAGCCTAGCAATCTCAGAATTCTCAGTGCAACATTTATTAACCAAAGCCCTAACCATGTTGTTCGCAAGAAGCTTCAGAGATGAACCAGGTTCAACTTGGATGGCATTTATAGGATAGTCACAAGCCATAAGAGTCTTGATACCAAAGCATTCCTTGTTTTATCCCATCTCCCATTTCTTCAAAGGCACATCAGCCTTTCCAGAACTGTAGTCAAAAGAAACCAATATGGAGTGACATGAGACTTGGGGGCATTGATGACCCTATCCAGCAATTTTACAATGAGAGCAAGCCAATTTATCTGCATTCCTCTCACAAGGCACTCCATAAGAACCAGGTCCATGTAATTTGAAGAGTGCCTCCTATCCTATCCAGACAGCATGCATTTATTTATAAACTCAAAAAACACCTTGTGTTCAGACCTCATTTCACTTTTCTGCACAAACCTGGCTTCAGGCACATCTTCAGTATTTGTAGTATTACAAAAATTTTTGGTTTTCTGAAGAGCAGTATGCAGGGTGTCCAGACAACGCCACTTATGCTTAGTATAATCATCATACCACACAGTGGGTATGTCTAGAATCTCACCCAATTTTGTTGCATCAAACTGCACCTTTACACCTTTCACTGTGCTGATGATAACCACATTTTTCACAGTGGCATTGGCCGTAAACTCAATCAACACCTTCTAGGTCTTTCAAAATCTTTCTCCTGGCAAAGACGGCAAACCTATCATGTTCTTTCTCAGACTCCTCCTCTCCATTTTCTCCACTGCATTCTTCTTCTTTTTCTGTAATTTTTACCTTTTTCCCTTTCACTTTAGATCTAGTTCTTTTAGCTAAAGAGGGTTCGGTAGAAATATGTTTAGAGGAAGACTTCTACGAAAACGTCTTGGATCATTTTGGTTTGGGGGTAGGAACTTCCACAAATGTTCCGCTTTCTTAATGGACCAGTTCCTTCTCCTTATCTTCCTCTTCGTTAGCGTCTAAACATTCCGCAGCCTTTAATTTTCCTTTCTCCTTTTCCTTTTTTCCTGCTTTCTATTAGAGCTTTGTGCAACTCTACTTCACTTTGCTTGACCCTGCTTCTAGTAGCTCTTCCCTTTGGTAGTGAAGGGACAGTAGACTTAGAAGATGACATTTAGTTTTCTTTGTTTGATTGGAGGCAGTTGGAGCCTTTTGTGTGGAATCTTTATGATTCATTGGATCATAACTGTGTCTAACTTTCTTCAGAAGATTAGCCAGTGTTTCCTAGGAAAATTAACCAGGTTTATCTTGTTGATTGCTTAAATTTACAAGCGCCTCAGCCACCTCTCCAGAACCACTTTCCACTGACTTGTTGCCACCTTCTTCAACACCTGCACATATAGAAATACTTTTTCTTTCTTTTTACCTCCCGTCCTACATGACTTACCCCATATACATCTTACACGGAACAAATATAAACAAACTTATTATCCACATTTTCAACCATGTCAAAAATTACCAAACAAGTATTTACCTCACTGGGGGTTTCCTGATTCTTGTCAGTGTCAGAAGACCCATGTTCTTCACCTTCGCTGGCAGAGATAAAAACTTCAGACTTAGAGCTAGACTCAGATTCTTTAGCGGGACTTTCCTTCTTCTAGCCAGTCCTCAATTTCTCATTTAGAGCTTTTCTCATAGAACCAGAAGCTACAGTTTTCCAAGACCACATTTACTGCCAGCGAAACCTAGGTTTTGGGGTTTCACTAAAGGGTGTAGATGAGAATGTATTAGAAGGGGATATTGGTGGGGGATTTTCAGGATTATCTTGGGGGTTAGTCATGGTAATTTATTTCTGGAGTTGATTTGGGAATTCTAGAGAGAGAAAGATTATCAGAACTAGTGAGGGGTTTTTGACGATTTTGAGATAATGACGAAGAGTTTGATGAGTATTTAAAGATAATAAGAAGTAATTGAAGTAACGACAACTTTTGCCAGGATTCAATTAGAACTTTAATCACTTCACAATTTTGGTCTCTTAGTGATTAATAGGTGATGCTAGATTTTAGGAAAAAATATCGTTTGATTAGAAAATGAAACTGGTTCAATGCTCAACGGATAGAATTTTTGGGGGTTAGATGAAAGTCGGACTTCTGCTCATGATTGGAGATTTAATCTTTCTAATTGTGCAATGTATAGAAAACATACCTAAAGTTTCTCATGAGAATATACTGATGAACCAGGTTCTTCCAGTAGAACTCTCTTTAACATGCCTCAAACGTCATAATAGAAAAAACTTTGTAAGAGATCAGTGAGTCATATATACTCATGTCATAGGAGTATACTGATTAATGTATAAGATTGAGTAAGAATTTATCTAGATATTTACACAAAGTAAAAATTCCGACCCAATCTTTTTTTTGTTTTTATTTTCCTTTTTTTTATTGTGCATTCTTATCTACACCTTTTAGGTGATCTTAATCATCCCTAATTCCAACATGTTCCTCTCAAACTTTTCTCAACTCAGAGCTTTAGTAAAGATGTCAGCTATTTGCTTATCAGTAGCATAAAGTTCTATTCAAATCAATGCTTTCTCATAGTTATTTCTTAATAAGTAGTGTCTAACATCAATGTGGTTGGTCCGTTAATGATGAACATAGTTCTTTGTCATACTTGTAACACTGCTGTTATTATATAACATTGGAATACATCCCACTTCAATGCAAAAATCTACCAGCGGTTGTTTAATCCATAGCAGTTGAGCACAACAAGAAGTACCATCAACATACTCATCTTCAATAGAATATAAAGCTACTGAATTTTACTTTCTTAAAGCCCATAACACAAGATATGAACCAAGGAAGTGTGCCATACCTGAAATGCTCTTCCTAACCACTAGGAAATCTGCATAATCAGCAGTTGCATATCCTACTAGATTGAAATTAATACCTTTTAAATATCAAAGACACAAATCAGTGTTGCTTTTCTGTTATCTTATTATCCTCTTGACAGCAGTCAAGTGAGACTCTATAGGATTTTCCTCAAAACAAGCACAAATCCCTATACTGAAAACAATGTGAGGTCTAATGGAAGTAAGATACAGGAGTGAACCAGTCATACCCCTCTATAACTTTTGATCAACTAATGAACCAGTTTCATCAACGTCTAATTTAGTGGTAGTTTCTATAGGTGTATCTATTTCTTTAGAATCCTCCATTTTAAACTTTTTAATTAGTTCTGTTTGTACACTTCTCTTGATGGGTCATGGTTTTATTTGGAGTTTATTTGATCTGAAAACCTAATAAGAAGTTAAACTCAACCATCATTCTCATTTGAGACACGACAATCTCACTTGTTTCGAAATTTAAAGGGTCCTCCTAAAAATTCTGCCCCAGTTTACTGGGTCGGCGTTGATGAAGAGACGGAAAACATACTTATGAATTTTGAGGGTCCTCCTCAAAATTCTGCCCCAGTGCAAATGGGGGGGGGGGAATGGAATTTTACTAAAATGTGACTGAACCCGTAGGGCCTCCTACGTATTCCCTCTTAACGAAAATCAGGTCAAGCATAGTTCAAATTAAATCACAAAAGAAAATCATATGATCAAATGTAGTATCTTTTTACTGCGTTTGAGTTGATAGACTTCAGCTAGACTTCTCTATCCATTACTGCAAAAATAAGGGCTCTTCTCGTTAGAAGTTGATGGACCATGTACGGGCTTTGCCAGTTGGGAGAGAATATTCCTTTGGCTTCATCTTGGTGCGGGCATATTTTTCTTAGTACCAGCTGTCCTGGCGTGAATTTCCTTGGCTTGACTCTCTTGTTGACTTCTTCTTTGATTTTCAAACTCATGACTGGCTTGAATTTTCTGAGTTCCTATTTGACTGGTAGGCATGTCGGATCTGTTGGTAGCTTGTGAGCCACAATGGACATGCTGAGGCCCGTCATATCATCATACGACTAGGCGAATATATCCTTATATTCTTTCAAAAACTGTGTGTATTCTTTCTTTTCTGATGGTAACAAGTGTACGCTGATACGTGTTTCCTTGACCTTTTCTGCGTCTCCCAAATTAATTACCTCAGTTTAATCTAAGTTGGTCTTAGGTATGTTCTCAAAATTATCGACCTCTCCAACAACCTCTTTTTGTATTTCACCCTTTTCTGAATCTATGTTCATTTGTCACATTGTCACGTTGCAAGTTACAGACGTCGGTTCATCATCAAGATGTATAATAGTAATGTTGTGTAAAATAAAGTAAATGGTAGAGAAAATAAATGAGAGCGAAATATAAATATAAACTTGGAAAATGCTTTTGATTTAATTCATAATTTTCTGAAAAATCGTAGCTCTTTTCAAAAGAAATGACAATGCTGAAAAGTAAAATCAACAGAAAGTAAAGTGTGATACATATGTGTCATTTAACCTTCCAACCCCGAAGCTCTACGGGCACTGATGGACCATTGACCAGTTGTTGAGGTGTTCTCCCCGGTTCACAACTTGAATGGAAGGTCCTTCCTCGCCTTCCGCCTCAAAGATAACACAACAATCCATATCATCCTCAAGAAATAGGTTCTTCATTGCTGCTAGTGTCTCATTTATCTCTGATCTGTACATTACGTCAGCGGGCTGAAAGGTCTTTTCTAACTGAGATAGAGCGTGCCCCAGTGGGTAGTAAGGGACGCGCCATGGTGGCGACCAATGCTTGAACTCCTCCCAAGTGTATCCATAACCCAGGCCAAAAGGTGTTCCATGCTTCTTCAACTGGATAGGCTTGGTAATACCCTAGAGGCTCTTTCCAAGCCCGTTTACGGGCTCGCATCCGCTCCAATTCGGAATGCTCTTGATTTTTTTCCCACCACTTATCTTTGTCTATGGAGTTGACTCGCTCGATGTGATGGTACGTTTCTCCACTAATTTTCCTTCTACCTCTAATCATATGGATGCCCTAACGACTATATATGGGGTTGCTACCGTCCCCTTGAATGATTACTTCCAGATGATTCCACTCAATTTTTACAGCTTAATGCAGAGTTGATGCCACAACCCCAGCAGCGTGGATCTAGGGTCGTCCTAGTAACAAATTGTAGGATGTTGGTACGACAATGACTTGGAACTCGACATCGAACCACGTGGGTCCCATTTGCAGGCATAAGCTAATTTCTCCATGGTAGACCTCTAAGATCCATCAAAATCTTTGATATGTATAGCCCCATCTTTGATCTCGTGCAATCCTTTACCCAATGCCCTGAGAGTCACCAATGGACAAATATTGAGGCTTGATCCCTCGTCGACTAGAATCCTGGTGATAAAGTGATCCTCACATTACGCAGTGATGTGCAGAGCTTTGTTGTGACCAAGCCCTTCTGGTGGTAATTCATCTTCGTGGAAGGTGATCTTATGGCTTTCAAGAACCTGCCCCACCATGTTTACCATTTCGCCACCTGTTATGTTGTTGGGAACATAAGCTTCACCCAGTATTTTCATTAAGGCATTATTTGTGCCTCAGAACTTTGTAGAATAGCCAGAATAGAAATCTGCACCGGTTTCTTGTTCAGTTAATCCACGACCAAGTACTCTTTCGCCTGTACCTTTCTCTAGGGTTCATCGGGTCTAGTTTCAACAGTCAGCCCAGAGTCCTGCTTTCTAGACTCAGCCAAATGCTCCGAGGTGTATACCATAGTGTCTTGGTCATGCCCTGTGCGACAATTAATTCTCCAGTGTATGTATTTCTTCTCCTTCTAGCCTCAGCGGTGTAATCCCAAGGTATAGCATTTGTTTGGAACAGGGTCACGTCTGTCATGGAGAGTGGAATTGGTACCCTGGGAGGTAACACGGTAACTTGAAATGGTGTAGGTGCCTTTGAAACCCCAAACTCAACCTAAATTGGCTTTATCGCCTTTGTAGGAGGTGCTTCAAACTCGAGTGCTATGGATACATTTACCACATCGCCCTTAAGGGGATGAATCTGGACAACAATGGGATTTAGAGTAATCGTTAGCTTCATAGGCTCGTCTCTTTCAGCTATCAAACCGATTGACCCCTTGGGGTCCCAATAATCTTCGATCTTGATAATGTGGATGCCTCCACCCTAGTTGTGCGGCAGAGGGTTGTTGCGGACATTAAGAGCAGGCTCTTTTGTTATAATAATCTTGTTGTCAATCGGATTCTGAATCTTGTCTTCAACAAGGGACACTCGTCAATTGTATGGACCTTCATCCCGAAATGGTATGTGCAAGTCATGTTTAGGTTCATCCATTGGGAAGGGTTTTCTGGATTTACGGTTGGGATACGGTTAACGTAACCGGCTACTTTGATTTTTTCATATAATTGGTCAATCGGCTCGGCTATGACGGTATATTGTCTAGGAGGTTTTACGGTTGAAACTTAGTCTAGGTAGAGTGAAATTTTAGAGGGTAGGAGGCGATGCTAGTGAGAAGGTTGGGAGATATATGCTTGGTATACGGGTGCGGGCTGGGAATATCTTGGTGAAGTGGGTTAATATGTAGGTGGTGGAGGTGATTGGTAAGCAAGTGGTGGAATTTGGTAAGTGGGTGATGGTGCTTGTTAATTTAGGGTAGGCTAATATGTGAGTGGAGTTGAGGGATAGGTCTGGTATTTCATGATGGAGTTTTTCCTTTCTGCAGCCATTACAGAATTTACATTTTTTTTCTTTGACGAACTACCAGACTGTAAAGCCTTGTAGGTAGCTTGCAATGCCTCGAGGTTAGTGACCATACCGTTTTTAATGCTTTCTTCGATCCTTTCTCCCAAATTGATATGTCGGAGAACTTTTGACCCTCAGTTAGCATCAATCTGTCATAGTACTGTGGATCTTGAGCACGAACAAAGAACCTGTTCATTTGCTCTTCCTCCAAGGCCGGTCTTACCTTAGTAGCTTTAAACCACCAACGAGTAGCATACTCCTGAAATGTCTCTATGGGCTTCTTCTTGAGATTCTGGAAATAGAACACATCTGGTGCATTCTTAGTGTTTAACGTAAAACGATCCATAAAGTCCGATGTCGTGCTTACCCAACTGGTCCATTTCTACACATCCTAGCTAATATACCAGGATAAACCATCACCCTTAAAGATCCTCATGAACAGCTTCATGCGGATATTCTCATCCCTTCCGACTCCTACTAACTTTTAATAATACATTCTCAAGTGGACCCTAGGGTCACCTGTGCCATCAAACAGTTTAAACTTAGGAGATTGTACTCCTCCGGGAGCTCAACATCTGGTTTAACATAGAGATCTTCATAATTTAGCCCTTTAACACCTTTGTTACCTTTGAAACCTTGGACATGACTAGTTGACTTCTTGATCTCAGCGGCCAAATTTTGAATGAGGGAACTCTTGTCCTCTGCCTCGACTCTACTGCTGATAGGCTGACTGTAATGCAGCATAGTGTCCACAAAGATTGGAATGTTATGGTCTTTTAAGGGGTTCTGTGGTTCAGGAATATGCAGTGGAGCGTTGTGAGTGGGTTGCTTTGGAGGTTTGGAATGTTTTGTGATGGTGTGGGGTTCTGGGTGTTATTATCGGGCGCAGCAAGAGTTATTTATAGGCTTGCGAAGTTCCTAACTTGGTCCAAGTCATCTTGGAACCTCGCCAAAGTTTGCTCTAGGTGAGCTGCAGTTCCTTTGGTGATTGGACCTTCTGAGAAGCTTCTTCAAGTTCCTTTCCATGTCTTGTATCTCCCGTCTTGCATTTTTTCTTGTTTCTAGTAGGACTAGGAGGAGGAGGAGGTGGATGACCCTTTGATCTTGTGGAGTATGATGATGGTGCCAGAATGCACAAACCAACCTTTGGGGAGGGGAATAATAATAAAATAAAAACAAAAAGGTAAAAAGTCAGTGCGGGTTCTGATAAATAACATTGCGATATTTAAACACATTATGCGGAAATATAAATCGCTTCTTAATTTGGGTGCCTCGTTGTGCCCGAGGCAGGACTAATGACAAACAAAATTTGGAGAACTTATAATGCTAAATACCTCATTTAATTGATGAAAACAAAACGACTCTACAACAACTAAATGATAAAAATGATAATAATTGCCAACGGCCTTATTACATGAATAAAAATCCTAACTACTTTGTCCCAGAAGGACCTTCCCCAAATTCAGTATTCTTGCCTGTATCGTATAGCTGCATCAACTCGTGAATCCCTAACAGTAGGTAGGCTCGAGGAAGATGCACGCTGCGCATTAAATTGCAACCCTCAAAATGTGAAGCCCCTTGTTGACATTTTCCTAAGGCTCGGTAAATTTCAGCAAGGATCATAGGTATTATGCTGAAGGTTTGTCCATCAATCCCTTCGATTAAAGTCTTGGTAACTATAGCTAGTCTGGTGTGGATCCTAGCCTTCTTCATAGGAAAAATTACCATACGCAATAAGCAAAACATAAACACAAACACCCTTCTATGTATGTGTCCCAAAGATTTGAGGGCGAATTCGTCCATGTTGATGCGATAGGACTTACTATGGCCATATCTCTCGTATAAGAAGTAGAATGATATTTAAGAGTCCTTCAAGCAAGAAAGGTCGGGATTTTTCTTGAGTCCCATCATTTTAATAAAGCCTCTACTTTTGCATTTCTCTGGTATAAGCGAACCCGGCGTTTCCCAAGATATGCCAGCTAGGCCCCCTATTTCTTCAAGCAAAGTGGTCATTTCCAAATCCCCGAAATGGAAAATAAATCGATCACCATCCCAAAAACAAAGTGGCACCCTCAATGATTTCGTTGTTGGGTTGGATTTCCCAAAGTTAAAGAAAATTCCCTAAGTACTTGCGGATGAGGGTTTGGTCACTGCTATGAAGATCTTCCCACCAACTTAGCAATCTTGAGTGGATGTAGGATACCACACCGAATCTTGGGACCTCGTACCTCATTTTCTGAAAACAAAGTATTAGGCCATTAACCCCACAAAACTACACTAATTAAATCAATAATTAGCAGAAGTGATTTAGTTCTCCAAATAAATGCACGTAATTTGAAGGTATCCGTTTGGGTTTAAAGGAAACCCGATGGACTCTAGTCTAGGCTATCTTAATGAGTCATTGTGTGGACAACAAAATGTACTCTGCTAGGGTTGACCATGATGCAAGAACAGTTTAATAGAGTAAAGTTACCATTTTTGGAAGTGCTAGACAAGGTACCCTTGAGCGGACAACTCAAGAGGGAAAGGAACAAAAACCGTCGATTACACTGTTGTTCAACTGTTTTTACCGCAAATATGCATTTGCCACATTTAGGTGGTTTATAATATTGGAAGGGGGAAACCACTCATTATAAGCGTTGCTATAGGATTTATTTTGGCACGAGTAGAATATGATGTTGAGAGATCCAATTACAATAATGAAAAAATTACACCTATTTTCATATTCATACGATAAATGATTACAATGAGTACAACAGTATTGAAATAACAAAGAAGTAAATGAAACAATTAAAGGAAAGAAAATAAATGAAGAGCCAAGTAAATAGTTGTGATGAAATAATCAAGGACAAGAATTAAATGCGATTAAGTAAGCAATACAGTCACAAAAGCAAGTAATGGTAAAAACCCAAAAGAATCTCCAGCTGAGTTGCCATGTTGTCGACGCCCCCTTCTTCTCCCCGAAGGGAGAGGAATCGGGTTTATGATATTATGGGTGGAATGACTCTTTTATCCCCTTTTGGGGGAATTTGGGCTATGGAGTTTGATGAGTTGCCACGTAATGATTATAGTGCATTAGGACACTTTTTTTTGAGAAAGGAATAAGGATTCGAGGGAAAACCAGAGTTTGGGTATGGGCTTGAAAATATCTCGAGAGAAAGGTATTAGGCACCCATCAAGATCGACTAGTGTGGTTCCCGGCCTTTCTTGGATGTGACATTAAGGAGAGGAGACAGACAAAATAGGCACATAAGAAATATAAGCAGGTTGGCAGTTTTGAAAGAGGGGGTGGCACAAGTAAAAGGGAATTTTACAGAAAACAAATAAATAAAGAAAAAGTAAGAAGGGTCCTAGGTTTAACTATAGAATGGATCATTCAATAAAATATCCCGCACATGTTCCCAAACAAGGGTCGCCTTATAATATTAGTGCATCGTCATCATCTCCATATTCTACCCTTCCCACCCCGTTAAGGTATTTAAGTGCGTTTTGTCTAATTTACTTATTGCATGCTAATACTCATCCCAACCTATTGGTCCCGGGATGTTTGGACTTCTACTCCTAAAAGGGGAGGAAGGGGATGAGGGCATGTATGGAGTTTAAGGTAAAAATGCTAAGGCGTCAATCAAAAAAAATAACATATAAGGGGAGAAAAAAAACACACAAAGGTTGAACATAAACCCCTTAAAATCGGTAAAAAATTTGGAAAACACTTTGAAACTTTAGAAAAAAATGTAGATCTGCACTAGATCTTAAAGAAAACCACAGAAGAAAACCTTGGAGACTTAGGGTGTCAGAGAAAACCTTAGAGAACGAGAAAGCCTGGAACGAACTGATCTTGAGTCAACAATAGACTCACAATGCTAACTCACCCGAGAGAGACCGACATGGTTGTAGAACTCAAGTCGAAGGACCTCCGAGCCGGTGTTCTTCAGAATAGGGTTTCGATCTTCGAACAAAGGGGGTCATATAAGCAAATGGGGGTGAGTATGGGTTGTACGAAGCCCGGAAGGACATGGTTTCCGATGAAACCAGGTCAAATGTGGTCGGGGAAGAGCTAGGGTTTCGGGGGGGTTTAGAGCGTTTTGGGAACGAAGGGGATACAAAGGCGACTTTTTGTGTAAAATGATTAGGTTTGGGGTGTCTTTGGTTTAATTAAGGGAAGGAAAGACGTGGACCGTTGATCTAAATAATCAACGACCACGATTTAAAACGGGGATCCGGGAGGGTTTATTCAATTGGGTCTGCGTCGGGTTATTTATTAAATTGGGTAGTGTAATTGGTGTTTGAATTAAGGGGAAAATTGGCTAGAATTGAACTTAAAAGGAGCTATAATTTAAATAACCAATTTCCCCAATTTGAATTTTATAAAATAATAAATGGTATTCAAAATCAAATTAATAATACAGAGTTAATAAACAATGTATAAGTATTAATTTAAAAATATTAGATATAATTTTATGATTCAAAACGCTATTAAATCGAGAAATAAGCTAAAAATGCTATTTCATGCAATTTTAGTCTAGAAGTACCAAATGACCTTGTAAAATTATGTATAAATTATGTAAAATATCTGCATAAATGTGAGAATAAAATAAATTATTTGCTAAAATAAATTTTTAAGAGATAATTATTTGATTTTATAATGTAAAATATGCCATAAATTGATTTTTAAAATTCTTAAACAAATGTAGAAAATTAAAAATACCTTTGTGGATGCTTATATATGCTATTTTTTAGAATATTTTCAGTATAAAAATATATAGGGATAAATTGGGCATCAACAATAAGTATTACAATGAACCCTGTTCATCATAAAAGGACCAACCACATAGATGTTAGACACCACTTCATAAGAGATAACTATGAGAAATAATTGATTTCAGAAGAATTCTATTCTATTGATAAAAAAAATAGCTAACGTCTTCACTAAAGCACTGATTAGGAAAAACTTTGAGAGGAATAGGTTGGAATTAGGGATTATTAAGATCACATAAAAGGTCTAGTTGGGAATGAAAAATGAAAAAAAATGGTTAGAAGTTCTACTTTGTGTAAATATCTAGACTAATTCTTACATTTGACTCATTCATTAACCAGCATACTCCTGTGACATGTGTTTATAGTGACTAACTGATCTATTACAATGTTTTTTTTTATTCTGACATTTGAGGCATAAACAAGAGAAGTTCTACTTGAAGAACCTTGTTCATCGGTATATGCTCACGAGAAAGTTCAGGTTTGTTTCTATACTAAGCACGATTTAAAAGATTTATTTTCCAATAATTAGCAGATGTCCTATTTCCACCAAACTCCCGAATATTATATCCTTTGAGCATTGAACCATTTACATTCTTCTAGAACTCCAAGGAAAACAAGATTTTTGCCTAAAATATAGCGTAGCGTTTTAATCACTAAGAGACCGGAATTCTAAAGTGATTAAACTCCTGATTGACTACTGCAAGAAGGATGTTGTTACTACATTTAATCACAATCATCTTTAAATAAACTCTACATCCTTCTTTTTAGTCCACAATCGTCATTGATATCTCCCAAAAATTGTGATCATCCTCTTCCTCGCCAAAATTCAAAAAATTTCTAGAAATACTTCACCATGACAAACCCTTAAGATAATCCAGGCACTCCCCAACCAGTATCTCCTAATACATCCTTATCCACACCTCCTGTAGAAACTTCAAAATAGGTTTTGCCAGGAAACTGTAGGCCAGAAAAATAGTAGCTTTTGGTTCTCTGAGAAAAGCTATGAATGAAAAATTGAAGGCTAGCCAAAGTCAAGTGAGTCCAGCTAACGAATCTAGCTCAATCTCTGAGTTTCAGGCATTTATCTCGGCCTACGAAGGAGAAGAACATGGGTCTTGTGACATTGATAAAAACCAAGAAACCCCTAGTGAGGTAAATACTTGTGTTGTATTCTCTAATGTGTTAAAAACCTGGATAATAGGTTTGCGTTGGTTGGTTTTGTGAAGGATGTAAAGGGGGGCGAGTCTATAAGAGGGGAAAGAAAAAGAAAGACAAAGTTCTTGAAATTTGTGGAGGGATAGAGGAGAGTGGCAAGAAGACGGGGGGAAGTGAGTCTGGGGAGGCTGCTGAAGGCCTTGTAAATTTAAGTGAACAGTAAGATCAACCTGGCTCATACATTAAGGAAACCCTAGCTGGAACTTCTGAATGCCTCTGAGGGCTACTGATATGAAATGCATAATACATATATATACATAATCTTACTTAAAAACATTCTCCTATTTAGGCATCATCATCATCATATCGTACTACGCCTCAAAGAGGACTCGGTAAAAATGTACCCGGCCATCAAAAGGCTCTTTAGAATCGTACCCGTCCATGTGGAACTCGGTAAACCGAACTGATCAGCGGTTGCACAATAGGTGCCATTCCCGGCCGACTGTACCACAGCTAGGAAGACTAAAATATATACTATATATAATGCATGATGGACTCGTGAAATCATGTTCTAATCCTTACAGAGTGACGTAAGGTCGTTGCACCTTTGATTAACATCATGGAAATCATGCCATCAATATGAATTTAACTAGGACTCAAGGGTCATACATATTTTCTTAGAATAACATTGGACGACAAGAATAAATAAACAACCATAGTTTGTAGGAGTAGATTTGTTACGAAATAGTTTATCGTTTATGGGCATTTCATTTTAGACCATGCGAAAAGAAAAAAGTAAGTGCCTTATCATACCTTTGAAATCTTCTATTCAATCTTCAATCAAGCTCAATATAATCTTCTTACGTCTACAATGGGTAAATCGACTTCGTCCTCATCATATATGTGTTGTAACTCTCATATTTGGAAACCAATATTGTACAAGAAAACGGACAGCGCCTCCCCTATTTGTATTAAATCCCATATGTTACAAAAAGTCACCAAAAATCCCAAACAACAACAAGATAATTCACAATAAGCTCTCTGATTTGGTCAACACAATTTTGAGCAGCACGCTTAATTTACGATTAACAAAATAAGGTTTAATTCCTGTTCCTTTTCAATGAATGTTCCCACAACATAAATAACATCATACCTAGTCTTACCATGTCATTTCCAACTCAAAATCATCATAAGAATAATCTTCAAATATAGTCCGCACACCTAGTATCTTAACCTTTATCGTCAACATCTTATTTTTCATGTTATATTCTTCTATCTACAGAATTAGCAGATAGATAAGCTTACAAACATCATCCACAACATATTAAAACTAATTAAAACAATTTTCCGTCACAACCCACAATATATATCGTCTCAACACATCCCACAAAAAAGATAATGATTCTTTATGCCATGTGAATTACTATCTTGTAGATTTTCACTCAAACAACTTAACCAACACATGATTTAACTTAGCACAACCAAAAAAATGATTTACTAACCTTAATAAGTAGATACAAATTGAAATCCTCGGCTTGTGTACCTCACAACAACCCTCAATCACATCATAACACCATAGGAGTTCTATTCTCTTCTTGAATCAACTTTTGTGTTCATGTTGGTGTGTAAAAACTTGAATTCCGCCTTGAAACTATAATATACATGGAGGAGATACTGATTCTTAGATTAATCATAAATAAAATTACGAAATCTATTGTTACTTACCTTTGAGGTACACTCCAAAACAGCCACAAGATGAAGAACTACGATCTAGCAAGCACCACAGAATTTGTAGCATTGGATTCATGTTTTTATCCTAGGTTTTCACCCTAGAACCATGGAGGAATATTTGGATAGAATTTAGGAGGGTTTATGAAATTTTATTTATGATAAAGATAAGTTGAAACAACATATAAATGACTTAAATACAAGCTGAATTTTAAACCGATTTTGTGGGTTCCATGGGAACTGCTTGCGTAGTCTCACAAAAATGCGAATATCTCTCTAGTATGATGTCGTATTGATGAACGATTGAATGTGTTAGAAACAAAAGTTTTAGAATTCTATTTAATAGGTAGATAATCCCTTGATTCCAAGTATATTGGAATAAAAGTGCATCTATATTAGACCTATATTTCAGCAAATTTATGAATGTAACTTGTGATGACCTTTGCCAACTCATGTTCCACAACTTGCTTGACTTCCTAATGTAGAAAATGAATATCATCTGACTAAAATAACTCATAGAATAACCTCCTTATCTTGTTGGTAACCTTAGTCTCACCCCAATGTACATGTTAGAACATTCTAGACTTGTCGACTTTCGACGAAACTTTTTTTCTTCCGTTCGTTTAGCGTCTAAGCTTTCCAGCCCTTTTGATACTTGTTATTCATGATATTATAGATTTGTAATCTCTAAGATAACATGATGAACGTACATTATGTACTTTCAAAAATGATATCATTTCAGAGGTTACATCAATTGGCTTATGACATACTCTCACATACGAAAACATGGGATGTAACATCATTCCCCCTTTTGGAACATTCGTCCTCAAATGTTGAATGATGCGCTTATAAGTAACTATAGCTCTTACGACTAATTTAATGGTCATCTTTCCATCTAAGCAACTGTTTTGTGAATAAAGTCAAACTCTTGGGCATTCCCCCCTTTAGTCCTCTTTCTCATGCCATGACATATGGTTAAAATTCTTCCAATATTGTAACATTTGTACCTTTTATCATGAATCATGTACAACAATGTACTCTTATATGTGCCTATGAGACGTCTTTCTCTTTCTTTTTCCTCAGGCTTTTACCCAATCTCAAGGCCTCATTTTTTTAATATATACAAAATTATGACAAGTTATCCCTCTAGGTTCCTATAGGTGTACTGATGTCTTTCGGTTGGTACTTTATCAAACATAAGACTATTGCTATCTTTTGTTTCTTAGCCTTGTATATATTTACTATATCTACGTAGTAATAGAACTTACTTTAGTTTATTATTACCGAGGTTTGCTACCCAAATCTAGGTTGCTCTCTTGCTGCTTATCCTATATGTATGAATCTTAGTCCTTTAGTGCTTCCTTATTATTATTCATCTTAAGAATAATAAACAAATCTCATGTCGTACTTTGGAACATGTACCCATCTATTGTTTATTCACCTTAATGTTAATCTATAATCTATCACAGATAACTTGTAACCTCTTACATAATACACTCTTAATAGGGCTCACATCTTGGCAGGGAACATCTAAATTGATTTTCCTGATCCACCTACAGATAATACTATTCTTCAATAACCGTATTTCATTTTATCCTAACGCAATCCATCTTATGGGGGTATTCCGATCCAGTGTAATTAATGAAATCCCTTTCTCGTTAAAGAATTACTCAATCAAAGGCTAAAGTGTCATCCTCTTATCTCTCATAATTACACCCTTATTCTACTACTAGGGCAACATTCCATCTCTTCTAAATACACCTAGTCTTAGAATCCTCCATGTTCATTCAAGTTGTACCGAGATTTTTATTACATATTGAAATCATCAACTCCCTTGTTTTGAAGGGTTTAATCCAGAGGCCATATATATTTTGATCACCTTTTCATATCCTTACTCCTATGCACCTAAAACCTTGCTGCTCTACAATATTTTTCCTTAGGACCTATACCTATCTATTTATGCTACTCGTAACCTTCCTCTAACTTTCTAGCACCATAAATTTCCTTTCGTGCCTTCTTAGTTGTTCTTTTATGTAAGCAATTAGTTCTGTTGGTCGTTCTATCACTTTTCACATGAATACTTGGCTTGTCTTTTTCCCACGAATACTAATATTTCCCGTACCTCATATGATCTGAAACATCGCCTTTGATGGCTTTTTTTCCCATTCATTAGCCATGATAGGTGCCACTTTTGTATGGAGTGTATACAATATTATGTGAGTGTGTTGTTACAAGATAATTTACTCTTTATCTCACTATGCTTAGGTAGAAACCTTCTTCCTTATTTTCCCAGCCAGTCTTTCATTGTAGTACTTTCGGAGACCTTACAGCTCTTATAAAGTTGCGAGCTTCATATATCATACACCCGAAGGAAATTATTGTTGTTCTTACTCCCCTATAATAATTCTTTGTTACAGAACTTTGTGCCTTTGTGCTCATGGGGTTACTATTAAGCTCAAGTTTTTATTGTCTTCTTAGTGGCACTCTCTCTTATTTTCATAAACCTTAAAAACGGTACCTTTAATTGCCTCAACTCCTATCTAAATTATTTTTCTAGTGATTGCGATCTCATATATGCAAGACTGAATTCACTATGTTGTGGTTCATTATATTTATCTTGCATGATCTATTGGTTTATCTGTGACCTCTTGTCTAGCCATAACTGGGCTCTTCCTGAATCAACTACTAATTATTCGTTGGTTCATTGTCATATATATATATATATATATATTCTGCATATTCCCTTTTTGGATATATCCTATATCTTAACTTACTCTCGCCACTAGCTCGTGATGTATCAAGTGTCCATTCACACTTATTTATCAATAACATCTTGGTCAGAAACTTTTTCTGCCTCTCCCCGATGTCGTGCTTGTATAATGTTGTGGAGTCACAACATATTTGCAGGAACTGAATAAATGAAACATCAACCCTTTCTCCTTTCTACCACATTCTTCCTTTACCATTCCATAGTTAACTAAACTTCTTACTATTACTTAATACTATATCACACCATATCCCCCCCCCCCCTAAGGGAGTACTAAGATTTTGTACTACGACGATCTACCCATAGTTTTTTTACCTCTTCATCTTTGGTGTCTTTTCACATTATCAATGAACCTTAATCGCCATATGGTAACCTTCTGTACTAGGGATAACTAAATTTCTTACGTACGAAGGTGACACCTACTGTAACTGCCATACTTAGTCCCTTATGATTACCTCTACTCAGAGTGGTTGCTTTAGGTAAGCGACTTCCTAAATATCCTTTAAAGGATATTCGTCTATTGTCTATTCTATTTTTAGTGGAGCACAATCTTTTTAAATTCTCGATATCGACCATTATCAAATACTCCTGTCCGTAATTCATGTTTATTTTTATCTTGTTCACCAGCCCATACTAATTTTTATTACACATTTCTCGAAAAAAAGATATGACTTTATGGCTTATACTCTATTATTGCCTCAAGGATTGTAACCTTTTTTATTTTCCTTCACTTGACAATAGACTCTGTCATCGTGTCATGTTTTTATTTATTGTAATGACCCATATATCACATCTTACTCATGATGCTTCATTTATTTTCTTCTTATTCTCCGGTTAATTTTTTTTTTGTCTATCACTTTATTCTGAAAACTTAAAAAAAAAAGTTCATTCCCTTTTAACTCCCCATAGCTTCATCTCATTGGCTATTTGTAACTCCTAACATTATTATTTTTTTATTCGGTCTAGAGTCATACTAAGGTTAATATATTCCCCTTGTAGAATCCCACTGCCTATCTTCTGAAGTTTCCGAATATTCTAGTATTCATATCTGATTGTACTACCCTAGAGTTCACCATCTGGGTGTCTTAGAAGAAGATCTATTACCGCCTTTGCACCATCTTTTGGAAACATTAGTTTATGAAAACAACCCATCCACAATTTTTGCGTTACTCTAACTCCAACTGGATCATGATATCCCATCTTTCTCTATCATTGATTGAGGAACCAAAATGCTTATATTTCTCTGCCTGATTTGAAAATATTCATAATCTTCATTATCTGGGTGCCCCGTACCCCTCTTCATCTTACTTCATTTACTTGTTGAAACTTGTATCTCGCTTCTAAATCCCTCATAGCTTTTCACCATATTCGTGAATAGATATCCTTGACCTGAGGCTCCTTATTAATAAGCTTACACATCTTAGTACACACATGATCTGCTGAAGACCTCACATTTACTTATTGTAAGTTTAATGCAAAATCAAGGTCCTCTGACTCAACGTTTCCATAACACATTTAATCTCTTAACAACCATCTTCTTTCTGGATGTAGGTTTTATTGCATTACAACTAAAATAGAATTTAGGAGTTTAAATTCTTACAAGTGAGCTATACCACACGATCTAGAGTAAGAAGAAAGAGTAACAATCCTAAATGTCCTATAGCCTCTTGCTTATAAGGGTGGTGCGAGACACACCCATTAACAAGACTCTACTAGACACGTCTTATATACACCCTATGACAGAACTGCTCTGATACCACTTTTGACATGACCCAAACTGAAAGGGTCGCGACGAGCACCCGGTGCCTTACGTAACCGAGTACCAACATAAAATATCATTCTTATCATACTATCGTGGGTAAATGGGCAAGAAAAATGATCATGAGATAACAAGAATGAAATATAAGGGGATACTCGACATATTATAACACAACATGATATGGAAACTTATGTTTGTGACATACCGGCCTATAAGGCCGACATGACCTTTTGTAAACTCTAATCATAGGCCGATAAGGCCATAAAAGTATCGGTACACCTGACATATGTCGACAAGCCTCTAAGTACCTAATATCATAAAGGTCGGGATAGGGCCCTACCATACCAATTACATGACTGTACTACACATTAGGTTGCAATAGGTGTATGATATTCCCCATAATTATTCCTCGTGTAGTTTGTGTTTCCATATGCTTATGTCTAAGAAGATAGTGATGAATTGATTTGATTTAACAATATGATCATGGTAATATCCTATATGATGCACTACTAGAAATAATCAAGATGGATTGACTTCACATGGATTCTTGATTCAAAAGAAATTATATTCTCGTTGATGAACACCTTTGTGATTACATTAATGGCTAGTAACGACTATTATGAACACATGATTGTTTGTTTACTATGAAATGACATTGTTGATGGTATGATTCTATGTGAGGGAATTGTGGGTTGATGTTGTTACCATGAATTGCAATATCCGGTAAAATATAAATTGTACAATGGAAATTGGTAAAAGGTAAAGTCAATGGATAGTTATCTCATGCAAGATGTTCATCTGTTATCCTGGTTATGTATGTTTGGGAGTTGATATTATTTTTGAGAAGGTGTCATGGCAATGCTTGTAAGTCGAAAACATCATCTGGAAGGCTAAATGTGTCATGGAAGGAAAATATTTTTGCTTGATTGAATACCAGTTAGTTTTGACTTGGAATGAACCATATAGGTGTTTTGATATAAAAATGTGCAGTCCATGTTCTGGTATCCTTATATTAATGTAGTGATTGTAATAATGGGATTAGGATTGTGGATATATACATTGTGGTGCTACGTATATTTTTGGATGTGTTGTTGAGACGAATTTGGTTATTCTGGTGGGTGCATAGGCCTAGTTACAAAGGAGACTCTGCAAATATTTCTGAAAAAATTTGGGAGTTAGTGAAAATTTAGAGACTTGAGGTAGGTTAGAAAAGAGATGTGTGGTGTTAAAGTGTTTGGGTAAGACTCTACTCATCATTCGAGGACGAATGATCCTAAGGGGGAGGGAATGTAAGCCCGGATAATTTTGTAAAGTAATTTAGGATTTGGTAGTGTCACACAGGCTTATTATAATATATTTATATACTATTAACATTGTGGACATCAATTATACTTGGTAAATATGAATATAATTCTTATGGTAAGTGATGTGAGGTCCAAATGGAAGCCTAAGTGTATGCCAAATGCGAAAATTTTCGTAATAGGCCTAAATTCCAAATGGATTCGCACAAGGCTACACTTTAAACGATCATATATAATTATGTATAAGATTTTACATAGTGAATAGCATATCAAATGAAATCTATTTGACTCTAGTTTCCACATCTTCAGACCGTTCGTCATTTGGATATTCCTACACAAATTTATGATCAAATTACCAAAGGCTGGAAAATGCCATCCTGTGTCATGTCAAATCTGCGGTCTGCATTTTCATTCCGCAATCCACATTTTAGTTATGAGGTCCGCAATATTGACCGCAGATTGAACCAGTGTAGTTCATTTTTGGGCATCGATTTTGTGGTGCCTTCTACGGCCCCCATGTTTATTCTGCGGTGCTTATGCTATAGCATATTTGACATCGGAGTGTTAAATTTCTACCTTTTTGATATAAAAACTTTGGAGCTTCATTTTGGGTCATTTCCTGCCAATTTTAGATAGAGGTGAGAGTATTTTAGAGAGAAGGAGGAACCCAACATCTAAATCATCCAAATCTTGCATCGATCTTCAAGAATTAAAGAACCCAATCGTAACTTCTTCATCTAAGAGGTAACATTCTGTGCCCTGGGTTTTAATTTCGTGTTTAGAGTATAAGATGGTTTATTGAGTTACTAATCTTGGGTATTTTAGTATTTTGTATGCATGCATGTACAACTTTGGTTTATGGGAAGATTGTTTAACATAGATAAATAAAGATTGGGTTAGGGAATGAGAGAAATCTTAAAAAGGGGATTTAAAATCAAGATGCTCAACTAGTGTTTTATAAAATGCTCAAATGAGCTAGTTTCATGAATATATTTCTAATATGTGTTTAATTTTGATATGTCTCATAATAGATTAGAATTGCTACAAATTTTTGGGGGGTGGAGTATCTTAAGGAAAGCTCAATCGATGTATGCATGGCTAACTTTTATCTTTGTGAAATCGCCCTTTTTTGCAGTACAAATATTTGGTATGTGATAGCTATGTGTATTGTTGTTAAATTCTTGTGATTGTTGTGAATTGAAACTGTACGGCGGGGTCAGGATGCGTACCGCAACACGGTGTTACAAGGTGGTGGATTATGGTGATAAGGGTGACTGAGGTAACAAGGGTGGACGAGGTAATAAGAATGGAAAAAGTGATCGAAATCACTATTGAAATATACACTTGAACAAAATTGTGAAATCATTAATGTGGAATTGTCAAAGGAGACAGCAACAAAGTTTGTAACTTGTGTGGTACAGATTGCCCCTTTGTTTGGCTAATTGTACCTTCAATGTGTGTCTGGTTGTTGCTTCTATTGCTGTTTTCAACTTGTCTATGGTTTGAGTTTACATGGAACAAAGTTAGATGTTGGAAACTTGTTTGGCTTGATTTTTCCTTTGCTTGTGCATTTGATTGTTGTTTCTATTACTATTATCTACGTGTGTAAGGCTTGAGTATACTTGGGACAAAGTTTGTTCATACATACCAATACAATTCAAATGTACTGACGTCCCTTTTGCCGGGGCGCTACATTCCTTTTATGAATGTAGGTGGATCCATAGCAGGTACTCTAGCCCACCGATCGTAGCTCCTCATCACTTCCCGTTAGCTGATTCGGTGAGCCCCTTTCCATTCAGGGCCTTATATGGCGCACGTCACTTTCTGTTTTGAGATCTTGATTCAACTTTGCATAAGGTATAGCCGGAGCCTTGTTGCCGACATTTCCATATTATTCATCAGTTATACTTAGAGGCTCCTTAGACAAGTTGTGGGTAGTGTCGGGTATGGTAATTTAAAAGATAATTATTGATGTTGTTAGGATTTATGCCCGTCACTAGAGGGGGGGTGAATAGTGCGGCACGAGAATATTCATAAATATTGCGGAATGAAAAAATGCAGGAATAAAATAAATTCGGTAATAAAAATAGCAAGGAAAGAACACACCGAATTTATCTTGGTTCACCGCAACTTATGGTTAGTCCAGTCCCCGAGAGACTCTCTCGAGATTCCACTAACTCCGTTAAGCTTTCGGGGGCCTAACAAACCGTTACACTTGCTCGTAGATGTACACTATACAAGACTTCCACTTGCTCGAGGATACCGCACCTCAAGACTTCAACCTTGCTCGTGGATACCGCACCACAAGACTTCAACCACTAAGACTTAGGGTACTTAGCGAACCCGACAATCAATGAGAAGATATGTTCTTCTCAAACACCTTTCTCTTTTACAACAATAAATCTCTCAAAAGAGTAGATAAAGAGATATAAATTTAGCTTTATGAACAACTCAAAGTTGTCTCTCAAATGGCTCAACAAAAGCTCTAAAATGATGATCAAATAATGTCAATATGTATATCAATATTGGGTGGTGTTGTGTGTTTAAAATCAGTTCAAAAGACCTCTTTTTATAGGGGTTAAAGGGTGGATGTCCGTTGCTTAATTGGCAATCAATTATGCTGATTTTATGCAAGGATAATCGATTATTGGATTTGCAAAATCGATTATCCTTTTACCGTTACAAAATCGGAAGATTCTGCTCAAGAATAATCGATTATTTGGATGGCATAATCGATTATTTTGTTCCAGTGTTCAACACTTTGGCAACGGATACAAGATAATTGATTATTTACAAATTATAATTGATTATATACCGTTGATATACCATGTGTATACGACAGTATACCAAAATTGAAAACTTACTTCAAAAACCATTTTGGTTAAAATGATAACGTTAAAATCATTTTGTTTGAAGTATATTAAAAATGTTTATGATATATATGATTTAATAAAATGATTTTATACATATTAATGATGACCTATGTAATATACCAGAATTTAAAACTTACTTCAAAAACCATTTTGGTTAAAATGAAAACGTTAAAATCATTTTGTTTGAAGTATTTATATTTATGATAAATACGATTTGATAAAATGATTTTATGCATATTTATGATGACCTATGTTGAGCCAAAAGACGAGATAACTTAAGCGTTGCTCTTACATTGGTTCTACCTAACGACCTACGCCTTGGGTCTTCGGTCATGAACATTTGAGCTCGTCTTTGGCTTGTCTATGCAATTCCGTCATCAATATGCTTCTCGGCATTCAATCTTGATTGTTTGTCATATAATAGCGTTGTTTGACACTTGACTTCATTTTTTGTCATTCATCAAAACCTATACCTGAAAATCATGCTAATACAACCAAAGCACACGTATCATAGATAGAATGATTTTCTACAATTTCCCCCTTTTTGATAATGTCAAAAAACAGGAGATATGCATATTTGATTCCCCCTAAATTCATGCTATATCTCAACATACAATTCATGTAAATAATTTAATATAATTCCCCCTTAATTGAATATTCCCCCTCAATTAAAGCATACTAGAATGTGAAGACATTCCCCTTATTCGATGCATATCGCCTAAATTCTTCCCCCTTTTTGCATTAGCAAAAAGAGTATACCAATTGTTATTGAAACTATTGACGATACCAATTGTTAGATAAAGAAAATCATATCAACATCAAAAAATACCAAATGTTAGTAAAAACATACCAATCATAATAACGATCATTTTTCGCAAATATACCGACTGTTATTTAAACTAAAAATATTCATCAAAACATGAATCAATCATTTAACATAAAAATAATTGATACCAATTGTTATTCAAAATAAAACTTATCAAAACATGAATCAATAATTAATATCAATTGTTAGCACATATCAACTATTACGTTTTTATCAAAAATACGATAACTAACCGACGTTCCCCCTCGATGCAGTAAGGTTTCGTGCTTGGTGCATCTACTACAATATCGTAGTCTTCAAGCACACCTGCAAAAGTACCTAAAAATAGGTTTTCAGTACCCAACTTCTTTTGGGTCCTTGGGGGTTAGGCAAATAATAATCATAATCAAAATATGAATCTCTATGTTTAGCAAAACATACGGGATCAATGTGTCCTACCCGGTTACAATAATGACATACAACGTTCGGATTGTGCATATGTCTTGGTTGAGCCAAATGCGTTCTAGGTGATCTAAAGTTGTTATTCCTAGAAGCGTTGAAATTCCTAGAGTCATTTCTAGGTGATCTAAAATTATTTATTTTAGACTCATTAATAAAATCCCTAGAATTGTGTCTAGGTGGTCTAAAATGATTAGTTTTAGGCTTATTAACAAAATTCCTAGAGTTGTTTCTAGGTGGTTTAACCTCATTTATATCATCCTTTTTAATTACTTTACTTGTTTTAGAATCATTTACACTACATTTTTCTAGTGTATTTCAAAGTTCTACGTTCTCTATTTTCAAAGAACTACAAGAAGAACAATTTGAACTTTGAACAATTAAAGAGGCTTCATTCATCTCCTTGATTTTATTTTTGAGATCGACATTGTCATTTTCCAAAAATCTATTTTCTTCTTCTAAAATTTTGATTTTATTTTTAAGAACAGTATTGTCATTTTCTAAAAGATCATTTTCTTCTTTTAGTTTTTCATTGTCACAAGTCAATTTTTCAAAATCTTTTTCTTTTAAAGAAGGTTGCTTTTTCAAAATCTTTTTCTTGCAATGAAAGTGTTTTCTCAAAATCTTTTTCTTGCAAAGAAAGTGTTCTCTTCAATTCTTTTATGGTTTTGGAATCTTTAACAAATTCACCATATAATTCATCATAGGTATTTTGTATTTCTTCAAACGAGTAAGAGTTATCAATACTTACCTTTTCTTCTTCATTTGCCATGAGGCATAATGCGGCAGTTTCATCGCCCGAGCTGTCCGAATCCCATGTTACGCGCCTATGGTGTTTCTTCTTTTTCTTGTCCTTTGATTTTGGACAATGTGATTTGGTGTGGCCAAGTTTTCCACAATTTTGACATGAAGGACTTGGTTCTTCCTTCTTTATTTCCTTCTTCATAAACTTATAAAACTTTTCAATTATATCATTGGAAGTAATACCATCATCGTTTTCCTAATCACTTACCTCTTCTCTTTTAGAGGATGAGGCTTTGAAGGTAATATTCGAATTACTTCTAAGATAAGGATTAAGAATTGTGCTTTTATAAGCTTTAAGGATACCTCGTAGTCCATCAATTGTGACGTCCGTGATTCCTATCGACTCTTGGATAGCATTTGCTTTGGAACGCCATTTGGGAGTGAGACTCCGTAGGATTTTTCGAACTAGATCTTTGTTCGAGTATACTTTTCCGAGAGCGTGAAGATCGTTGACGATCATTGAGAATCGTTCGAACATACTATCGATGTCTTCATCTTCCCTCATTCTAAAAAGTTCATATTCATGTGTTACAAAATCAATTTTAGATTCTCAGACTTGAGACGTACCTTCATAAGTGATCTCGAGTGTATCCCACATTTCCTTTGCGGTTGTGCAACAAGAAATTTTCCGATAGTCATCCGGATTCACCGCACAAAATAGTTAGTTGACGGCCTTTGCGTTTCTTTCAACCTTCTTGATGTCTTCGGCATCATATTCATTTTCCTCCTTTGGAACCATGATTTCCCCAACTTTCTTTGTTGGCATTTGTTCTCCTTTCTTGATGATTTGCCATAATCGAAAGTTATTTGATTGGATGAATATTCTCATCCGCTCTTTCCAATATGTATAGTTTGTTCCGTCAAATAGTGGAGGGCTATAGGTGGAGTCTCCTTCGCTCATCATTCCTGCGTTCAATATTCTCAACAACAAAAATATATATCGTGCTCTCAACCGGTTAAGGCTTTCAGAGAGGTAGGCTCTGATACCAATTGTTAGGATATATGCCCGTCACTAGAAGGGGGGTGAATAGTGCGGCACGAGAATATTGATAAATATTGCGGAATTAAAAAATGCAGGAATAAAATAAATTCGGTAATAAAAATAGCAAGGAAAGAAAACACCGAATTTATCTTGGTTCACCACAACTTGTGGTTAGTCCAGTCCCCGAGAAACTCTCTCGAGATTGCACTAATTCCGTTAAGCTTTCGGGGGCCTAACAAACCGTTACACTTGCTCGTAGATGTACACTCTACAAGACTTCAACTTGCTCGAGGATACCGCACCTCAAGACTTCAACCTTGCTCGTGGATACCGCACCACAAGACTTCAACCACTAAGACTTAGGGTACTTAGCGAACCCGACAATCAATGAGAAGATTTGTTCTTCTCAAACACCTTTCTCTTTACAAAAATAACTCTCTCAAAAGAGTAGATAAAGAGATACAAATTTAGCTCTATGAACAACTCAAAGTTGTCTCTCAAATGGCTCAACAAAAGCTCTAAAATAATGCTCAAATAATGTCAATATGTATATCAATATTGGGAGGTGTTGTGTGTTTAAAATAAGCTCAAAAGACCTCTTTTTATAGGAGTTAAAGGGTGGACATCCGTTGCTTAATTGGCAATCAATTATGCTGATTTTATGCAAGGATAATCGATTATTGGATTTGCATAATCGATTATCCTTTTACCGTTTCAAAATCGGAAGATTCTGCTCAAGAATAATCGATTATTTGGATGGCATAATCGATTATTTTGTTCCAGTGTTCAACACTTTGGTAACGGATACAAGATAATCGATTATTTACAAATTATAATCGATTATATACCATTTATATACACTGTGTATACCATAGTATACCAAAATTGAAAACTTACTTCAAAAACCATTTTGGTTAAAATGAAAACGTTAAAATCATTTTGTTTGAAGTATATTAAAAATGTTTATGATATATATGATTTAATAAAATGATTTTGATGCATATTAATGATGACCTATGTAATATACCAGAATATACTAGAATAGAAAACTTACTTCAAAAACCATTTTGGTTAAAATGAATACGTTAAAATCATTTTGTTTGAAGTATTTATAATATATTTATGATAAATATGACTTGATAAAATGATTTTATGCATATTTATGATGACCTATGTTGAGCCAAAAGACGAGATAACTTAAGCGTTGCTCTTACATTGGTTCTACCTGACGACCTACGCCTTGGGTCTTCGGTCTTGAACATTTGAGCTTGTCTTTGGCTTGTCTATGCAATTCCGTCATCAATATGCTTCTCGGCATTCAATCTTGATTGTTTGTCATATAATAGCGTTGTTTGACACTTGACTTCATTGTTTGTCATTCATCAAAACCTATACATGAAAATCATGCTAATACAACCAAAGCGCACATATCATAAATAGAATGATTTTCTACAGATGTTTGGCAATGGTTTATAAAAATTGGAATACCTTTATTATGGTGAATGAGGTTTCTAATGGAATTTGTTATTGCTATGTTTATAAAATTTGGTTTATGGAGTCCATATCCTATAAATGGCTATTTCACTTGGTTATTAGGTAATGAGAATGAGGGGTGACACATGGGATAGAAAAGGCACCTAGTTCATCTTGACTGGGGAAACCCGGTCAATGCCGGTCATGTCCCTTGAATTTGGGGTGCGACACTTTTATTATATCTGCATGTATTTGACAACGGTTGAATCTCCAGACAAACTGGATGCAGTCTATTTCCATATACATCCAAAAGTATCCTGCTCGAAGTATTTCGCCAAAACGAAACCATTCATGTGCGGTCCACAAGTCGGTACGTGCACTTTCTCCAATAATTTGGTTTCTTGTCTTGCCTCGACACATCTTATTAATCCAAAATAGGGAGTCCTCTTATACAGGATTCCTCCACCGTGAAAGAAGTTGTTGGATAACCTCCAGAATGTGCGTTTCTGAGTAGTATTGGCAAGCTCTGCGTACTCTCCTGTTGTTAAGTATTCTCTGATATCATGGAACCAAGGTTTTCTGTTGGCTTCTTCCTCGACGTGAGCACCATAATCTTGTAGGTCGTGAATCTTGACCTGGATGGGATCAATAAAGTTGGTATATGGATGTTGGATCATAGACGATAAAATGGCTAAGGCATCGGCGAAGTCATTATGTATTTTGGGAACATGCTGGAATTCCGTCTTTCTGAATCTCTTCCTCAACTCCTGTACATAGTGTGGATAACGAACTATATTTGAATTCCTTGTTGCCCATTCTTCTTTGACTTGATGTATAAGTAGGTACGAGTCTCCGATCACTAATAGCTCCTGAATGTTCATGTCAATTGCCAATTTGAGCCCTAAGATGCAGGCTTCGTATTCAGCCATGTTATTGGTGCATGGGAATCTGAGCTTGGCGGGTACCGGGTAATGGTGACCAGTTTCTAATACCACGACTGCTCCTATTCCAACTCCTTTGAAATTTGCGGCTCCATCGAAGAACATTTTCCAACCAACATATGATTCTGCAATGTCTTATCCTATGAAGGGTACCTCTTCATCAGGAAAATACATCTTTAAAGGTTGGTATTCTCGTCCTATCGCATTCTCGGCGAGGTTATCTGCCACAGCTTGTCCTTCGACTGGCTTTTAGGTAACATAAACGATGTCAAACTCATTTAACAGTATTTGTCATTTGGCGAGCTTACCAGTAGGCATGTGCTTCTGAAGGATATATTTCAATGGATCCATCCTGGATATGAGATAAGTGGTGTAAGCATAGAAATAGTGCCTCACTTTCTGAGCTATCTAGGATTTAGCGCAACAAATGCATTCCAATAAAGAATACCGAGCCTCGTACGGGGTAAAATTCTTGCTGAGGTACTAGATGGCTTGCTCTTTTCTTTTCTCATCATGTTGTCCCAAAAGACACCCAAATGCTCCATCCAATACTGCAAGATAAAGCAATAGAGTTTCCCTAGCTCGGGTGGAACCAAGACTGGCGATGTTGAAAATTATTCCTTGATTCTGTGAAAAGGCTTTATATAGTCATCAGTCCATTTAGTGGTGGTATCCTTTTTTAGCATCTTGAAGATGGGATAACAAATGACAGTGGACTAAGCTATGAATCGGCTGATATAGTTGAGTCTTCCCAGAAAGCTCATTATCATTGTTGTTCTTTCGCGGTGGAAACTCTAGAATAGACTTGACCTTTGACGTGTCCAATTCTATTCTCCAGTGACTCACAATGAAACCCAAAAACTTTCCGGCTGGGAAACCGAATGCACACTTGGCGGGATTCAATTTCAAGTTGTATTTCCTCAATCTGTTGAAGAACTTTCATAAACTATCCATGTGATCTGCAGCTTTCTTGTATTTGATGATGACGTCGTCCACAGACACCTCGATCTCTTTATGTATCATATCATGAAAGATGGTGGTCATGGCCCTCATGTAGGTAGCACCAGTATTCTTCAAACCGAATGTCATCATTTTGTAATAGTACATCCCCCATGGCATGATGAATGCCTTTTTCTCTACATCTTCTTCGTCCATCCACATCTGATGGTATCCAGCAAAACAATAGACGAATGACTGGAGATTATGTTTGGCGCAGTTGTCCATTAATATTTGTATATTTGGCAAAGGGAATTCGTCTTTTGTACTGGCCTAGTTGAGATCCCGGTAGTCGACACAGACTCTAACTTTCCCATCCTTATTTGGAACTGACACGATGTTGTCTAACCATGTTGGATATTCTACCACTATGAGAAGCCTTTCTTTGACTTGCTTGTAACCTCTTCTTTGATTTTCAAACTCATGCCTGGCTTGAATTTTCTGAGCTTCTGTTTTATCGGCAGGCACGCCGGATCTGTCGGCAGCTTGTGAGCCACAATGGATGTGCTGAGACCAGTGATTTCATCATAAGACCATGCAAAGATGTCTTCATACTCTATTAAGAACTCTAGTACTCTTTCTTCTCTGGTGGTGAAAATTGTACGCTGATTTGTGTTTCTTTGACATTTTTTGAGTCCTCTAGATTAACAATCTCGGTTTCGTCAAAATTGGACTTAGTTCAATTCTCAAAATTCTGGACCTCTCTGACAACTTCTTCTGGTATTTCATCCTCTTCTGAATCTATATTTGTTTGTCATATTGCCTCATTGCAAGTTACAGTCGTTGGTTCATCATCAAGATTCGTAATAGTAATGCCGTGTAAAATAAAGTAAATGCCACAGAAAAATAACGAGAGCAAGATAAAAAGATAAACTTGGAAAATGCTTTTTTAATAAATTCGTAACTGTTTTAAATATCGGAGATCTTTTCAAAAGTAAAGACAATGCGGAAAAGTAAAATCAACTAAAAGTAAAATGCGATGCATATGCGTCGTTTGGCCTTGCTACCCTGAATCTCTCCAGGCTTTGATGGTCTTGACTAACTAATGGGTTAGGCGCTCTCCATGGTTCACAGCTTGAATGGAAGGGCCTTCCTAACCTTCCTCCTTGAAGATAACATAGCAATCTATATCATCCTCCAGGAACAGGTTCTTCATTTCTGCTAGTGTCTCATCTTCCTCTTATCCATATATGACATCAGCTGGCTGAAAGGTCTACTCCAACTGAGGTAGAGGGTGCTTCAGTGTGTAGTATGGACCGCGCCATGGTGGCGACCAATGGTTGAACTCCTCCCAAGTATATTCATAACCCACGCCAAAAGTGGTACCATGGTTCTTCAATTTATTGGCTCGGTGATGCCCTAGAGATTCTTGCCAAGTCCTTTTCCAGGCTCATATCCGCTCCAATTCAGAATGCTCTCGATCTTGTTATCCCACCACTTGTCTTTTTCTATGGCGTTGACTCGCTCGATGTGATGGTAGGTTTCTCCACTGATTTTACTTCTACCTCCAATCATCAGGATTGTTTGGCCACTGTATATAGGGTTGCTACCGTCGTTATGAATGATTACCTCCTGATTATTCCATTCAAATTTTACAGCTTGAAGCAAATTTGATGCCACAACCCCAACGGTGTGGATGCTGGGTTGTTCCAGTAACAAATTGTAGGATGTTGGCACGTCAATGACTTGGAACTCGACATCGAACCAGGTAGGTCCCATCTGTAGGCATATGCTTATTTCTCCAATGGTGGACCTGTGAGATCCACCAAAATCCTTGACACTGATAACCCCATCTTTGATTTCGTAAAATCCTTTACCCAATGTCCTGAGAGTTATTAATGGACAAATATTGAGACTGGATCCCCCGTCGATCAAGATCCTGGTGATAATGTGATCCTCGCATTACCCAGTGATATGCAATGCTTTGTTGTAACCAACTCCTTCTGTCGGTAATTCATCCTTGTGGAAGGTGATCTTGTTGCTTTCCAGTACTTTCCAACCATGTTTACCAATTCTCCTTCCGTTATGTTGATGGGAACATAATCTTCAATCAGTATTTTCATTAAGATATTTTATCCGTCTCAAAGCTTTGTAGAAGAGCCAGAGTAGAAATCTGGGCTGGCGTTTTGTTTAGTTGCTTGACGACTGAGTACTCTTTGACCTGTACCTTCCTCTAAAGGTCATCAGGTCCAGTTTCAACAGCCCGCCTGGAGGCTTGCTTGCTGGACTTAGCCAAATGTTCCGGGGGGTATACACTGCCCGTTCCAGTTATGCCATGTGCAGCAATTGCTTCCCCGGTGTATGTTTTTCCCTTCCTTCTAGCCTCGGCGGTGTAATTCAAAGGTATATCGTTTCTCTTGAACTGGGTTACGTCTGTCATGGAGACTGGGATTGGCACCGTGGAAGGTAACACAATGACTTCAAACGGTGCGGGTACCTTTGCAACCCTGAACTCAACCTCAATTGGTTTTGGTGCCTTTGTAGAAGGTGCTTCAAACTTGAGCGGTACAGACACATTTACCACATTGCCCCTAGAGGGTTGAATCTCAACAGCAATGGGATTAAGGGTGACTGTTAGCTTCTTAGGTTGATCTCTTTTAACTATCAAACTAATTGACCCCTTGGGTTCCCAATCATCTTCCATCTCAAGCATATGGATACCTCCACCCTTGTGGTCAGATAGAGGGTTGATGCAGACATTAGGAGCGGGCTCCTTTGCTATGCTGACTTTGTTGTTAATTAGATTCTGAATCTTGTCTTTCAACGAGCGACACTCATCGATGATATGGCCTTTCATCCTGGAATGGTATGCGCGAGCCTTGTTTGGATTGATGCATTGGGAAGGATTTTCTGGAGTTATGGCTAGGATCTGGGTAATGTAACCGATTGCTTTGAGTTATTCATATAATTGGTCAGTTGGTTCGGCTATGGCGGTATATTGTCTGGGAGGCTTATGGTCGAATTTTTATTTGGGTCGGGGAAAGTATTGGCAGGTAGGTGACGACAGGTTGTGAGAAGGCTAGGAATTGTATGCTTGGTACATAGGTGAACGTTTGGAATATCTGGGTGAAATGGTTTGATACGTTGGTGGTGGAGGTGATTGGTAAGAGGGTGGTGGAATTTGTTAAGTAGGTGATGGTGCTTGGTAGTTTAGGTTAGGTTGATATGTGAGTAGAGCTGAGGGATAGGATTGGTACTTCGTAGGGGAATTGTTCCTTTGCGCAACCACTACAGAATTTACATCCTTTTTCTTTGATGAGCCAGCAGATTGTAAAGCCTTGTTGGTATCTTGGAATGCCTCGAGGTTAGTGACCATACCATTTTTTATGCCTTCTTCTGTCCATTCTCCCATCTTTATGATGTCGGAGAACTTTTGGCCCTCTATTAGCATCAGCCTCTCATAGTACTACAAATCCCGAGCACGGACGAAGAACATGTTCATTTGTTCTTCCTCCAAGGTTGGCCTGACCTGAGTAGCTTTTGACCTCCAACGAGTAGAATACTCACGCAAGGTCTATGTGGGCTTCTTCTTGAGATTCTGGATATATAACACATCTGGTGCGTTCTTAGTGTTGAACCTAAATCGGTCCATAAAGTCAGACGCCATGTTCACCCAACTAGACCATTTCATATGAATCCTGGTTTATATACCATGATAAAGCATCGCCCTTCAAACTCCTCATGAACAGCTTCATGCGAATTTTCTCGTCCCTTCCGACTCCTACCAATTTGTCAAAATACATTCTCAAGTGGACCTTAGGATCACCTGTACCGTCGAACATCTCGAACTTGGGAGGTTTGTACACCTTCGAGAGCTCAACTTCTGGCTGAACACAAATATCTTCGTAATTCAACCCTTCAACACCTTTTCTACCTTCAAAACCTTGAACCCGGTTAGTCAATTTCTTGATCTCACTGGCAAAATTCTGAATGAGGGAGCCCTTGTCATCCGATTCAGGTGCATCTGTGATTGGCGGACTATAGTTGGGTATATTGTCTAGAAAGATAGGAGTGTTATAATCTTTTTTGGTGTTTTGTGGTTCTGGAATGAGTAGTGGAGGGTTATTGCATGTGTTTAAGGCTTGGGCATGAGTGGATTGCATTGGAGGTTGTGGGGTGTTTTTTGTGGAGGTGCTGGATTCTGGGTGATAACATCAGGAGCTACAAGGTGATTGATAGGCTTTCCAGGTTTCTAACATGGTCTAATTCCTCTCGAAATCTTAGCAAAGTTTGCTTAAGATTAGCAGCAGTCTTCTTGTATCTCCTATTTTGCCTTTGTACCTGTTTCTGGTAGGACTTGGAGGAGGCGGAGGTGGAGGAACCTTGGATCTTATGGCGTATGCTGATGGTTCCAGAATGCACGAACCAACCTTAGGGGAGAGGAATAAAAAAATAAAAAGAAAAACAAAAAGATAAAAGGTTAGTGCGGACTCTAATAAATAATATTGCATTATTTAAATACATTGTGAGGGAATATAAATCGATTTCTAATTTCGGTGCCTCGTTGTGCCCGAGGTAGGCCTAGCGACAAGTTAAATTTGGAGAAATTGTAATGCTAAATGCCTCATTTTATTAGTCCCTTAAGCCCACCATACTCGACTATTTAAATCAATAATTAGCAAAAGGCATTTATTTCTCCAAATAAATGCACATAACGTGGAGGCGTCCATTTGGGTTTCAAGGAAACTTGGTGGACTTTTTTTTGGCTACTTTATGGTGTCATTATGTGGACAACATAACTGACTCACTAGGGATGACCATGATGCATGAACAGTTTCAAGGGAATAATATTTCTAATTTTTGAAGTGTTAGACAAGGTACCCTTGAGCGGACAACTGAAGAGGGAAAGGCGCAGAACCCTCGACTACACCGTTGATCGACTGGTTTTATTGCAAATATGCGTTTCCCACATTTAGGGGGTTATAATATTGGAATAGTTTAACCACTCATTATAATCGTTGGTATGTGATTTGTTTTGGCACGAGTGCAATATGATTTTGAGAAATGAGGATACAACAAGTTACATGTATTTTCACGTTCATAAAAATACAGATTACAATAATTGCTCGAAAATTACAACAGCGTCGAAATAATAAGGTAGTAAAAGCGAAAATTAAAAGGACATGAAGAGCCAAGTTAGTTTCATATTAGAGGAAATAAAGACAGTAAGTAAGTGTAATTAAAGAAATAATAAAGTCATGTGAAGCATGTAATAGTAAAAGCCTAAAGAACTTCCCTAGCAGAGTCGCCATGATGTCGACACCCCCTTTTTCCCTCCAAAAAGAAAGAAAAATCGGGTTTGTGACATTATGGAAAAAACAACTCTTATTCCCTTTTGAGGAATCGGGATATGGAATTTGAATGGTCGCCACTTAATGATTATAGTGCATTAGGACACTTTTTAGAGAAAATAAGAAGATTTTTTGGAAGAAAACTAGAGTTAGGATAAGGGCTTGAGATTATCTCTAGGCGAAGGCGTTAGGCACCCCTCAAGATCCACTAGTGTGGTTCCCGGCCATGCTTAATTGTGATGTTAAGAAGAGTAGGAGTACACAAGTAAAGCTTACACATAAGAAATATAAATAAATTGACAATTTTGAAAGAAGAAAGACACAAGTGATTTTTTAGGGGGAAAAAGCTTAGTTTGAAGAAAACGTTAATTTAGATAAAGGAAAAACAAAAAAAGAGGTTCCTAGGTTTAACTATAATATGGATCACTTAGGTGCAATACCCAGCAATCATTCTTACACGAGATATTAGCACACCGGTCATCGTTTCCATATTTTACCCTCCCCACCCCGTAGAGGTTATTTTAAGTGTGTGTATTGGTCACGAGTGCATAGCGCGTGCTACTACCCGTCCCGTCCTATATGTTCTAGAGGGTATTTAGTACCACTATTCCTATAATGTGAGGTCTAGGTTGAATCTTTAAGTATTAAGGCCAAAATACAAAGCAACATACAAAACAAGTAGGACTTCATACAAGGGGTCACATAAAGGAATATAAAAGGAGCTCAAATATTCCTTCACAGATAAAAACACAATGAGCACATCTCAATCACATTTACAGTCTAAGGAAGGGAGAATTTTTAAAGCAATAGTGTCAGAAATAGGTTTAAATAGAGGTTTAAAAGTTTTAAGCAGAATTCGCAGTAAAGAGTTAGACGAAAACGTTTAGGACTTGAGAAAAATGCAGTAGATGTGTAACAGTTTAGAAAAAAAAAATTTAACACACTCGAGATTATATAGTAAAACAGTTTTCGGACATGAGAGAACATGTGTAAAATATTTCAAGATTGGAGAAGTGTGAAAGAGGGTGGTAAATATATTACGTTGAACTATCATTTTGGAAAATCATAGAATATGTAGTATTCAGCTTAGTTTCAGAAAATAGTAGTCCATTTCTAGACAGGAAAGATAATTTAGAAGAAAACATATTTGCACGGATGTGATTAAAATCAGGACGGAAGTTTCGTAGGAAAAATCAAGCGGACCTTAGGGAGGCAAAAAGAATTCTGATAGTTTAAATATGAGGGATAACTTAAGCGTGATTTAAGGCGACTAATCAATTTTATCCAACGTAAGGCTTGCGTAGGTGTTGTTTTAACCCTAAGAGAAATGTGGACATATATGTTTGTGTCTATTTTTACAGTTAACTAGGCTGGTGTTATTAGATGGACTACACAAACGAAGCGTTTCGCTCTTTGCAAATAAACCCTAAGTGCATGGAATTTAATGCATATAAGATTCCTAAATCATGGTATCAAAATATAGTAAATTATTAAGTGTTTGTGATAATAAAGTAACAAGCTGAAATTAAAGAGACGTAGGAGCAGGATTTCTATATTTGAGATGCATGTCCTATACTTGGTTTCTATTGCACAAATAAATACGTGAAATCCTACTGCCATGTTTTCTACCCCATACCCTTAACTAAGAATGCATAACCCTTCCATTTTCACAATAAACGCCCACAGTTCTTAACAAATTGATACAAACCAAGTAATGAAATTACAGTGGTGAAGAATAAAAGTAAGAAGCTATTCTTTAGGGAGCCTTCAGCCAGGCCCAAATCCCCAACCTCACTTCTTTCGATTTTCACAGCCTTTGCCAGGGTTTGGGTACGACAAAGTTCCCTAAGGGTCCTTTGAACACATACCCAATACCAGGTACCCAAGACGGATTCTCATTGACAAGTGTAAATGTGAAATTGCCAGCCGTGTGCATCAAAGTTCACTGCGTGCTCAAAGCTCCCAAAGAAATGCTTACACTAACAGGACATAACCAAATTTCTAAGAGTAGTGTGATTGTGAAGGAGTTTGAAGAAATTGAGTTGGAAAATAAAGTTTTACATGCAGGACAGTTTAAGAAAAATTGTAGCGCGGTGAAAATTTTAACTGAATTTGAAAAGAAAACTACTTTGAGGCTACTTTTGAAAAGCAACAGTCACACGGACAGGGTTAAAGGTAAAGGGGACAAACATCTCAAACACAATACAATAAGCCACACCGAAATGGGGGAGGGTTCATGCTTCAAACAGTAGTCTAGTTCTTATAGTACCAGACACCAAACCAAAATATCCTCAAAAGAGTTTTAAGGCTGTGGAGTAGCCAAAAGGATGCTAGTAGTACACAGAAACAATGGGGAACATGCAATTGGGTAGTAGAGGGGGTAATGGACATGCCAGGCTGATTAATTAGGCTTACTAGTTAACACGGATGCGTGCTAGTTGCAATAGGAGCAGCAGAACCACAAGTGGAAGCACACAAGGAACAAAAGAACTTGCAGCAACAATAGAAGCATATTGTTTTGGAGGCTATATATTAAATAGAATACATACCAGTTGCAAAATAATATAAACACAGGGAGTAGTGAGCAAGGAAGTGAGCCGTTATATGCAGAGAGAAGCAGAGGGCAGAACAGTAGTATGTAGGAAGTGAGCAGCAATATACAAGCAGTGAGCAACAGTATGCAAGAAGTGAGCAGCATGCAGACCCATAGCAAAAAACACAGTAGAAGACCAGCTGAGTGACAAATTGACCAAAGTTACTCAACTTCAACTTGCAGCCAGTTGAGTGAAAGAAAATAGTGTAGAAACAAAGGGCATAAAGATGCATGTATGAAAAAGTGGAGTTCAGAACACTAAGTGTGAATGATATGCAATGTTCTCGTTGGTTTCTTTCAAAGAGGATGAGGGGGTACTTATAGTAGTGAAAGAGTGTAAACAAAGAAGGTATCAGTTCCTCACTAAAGGGATTGGTATCAATCACAATCCAGTCAGTACTTGGACTTCCCTTTGATTAAGGGATCCCAAATCAAACAGTAATAATTAGTTATTTAAAAGGAAATAAATCACAAAGTAAGGTATAATCACGTAAGGAAATAGGGTAGCATATAACATGAAATAAAGAGTAGATACATGACCATCTAATTAAAGAAATAGGTCGGGCGAAATCAATCAAAATTTTGCATACATATGTAAGGCAAAATATCACTATAATTCTGGAAAATAGTTTTCAAAATAATGACCAAGATTGAAACCCTATGGAATCACTATTAACTGAGGAAAGTATCCCATAAATTAGGGAAGAGATTCAAACCATAGGAAAATACGCAGAATCACAATTTGAATGCAAGTATCAAAGTCTCAAAGAGGGTTCGAGGAATCAGTATTAAATCATCATGCAACCACTAAGAGAATATTTATGTGAAGAACACAGAAGGAACAATACATTAACAACAAAGAGCACATAACTCGGAGAGGAATCTAGAAGAACACAAAACAAGAAAATAATGCAGACACAAACAACCAAAATTAGGGTTTTATCATACTTAAGAAAAACTTTTAGGAAATAGTACTGAGGATCACAAGTTAGTACTAAAAATAAAAAAAAATAAAGTGATTTTAAAAGGGGTCAGAAACCCTAATTTTAAAAGGAACAGAAAATGTTTAAAACTTGAATAATCGTAAGAAATTGTGCAAAACGTGAAGGTGTGAGTTAAAATTATTAAGGAAATCAGAGATTTGAGAGGTTTGGGTTACGATTAGGGTTTCATTAGAAGCTGGTGAGCGGGGTAAGAGAAACCCGGCCATGAAGCTCAAACATAATAGTGTTTTTAGCATTAACGAACCAAAATCATCAGATAAAGGCCGGAATCGGACCCTCGGCAAGGTTTCAGCGACCATCTTCATGGTTGAGGCTTTTGGATTTTCAAACTTTGGAGAGAAGCAACGATACATGATCCCATGGTGGCTACAGGTTGAGAGAAGTGAGGACAGAGCATGGCCGGAGAGGCGATGAAGCTCGTCGGATAAGAACGAGTGAACCTGAAGATTATAGAGAGAAGGGAGAGGAATCGTTAGAGAGAGTGTGAGATAGAGATAGAGACCGGTCTCTGATAAATGAGGGGTCGAGGGTATACTTAGGATTTAATTAAGGCAATCTAATCTGGCCGGTTGATCTCATTTGATCAATGGCTCTGAATAAATCAAAGGTGGACCGGGTAAAATCAAATGGATATGAGTTGTTTTATTGGGTAAACTTGGGTTCAAATGGGCTGAATATGGGCACGATTTTGGCTAGGCTTTATATAAAATCTGGCAAACTTTTAAATAGCAATAGCTAAAATAATCAGAAAAGAAATATTGAAAGCATACAACTAAAATAACGTATAAATATTATTCTAAAAATATCAGAAATAATTTTAGTTGTAAAACATATTTAATTGGAAAATAGGCTATAATTGCATTTACGTGCAATTAGCTTTCGAAATTCCAAACAAATTTGTAAAAATGTGCAAAAATTACATTATTTATATTTAGTGTAAATAAAAGGGTGAAAAATAAATGGTCCACAAAAATGATAATTTGAGAATAATTACTGTGTTTTATATTGTTAAAATAGATAATAAATTGATTCGAAAAAAACATAAAAATTAGGGAAAAAATACCAAAACCTTTGGACATTCTTACATATGTATATATATGCAGATTATTAAAGTGTATTGAGTAAAAACATACATAGGGAAAAATGGGGTATCAACAGTTTGAAGCGTTGAAAACTGGACTCAAAGACCTTTCATTTGATATGCTTTTCACCATATCAAACCTCATACATATTTAGATATGCTCGTTTAAAGTGGTGAATCCATTGGAAATTTTTGTCTATTACAAAATAATTCCCATTTGGCATACACTTAGGTTTCCATTTGGACCTCACATCACTTACCATAAGACTTATACTCATATTTACCATGTCAAATTGATGTCCACCATGGTAATAGCACATAAAATTATAATTAGCCTACATGGCACCACAAAATCCTAGATTACTTAGCGAAATTTATTTCCGGGGCCTTATAGTGGAAGCAACATCATACAAGGTAGTGACTAAGAATGTTTTGGAAGACTTTGTCCACGATCGTATCGTGTGTCGATTCGACATCCTAGAGTCGATCAATACTGATAATTGCTCTAACCTGAACAACGACTTGATGAAAGCGATTTATGAAATATTCAAGATCAAACACAAGAATTCTACAGCCTACAGACCTCAAATGAATGGAGCTATAGAAGTGGCCAATAAGGATATCAATAAGATACTAAGGAAGATGATAGAAAAGCATAAACAGTGGCACGAAAATCAATCATTTGCTTTATTAGGATACCGCACCATAGTTTGCACATCAATTGGGGAAACTCCCTGTATGTTTGTTTATGGTACACAGACAGTCATTCCCACCGAGGTTGAAATTCCATCCTTGAAGATCTTACATGTAGCAGAACTTCACGATGCAGAATGGGTAAAAAGTAGCTACGAGCAACTAGCTCTTATAAAGGGAAAAAGTATTAACGCAGTCTGCCATGGTCAACTTAATCAGAGCCAAATGTCCAAAGCCTTTAATAAAAGAGTCAAGCCGAGACAGTTTACACCGGGGTAGCTGGTGTTGATGAAGATTTTTCCACCTCAAGATGAAGCCAAAGGAAAATTCTCTCCCAACTGGCAATGTCTGTACATGGTCATCGGGTTCTAACCGGGGGAGCCCTCGTACATGCAAAAGTGGACGAAAAAGTTTGGCTGAAGCCAATCAATTCTGATGTAGTAAAACAATACTATGTGTAACCACTAATGATTCCTTTTATGATGTAATTTTAAGTACGCAGGACCCAATTCCCATTTAAGAGAGTATACGTAAGAAGCCCTATGGCTTTTGTCACAATTCAATTAAATTTTTATCCCCTCGGTCATTAGAAACTGGGGAAAATTTTTGAGGAGGACCCTCAAAACTCCAAAGTGGATTTCATCCATTTACCGCAAGCACCCGTCAGAACCATCAGACCAGTAAACTAGCGCAAAATTTTGAGGAGGACCCTTAATATTTCGGAGCGAGAGAGGTTGTAATGTCTTGAACTGTGTCGCAGTTGTCAGTTCATCTAAAGAAATCTATTTTTTCAAATATATATTTATGTTACAATTTACTAATCATGCATTTCTAGTATCTATATTTCTTTGTTTAGCAAATGATATCCCACTCATACAAAACATCACTATAAAATAGACTCAAGCAGGACAAGTGATGTTCACGGGGAATACGAACTAACCTTCCTCCCCCCACCCCTTTTACAAATATCAAGATTTTTCTTTGGATGTAGGCACCCAAGTTGTAAAATCATCAAATATATCTGCACACTCACACTTTTGAGTAATACGACTGTCAGAACTATCACCTATTTAAAATTGCTATCAGCACACAGCATCCCCAGCAGCCATAATGTCAGCTATTGTCTATCATCTACCATTTAAGAGATTTCATTACTATTCGCCTCTTATTTCTCTGCATTGCATAAGACTATCTTTCTGCCTTCTGAGATTAAGCACTACCTCCATTTGCAATTTCTTCATTGAATAAGACTACTTTTCTGCCTTCCGAGGTTAAGCTATACCTCCATATGCATTTTTTCCATTACATAAGGCTACTTTTCAACTCTCCGAGGTTAAACTCTACCTCCATCTGCATCTCTCTGAATTACATAAAGCTACCTTTCTACCTTCTGAGGTTAAGCTCTACCTCCATATGCATCCTCTACATTGCATAAGGCTACCTTTCTGCCTTTCGAGGTTATGCTTTACCTCCATCTGCATTATCTCTGCATTGCATAAGGATACCTTTGTGCATTCCGAGGTTAAGATCTACCTTCATATGCATTTCTCTTCATTGCATAAGGTTATCTTTCTACCTTCTAAGGCTAACCTCTACCTCCATTTGCATTTTTCTTCATTGCATAAGGCTACCTTTCCGCCTTCCTATACTAAGCTCTGTCTCCATCTTGCATGGTTGAAATATCACCACTTTATTTCTCCTGCAGGGCTAAAATATTTCCACTTTATTTCTCTTGCATGGTTGATATACCGCCACCTTTTATTTACGTCTTGCATCGGCTGAAAGATCGCCACCTTCTGCATTTTCATGGGCTGAAAGATCAGCAAATTGTCCAAAGACGTCATTGTTCTGAGGCACCATTTTCCTATCCCAAGAACGCCATGTCATGGCCTGAAGACTACATTTTTATCTTTTGCATATCATTATCCAGAGGCATCATAGTTCAGAGGCATTATTGTCATAGTGCGAGAATATCATTTCATTGCCTGCGAATCCTTTATCATATGCTTCATGGCTAAAGATGTCATGGTCTGAGGAAGTCATCCTAACCATCCAAAGACAGCATTCGTGGTCCAACACAAACTTGCATCACGCTTAAATTCATGCACAATATATGTTCGCATTGCTCATTTGAACATAAACTGGCTATCAACTGTCGTATCAGCAGAGCGATCCTGCTCCAGTTCCCGCAGCCTATTAGACTCTGAAAATCTTACCCAAACCTGAATATCGTGTCTGTTTTTTGAAAAAACCTCCATCGGCATATTTTCCCAATGGATCCTGATGTATATATTGCCTGATTCCTATAAGACCAGGGATAAGTGGGCAGCTCAGGAACCAGAGCTCGGTAAAAATTCTTCAAATCATTTTGTGCGGTCAAAATTGGCCATCATATCATTTCCCGACAACTCTTTCAACCTTCTCGAGTAAAGAGGGACAGCTATTGATACGTAATTTTTTTCTATATATTTTATACACACAATGCTTTCAAAATAACATGGATATGCATAAAAAGCATGCCCAATTGTTTTGATATTTTTTCTAATTTATAAGATTTTAAAATTAATTTATTATCCATTTTTAGCATTACAAAATCAGTAATTAGTCCTAAAACTCTCAATTTTGGTGAATAATTTATTTGATACCCATATTTACACCAAAAATATAGTTAAGGTGATTTTTGTATATATTTACAAATTTATTGGTTATTTTTAAAGAGAAATTTCATATAATTAAAATTATAGCCTACTTTAAGATTGATGGCGTCTTACAATTATAAAATTGGTACCAATATTTTTTAATTTTACAGTTTTAATAAAACGGAAAACATGGCTATTTAATAGTTAGACCCATTTCTTTTTTAATTACAACCCCCATTTCCTTTCAATTTTGGCCCTTAATTTGACCAAATTAAACCATCGCAATTCCATTTTAAACCCAACGCATGAACCAATTACAAACGATCCAACTCGTTCCCCACCTACCACCTAAAATTGGACTATTGATAACTCAAGATCAATGGCCAAAACTCGCCGTCTCCTAACTAAAACTAAATGAATACCCTATTCCTCTCATTCCCACCTTACTCGCCGCCTTTGAAACGTCTCGTCTCTCAAACTATCCAAAACACTAGCCTCGTTCTACCTCTCTTCAAACACCACTCCACCAGAGTCCATAGTTTCTCAGGCCATGGATTGTTGGTACTCCTCCCTTCCATCACTCAACCTTGGTTGTTCGATGATTTGAGGCCCGACTTTGATGGCTCTTTTCATATCTTTCTCAGATCCGTAGATCATTGGCTTCTCGGCCATTGCCCTGTCATATTCAAGCAATATAAGCCTTTTCGACTCAGGATCAAACTTTCCTCAAGACCTTTCTCAATTCTAGGGTTCTCTCTAAAACCTAAGATGTCCAAGGATCTTTACTTGCTTAATTTATTACATCTGGAAAATGTCTATGTACTATTTAACTTCTTAAAGGTTTTCCTCAAATTATCTTTCCAAAATCATTTAATTTCGATTAAGGGTTTTTGAAAGATTTTTCATAAGCTTTTTTGATTCTTTTTGTTCTTTCGCTATGTGTGTTTGTCTGTATTATGCTCTTATGGCTTCTTTTACTACGCATGTACTGTTCTTATACTTTGTTTTTCTACTCTACATGTTATTCCTAGGATCGCATGTTAATCCGTGTTGTTTTCCTTACTCTTATACTATATATGGTTCTTGTTAGTTCTTTGATGTTCTTTGCTTTAGTGGACTATGTTTGTGTTCTTACTAATCATGATTCATTTGTTTTTTCCTAAGTCTGTATCACCTTTTCTTCTAAACTTGTTTAAGTTTTGATTTTTTTCTCAAATATGTTCTTCATGCTTTCAACGGTGTATCGTTTCTTTTTGTTTCTCATAAGTCTTTTATTAAGACTTTTGAGCCTCTATGGAGTGGCTTGCCTTCTCGTCTCACTTGTCTGATGCATCTGGAAACCCCAGTATTTATTTAGGGTGTCCTTTGGCAATTTTGATTCTTGTGTTCAAACTATGGTTCCACTTTGGGACCCTGGACTCTCAGACTCATTGTGAGTCTACAAAATGGACTTGTACCCCTTTTCCTTATGATCCTGAACCTCTCTTTCATTAAACTCTCTTCTAAATAATTTTGTAATCCCTGCTTTATATACATATTTTGTGCTTTATATATGTATGCAGACTCTGCTTTCAAAAGGTTTCTACCAACTTATGATTTATTCTAAAATCCTCTTTAATAAGGCCAGACAGATTGTTATTGATTTTCTTTGACTGAACATCCATTACCTTTTCCTGACTTGGTTCATTTGAATTGAACTTGTAATTTTGATTTCTCTGGTTGTTTGATTGATTCCCTTTCCATATTATTCACAAATTGCTTATCATTGATTGTTTACCTTAAATAACTTTTATGTATTAACCTCTTTTGTGATACTTTGAAAAGGTTTTAATCAAAACTTCTTTCCTTAATTGGCTTTTACCCGTTGAAATCAGAATCCATTAACTAAAGGAAGATTGATTTTAATGTTATTTCCTTACCTTTCCCACTTGTTTTCTACACTATAAAGGGGGCTCAGACCTTCTGCGATTTGATCATTCTAAACTTCCAATTTAATACTTACACACTTATAATACTGCTTTAAGTATAATACTCTTTCAACATTCCGCTTTTTCTTGCAATCTTTTGGAATCATTTTACTTGCTACTTGGTCTTTTCAAGTGTATTGTTTGTACTTGTTTTCCGCTGAAAGTGGTATGTTCTGATGTATGTTTTGCCTCACGCCTATGTGTTTACTTTATAGTTTCAGCATTCTTGTTTACTTTGTTGTTCATGTTCACTGATTGAACTACGTATATTCTTTCCTTGCATCTGTTTCTATTGTGAATCCCTACCCCCTATTTCCTTCTATGTGTATGAGCTAAGGCTCATAGCCGGACAATATTCAAATTGATGCCTAGGTCAAAACTTGATCCTCAATGGATCCTAACTCCAAAGATTAGGCTAACATGTTGGTCAGGGGTATGCCGACATTCACAATTGCTGGCATCACCACAAGTCTGTCATGGACTTCCCTAATTTCCCCCTATGAAATTTCAATTACTATTACACTCTAAGTTCTGCCCCCTCCCCCCCCCCCGTCTCCGATGAGCCTTGATTTGGGACCTTCAGTTACCTCAAAACTTATATATTTGAGGGTCGGCCCTTCTGCACTGCACTATCATATAATTCTACAATTTATTTGGTGTGTAAGTACTGCCCAGAGCCCTTTTGAGACTCTTGGGAACTCTGACACATCCCAAATAAAAGAAAGCCTTTTTGAAATCTAATTGTAGAAGTTGGTTTATCTCATATTCTTAGACCTTCCGATTTTCTGATTTATTTTATTCTTTAATATGTTGTAATAACTTATGGGGTTCTAGTAACAAATGGAAGGGTCTTATATGTATGCAAAGGGTAGACAGCATGATCATAGCAATCATTATTTATATGTTCTGCACTTCTGCTTGTCATATAGAAATCTTGCCTACAGGTTTTTCTGCACTTATGCGTACACTATAAATCCTGACAATATGACTTGTGAATTTTTGCATATCACTAGAAATCTTGCCTATAAGTTTCTACGTTAATGTACCTATGCATATAGAAAACATTCATACAGGTTTTTCTGCACTTATGCATGCACTAGAAATCTTGACTATAAGACCTCTGCATTTCTGCATATTCATCGGCCATTAGGCAAACAATTATAAGTTTAATAATAATCTAATTTGTAGAAACCATGCATATAGGGTTAGAAATCATGCCTATAATGGTAATCGGTTGAATCAGTTTCTTCTATTTCATCTATGATTTCTAAATTAGTAGCAATGTTGTTTAAACCTGCAGAACTCTTTTCTTATAAAACCAGTAATCCTTTTTTAAAATAAGTACACCTTCTGCACTATTAGATATCATGATTATAGGTCTCACCTAGGCAAACCATTAGGTGATTAATTAACGATGTCGGTTTTTAATAAACTACAACCAGATAGGGCCTAATTCGGACTTTTTATCTGAGAAATATATGATAAATCAGCCTTCCTAACGCTTTAATTTTATTCAGATAGTATCCAGTATTTGATGTCATGCTATATCATTTGCTCCTTTATGTGAGGAGGCCAGTTCGAGCCTTAATTGCTATCTTCTTCCCCTTAACTGCATATGTTTTTTTGCTTGTCGCCATAGAATTTTTATCTTTTTAAATTTTGAAAAGCCCAAATCCCTCCTCTTTAGGTTTAGTAGTCCCAAAAACCTCTGGGGCTGATAGGATTGGCACGGGTAATATCATGCAATAAGTAACGATACTATTCCACGCTTTAATACCTTTACGGGGGGGAGGGTAGCTATGGATCTGATGAACGGTTTGATAATACCTCATGTAGTCCCTCTTTGAGGATTGATTACTTGGTATTGCATTTATATGATCCATATTAATCATAAACCTAGGACCCCCTCCCCTTTACTTACTTTCATCTATTTTCAAAATTGTTTAACCCTTTCTTAAAATTTCTGCCCACTTTCAACTTTTAGACAATATTGTGTGAAAAATCCTATTATTTGGGACTTATTTTCTTAATGTTGGATGAAGTCATAATTATAATATGGCCTGGAACCACACTGGTTGATCTTGGGGAGTGCCTAACACCTTCCCCTCGAGATAATTTCTAACCCTTACCCAAACTCCTGTCCTTCAATGCAAACCCTTCTTAGTGTCCTGATGCACATTAATCATTAGGTGGTGACTCTTCAATTCAAAAAAATAGTTCCCAAAATGGAACTAGTTGTCCTCCCAAATGTTATAAACTGATTACACTATTGAAAAAGGGGGCCCGACAATAGACATGATATCTAATTGTAAAAAACTTGTTTTAAACCTTACAGACATAGTATCTAAATGCAGAAACTTGTTTGAAACCCTATAGGCATTGTATCGAAATGCAGAAACCCTATAGGAATGGTTCCTAAAGCCAGTTTGAATTGTGCATAATTAAAATATCCTAAAGGAATGGTTTCTAGGTGAAGTATAGATGCGAAAGTTAAAACACCCTATAGGCATGTTTTCAACCCTTGCATGCATAATTACCCACCTTTTTTCACTAGCCAGCCCCAAATGTTTATTACAATTTATTTCAAACAAGTATAATAAATTACACCAGCAAAATACAAAGAAAAGAACAACCAAAAGAAGCCTGATTCTTGACTTTCTTTCTGAGTTGTGAGATAAACCAACTCAAAGATAACTGATGCAAAGCCTTTCTTAGACTTTATTGTGTCAAAGTTCCTTAAGGGTCTCAATAGGACCTCGGACAATGCTCACACCCATGTTTCATAACAAGAATAGGGACAAGTGTAGTATGGAAATGACAACCCTCATGTGTCTAAGTTGAGAGGGAGCTCATTGATCCCAAGGCTAGGCTCACAAGAGGGGGCAGAACATAAGTCTAAGACAGAGTGGAAGTGTAGAAGCAGAGTTTTAAGAGGGAATAAAGGAAAGGGGAAAAGGGAAACAAGTATTGAGTTGGTAACTTTATACAAAAGGGTTAACGGGTTGTGAATTGCAAAGAGCCTATGTCCTTAAGGCATAATGTAATTTTGTACATGCACAACAATAGGGAGTGTTGCTATGCTTACAAAATAAACCAAAACACACAACATATAATTGTAACATAAAGGTTATGATCCCGGGGGGACCAAGTTTGAGTCATAGACAACAACGTTCAATACTGTCATGCCTCAAACAAACGTTTTAGAAGAAACTTTGAGAAAAAACGTTTTAGAATTTAGAGTAAACCTAGATCTAAAATATATCTAAAAGAAATCAAAAGAACCTTAAAAAATTAGGGTTTCAGAAGAACCCCAAATGGTGAGAAAGGCTTGAAAAACCAACGATCTAAGTAGGAGAGACAAGAATCAGGCTCCAATTGCCATGGCTGGCCGGAGAGAGGTCGGAGATGACTGGAGAACAACCATAAACTGAAATTAACTAAGGTCTGGACCATGCTTTCCCGGGATCTAGCCGTGAAATCATGATAATGGAATATATTGAAGCCAATGGAGGTAGATACAAGCCTCCGATCTCTTTGGAATCCACTGATTTGGGCCATTTTAGGGTGGTAGTTGAGGGCGGCGACTAGGGTTCGAGAGAGGATTTTGATAGACAGTTGAGAGAGAAGGTAGTTCAGAGGCGGCTATAGATGAGAAATTGTTAGGGCTTTGGGGTAGTTGGGAACAATTTAGGAAAAGGATAGTGGTGGTCGTTGATCATTTTTATCAATGCCCTAGATTGAATGGGTAGGTAAAGGATCTGGGGCGGGTTATTTAAATTGGTTCGGGGATCAGGTATGACTAAGATTTGGGCTGGGTAATTGGGATTAAACCGGGGGGTTTAATTCAGGCTATAATTGAAACACAATTGGGCTAGATTTTTAATAGCCACTTTTCCCTTATTTATTTTTAAAAAATAATAAAGCAATATTTGGAAATAAATTAAAGGTACTAAAATGATTAATCATACATGATTTTCAATCAAAAATATTGGAGTTAATTATATAAATATAAACACAATTAAATCTTAAAAGAGGCTAATATTTTAATTATATGCAATTTAGCTTTAAAAATGCTAAATAAATTTGTATATTTTAGTATAAATATGAGAATTCAGTATTGAATTATTAAAATGATAATTTTTTAATGATTATTCGACTTTTCATGATAAAATAGGGCAGTAAATTGATAAAAAATTAAATAAAATTAATGAAAAAATAATAAAATATTAGAACACACTTATATATGCATATGCATTCTATTTTGAATTTATTTTACACATTAAAAATATAAAAGAGAAAATTGGGTATCAACAGCCGCCCCTCTTTACTAGGGAAGGATGAAAGAGCTTTCAGGTAAATATATGGTGGCAAAATTTGAACGAAAGAAATGGTTCAAGGAGGCTTAGGTCGTGTCCTCGCTTCTGGCTGACTACATATCCCTGGTTTTACAGGAATCAGGCTATATGTACTTAAGGATCAGTCGGCGGGGTATGTCGATTGAGATTTTCAAGAACGGGCGCTATATTCTGAACGGGGGTGGTTAAACTTTGACATGGCTGCGGGAACTGGTGCGGGATAACTCCTGCCGATATGGCCGTTGCGCACCAGTTCACCTGCAAATGGTCAATATAAGCATATATTGTGCATAAATTTAAACATGATGCTCATTCCCGTCGGACCACAAAAGTTGTCTATAAACGGTTAGAATGACGCCCTTATACTATGATATCCTGGGCCATGAAACCTATAATAAAGGATATTTGGTCTATAAAATAATGTTCTCCAGCTATGATGATGATGCCTCCGAACCATGATGCCTTTGAATAATGATATGCAAAAGGTTATATGGGGTCCTCAGGCCATGACATGGTGTTCTCGGGCTATGCAAATGCTGCCTCCGAACGATGATGCCATAGGATAATTTGGCAATCTTCTAGCCCATGAGATGCGGTATTCGTGATCTTTCAGCCCATGCAATGCAGTAGGTGGCGATCTTTCAGCCATGCAAATATATATAAGGTGGCGATCTTTCAGTCATGCATATGTAAATAAGGTGGCGATCTTTTAGCCATGCAAATGCATAGGAGGCAATATTTTTGCCATGCAATGTAGATGAGGTGGCAATATTTTGGCGATGCAAATTTAAATAAGGTGGCAATATTTCAGCCATGCGAGTGTAGACAAGGTGGCGATCTTTCACGCATGCAAGTGTAAATGGAGGTAGGGCTTAACCTCAGAAGGCAAAATGGTAGCCATATGCAATGTAGAAATACAGATGGAGACACCGTTTAGTCTCAATACGTAGAATAGTCGCCTTACGTAATGCAACAAATGCAAATGGAGATAGTGTTTAGTCGTGGAGTGCAGAGTAGTAGCCTTATGCATTGGAAAATGCAGATGGAGAGAGAATTTAGTCTCAAAAAAAGAATGATAGCCTTATGATATGCAAAAATGCAGATGGAGACAATATTTACTCTCAAAATTCAGAATAGTAGCCTTATGCAATGCAGAAAATGCAGACGGAGATTGCACTTAAAGCCGGAAGGCAGAATGATAGCCTTACGCAATAAATAAAAGGGCAAAGGGTGATATAGCTTTCTTAGGTGATAGCAAATTGTGGTATCGTGACTGTTGGGGACGTCATGACATATGGAATGCCACTAGCGCGTGTGTGGATAGCAAATGTTGGTAAGTGCAGCAGCTTGGAGATTTGTATTCCTGAAAAATGTTTATTCCGCAGAAATATAGTATATCAGATGCTTTCGCAATCTAAGTGCTTGCGTCAAAAGAAAAATTGTGTGTTTTATAAAGGGGAGGTTAATCATATCCCGGTTGGCTTTGTTTGACCTGCTCGGCTACGATCTTCTAATATTGTATGTGTCATTGGGGTAGTGTTGCTAAACAAAGTGATTTGATAAACAAACATGCATGATTTGGTAGTAATATTACATAAATACATAGTTAATAATAGTTTTCTTTTGATGAACTGATGAGTACGACGTGGTTCAAGACTATGCAACCTTTTTCTGCGGAATTTTGAGGGTCCTCCACAAAATTCTTCCCCTAGTTTACTGAGGTTATGCTTCCGATTGGTTCTAGCGAATAACGGCTAGAATCAACTACAAAATTCTTCACCACTTTCCAATTGTGATGAGGGGGATGAAAATTTTATTGAATTGTAACCAAACCTGTAGGGCTGTCTACATATCCCCTCTTAAACGGGAATCAGTTCAGGCGTAGTTCAATTTACATCATAGCATGAAAATTACACATAGTAACGTTTGATTGCATCTGAATTAATGGGTTTTGGCTAGAATTCTCTATCCATTTCGAAAAGTATGAGGGCTACTCAAGTTAGAACTCGGGGAACCATGTATGGACTATGCCGGTTGGGAGAGAACTTCCCTTTGGCATCATCCTGATGCGTAAAGATATTCTTTAACACCAGCTGTCCCGGTGTGAACTATCTTCTCTTGATTCTTTTGTTGAAGGCTCCGGACATTCTGTTCTAATAAAGTTGACCATGGAAAACTGCATTCATTCTCCTTCCATCTATTAGAGCCAGTTGCTCGTAACGACTCTTCACCCATTCTACATTGTCGAGCTCTACTTCCTGTATAATTCTTAAGGAACAAATTTCAACTTTGAAAGGATTGATGGCATTAGTACCATAAACCATCAATTAGAGGGTTGCCCCGATTTATGTTCAGACTATGGTGCGATACCCCAATAAAGCAAATGATAGCTTTGCGTTCCACTGCTTATGCTTCTCCCTCATTTTCCTTGGTCCTTCTATCACTCCATTCATATGTGGTCTGCAGGTTGTAGAATACATGTGTATGATTTTCAAAGTTTCACACATAGATTTCATCAAGTCACTGTTGAGGTTGGAGCCATTATCAGTAATGATCGACTCTAGAACCCCGAATCGACAAACAATGAGGTTGTGGACAAAGTCTGCCACGACTTTCTTAGTTACTGCTCTATAATATGCTACTTTGACCCATTTGATAAAGTAGTCGATTGCTACTAGGATAATTATGTGCCCGTTTGAAGCGGCCGGCTCAATTGTTCCAATAACATTAATTCCCAAGGCGGCGAAAGGGCATGGTGTGCTTCTTGCATTAAGCTCATTTTGTGGCATCTTTATCATATCTGCATGTATTTGGTAGGGTGGCATTTTCGGACATACTGAATGAAGTCCGTCTCCCTAGTCATCCAAAAGTAACCAGCTTGGAGTATATTTATTTCTAAGAAAAAACCTTTCATGTGTGGGCTGCAGGTCCCAGTGTGAATTTCCTCTAGTAGCATGGATGCCACCTTTGCATCGACACACCTTAGCAATTACAAATCAGAAGTCCTTATTTATAGGATTCCTCTAATATGATAAAAATTATTGGACAGCCTCCAAAATCTGCGTTTCTTAGTAGGATTTGCAAGTTTTGGGTATTCACCGTCTGCCAAATATTCCATGATATCATGAAACCAAGTTTTTCCGTGTGCTTCTTCCGCAATATGGGCACAATAAGCAGGTTGATCATGGATTTTTACTGGAATGGGATCAATGAAATATTAGCTTGGATGTTGTATCATAGATAATAGGGTAGCTAATGCATTGGCAAACTCATTCTGGACTCTGAGAACATGTTGGAATTCTATCTTTGTTTACCTTTTCCCCAATTCATGCACATGAAGTAGATACAAGAGTATTATTAAGTTCTTGGTTGCCCATTCTTCTTGGACCTGATGTATAAGTAAGTCTGAATCTCCAATCACTAGTAACTCTTGAATGTTCATGTCGATGGCCATCTTGAGCCCTAAAATGCACGCTTCGTGTTCGGCAATGTTTTTGGTGCATGGAAACCTGAGTTTGGAAGACACAAGATAATGTTGACCAGTTTCTAATTGCAGGACTGCTCCTATGTCAACTCCTTTTAAATTTGTGGCTCCATCGAAAAGCATTCTCCATCCACGGGATTTTCAAGTGTTTGTATTCTCCATCTATGGGATTTTTAGCTAGGTGATCTTCCAATGTCTGTCCTTTGGTCGCTTTCTGATTTACGTAAACAATGTCGAACTCACTCAACATGATTTGCCACTTGACTAGCTTTCCAGTAGGCATGGGCTTCTGGAAGATGTACTTCAAAGGGTTTATCCTTGATACGAGATAAGTAAAATAGGCACAGAAGTAGTGCCTAAGCTTCTGAGCTACCCAATACATAGCACAATAGGTGCGTTCTAATAGAGCGTATCAGGTCTTGTACGGGTTGAACTTCTTGCTAAGATAACAGATGGCCTTCTCCTTCCTCCCTCTTTCATCATGCTTTCCCAGAACACAACTGAATGCTCCATCCAATACTGTGAGGTAGAGTAATAGAGGTCTACCTGGCTCGGGCGAGACCAAGACCAATGGTGTCGATAGGTATTCCTTGATTCTTTCAAAAGACTTTTGATAGTCATCAGTCCATTTGTTAGAGGCATCCTTCTTTCAGCATTATGATTATTGGCTAACAGATAACTCTAGATTGTGCTATGAACCGGCTGATGTAGTTGAGTCTCCCCAAGAAAGTCATCACGTCTTTCTTGTTCTTCGGCGGTGGCCACTTTTGAATAGCTTTGACCGTTGATGGATCCAGTTCTATTCCTCGGTGACTCACAATGGACCCAAGCAGTTTTCTAGCAGGGAGCCCAAATGCACACTATGCGGGATTCAGTTTCAGGTTATACCTTCACAATCCGTTGAAATCTTACTCAAATCCTCATGTGACTAGTAGCTTTCTTGGACTTGATAATAACATCATCTACGTATACCTCAATGTCCTTGTGTATCATTTGATGGAAGATAGTAGTCATGGACCTCATGTACGTTTCCATTGGTATTGTTTTAACAAAATGGCATCATCACGTATGAATACATTTCCCACGGTATGATGAAAGAGATTTTCTCAGCATCTTCTTTATCTACCCAGATCTGATGATAACAAGCAAAGAAATGTACAAATAAATGTAACTCATGCTTCAATTCTCAATCAATATGCATATGTTTGGCAAAGGGAAGTCGCCTTTTGTACTAGCCCGGTTGAGATCCCATTAGTCGACACAAACTCATACCTTTCAATCCTTATTTGGTACTGGCACGATGTTGGCTAACTATGTCGGATATTCTACTACCCTGAGAACCGTAGCATTAACCTGCTTAGTGACTCTTTCTTCGATTTTCAAACTCAAACCAGGCTTGAACTTTCTAAGCTTTTACTTTACTATCGGACATGTTGGATCGATAGGCAGTTTGTGAGCCACAATAGGTGTATTTAGACCAGTCATATCATCGTATGATCAGGTTAATATGTCCTCATATTCTCTAAGAAATTCGATATATTCCCTCTTTTTTGATGGCGATAAGTGGACGCTGATTCGTGTTTCTTTAACATTTTCTGCATCTCCTAGGTTAACAATCTCAGTCTCATCCAGGTTGGATTTCAGTGTGTTTTCAAAAGTCTCAACTTCCTTAACAATCCCTTCTGGTATGTCATATTCCTCTGAATCAATACCTGTTTGTTGCGTTGTCTCGTTGCATGTCACATTCATCGGTTCATCAAGATAATTAATAGTAATTATGTATAAGTAAAGTAATAATAGAAAATAATAGTGATAAGTGTTTATTCGTACAAAAAGTCAAAATTCATTTATAAATTGCATAATCCTTTTGAACATTGGAGATCTTATTATAGGAATTGAAAACATGCGAGAAAATAAAAATCTTTAAGTAAATCAAAATAGTGGTTACTATAGCCTTGCTACCTTGAGGCTTGTCAGGCACTGGTCATCGTGATAGTCCAGATATTTAGGCGTGCCCCTATGCTTATAGCCTGTATGGAAGAGCCTTCCTCCTCCTCGTCGAGAATAGCAGAACAATTAATATCATTGTCTTCTAGGAAAACATTCTTCACTGCTGCCAGTGATTCCTCATCTTCGGATCCATAGATGGTATCCGCTGGTTGGAAAGTCTCCTCCAAGGGTGATATTGGCGGCTCAAGTAGATAGTAAGGATCGCGTCATATTGGCGATCAGTTGTTGAACTCTTCCTAGGTATATTCATATCCCAAACCGAAAGTAGTGCCATGCTTCTTGAGTTTTATGGGCTTAGTGGTTCCTTAGAGGTTCATGTTGAGCCCTTTTCCAGGTTCATACCCACTCCAATTCATTATGCTCTCAATCTTTTTATCCCACCATTTGTCTTTGTCGACAACATTCACCCATTCGATGTGGTGGTAAGTCTCTCATCCTAGCTTCTTTCTCCCTTCGATTGATAGAATTGTCTGGTGACTGTATAGAGGGTTGCTACTGTCACCGTGAATAATCACTTCTTGGTGGTTCCACTCAAACTTCACTGCTTGATGCAATGCCATCCCAACAGCAGATTGTAAGATGCTAGCATGTCTATCACTTGGAAATCAACATCGAACCAAGTTGGCCCTATTTGTATGCACAGATTAATTTCCCCAATTGTGGACCTTTTGGAACAATCGAAGGTTTTCACGTGATAGCATTTCCCTTTATCTCGTGTAATCCCTTGCCCGATTTCTTGAGTGTTACTAGTGGACAAATGTTCAGACTGGAACCCTTTATCAATCAGGATCCTTGTGATGATGTAATCCTTGTATTGAATAGTGATGTGCAGTTCGTTGTTGTGCCCCAACCCTTCGGGCAGTAGCTCATTCTCATGAAAAGTAATTTTATGACTTAGTGATTCCTTCGAGGTGATCGAGGCGAGGGTGAGGGAGATAACATCTATATCTGAGAACCAGTTCGGTTTCATGCCGGGTCGTTCCACTACACAAGCTATCCACCTTGTCAGGCGGCTGGTGGAGCAGTTCAGGGATAAGAAGAAGCACCTGCACATGGTGCTTGTCGACTTGGAGAAGGTGTATGACAAGATCCCAAGGGAGGTGCTTGGAGGCGAAGAGTGTTGTGGAAGCCTACATCAGAGTAATCAAGGACATGTACGATGGAGCTAAGACTAGGGTTAGGACGGTGGGTGGCGACTCAGACAATTTTCCAGTGGTTAGGGGGCTCACCAAGTATCGGTGCTTAGCCCTCTCTTGTTTGCCTTGGTGATGGATGCTCTAACCCGTCATATTCAAGGGAATGTGCCTTGGTGTATGCTATTTACTGATGACATAGTCTTGATAGATGAGACGAGGGTCAGTGTTATTATGAGGTTAGAGGTATGAGGACAGACTCTCGAGTCAAAAGGTTTCAAAATAAGCAGATCTAAGACAGAATACATGGAGTGCAAGTTTAGCGCCGGGCCTAGCGAAATAGGCAGGGACGTGATGATTGGATCTCAGGTCATCGTCAAGAGGGACAGTGTCAGATATCTTGGGTCGGTGATTCAGGGGATAGAGAGATTGACGGGGACGTCACTCATCGTATATGAGCGGGGTGGTCAAAGTTGAGGCTTGCATCAGGAGTCCTGTGTGATAATAAAGTTTCACATAAACTCAAGGGGAAAGCAATGTTGTATGGGGCGGAGTGCTGGCCCGTGAAGAACTCTCATGTTCAGAGAATGAAGGTTGCGAAGATGAGGATGCTCAGGTGGATATGCAGGCTCACCAGGTTAGATAAGATTAAAAATGAAGTTATTCGAGAGAAGATGGGGGAGGCTCCGATGGATGAGAAGATGCGAGAAGCGAGGCTGAGGTGGTTTGGGCATGTGCGAAGGAGAAGTCTTGATGAACCGGTGAGGAGTTGTGAGTGGCTGGCGTGTCGGCGTTCGGTGAGGCAGAGAGAGGCCTAAGTAGTATTGGGGAGAGGTGATTAGGCATGACATGGCTAGAATGCTGGTTTCCGAGGACATGACCCTTGATAGGAAAGTCTAGAGGTCTGTATCAGGGTTGTAGGATAGGGGCTCCTAGAGTTTTTTCGTACTCCTCACCTGGGGTTGGGTGAGGCTTGGCAAGGCTATCCAAAGATGATTTGTATTTTGGCTTGTGTCTCCCTTATGGTAGTTATTTATGGTAGTTACTATATTATATTATTGCATGCTATTTTATTTATGTTTCTTATGTTTAAATAATTATTTACGCTCTTTCGGCTGGAATCAATTGTGCTCTCTTGTTTTTGTCTTTCATTTCCTTCACTGAGCTGGGGGTCGATTGGAAATAGCCTCTCTGCCCTTTCGGGTAGGGGTAAGGCTCGTCTACATATTACCCTCCCCAGACCCCACTTTGTGGGACTATACTGGGTAGTAGTTGTTGTTGTTGTTTTTCAATACATGTCCTACCATGTTGGTCATTTCCCTACCAGTGATGTTGCTTGGAACGTATGATTCACTTAGCCCTCTCAACATAGCATTCTCGTGTGCCTCAGAATTTTGTCGCAGAGCAAGTATGGAGATATGTGCTGGTGTTTTGTCCAACTGGTTTATGACCGAATATTTTGTATCTTTCTCCTAAGATCGTGTGGTCTTGTCTTATTGATGGTTGACCTATTGGAGGCTTGTTTGCTTCACTCAGCTAGGTGTTTTGGGGTATAAACCCTACCAGTCCTTGTCATACCCTGTGCGGCAACAGCTTCTTTGAACCTAACCTTGCCTTTCCTCCTTTCCTGAGCTGTGTAGTCCCATGGTATAGCCTTTATATGGAATGGTGTCATGGTTGACATCGCCACTGCGATCGGCGTGGCTATCTTTACTCCAAATGGAGCATGTGCCTTGTGTGTTAGAATGACAATTTCAAATAGTACGGGTGCACTTGCTGGAGACACGAATGCGACCTAAATTGGCATTGGTGTCTTTGCAGATGACATTGTTTCAAACACTAGTGGTACAGACTGATTTACCTCAGTGTCTCCAGATGGCTGAATCTGGACTATGATTGGATTGAGGGTAACAATATGAATCTTTGGGTCATCCCCTTCTGCAATCAAACCAATGGATCCATTAGGATCCCAATCGTCCTTATTTAAATCACGTGAACACCTACACCCTGATGATCTGGCAGAGGGTTATTGCAGACATTCAAAGCGGATTCAATCGCAACAATAATATTGTTGTCATCCAGGTTCTGGTTCTTTTCCTTCAAATAATAGCGTTTATCGATGGTGTGACATTTCATACCGGAATGGTATGCATAGGATTTGTTTAGGTTAACCCATTGAGAAGGGTTCTCAGGGGTTGCATCATGGATAGGGGTGACATAACCAATATCTTTGAGTCTTTCGTACAACTGTCAATATGTTTAGCAATGGTTGCATATTGTTTCGGAGGCGTTCAGTCAAAGTTTGATGGAGGTCTAGGGAAGTTTTGGCGTGCAAGAAGTGATAGATTGTGGGATGGTTGAGCATTATAGGCTTGGTAAATATGTGTAGGTTGGGAATATCTAGGTGAAGTAGGCTGATATGTGGGAGTTGGAGGTGATTGATAAGTTGGTGGTGGAGTTTGGTTAGAGGTTGAGGGTGATTGGTAGCTTGGAGTAGGCTATTATGTGAGTGGAGGCATTGGGTAGGTTTGGTATTTGGTGGGAAATTTGGTTCTTTGTGCAACCATTATGGCTCCTACGTACCTTTTCATTGACGCACCATCAGGCTGTAAGGTCTTATTTATAGCTTGGAAAGCCTCGAAGTTTGAAACAATAACGCTTTTGATGCCCTCTTCAATCCTTTCACCAGCTTGATAACGTCAGAAAATTTATCGCCCCCAATCATCATCATCCTTTCATAATACTGCAGGTCTTGAGCCCAAACAAATAATTTGCTCCTTTGTTCCTCTTCTAAGGCAAGTCAAACCTAAGCAGCTTCGCACCTCTAGCTAGTAGCATACTCATGAAATGTTTTTGTAAGTTCTTCTTCATATTTTTAATGTAGAACACATACGGCGCATCCTCTGTGTTGAACCTGAACTTGTCCATAAATTCGGACTTCATACCTACCCAATTTGACAATTTCTTCGAATCTTGGCTAATGTACCAAGACAATGCATCTCCTTTCAGACTCCTCATGAAAAGCTTCATGCGGATTCTCTTGGATCAATCAAACATCTTGAATTTAGAAGGTTTGTACCCCTCAGGTATTTCAACATCGGTCTATATGCGGAGATCTTCCTAATTCAACCCCTCAATTCCCTAGCTTCCTTCGACCACTTGAATCCAGCTGGTCAATTTCTTAAGTTCTTTAGCCAAGTTCTTGATGAGCAAGTCTTTATCAACAGACTCGGGTATGCTTAATATGGGTTGAGTGGAGTGTGGCATGGCCTCCAAGTAGATGAGGGTGTTATAGTTAGAATGGAGGTGGTTATTTTTGTAGTTTTGGAATTCATGGACGAGCAGCGGGATGTTGTTTGTTGTATGGCAGGTGTTGCAATGCTGGTGAGGAGCAGAATGGTTTTGTTGCTTTGGGATGTTCTATGTATGGGTAGGGCTCTGAGTGTTAGGTAAATTCACATCTGCAATGGTAAGGGAAAATTACAGATTTGCCAGATTCCGAACCTGATCAAGCTCTTCTTGGAATCTCAGCAGTTTTTGTTCAAGTTGGGATGCATTTTCCTTAGGAACAAGAGTACATGACCATGAGTGACCTCTACTCGTTCAGTTGTGTTTTCCTTTCTAGCATTTTTCAAATCTTCTGCCTTCCCTATGTTCTGTTTTTTTGACAAGACTAAGAGGAGGAGTGGGTTGAGGCCCCCTAGATCTCGTGGAATAAGATGATGTTGCCAAAGTACGCGAACTAACCATTGGGGAGGGGAATATAATAAAAAGGTAACAAGTTAGTGAGCATTATAAAAGTGTTGCGATATTTACACATAGTATGGAATGTAAAGTGCCTAATTTGGGAACCCCTTTGTGCCAAGCGACACATTAATTTGGAGAACATAGAATGCTAAATGCCTCATTTTATTGATAAAAAGTAGACGAATCCTAAATTGATACTAGATAAATAGAAAATGAAAAATCGCTAATGGCCTATGGCCTTATTACATTTTATAAGGCGAAAAGAAAAACTCCTATCTATTTGGTCCCAGAAAGACCTTCCTAAGGTTGAATGCTCTCGTTCCTCCAGTTCGCGTAGGTTCACCGGTAAAAAAGCATCTAGATTTTCACCTTTAATTCCCTAAGCACTCTAGTAGTTGGCGACTAGCTTCCTCTCATTTCCTTCCAATTCCAGCAGACTGTATTCAAGATATTTCAACTTTTTGCTAGATTTGGCGACCCTCTCTTTTAACTTGTTGATTTGGTTATTTGATGGAAGACTCCTCCACCAGTCTAGCAAGAGTGGGGGCATGCTAATCATACCAAAACTTGGGACCTCGCGCCTTGTATTTTTGATAAACAAAAGGGTTAGACCCTACCCCACCAGACTCGACTATTTAATATCAACAATTGGAATAAAAACATTTAGTTGTTTGACTAAATGCACAGAGCGTGATAATGTCCGTTTGAGTTTTAGGGAAACAAAGTATACTTTGGACAAGGCTATCTTAAAGAGTAATTATGTGAACAATATAACTGGCATAGATAGGTTTGACCATGGTGCATGCACAGTTAAACATAGTAAGGTTCTATGGGGTTTTAGACTGGAACCCTTGAGTGGACAACTCAAGGGGGAATGGCATGAAACCGTCAACTACACCGTTGATCTATTGGTTTTACCGCGAATATTCCTTTTTCGGATTTAGGGTTGATGACATCAGTAGAGCGCAACCACTCATTATAAACGTTGCTATGGTATTTGTTTTGGCATGAGCGGAATATGATGTTGAGCATGATTATGCAACAGTTAAAGGCATGTTGTCACGTATTTGCACAATTAAGAAAGGAGTAAATACAACAATTTCATAATATAAAGCTATAGTAAAGGAAAGCAATAAAGGAAAGAAACAAAAATGACAAGTCTGTTTCGCAATTGAAAAATGAATTGAATGCTTGAAGGAATTAAACAAGTAATTGCACATATAGAGGTGTAAAGTCACAGTAACAGTCTAAAATAGTAAAAGCCTAAAAGAATCACCAGCATAGTCGCCATGCTGTCACGCCCCCTTTTCTCACGAAATCGGGTTTATGACATTTGGAGGGACAACTCGTTCCTTTTTGGGATTGGGTTTGCATTTGAAGAGTCGCCACCTAATGATTAAGGTGTATAAGGATGCCAACAGAGAGTCGACTCTGAGTTTCATTGAATAAGCAGATATAGTATAAGGGCTTGAAATTATTCTAGGGGTAAGGTGTTAGGGACCCCTCAGAATCCACTAGTGTAATTATCAGCCAGACAATTATGATGAATTAAGGTGAAAATAATATATATGTAGATAAGTCTCAAATAAGAAGGGATTTGAACACGTGATGATTTGAAAGTAAACAATGTTTGAAAGAAAAAATAAAGAAGTTGATTTTAAAATAATGAGCTAAAAAGCTAAAGAAAAAGAAATGAAGAATAAAGGAAAGAGGGGGGGGGGCGGGTCCTAGGTTTATTAAAAATATGGATCACACCACTTAATGTTCGGTTATCACTCATCAATGAGGGGCTAAATGTGACTTAATCACGTGGTCATCATATCCATATCTACCCTTCCTACCCCGTTAAGGTATTTAAAGCGTGGATTGGTCTCGACTACTTATTGCATGTTATTATCCATCCCATTCCTATTAGTCTCGGAGGCACTTAGGACGACTAATTCTAAAAGGGAGGGATATTAGGCTTATTTGAAGTTTCAAAGGTGAAAAATCTAAGGTAACATACAAAAAATACATTGCATATTTGGGGAAACCATATATACAAACAAAGGCTCATTTATGCCTCCTTAAACAAAGAAAACATATAATTAGCATGACTTGCACATACATTTTAGGTTTGGTTAAAAATACCAAAGACGAATGAGTTTAAATATTGAAGCAAATTAGATTATTACAATACTCATATAAGAAGTCTAAATCAGGCCTGCCTGCTGGTTGTAATGATTAATAGAAGCAGATTCAGTTTGCAATTATTACTCTAAAGCTTGCCTAAGTATTTTGAATAGGTCATATCGGCATGATATCTGTTGAATTTAGAAGGTGATAAAATAGAAAGCTCAAAATGAATTGCTTCAAGTCCTATATGCATACATGTTAAACTTGTCAAGCGAGGGACTTAGAATATAAAAATAGAAGTAGAATGTAAAAAATTAAATAAATTGGTTACAGGTTCTGCATGTGATAGTATACACTATTACTGATTTTATGTCTATCATCGGATGTGAGTGAAAGCAAGTCAGATTTTATTTAGAAACCCTTATTGGCATGTTTTCTATACGTTACTGATTTTAGACCCTTCCAGGCGTGGTATCTAAATTCACAAACCTGATAGACGTGGTATATAAACGCAGAAACTTTATAGACATGGTATCTAAATGCAAAAACTTGTTTTAAACCTTATAGACATGGTATCTAAATGCAGAAACTTGTTTTAAATCTTATATACATGGTAAAATGTACAAACCTTATAGGCATGGCTCCTAAAGGTAGTTTGAATTATGCAGTATTAAACTAGTCCTATAGTGATAGTTTCTAGGTGAAGTTTGGAATATGTGGAAGTTAAAACACCATATAGGCATGTTTTCTACCCTTGCATGCATAATTACCCACCCCTTTTCCCTAGACAGCCCCAAATGTTTATTACAACTTATTACAAACTAGAATAATAAATTACATCAGCAAAGTACAAAGAAAAGTACAACCAAAAGAAGACTGATTCTTGACTTCCTCTCTGAGTTATGCGATAAACCAACTCAAAGACCAGTGATCACAAGCCTTTCACAGATTTGAGTGTGTCTGAGTTCCCTAAGGGCCTCAATAGGACCTAGGGCAGTGTTCACACCCCAGTTTCATAACCAAAATAGCGACAAGTGTAGTGCACAAATGCCAGCCTGTATGTGACCAAGTGCAGAGGGATCTCATGGGTCCCAAGGCAAGTCTCACAAGAGGGGACATAACTTAAGTCTATGAGAGAGTAGAAGTGCAAAAGCAGAGTTTAAAGAGGGAATAAAGGAAAGGGGGAAAAGGAAACAATTATAGAGTTGGCAACTTCATACAGGAGGGTTCAGGGGTTGTGAATTGGAAAAAGCCTAAGTACTTACGCATAAGTAAATTCTGGGCATGCACAACAATACGGAGTGTTGTTATGCTTACAAATTACCCAGAACACTGAATATATAATTGTAACATAGAGGTTATGATCCTAGGGGGGATCAAGTTTGATTCATAGACAGCAATTCTCAATAAATGTCATGCCTCAAACAAACCATCGATATAAGACATATTGGGGTAAGGGTTCAGGATACATAACACATAGATTCATAATAGGAAGAAAGAAATTACAGCATGCTAAAATAAAGTACTGAATTAGACGCAAGCAGTAGGTAGGCAAGAATGCAAGTACATTAAGTAACAATGTTATTGTTGATGCTAAAAATTTAATTAGGACATACAAGTTGAAAGAAAACGTAGTAAAAAATGTAGCAGAACTTGAAATATAGCTTTGCCTTTCAGCCAGCTAAAGCAAGAGAAAATGTTTTAAGTGTAAAATGATTTTAGAACTAAGAGTGTTTGTGTTAATGAAAGAGCAAGGTATTTATAGTTTGAAAACCGGTAAAAAATAAGGCAAGAATCATAGTTTAGAAGTATTTATGGAACTATGTACTAATTAAAATCAAATTAGTATTAAGGACATCTTTTAATTAAGGAGTTAAATTTAAACGGTAATGGGAAAAAAACATTTAAGAAAAGGAATCATGTAAAGCATCATGTGTAGAGTAGACAATTATGGATAAGTACATAGAGGTTCAATTAAGGGAACAAATAAGGAAGAATCCTTGAAATACTAGGTTAACACAAATAAGATAAGAAAAATATAAAGTTGCAGAGTATGGAGGTAATCGAAAATAAATGCATAGTAAATCAGGGAATCAAGGATTTCAAAATCACTGATTTAAGTAGAGTAGCATGGGTTCCCACGAATAAACCAAGTTAAATAAGGCAAATCAAAAATTTAAAGAGGTGCTTTCAAATTAATCCAAGAAAAAGGAGCTAGAGTCAATCAAAAAGAGAATCATCAGCACTGTTTTATCATATAAATAGGGTGCATAGAACATTAGGCATCCGAAGCTAAACTATGGCAAAGAGAAGTAGCATGCAATAACAATCACAAAGTCAGCAGACAGTGAAACTTGGTAGTCACATATGTCAACTTCATTACCTTAGTAATACAGAAAAGAGGGTATCAGAAGCATGAAAAGGGTCAAGTAAAAAGGCCTTTCTGAAAGACATAGTATAGTTTCAACGATTGCAAGAAACCAAACCACATAGAGAAACAGAAGTTGAAGAAAAAGGTCTTCGAATCAAGTCGAGCAACATCAAACAAATGAAGCAGCTTTTAGAAGCTCGAACGGGCCCTAATGGAATTAGGGTTTTCAAACCAATCAAATTAGAGATGATGAACAAGTAAATCACACAACAAATAGTCTCAAAACTCGAATAAGCCCAAAATTTTAGGGTTTTCAGCACCAAACGAGCCTAGAGCTGAAAAAACAAATAAAGCAGACAAATAGTAAAAAAATAGATTCGCAAATCTGAAAAGAAATTAAGGCTCTTAACATGGAAACTCATGTAGAAGAATGACATAAGGAAACACATCAAAACATGTCAAATAACTTAACAGACAACCTAATTGGAAAAGATAATGGTTTTGAATGTAGAGTTTTAGAAGAATCTTTGAGAAAAAAACGTTTTAGAAGTTTAGGGCAAACCTAGATCAAATATAGATCTAAACTAAATCAGAATAACCTTAAAGGTTAGGGTTTCAGAAGAACCCCGAATGGTGAGAGAGGCTTGGAAAACCATCGATCTAAGCAGGAGAATCAAGAGTCAGACTCAAATAGCCATGGCTGGCCGGAAAGAGGTCAAAGATGACTGAAGAACAACCTTAAAATAAAATAGACCAAGGTTTGGACCAAGATTTTCCCGGGTCTTGCCTTGAAGTCATGATAATCAATCATATAGAATCCAAGGTAGGTAGATACATGTCTCTAATGCCTTTTGGAAACCATTGATGTGGGAGGTTTTGGGGTGGTAGTTGAGGCGGCGACTAGGGTTTGAGAGAGGATTGAGAGACGATTGAGAGAGTAGGAGGGGTGTTCAGAGGAGGATGCAGGTGAGAAATAGTTCAGGTTTGGGGTAGTTTTGAATTAATTTAGGAAAGGGTTTGTGGTGGCCGTTGATAAATTTGATCAAAAATATGGATGGAATGGGTAGGTAAGGATTCCTTGCGGGTTATTTGTATTGGGTCGGGGATCGGGTATGACTAGGATTTGGGATGGGTAATTGGGTTTAATGTTGGGGGTTCAATTCAGGCTACAATTGAAACACAATTGGGCAAAATTTTAAATAGCCACTTTTTCCTCATTTATTTATAAAATAGTAGAATAATTTTTGTAAATAAATTAAAGTTACTAAAATAACTAATAATACATGATTATCTAATTAAAAATAATGGAGTTAATTTTAGTAATATAAACACAATTAAATCTTAAAAGAGACTAATATTACTATTATATGCAAATTAGCTTTAATAAATACTTAATAAATGTGTATCAATACGCAAAAATTATGTTAGCTATATTTTTGTATAAATATGAGAATCCAATAAATGAATCACCAAAATGATAATTGGGGAATAACTATTGTCATGGTAAAATAGGGCAATAAATTTATTTAAATATTTTAAAATAATTATGGAAAAAATAATAAAATATTGGGACATACTTATATGCGCAATACGTGCAATTTTGAAAGTATTTTGCATATTAAAAATATACAAGGAAAATTTTGATATCAACATTCGTCTGCCCGTGCTCGAGCCAATTCCTCTGAGAGAATGAAGCCCTTGCGCCGATCTCTTCGAATACCTCTCTCCGGGATCTACAGTGAACATATTCCTTGATCCTCCGCTCCCGGATAAGGTTTTGCTTCAGCTCAGCTTGGGCGTCAGCAACATCCTTCACAAAAATTCGCCATCTCACGATCGTCCTTGTCTCGGTTTAGTGTCTCCCCCGCCAGAGCGTAAACTATCTTGGCTCTAACCTTCGAGAGATCAGATTCAATTTTACCAATTATATCCGCTTGATTTTTGGCATTTTCATGAGTCAAGCAGAGTTTGACCTCGAGGGCAGGGACCTTAGCCGAAGCATTCATCACCTCCAAAGCTCGAGCCTGCATATGAGCCCTCAGCTCCCAGCAAGCAATACTGACGCAGTTGACGTCGCCTTTCAGGTACTCTAGTTCCTCCAAAAGTTTCCGCTAATGATACAACAAAAAAGGGATCAGCGTCAAGTTTAGAAAGGAACGGAGAACACACTACAGGGAGTTACCTCTTCCGCTAGATAGCTATCATAGTTTGACCTCCAATGCGCTTCAGATCGCCAATGCTACAACTCGACTTCCTTCTCCTTGCTAAGGAGCCTAAGGGACTCGCCCTCCTCCCGAATTCTAAATCTTGTCCCCTTGAAGGATCAGATCAGACCTAAGCTGATCACATGCATGCATAAGGAAGGATCAATATAGGGAGGAAAACATGGGATACATGTGAACTAATCATAAACTCGCCACAAAATGAAGCTGACGAACTTCCTCAAAGTCAAAACACGCTCCTTTTGATTTCTCCCCTGTGGCCCCAGAAAAGCTAACCTCACGCACAACATTCTCGCTCAAAGGAACTGCCGGCTAGAGATCGGGTACTCCCGGAGCAGCTGAATCGTGTAGCACCCCCTTCTGATGAATGCGAATCCCGCCATCACTACTGAAAGTTCCATCACACCGCAAGTTTTCATCCCTCTATCACCATCGTCCCTCGGACTAGAGGTTAATGGCTCCTTCACCTTTTCAGGGAAACATTTTCTCATCCCAAGGAACTGCCCAATATCTACAAACGGCGAATCCAGATAAAATGGAAGGGGAAAGAGTTACCTCGGGTATGCAAAGGCAACATATGCACATACCTCGGTGTTGCGTTCCACATCCGGTTCAAAGCACAGCTCGCCACCTTCGTTCATCATATGAGGATTGGGTCACCAGCTTCCGGACCCTGCCAGGTAGATCTTGAATTTCACCCGGCGTCCATGAATTTGCTCATACATAAGAAACAAGATTATTACTCAGCGGATTTTCTCCATACACGAGATCTGAAAAAGTGCCAAATGCCTCAATCACGAGCGTGATTCTACCCTTCAAAAAATGGCAAGAACTCTATAGGGATGATTTCAGTTGTCCCAACCTGGACAAACCAGCTGGCCCACTCTCGATCCCCACCTTCCTTGCCTTCAATAACAAAGGGCGTGGACAAGGGATATCTCCAAGTTAGAAGGCCTCGATGATGAAAGGGTTGATATAGCCTGACAAGGTGATCAAGCATGAATTCAAGCCCAGCCTTCTCCGAAAAGAACCTCATCCTCAACATTATTTGCCAAAACGACGGATGAATATATGTCAGGGTGACCTGATACTTCCGAACAAATTTGAGCACATTCCTATCAAGAGGGCCAAATTCAAAAGGATATAAATACACGTTTAAGAATCCATCAGTAGGATCTGCAATACCCTCGTCGGAGGAAAGTGGCTATAAGATTATCCATTCAATCAACCCGCAATATCTCCTTGACATCTCTAGATGTTCTCCCCTTAGCAAAGACACCATCTCTAAAGCAAACTCCGTTGATTCTTTTGCACCAGGAGCAGTACCCCCAGCCTCTTGTTGGAACAGCTCCAAAGCAGTTTCCATGGCTATGGCGAAATTGACAGGCTGAAGCAAAAGTGAGTACCAATCCTTTCACGCCTTGAAAGATTCAATACCCTATGCAAAAATAGAAAGGCAGTTATTTTAAAAATAGAAAAATCTGGCGAAGAAGCCGAAACCGTCCCACATGTATGCAAGAAGCATGAATGATTTGCCTACTCGAGGCAAGCCCCAAAATGCCAATAGCATCGATGCAGATCAATGAGTTGATGTCCGATCCCGGAAGCATCCTCCACTAAGAATTCGTGACTTGAGGAGTAATTCATACTATCCACATGCTCGGGGCAGCACTCTACGTCGAAAAACATCGTCCCAAAGAAGTCGGGCCTCAATGATCTCTCTACACCGGCACTCAACGTAAGGCTAGCAACTAATCTCACAATTCACTCTTTCTAAGAAGGACGAGTAAGCGAAGGAAGCGCTCAATCACATGCAAGCTCCTCAGCGGAAGTATATCTTATAATGCCTAAAGGGGGCATCGACACCAAGACTAATAGGGACCCTCGGGTACTCGAAGATGACCTATATCCAGAGCAACGCCCTCGGGTGCCCCGAAATTCAACGCTTGATATTTCGAAGTTCGACGATGCGGTCAAAAAGAACCCATGTCGATGGGTAAAATATCGAATCAAACACTTATGTCCAAGCTAGATAACATCAATCAACAACACAAAAGGAAATGTTCGAAGAGCCTCTAAGGGCATGAAAGCATACAGAAACAAAAAAAAATTTGAAAGCAGAAATAAACAAAGTTAATTTCTTATTTATAAAAATTTTTGTAGAAGCAACCCTCGAGGGTTCATTACATACAATTACAAAAAGCCATTGGAGTCTACACCAAAAGCGAAGTAATGGAAGGATGTACATATGATGAAACCAGTGCACCCGGTCGGCCCTCGAGGGTTCATCTCCGGTATCATCATCCCCGGGCACCATACCCTTGAGCACATATTCTTGAGGGTGACTCCTTCTATCTCCACCTCCCATAGGTTCCCAACTGAATCCCCCGAGGGATTCTCGCCGGAGAAGATGAAGAATAGGAAAAGGAGGGGATGTAGAGGATACAGAGAAAAGAGACATGGCCTGCGAAAGTCAAATTTGAAAACTCGGTGGGCCCCAGCCTCAACAACTGGTGGTGCCACCTTATCCCTTGGGAAAAAAAATCCTAGGGATAAAGTTCCACACCAGGCCCGAGTAGAAGAGTGAGCTTCGGTGCATAATCAAAGCAACTATCTGCATAAGAGAGGAACTGACTCTCCATCCATCATCATCTCGGCCTTGCAGTAGTAGCAACAAGGGCAAGCCTATCAACATCTATGGTGACAGTAGGATGGTACATATGCATTCGGCGAAAGGAAGCTCTGGTATATGGCCACAAGACAATCCAAGAAAGCTCCTACATACGCCTGTAAGATGATGAGACCTAGGCATGATGTTCAGGGGCTAAAGAAGGAGATATGAACAAGAAAAGGAAAGCAAGGCAATAGATATTTTTAGATGGTGAAAGCCGAACCAAGGCACCCCCTATTTATAGGGAATTACGACACGATTATCTAGGCTGAGGAAGGCTGACCGACGAGCATAGTTAATACATCCATGGAAAAATGAAATGACGGTGTTATATTTACCTTGAAGAATAAAAATCAGAAGCGCAATAAATGACATCGAAAAGCATGAGACAGGGGTTGCATCATCGATATGGCATCTAAGCTCAAGGAGTCAAGTGTCTAAATCATTTCCAATCTCTTTGACATGCGAAACGCACAGACCATTTGTGTGCGCGAAATCAGAAGACTTGATTTCCCACTGCTAAGACATTCTAGAAGCATGCCTAGGGACTTCAAGGATAGGAGGTCGCAACTGGGTTCCCGGCCTCGAGACTCGCCGAGACTTTACTTAGAGGAAACGAATAACAAAATTATGGAAAGAGGGGGAATGTCACGAACCAATTCCCGAACCTGGTCGTGATGGCGCCTCTCGTGAAGACAAGGCTAACCAGTCAACCCAATTCATCCTTTTAAAATAATTTAATAAACACAATTATATTATAAACATGGTTTACTAATATACAATAGCGGAAAGTATAGGCAAAATGCGGAAATCCAACCCAACATAGCCCTAACCAGGGTGTCACAAGTCATGAGCAACTAAGAAATCCTGGCACAAGTCTACTAAATACTATATTCGATACAATAATTCGATTCATAGAAATACGATAAAGGAGTCTCGGGGGCTGCGAACGCCAACAGCTACCTCGTATTCTCCGAAAAACCATATGGACTAGAAGGATCAGTTCTCATGTATGGAAATATGCTATGCCTCATTCTGCACACACGGTACATGGAGTAATATGAGTACTCTAACCCAGTGAGTAATAAATATAAATAATGACTGAAGGTAAGAAAACACATTACGGCACACAACATTCTGTATACAAGCAGTGAAATCATTTAAAATAACAATTCAGTGAAATATCATGTGAGATTTGTTTTAAACTAGTAAAACATGTAATTTGGAAGTAAACTGACAAGTACAAATCTGCCCCTTGGGCTCAATATCAAAATAACAAGTACAAATCTGCCCCTCCAGCTCACTATCAAAATAACAAATAGAAATCTGCCCCTCGGGCTCAATATTAAAATAATAAGTAGAAATCTTCCCCTCGGGCTCAGTATCAAAATAATATGTAGAAACCTATCCCTCGGGCTCAATATTAAAATAATAATTTGAAATATGCCCCTCGGGCTAAGTATCAAAATAATAAGTAGAAATCTACCCCTCGGCTAAGTATCAGTATCTCATCACTGTATCAGCCCCTCAGGCTTAGAACAGTATGAAGCAACCAGTCAATGAAATAAGAGCACATAATTATTATGGCAGATAATGCAGATAAGGAACAATTGCATGAGCGAAATGCAAAGCATTTGACTGGTACCCACTCGGGCGTGTAGCCCGAGCCATCCATATTTATTTATCGTCGACGGCGCTCACTGGGGGTGTGTACAGACTCCAGAGGGGCTCCTCATCCCAAGCGCAATATCAAGCCATCTCGTGGCATCAACCATGCTCTCGGCCTCAATATCAATATAACCAACCAGGCTCTCGGCCTTAATATCAATATCATCAACCATGATCTCGGCCTCAATATCAGTATAATACTGCTACGGTGCGCAGCTCGATCTATTCTTGCTTAGTCCAGAATTTTACATACGCCTCTCGGTCAATATTAAAATAATAGTTCTTAGCTCAAAGCATTATTTAAATTATCATTGAAGTTTTCAAATCTTAGATAATGGCTGCGTTTGCAAAAAAGTATTTGAAACCTTGCACTGAGATCAAATGATATGCAAACTAATGCAAAAATAGTGATACCAACCCCTAAAGGATTCAAATAATTGGTGCGTAACCCAAATATTTGAATATGCCCAAATCATGATGATAACAAATTAGTTTCATTCAAATATACAGTAAACTCATCAATTGGGATGGACCAAGTCAAATCCCTAGTAGTTAGAACCCCGCGCTTATTATCCAGCGTGTGTCCCACCTCAATATAGCCCTACAATGTGCAAATCCGGGGTTCCAAACCCTCAGAACATCATTTACAATCATTACTCACCTCGAACTGCTATTTCTTTAATTCTCGATGCCTTTGCCCCTTGAATTGTCCACCACATGCGTCGTTTCTGCCCAAAATCACAACAAATATGTTGCATTATACTAAAGAGACAATACCCAATCGAAAGAAATCGAAAAATATTAAAATTTATGAATTTGACAAAACCTGATCCCCGGGCACATCTTGAACTTAGAAATTTAATAGAAATATGTTCTTCATCCTCTCACGAGTCCGTACATATAAAGAACACCCAAATGTGAGCTCGTTTGACCACTTAAATTGACCCTAGAAGGTCTCAAAATCATAAGTCCTAAACCCACATTTTTCTACTGATTTTCTTAAATTAAACACTTCAATAACATGTAATCTTGTTGGATTATTCGGTGGTAATTTAATATTATGGAGATGAAATGATCACAAGTGACTTACCTCAAGATTTCTTGCTCAAAAATCGCACCAAGCCGTGTTCTTTCACCCAAAAACGCTAAAATGGGCTAAAATAGCTAAACAACATTAAATAGACCAATTTTAGTCTATAAAAGCCTAATATCTTCGCTACAAGTGCCCAAATCTGGTCGCTAAAGGTGCGCACTAGATGCTGTTGCTCCAGCAATATTTATTTTCACTAAAAAGGCTCTAACTCAACCATACGTACTCGGAATTTGATAATTCTTGTTCCCATGAGTCCAAAATAATAATGTGAACATATTCCTTCAATCTAAACTCAATTCGGAGCTCATTTGATCAGTGCGATACTCATTTTACTCGTTAAAAAAACAAACTCATATTTCGCGTCAAAAACCCAATCGCGACTTGATGAAATTAATCCAAACTTCCCAGATCACTCCTAAAATTCATCATCAGAATCCCGGAAGTCTCAAAATAAAAATTTCAATATGTACAAATAAAAATGGACCTTTGGATCAATACATGCTTACGCTAAAAATGCCAAAATCTTCAAAAAAACTCTTCCAAAACTCATTCGAGCCTCATGGAATCCTAACAAAGTATGCTAACAAGTCCATTAATATGACAAAAACTTAGTTGTTCCTTTGAATCACCAAAAACAACGCAAAATACTAAATTCACCTTGGATTCAAGCCTATGAACTTTAAAACTTCTAACTTCAACATCTGATGCCGAAACACGTCAAAACTAGTCCGAATAACCTCAAATTTTGCAAACAATTGCAAAATGACATAACGAAGCTACAATGACTCTTGAAATTTCTATTCTGAGTGTCGCCTCAATATCTCACCTATCAACCGGAATTCGCCAAAATACTAACTTTGAAAATTCAACTTAATTCTACACCGGTCATCACCAAATACTCTGGACACACTCCTAAGTCCTAAATCACCTAAGGAAGCTATCCAAATCATAAAGTTTGCTAACACATAAGTCAATATCTGGTTGACTTTTCCAACTTAAGCTTCCTTAAAAGAGACTAAGTGTCTCAAACCTTACAAAATCATTCCGGAATGACTTCGAATTTTGCACACAAAGTCACATTCAATATTACGGACTTGCCCCAACTTTCACTATCGCATCTTGACCCCGATATCAAAATTTCCACTTCCGGTAGAATTTTCTCAAAAACCTTCAAATTTCAATATTTAGTCTAATAACTTCAAATAACATCTGTATTCATATCCGATCGCGCTCCCAACTCCAGAATTGCAATACGGAGCTATTCCCAAATTTGGAATCCCAAACGGGCATCTATCATACTGAAATACCTTCCAAGCTAAATTTATGAAATTCTTCTAAAATGCTAACTTTCACAATATATGCCGAAATGCTCACAGGTTGTTAAAAACCAAATCCGAGCATACGCCCAAGTCCTAAATAATCATTCAAACAGGCTGAAACTATCTGATCTTAATTTCGAGGTCGTTTACTCAAAATTCCAATCTTAGCCATTTTCTTCAACTTAATGTTGCCGCAATGAAACTTTTCTTTCCAATTTGACTGCGAATTTTCTCGACATTCAATTGTGACCATACGCACAAGTTAATATACATGAAATGAAGTTGTTCATGACTTTCAACTAATGAACGACGCGCTAGAGCTGAGAACAACCTGTCGGGTCGTAATAGGGAAGCACACTAGGCACGCGGCTATGTCTGGCAAACGCGGCCTACCTAGAGCCTAGGCTGAAGCATCACATCAAGCCATCACATCATCATACTTTGTAATTGCCCCCCCCCCTCCGTTCCCACTCACTTGTGTTCGAGTCTCTCCTCTTATATAAAGGGGACTCGCCCCTCCTTGCAGGGGGCTGAGGTTGCTCCATTTCTCCACAAGTGCAATAATATATCGCTCTCTCTCTCTCCCTCTATCTCTCTCTCTCTCTCTCTTCTAAGTCATTTGTTCCCATTGACCGAGTCCATTTCGCATCTATTACTTTCATACTTATTCCTCTCTCGTCTAGCTATGCAATGTCCATAAAGAGCCTTACTTAATCGTATTTCTGCAATTGATCACTTCCCCGACTGCCCCCGATAGCTCTATCTCGACTCAAGCCTCGGCCTCAAGGCCCCTATTGATTTTCCCCGCTCTCGGGCAAAAGGAGCCTCCGGTTTGCTTACTCCCTCGTTTTAGCTTGCATTTTATCCTTACACTTAGCATCCATTACATCAACACCCTTAAAAACTAGCTTGAGAATAGATCATGTATTTTTAGAATCCCGTTTACAAATTAAAATATTGTTACCATTTTCAAGATGAAGAGAAATCATGCTCTTAGGACAATAACAACATTGGCATAAAAGTTATTACTCATTTCAACAATTCTGCAACTCTTGTGTACATTTAGAAATTGTTCCTTAGGGACTATGTTTTCAACAAACACTTCCATTTGCATGTGCATATAGATATCATGTTCTAGGATCCTGTCTGCATTTTGTTTAAAACGCCTAGTTAACTACCAATTCATGAAAGGGTTGTAAGGTAATAATTTTCACATTGTGATGCTTTCCGAATAAAACTTATAATAATCTCTGCATTTGTAGCAACTAGAGCAGTATGTTTTAGGTAAAAACAATCTCCAAATTGACTTAATAACTCCTGCATATTGGTTTACGCCTAGTCAAGCCTTAGGTAATAACTTAAATTAAATTAGAACTGCCTTTGTTTAATTACAACTGTTAAAATCAGTAGGCAAACCTGATTTGTACTTCTTTTCTATGTCATGTACGAACTTTTGTTCTGCTGTTATCACTTATACCATACTTTAGAATTCAAATATGGACCTTAATTGTGGATGAGTCATGTTGTCTATGTGTATTATTTGAGGAGGTATATCTAAGCCTTCTACTTGTTTCTGTGTTTTTCTCTTTAAATGTAGTCCTACTTGTATTTTATGTCGTCTTAGTATTTTGCCTTTAAACATGAAGGTCTGCCTAGAATCTCCTTCTTATATGATAGGAGTCCTAAATTCCTCCACGACTGATAGGAAGGACGGGTAACGCCATGCAATAGGGGTTGAGACCAACCCTCGCTTTAATTACATTCAGACGGAGGAAAGGGTAGATATGGATATGATGGCCGGTGTACTAACACCACATAAAGCCCCTGTTTTGAGGAGTGTCATACTGGGTATTGTATTGGTGTGATCCATATTACTAAAAAGCCTAGGATACCCCCTTTACATTGATAAATATGCTTTAGATTGTAGTTCTTTTCCAAATTCCACCTATTGCTAATTGTTTTCAAACACTTGTGTATTTAAACTCAATTCCCCTGCTATTTGAACCCTACTTGTCTACTTGCTAATTGTACAAATTCACAAAAAACTGTCTGGCCGGGAACCACACTAGTGGATCTTGAGGGGTGCCTAATACCTTCCCCATAGGATAATTTCAAGCCCTTACCCTATCTATAGTTACCAAAGGTAGCTACAAATGAACGCTATAAGTGCCCTAATGCACCTTGAAAATCGTTAGGTGGCGACTCTTCAAAATTTCAAAACCCTTTTCCAAAAAGGAAAGAGTTGTCCCATATCAAAAATGTCATAAACCCGATTTTCGCAGAAGGAAAAGGGGGGTGCAATACCCATAATAACCAAAATAGTCTATGGGCTATTTGTCTATTACAAGAAGCGAACAACGATAGAGCAATAAAGTACAATATCGATAAGGCACATAATTCAGAGAATTACCAAAAAAGAGCATTGGTCGACAAGATGGCATGACAACCCCGATTGCTTCAATATCGTATTAATAATAGTATTATAAGCAGAATTGTATACGGTTAAATCGGAGGATCTAATTTCTCGTCACCGAGGCCCCTCAGATGACCATATCGAAGCCTCGATGCTACAGGGTCATGGTCGAGTTTTCTCCCTCGAGGTTCGTTGACACCCTATCCTGAGATAGTGTTGACCGCAGCCGTGATAGAAATGAGGAGTTCCCGAGGCATGTGCTCAGGATTGATAAGGCCTAGTGGACGACTCTAAAACCCGAATCAGGTCATCACATAACTGTCCCATACCCGTGTCTTTGTAATTAATGTATTATGTAGTATGTTAGATTTTCCCTCCTATATAAAGGTTATCCTTGTAATTTTGTATAACTGTGTTGCTTTAGTTGCTCCACACAAAATATACAAGAACATTCCATTTGCTCTCTAACATATTTTCTTAATATTATCTCTTTCACTTAATATCTTCATATTTGTTCATCATTTATTGCTTAATCATTGTCCATAAAGAGCCTCGGTTAATTTTATTATAAATGTTAATCACATTTCAACTACATTCGATAGCTCGTATTCTAGCTCCAAGATCGACCTCGAGGCCGCGAATCAACGAGCCCAAGGCCCCGATAATTGGCCTAACAGTTTGACTATTTCCCTATCCTTATCTCTTATTTAGTTCCTAAATCTCACATATATAGCATCAACTACTTAACAACTAGTATAAAAATAGATCACATATTTTACAGTCGCATAAATAAATTTGATTGCTATTACCACTTTCACAGTAAATATTTTTGTGCCCACCATATGGCTAAAAATAAAAAGAAATTATTTTCTTGCTAGTTTAGCAACACAACACAAGTTATCTTTCACACTTTTTCTTGTCCAAGATCTTCGATTTCAGGTCAAGATGTCTAACTCGGTGAATGGGGGTGAAAACAATAATCTTGAGGACCACCGAGAAAACGGTGTGGATGTTCCAGGTATTGGTGTGCCACCACAAAACCCTAGGAATGAGCCAAAATCAATCCCTATGGGTTTGGTCTCACGCAACGCCCAACGGTTCGATTTAAGCTCGCATACCGACAGGAGCGTGCGTCAGAGAGATCCACAAGAAGCTCAAAAAACCCCAACTAGGGAAGAACGGGAGGTTAGCCTTCATGTTATTTTTTAAATGTTAGAAGCACAACAACTTGTTATTTCTTAGCTGCAAAGTTACCAGAAGACCCCTAGCACGGTAGGACCTGCGATAGCAATCTCGGCAGAATAGGTACCGGAGATATCAAGCAATAACGGGTCGATGACCTATCCTTTCATCGTTAAAATGCTCGAGGACATCACCAGGAGAATCAAATCGGGTGAGAAGATGATAGAAGCCCGTCACAAAAAAGTCGAAACCTGCAGCTCCAGGGTCTATCAAATTCCAAGTGCACCCCTAGTCTAGAAAGGTGTGGGTTCGAAGAAGTTAATACAAAGGTCGTTCCTAGAGGAAGAGGCCCCGAAGCCCATCCCATAGAAGTTCAAAATGCCAAAACTCCCAAAATACAATGAGGCCTCAAACCCTAGTTAGCACGTTACTGCTTACACTTGCGTAGTGAAGGGAAATGACATAATACACGACGAGATCGATTCTGTTTTAATGAAGAAGCTTGGGGAAACACTCTCGAAGGGGCCATGATGTGATATCACAACCTCTCTCCTAACTCCATTGATTCATTTTTCATGCTAGCTGACTCATTCATAAAGGCACGTGCCAGTGCCATCAAAGTAGCAACGGGGAAATCCAACGTCATTAAGATGAAGCAAAGGGAGAACGAGATGCTGTGAGAATTTCTATCTCGATTTCAAAAGGAATGAATGGAACTATCACCGGTCTCTGAAGACTGGGCTATGCAAGCCTTCACCCAAGGTCTGGATGAACTAAGCTTGGTGGCTTCAAAGAAGTTGAAAAAGAATTTAATCAAGTATCCATCTGCGACGTGGTCGTACGTCCATAATCGATATCAATCGAAGATTAGGGTCGAAGACGAATACCATGGAGCCTCCTCGGGCTCAATTTACCCACGCAGGTATTTTTTTAAAGGGGCCAAAGTCAAACAAAGAAAGATATCAGTGATACACTAAAGATAACTGGAACGTCTTGCGGAGCAATTAACCTCACAATGATCAAAAGATAAATCGAGGACAGGATCCTCATGGACTCATCAATAGAGCCATATTTGATAGGAACGCATGGACAACACGGGCACCTAACTTATTAGAATACAACTTCAATGTCGATATATCGAACATCGTGTTCGCTATTAGTAAAATCAAAGATGCCAGGTGGCCTAGGCCTACAAAATTGGATCCTTCACAAAGTAATCATAACTTAGTGTGCGAGCTTCACAACATGCACGGCCACATGACCAAGGATCACCACCAACTCTTAGAAAAGGTAGCTCGACTACTTAACTAAGGTCACCTCCGAGAATTCCTCAGCAACTGAGCCATAAATTAGTTCCGATAAAGAGAGCCAGCGAAGAAGAACGAAACGAATGAGCCGCAACATGTCAACCACGTGATCTTGGGAGGTGTTGATGCCCCGTCAGGAACCCATGAGGAGAAGGACAAAAATATCCATCACAAGAGAAAAGCAAACCCAAGGATCTATACTCAAGGATGCCTTCACATTCAGTGAAGCGGACACCAGAACCTTGTCTCAACCTCAAAAGGACGCATTGGTAATCTCTTTCATTGCAATTTTTTTTCAAATAAAATGTGTACTCATAGATCTAGGTAGCTCAGTCAACATTATCAGGTCTACGTTGATAGAGCTGCTCAAACAGCTTGACCAAATCGTTCCCTCCACTCAAGTCCTAAACAGATCTATCTCGAAAGTGAAACAACAAAGGGAGAAATCGCCCTCCCAGTTACCATGACTAGAACAAAACAAAATGCCAAATTCCATATCATAGAAGAGGACATGAGGTACAATCGGGCGGTCGTGGATTCACTGCATGAGAGAAGACTATCCACTCTCCACCAAATTATAAAATTCCCGACAAAATTTTGGATTAATACCGTCTACGAAGAAAAGCATGCGGCGAGAGAGATGTTTGCGGTGCATGACGTGGCACCGGCACCAATACATCCGCTCGTAAAAGATATGAAGGGTAATCAAGCCGCAACATTGAATAAGCCCGATTAAATAAAGTAAAGCACCGTACCACATCCTCATCTCGACTAAATAGGACATCTCGGTCCTCGAGACATCGCCAACACGTCGAACAGTAAGGTATAACCATCCCCCTTTTCATTTTATATTTCATACAAACCCTTATGCAGGCGCCCGACCAAAGTATTAAAAGCGCTAAGCCAGCTTGAAGACCTTGAGGCTTTAAAGCATTCGTTGAATCATTTCCTTCGACCGAGTTTTTATCCCATAAAGGGTTTTACCAGTAAGGTTTTTAACGAGTCTGCATGCTACCTAAGGAAGACTCAACAAGTATTCAAGTTTTCTATTGCAATCAACTATGAACAAAGCCCCCCCTCCCCCTCCCCCTCCCCCCGAAGGTTATCTGCTAGGAAAAGCATAGAATGCAAAATAGGGTCCCAATAGGAAAATGATATCGGGCCAAACGGTCGAACGAACCATGTCTGTATAGTCGGGCTTCCAATGGTGAAAGCGTGTACACTTGTACCAAATAATTTAATAATATCATTGATGAAAGCATCGTGCTATCCAAAAGAAGCTCGACACCTCTGCAAAAGTGACTTCTCTGCCGAAAATGTCCCAAATACATGGGGAATGGTGTCAATAACTCAACACCTGAACGAACTACGAGTCGGGACTCCAAGCTCATAAGCCCTCAATGATGCAACGCGAAAATCACAAAACATCCCAAGTCCAAAAGTGCTCCAAACACTCGATGACAGGCATCAAAATCTCAAAAACGCAGGAACTCAGGGTCGAAATCTCAGAAATCGTAAGCCTTCCACGAGGCAATACAAAGTTTACAAATGACTGCTTCTGAGCCAAGACCCTCGATGACTCGGGGACTATCACCAATCAACATTAATCAAAAAATCCGAGACCATAAAACCCCGAGCAGGGAGACTTGGTCTCGCAAGACCTACATAAGGCAACAACAATATCTATAAGACTTCAAGCAAGGCATGAACAACACTTGTACCAAGTGACAATATCTATAAGACCTCAAAGGCATGAAAACAATGTGAGACCTTAGTAAAGGAATAAACTTGATCTTAATGTTTCGGCTATTATATCGAATTTCTATGACCCCTTAAAAAGGCATATCCTCGGATTAGATGCCAAAACTATCTCACTTGGGACTCAAAGGCTTCGGCCGAACATAAAACACTCCGGTCATAAATCTGTACCAGCCAAACTAGCATGATTCGGGGACGCTCGACCGTTGCTACAAAATCACAAGACTTTAATTTCTTCGAATCAACTTCAAAAAGAACTGGTTAAACAGGCTACCCTTGATACAGGCAAAAGAGCTTCGACTACATATGATAGCTCGTATTCTAGCAACAAGATCGACCTCGAGGCCCCGTATCGACAAGCCCAAGGCTCCGATAATTGGCCTAACGGTTTGATTATTTCCCTATTCTTAACTCTCGTATTGTTCCTAAATCTCACATACATAGCATCAACTACTTAACAACTAGTATAAAAATAGATCACATATTTTTACAGTCGCATAAACAAATTTAATTGCTATTACCACTTTCACAGTAAATATCTTGGTGCCCACCATAGGGCAAAAAATAAATAGAAATTATTTTCTTGCTAGTTTAGCAACACAACACAAGTTATCTTTCACACTTTCTTGTCCAAGATCTTCGATTTCAGGTCAAGATGTCTAACTCGGTGAATGGGGGTGAAAAAGATAATCTTGAGGAACATCGAGAAAACGGTGTGGATGTTCCAGGTATTGGTGTTCCACCACAAAACCCTAGGAATGAGCCACAATCGAATTAAGCTCGCATACCGACAAGAGCGTGCGTCAGAGAGATCCACAAGAAGCTCAAAAAAACCCAACTAGGGAAGAACGAGAGGTTAGCCTTCATGTCATTTTTTAAATGTTGCAAGCACAACAACTAGTTATTGCTCAGCCGCAAAGTAACCAGAAGACCTCTATCACGGTAGCACCAGGGACAGCTCCCTCGGCAGAATAGGTACCGGAGATATCAAGCAATAACGGGTCGATGACCTCTCCTTTCATCGTAAAAATGCTCGAGGACATCACCAGGAGAATCAAATTGGGTGAGAAGATGATAGAAGCCCGTCACAAAAAAGTCGAAACCTGCAACTCCAGGGTCTATCAAATTTCGAGTGCACCCCTAGTCCTGAAAGGTGTGGGTTCGAATAAAGTCCATACAAAGGTTGTTCCTAGAGGAAGAGGCCCTGAAACCCATCACGTAGAAGTTCAAAATGCCAAAACTCCCAAAATACAATGAGGCCTTAGACCTCAGTTAGAACGTTACTGCTTACACTTGCGTAGTGAAGGGAAATGACATGAAGGACGATGTGATCAATTTTGTTTTAATGAAGAAGTTCGGGGAAACACTCTAGAAGGGGGCCATGATGTGATATCACAACCTATCTCCTAACTCCATATAATCATTCGCCATGCTAGCAGACTCATTCATAAAGGCACGTGCCAGTGCCATCAAAGTAGCAACGTCGAAATCCAACGTCTTTAAGATGAAGCAAAGGGAGAACGAGATGTTGTAAGAATTTGTATCTTGATTTCAAAAGGACTGAATGGAACTATCACCGGCCTCTGACGACTGGGCTATGCAAGCCTTCTCCCAAGATCTGAATGAACGAAGCTTGGTGGCTTCAAAGAATTTGGAAAAGAATTTTGTCAAGTATCCATCTGCGACGTGGTCGGACGTCCATAATCGATATCAATCAAAGATTAGGGTCGAAGAAGAATACCATGGAGCCTCCTCGGGCTCAATTTACCCAAGCGGGTTTGTTTCAAAGGGGCCAAAGTCAAACAAAGAAATATATCAGTTATACATTGACGATAAGAGGAACGTCTCACAGAGCAATTAACCTCGCAATGATCGAAAGATAGATCGAGGACATGATCCTCTGGGACTCATCAATAGAGCGGCAATTCTTAGGAATGCATGGACAACACGGGCACCTCACTTAGTAATCATAACTTAGTGTGCGAGCTTCACAACATGCACGGCCACAGGACAGAGGATCACCACCAACACTTAGAAAAGGTAGCTCGACTACTTAACTAAGATCACCTCCAAGAATTCCTCAGCAACTGAGCCATAAATTAGTTCCGATAAAGAGAGGCAACCAAGAAGAACGAAACGAATGAGCCGCAACATGTCGTCCACATGATCTTGGGAGGTGTTGATGCCCCGCAGGAACCCATGATGAGAAGGACAAAAATATCCATCACAAGAGAAAAGCAAACCCGAGGGTCTATACTCAAGGATGCCCTCACATTCAGTGAAGAGGACACCGAGACCTTGTCTCAACCTCACAAGGACGCATTGGTAATCTCTTTCATTGCTTTTTTTTTCAAATAAAATGTGTACTCATAGATCTAGGTAGCTTAGTCAACATTATCAGGTCGAGGGTGATAGAGCTGCTCGGACTGCTTGACCAAATCGTTCCCGCCACTCAAGTCCTAAACAGATTAATCTGGAAAGTGAAACAACGAAGAGAGAAATCACCCTCTCAGTTACCATGACTGGAACAAACCAAAATGCCAAATTCCATATCATAGAAGAGGACATGAGGTACAATGCCATATTCGGGCGGTCGTGGATTCACTGCATGAGAGAAGTACTATCCACTCTCCACCAAATGATTAAAATCCGACAAGAGTTTTGAGTAAAACCGTCTACGAAGAAAAGCATGCGGCGAGAGAGATGTTCGTGGTGCATGACGTGGCACCGGCACCAATACATCCGCTCGTCAAACATATGAAGGGTAATCAAGACGCAACATTGAATAAGCCCGATTAAACAAAGTAAAGGACCGTACCACATCCTTATCACGAGTAAATAGGACATCTCGGTCCTTGAGACATCGCTGACACGTCCAACACTAAGGTATAACCATTCCCCTTTTCATTTTATATTACATACTAACCCTTATGCAGGCGTCCGACCGAAGTAGTCAAAGCGCTAAGCCAGCTCGAAGACCTTGAGGTTTTAAAGCATTCGTTGAACCATTTCCTTCGACCAAGTTTTTTTCCCATAAAGGGTTTTACCGGCAAGGTTGTTAACGAGTCTGCATGCTACCTAAGGAAGACTCAACAAGTATTCAACGTTTATTTTGCAATCAACTACGAACAAAGCCCCCCCCCCCCCCCCTCCCCCCCCCCCCCCCCCGAAGGTTATCCGCTTGGAAAAGATAAGAATGCAAAATAGGGTCCCAATAGGAAAATGATATCGGGCCAAACGGTCGAACGAACCATGTCTGTATAGTCGGGCTTCCGATGGGGAAAGCGTGTACACTTGTACCAAAAAATTTAATAATATCATTTATGAAAGCATCGTTCAATCCAAAAGAAGCCCGACACCTCTGCAAAAGTGACTTCTCTGTCGAAAATGTCCCAAATACATGGGGTCTGGTGTCAATAACTCAACACCTGAACGAACTACGAGTGGGGACTTCAAGCTCATAAGCTCTCAATGACGCAACGTGAAAATCAAAACATCTCCAAGTCCAAAAGTGCTCCAAACACTTGGGGACTGGCGTCAAAATCTCAATAACGCACGAACTCAGGGTCGAAATCTCGGAAATCGTAAGCCTTCTACGAGGCAATACAAAGTTTACAAATGAATGCTTTCGATCCAAGACCCTCGATGACTCGGGGACTATCACCAATCAACATTAATCAAAAAATCCGAGACCATAAGATCCCGAGCAGGGAGACTTGGTCTCGCAAGACATACATAAGGCAACAACAATATCTATAAGACTTCAAGCAAGGCATGAACAACACTTGTACCAAGTGACAATATCTATAAGACCTCAAAGGCATGAAAAAAATGTAAGACCTTAGTAAAGGAATAAACTTGATCTTCATGTTTCGGCTATATATCGAACTTCTAAGACCCTTAAAAAAGGCATAACCTCGATATAGATGCCAAAACTATCTCACTTGGGACTCAAAGGCTTCGGCCGAACATAAAACACTCCGGTCATAAGGCTGTACTAGCCAAACTAACATGACTCGGGGACGCTCGACCATTGCTACAAAATCACAAGACTTCATTTTCTTCAAATCTACTTCAAAAAGAACTGGTTAAACAGGCTACCCTTGATACAGGCGAAAGAGCTTCGACCACGTCATCTCCTAAACATCAGCTTCGAGATACTCAACCTCCGAGCCAAACCTCCTGTGGCGCTCGATCATCACCATATAACGACTCATATCGAGACTTTGTATTAAGCCATCGAAGAGTCGGGCTAGCACTATTTCAAAAAATCTTTATCCAGGGAAAAATAAAGCCAATAAAAGGTCACATCAACCTCTTGAACCAAGGGTCTCCTGGAAACAGACTCTCTGTCACTCGGGGTTGGGGTAAGGTCTGCGTACATATTACCCTCCCCAGACCCCACTTATAATCTTCATATTCGTTCGTCATTTATTGCATAATCATTGGCCACAAAGAGCCTCCGTTAATTTTTTTTATAGATGTTAATCACATTTCAACTACCTTTGATCGCTCGTGTCGAGCTCCGGGGTCGACCTCGAGGCCTCGAATCGACGAGCCCGAGGCCTTGATAATTTGCCTAACGGTTTGATTATTTCCTTATCCTTAACTCTCATTTTGTTCGTAAATCTCACATACATAGCATCAATTACTTAACAACTAACATAAAAATAGATCATACATTTTTAGAGTCCCCTAAATAAAATTAAGGTTATTACCATTTTCACGATAAACAATAATTCACCAAAGGAAGTTCATAATTTCGTTGGTCATATTTCGCACGACTTCCGTTCAAATAGTAACACGTAAGAAAGATGCGCCTTCAAGCTAATTCACGCTGCTATTGAAGGATGAACATTCATACGAGGAATTTAAAAAACTAAATATATAGGTGACAAAATTAGCTCATATTAACCTGTTTTAATCCGCTCATTTAACACTCCTAACTGAAAGTACAAGTCTAAACACTATCACGGGAGAATGAGTAAAATATATTTAACTAAAAAGAATGAGAATATGACTTTTTATCATTTATGAATGCTTTTTTTTCCTTTACAAAAATCACAATTTTTGCACCAAATCGTTTGTTCCAATCTAATATCAGACCTTTTTGTTAACCTTTAATACTCTTATAATCACAAAAAATATATTACACCTTATCTATTTTCCGCATTATATTACTGCCATCTTTGACTATATACCCAACAAGCACAAAAGAAATTACCTAGCTAGAAGATGTCACAAAGTTTTTGTGCAAATTGTTTTATTTAAATCGTTTTTGAGGAGGATGTATTATGTATGTCATTTTACACGTTGATACATAGTATACTTTGTCGTTCTTTTTAACATAAAAGATAGATACTTATATTACTTAGCAAAAAGAGGTACAAGCGTTCGACAAATACTTAAGGGTATTATTATTGCCAATTGCAGCTAGAATATTACAAACATTAGTGGGAGTACTTCTCAAGCTTTTACTAGTGCCAAGCTTGTCCATTTGGAGTTCGTTGTGCACAAAAATAGGAGGGCAGGCTAGATGGACACATTTATCGTTGTAAGATAGATTCAGTGCATCCTTAGCTAGTTTATGAGCAACTCCATTGACTTCTCTAAAATCGTGCTTCACTACTGGGAGCCTCAATTGGAGCATTTACCACCTGCATTCCATAATAACATTTTGGAAGTTAGTATCATCCTCATATAATTATTTTATCGCATATGTGCTATCCGTTTCGATTTCTATTTTTGTATTTTTAAATTCAATGGACACTATTAGACCCTCCCGGAGGGATAAGAGCTTTGCATGTACTGATCAAATTGCATGGGTATGCTTTTGATATCCAAGGATCATGTCGCCATTTCTATTCATTAGGCATCCGCCAATACCTGCAGATTTATTAGTAATAGAGAAAGCAGCATCACGGTTTAGTTTTAAGGAATTTTTTGGGGGCTTGTTCCAGCAGATTTCAACTGTGGCTAGCCTATTCCTAAATGGTTGTTTTTCTGTGAAGAATTGATATTCCCAGGCAAATTGTAATGCGGTTTTGGTACACAGATGATTTTGAAGATTGTTAATATTGTTATTATTTCTATTTTTCCAAATTTCCCAAATGCAAAAAGGGAGAAGGGTCTTCCAATGTATCCCAAAAAGGTTTTGATCGATGAAATCATCCCTAATGGTGGTAAGCCATTTGTCATTGTTCATGTTAATTTCAAATCTAATGCCCACATTTTTTCAAATCTTTTTAGACGAAGGACAATGGAAAAAAATATGGCACGTATCTTCCACATCTTTCCTAGAAGAAGTACACGTATAATCTATGTTAATGCCTCTTCTTTTGAGGAAAGTTCTACAGGGTAGACGATTGTGATTACATTTCCAAAGGAAGATTTTTATTTTATTAGGGCATTGAAGGTCCCAAATCCAAGTAAACTTGTTACCAGGAGGTCGTGGTTTATATCAGGGGGTCATTAGTATCTAATAATTGCTAGCAAGATTCAGTTGTGAATATACCCGTAGAGCTAAGGTTCCAGCTGAGACCATCTACCTTCACATTTTTAGGAAGGGTAGGTCTCACTTTGATATTTTGAATATCGTGGGGGGTTAGGCTAAACGAAATTTATCCAACGTCCCAAGCCTTATTGGTGTGAATATTACTTAGGGTTAGACTTAGATCTGTTAAACTTAGTGGACCCTCTATGACATTTATTAGTGGAAAAATCCAGTTGTTATACCAAATATTAATATTGGAATGTGCTTATGGGTGCCATAAAATACCTTTGCTGCAAGGTTTCCAACCCTGAAGAATGGTTTTTCAAATGAAGGAGGTATTGGAGAAATTTTTTGAGAAGGTGTATCTGCATGTAATGAGAATGCCCAGGGGGGTGAAGGATTTTTCAGAAGTCTCCATACAAGGCTTTCTAGGGAGATTATATTTTTATCTTGTGCCTTCCTAATTCCTAGGCCACCTTCCCCTTTGATTTTGGTGACTGTGCCCCACTTGATGAAGTGGAATTTTTTTTTGAAGTTTGAGTTGTGCCCCATATGAAATTTCGTTGAATTATGTCAATAGAGTTCAGGGTTTTTGTGGGAGAAGAGTATATTGCATCATATGGTATGGGATTGCACCTAGGGTACTAGTAACTAGGGTGGTACTCCCTGCCATATTAAGAGACAAACATTTCCAATGGGCTAGACGATTCTGTAATTTGTCGATAATGAATTGAAAGTCTTTTGCCTTGGGTGTCTATTGAGGATGTCGAATCCTAGATAATTACCAAACATTATTGTACATTTCATTCCAAAGATAGATTGGAGGTAGATTAGGGTCACCTTGGGCCAATGAAGAGGGATGATGATTTGGGTTTAATCTTATTGATAGTAAGACCAGATTCTATAAAGAATAGGCCTAGACAGCCCTTAATACACTGGTATTTTTTTTGTTTGCCTTTCCTATGAGGGTTGTCATCAACAAAAAATAAGTAGGAAAAAGTGGGGATTTCAGGGTCCAGTCTGAATTGGGTCCCAATTTTTAGTGTCACCTTGGTGATTTATGAGTCTAGAGAGTAGTTTAATACATAGAATGAAAATGTAAGGCGAGAGAGGGTCACCTTTAAGGATACCCCTACTGGGTTGAAAGTAGTTTGTTTTGGTACCATTTACTAGGACCCCAATGAGCTATTGGTTATGCAATGCATGAAGAGATTTGAAATCTTGGGGGAAAATTTTAAAAATTGGAGGGTTTTATAGATAAAGGACCACTCTAATCTATCAAAAGATTTTTCCAGATCTAATTTTATGAGCATACTCAAGTTGGAGTTTTTTTAACGTTTAAGGATACCCATTATTTCTTGGATAATAATGGGATTTTTACAGGTTCGTCTATTTTTCATAAAACTAGATTGTAAATGGCTTACCAGGTTAGGGAGGAAGGGTTTGAGTCTATTTTCAATGATTTTTGTAATAACCTTGTAAGCGGTGTTACAAAGTCAAATGGGCCTGAAATTTTTGAGATTGTTAGCGCTGTGGAATTTTGGGATGAGGCATAGGTAGGTGTTATTAATTCCATCAGGTAACCAAATACAAAATAAGACTCCAAAATACAAGAACAAGGGTGGCATGAGCCACGTAGGGCCCCGGAAGGAAAGGGGCTCACGAATACAGCTGATGGGGAATGAGGAAGAGCTACGGACGGTGGACTGGAGTACCTGTTGAAGATCTACCTAAAATCATAACACGAATTTAGCGCTCCCGGAAAAAGGGACGTCAGTACATTTGAATTGTACTGGTGTGTATGAAAAAAACTTGTCCCAAGTAAACTCAAGTCATATGCAAGTAGAACAAGAACACAACAATAGAAGCAACAACCAACCGCACATAGAGGTATAATTAGTAAAACAAAGGGATAATCAGTTCCCCATATGTTACAAACTCTCCTGCTGTTTCCTTTCACAATTTCACATCATTGATTTCATAATTTTGTTCAATGTATATATATCAATAGTTATTTCGGTCACTTTTTCCACCCTTATTACCTCTGACACCCTATCACACCAACCCACACCTTATTACACCGTGTCGTAGCACGCAACCTGACCCCGCCGTATAGTTTTAATTGACAACAAATACAACCAAACAGCAAGTCACAAAAATAAACAACAAGTACACCTCAAAACGTCACCACAATAGTTTTACAAGGGTTTCCATAACATTTAGTACCAATTCCATTGCTTTCAACAGTTAAGCTTGTTTCACCATTTACGAATTCCTTCAATCACTTGTTATTCAACTTTTACCACAAGGTGCGTTCACAATCAAACCAGTCAAAAAGCTCACAAATAACCAACATAGATATCAATTACCAAACAATGTATATACCAAGCAAGGCTTTTTCACAAGAATCAAGGTTAGTCATACATACATGGAGACCAATTCCCTTTTTAAGCTCCTATTCTCGGTCACCAAGCTATCTAGCACAACCCTCTATTTCTATCCAGTTTTTCCTTCACTAGATTCTAGGTTTGAGTGACATCCATGGGGGTTTTCAGTTGTTAGTTCAAAATCAAAACATGAGACTCCCTTCCTTTAGCTTAAATCAGAAAAATTGGGGAAAAGGGTTAGGGGTCTTACCTGAAAGAGTGGAGATGAAAACAATAGCTTAAAATTTTTTCTCAACCCGGATGGTTTTGGAGGATCAATTTGATGGAAATTCCTTTCCTCTCAAGAACTCTCCCTTCCCTCTCTCTTCTTTTGTTCAAAAAATATGTAAACATGAGTGGTTAGGGTGTTTTATTAGAAAATTGAGTTCGCGACGGATCTGCGGTCAACTATGCGATCGCATAGTTGACATGCTATCCGCAGATTGGACCGCATAATGGTCACAAATTGCTGACTTCTCTGTTTGGGTATAAGTTGAAAATGCGGTCTGTATGCATGTTCTGCGGTCGCAGATTGCACAGCATAATTGACCTCCACAAAACCTCGAGAAATTTATGCGATGACTAGATGGTCCGCATATTGGTTATACGATTGCGTAATGGACCGCATTTTCAACATCTAATTTGGATACTCTCTGATTCACTCTGCGGTCGATATGCGGTCCGCATATTGGTTAATCGCATATTGGACAGCATTTTAAACATCCAATTTGGCTACTCTCTGATTCACTCTGCGGTCGATATGCGGTACGCATACCTGATCTGCGACTGCATTCCTGACCGCAAAATGACGTTTTTCCGGAAATATTTGACTCTAGATTTTTAAGTGTAAAATCAGTAGAAAAGGATTCTGACACACCGATGGACCCGACTCTATGAGTTGCTAGGAGTTGAGCACTCATTTTCACGGGGTCTTACATCTTCCCCCGCTTAAGATCATTCGTCCTCGAATGAGAACTTCGAAATTCAAATGGTTTGAAAGCATGATATGCAAGTTCCTGAGTTTTCACTAACCCTTTATAATTTAGAAAATTTTCGCCATATAGACATATGCACCTATCAGTGAGTACCAAAAACATATTTCCAAGACACATTACACAATCTTACTACCCCTATCACAGTTATAAAATGCACGACCTTCACACTTATATGTATTCAACCTATCTGTACACTTTTAACCATTTTGGTACACCACATATAATTAAATTAAGCATTAATCGTCTGTACTATCAAATCCATTTACCTATCACAATAGTATGATACAGTCAATCATTTCAATACAATTCCTCCATGCAAAATTAATCATTATTTCCTTACATCACCTTACCATGGGCGAATTATCTACCACAAAACACACAAAATTTTGGGCACAACATGCAGAATTATAATGGTGAAATATTTAGGAACTTTTACACAAAATGGGACACAATGCTAGTTTTCTTAGGGATAAGGACTTACATGACTACTCCTACGCTTATACGAACAAATGGGGGTATTTTAAGTTCATTTCCTCTTTCGCTTCTCATGTGGCCTCTTCGACTTGTTGGTTTCTCCACAACACCTTAACCGAAGCGATTTCCTTATTTCACAACCTCCGAGCTTGTTTATCGAGAATAGCAACTGCAATCTCTTCATATGATAGCTCTTCAGTAATTTTGATGTCTTCAACTGGCACGATGGTGGACGGATCCCCAGCCACTTTCCTTAACATGGAGACATGGAACACCGGGTGCACTAAGGGCATTTCAGGAGGCAACTCCAACCTATAAGCCACTTAGAAAGCTCATCTGGAAATGCCTCCGATAATTCATTTACAACTACCACGGATCTAAGGGCAGGCACATCTGAAGTGGTGTCAACCAACCGGATAAAATGATAGATACACCCCTTCCTAATCATCTTCGAAGCCCTAAGGTAAGAAATAAACCTACCTTTTGGCACAACACCATTCCCTCTCCACTCAATAACTGGATCGTTCGGAAACTCGAGTCTCATGAATCTTGTCCGACAATCAAGTTTAGCAATGCACGAATAAAGCCAGTTTATTCTCATAATCACACAAAAATCTACCATCCCAAGCTCAATAAGATTGGTCGTGGTAACACGACCACACACCATGACAACATAATTCCTATAAACTTGCGCGGCTGTAATAGAATATTCAACCGGAGTTGATACAGAGAATGGCTCAAGAAGTTATTCGAGCTCAATCCTAAAACTCAAAGCAATGAATGGAGTGACATAGGACAAAGAAGATCTAGGGTCAATAAGAGCATAACAATCAATGGCCTGAACAGACAAGATACCTGTAACTACATCAAGAGAAGACACAGTATTCTGGCGACCACTCAAAGCATAGAACCGGCTCGGTCCACCTCTACCACGAGCCCCATCGATATCTACACCACGCCCTGCGGGAGCTGGAGGACGCGCAGATGATGTAGCAACTGAAGAACTGGATGGCGGGGTGAATTCCCTACCTATGCTATGTCTGGGTGCACAATAGTTCCACTGAACATGACCTCTCACCCCGCAAGTATGACATACCAGGATGTCCAAATAGCAAGTCTTCATGTGGAACCTCCCACACTTAGGACATATAGCTCCCCATCGCTGCTGGGGCCTCACCCCCGAATGACTAGACTGGTGGAACCTCCCGCTGTCACAACCTGGTCTCTAAGTACTACCATGCTGATGGTTGTGCACAGATCGCAGTTGCTGGCTTAAGACTGAACATATGATTGGGATGGCCCTGATGGCCCCCTCTCCGGAGCTGACCTCCATGAGTGACTAATTAACCAGGCCCTTTTTCTATTCTCCATATCTGCCCGTATCTTCAACTTGCTAGCCTCAGTGGCCTGAGCGAAACCCACAATCTTCCAAGAGTTCATATATGAGTGCAAGGCCGTTATAGCAACCTCATTCACCACCAATGGGCAAAGTCCCTGAACAAACCTTATAACTCGAGCACTTATGGTTGACACCAACTGAGGACCATACTTTGACAATCTTTCAGACTCTATATGGTACTCCCAAACACTCATGCTACCCTGCTTGAGAACTTCGAACTCTGTGGCATGGGATACAATTATATCGGCAGGCAAGAAATGGTCCATAAAAACATCCATAAATTACACCCATCTAGCCGGAGGGCTCCTTTCCTCGCGGTAATCCTCCCACATCTTGAACCACGAACATGCCGCTCCCATCAACTTATAGGAAGCCAACTCAACACCCTCTGATTCTGTGGCCTTCATCACATGAACGGTCTTGTACATCTAATCAAGAGAATCCTGCGGATCGGCCTCAGGGTCTGTGCCTGAAAACTCTGGAGGGGCCAATCTTAGAAATTGATGGACTCTGGAGCTGGCAGAATCTCCCTGTCCACCGGAGGACATAGGGGCATCGTGAGATCTCTAGGCTTGAGCAGCTACAAACTAGGTCAACATACAGATGGCTTCCCTAAGGTCTTCATCAGAAGCCTCGGGACAGGGAGCTAACACAGTGCCAGGATTAGGAATGTCGGCAGGAGGGATGGTGACACCCTCTGCCGCTACTGGAACAACAGTGCTAGGATCTGGAAGGGGCGGGCCAGGAAAATTCAAAGACGGGGATTCTCTTTCACCCGCGGCGTCAGGTACATGGTTCACAATCACACTATGGGTGGCATTGGCCTCAAGGCCGAGTCTAACCTTCTTCTTAGGTGCCATCTCTGAAAGTTTCGAAACAAGGCACAAGATAGACACAAATACTTTCACTTTTCACTTCACCGTACGAAATAGAATAACAAAGAAGAGAGTAGTTTCCTAAATGTCCATGTAGCCCCCTACTTAAAGATGTAGTTGAAAACACCCCGATAAGAAGGGCTCTACGAACCACGCCTCCGAGACACCATATTACTCTTTTTAAAACCTTAGGCTCTGATACCATGTTTGCCATGCCCCAAATCTGAGGGACATGACCACCACTCTACCGGGTATCCCCAGTCGGGTGGACCTGGGGGCCTTCCCTTACCCACGAGTTATCCCATATTTTCATTACTTCACTAGCCAAATGGAAAAAACTATTTATAATTGAAATACCTTTTAACAAGCCATACATACATACATGATATATTCATGGTTTACAAATTATATTACCAAAATACAAAGTACATAATACATGGTTTGTGACCCACACTTCATGTCTACGGAGCCTCTAAGGATACAAGACAACGGTACTATATTTTTCGGTAACAAGGCTCCGGCTATACCTTTTTACAAAACAACTCAAAATCAGACTCAAAAATACAAGAACATGGGTTGCATGATCCACACAGGGCACCGGAAGGAAAGGGGCTCACCAATACAGCTGACAGGGAATGAGGAAGAGCTATGGACGGTGGACAGGAGTACCTACTAAAGATCCACCTACAATTATAACACGAATGTAGCGCCCCGAAAAAAAGGGACCTCAGTACATTTGAATTGTATTGGTATGTATGAACAAAACTTGTCCCAAGTAAACTCAAGCCATATGCAAGTAGAACAACAACACAGCAATAGAAGCAACAGCCAACCGCACATAGAGGTACAATTATTCAAACAAAGGGGCAATCAGTGCCCCACAGTTTACAAACTCTCCTGATGTCTCCTTTCACAATTCCACATCATTGATTTCATAATTTTATTCAATGTTTATATATCAATAGTGATTTCGATCACTTTTTCCACCCCTGTTACCTCGGCCACCCTTCTCACACCAACCCACACCTTATTACACCATGTTGCGGTGCGCAACCCGACCCCGCCGTACAGTTTCAATTCACAACAAACACAACCAAATAGCAAGTCACAAAAATAAATAACAAGTTCACCTCAAGACATCACCACAATAGTGTTACAAGTGTTTCTATAACTATTAGTACCAATTCCACTACTTTCAACAGTTCGTACTCAATTGAAGTTACCACAATTACCCACAACATTTCATGTACATTGTTAACACGCTTAGGCTTGTTTCACCATTTACGGATTTCTTCAGTCACTTGTTATTCAACTATTACCTCAAGGTGCATTCATAATCAAAACAGTCGAGAAGCTCACAAACAACCAACTTAGATATCAATTACCAAACAATTTACATACCAAGCAAGGCAATTTCACAAGAATGAAGGTTAGCCATATATACCTGGAGTCGAATTCCCTTTTTAAGCTCCTATTCTCAATCACCAAGCTATCTAACACAACCCTCTACTTCTATCCAATTTTTCCTTCACTAGATTCTACGTTTGAGTGACATGAATGAGGGTTTTCAGTTGTTACTTCAAAATCAAAACATGAGACTCCCTTCCCTTAGCTTAAATCAGAAAAATAGAGGAAAAGGGTTAGGGTCTTACCTGAAAGAGTGGAGATGAAAGCAATAGCCTAATCTTTTTTCCGGCCCAGATGGTTTTGGAGGATATATTTTATGGAAATTCCTCTCTCTCAAGAACTCTCCCTTCCCTCTCTTGTTTTGTTCAGAATATCTGTAAAAATGAGGGGTCGGGGTGTTTTATTAGAAAAGAGCCGGGTTTAAAATTTTTAAAAAACTTAAGTGCGCGACGGATCTGTGGTCAACTATGCAATCGCATAGTTGACATGCGGTCCGCAGATTGGACTGCATAATGGTCCCAAATTGCTGACCTCTCTATTTGGGTATACGGTGAGAATGCAGTCCACATACACGTTCTGCGGTCGCAGATTGTACCGCTAAATGGACCTCCACAAATCCTCAAAAAAATTATGCGACGACTATGCGGTCCGCATTTAGTTATACGATCGCATAATGGACCTAATTTTCAACATCCAATTTGGCTACTCTCTGATTCACTCTTCGGTAGATATGCAGTCCGCATATTGGTTATGTGATCGCATAATGGACCGTATTTTCAACATCCAATTTGGCTGCTCTTTGATTCACTCTGCGGTCGATATGCGGTCTGCATACCTGATATGCGACTGCATTCCTGACAGCATAACGACGTTTTTCCGGTAAAAACTAACTCTAGATTTTTAAGTGTAAAATCAGTAGAAAAAGATTTCGAAACATCGATGGACCCGAATCTATGAGTTGCTAGTACTTGCGCACTCATTTTCACGGGGTCATACACCACAATCGGTAGATAATAAATATCAGGACCAACCTCGGTGTAGTAGTAATGAGGTTCAACTCAATACACTCACTCTTCAAATAACATGTACAAGATATCAATATAAAACTGATAATGGAAAATATAACATAACAAGTACCAACCTGGACTGTGACAAAAGTGAAGACGAAAAATCAACGAAAAACTCATGAAAAACACAAAATGAAATTATTTAAGGAATAAAAGGAAAACGAGGGTATGTTCAAAATATCAACTAATTCCAACACGAATAACTCACCCTGAAATTCTACATAACATCATTAATAGGCCATCCTTATGTCGCTGCGTGAGCATCACAATTAAATATTTTCGATTATATTGCTATACTGGAATAAGCCCCCTTATCTAGCCTCAGGCGCATCTATAAATATCACTCTTATGTCGCCGCATGCGTATCTTTCCCTCCTTATACTCAAAACAACAACAATTAACTCACATAGCAAGCCCACATGTGCTACAATATTACAAATATAAACAATATCTCCAAGTCACTTCAAGATATAGCCCTCGACTCCAAAGGAGATATATTAACATGACAATATTACAAGGGTTTGGCGGAATATTAAAAGGCATGTTCAGATAGAAAATAACCCAAATTCAAGAAATATTAATAGCCTAATGATAAGGCAAACACAACTTCAAATTAAACTGACTTTTTAAAAACAATTTCAAAATACTCTCTTCGTACACAAGCCATCGGAGAAATCAACGAGACCAACGGCAAGGCTAGAGTTATGCAGAATCCCACACCGGCCGATGGTGGAAAACCACCGGACCAACCTAAAAAAGATCCCCTTCGAGTTACGGACAACCCTGTTCAAACAATTTCTACAAAACTTATCTCGGCAATTGAAGAATATTCATCTGCAACAACTGTTTGCTTACTATCGGAAGACACAACTGCTACTCAAACAATTTCTCAAGACACCGTGAAATCTCAAAAGTCCGACAACATGAAAATGACAAATAATATGTTGTAGGTGCTATATAGACCAAGATAAACAAATCATAAGTGATTTGACCATGGCTGCTCAGAATAAAGGACCTACACCAGCATCAACAACTCCCAGCTAGCAAAGCTTTATGTTTCTTCAAAACACCACACCAATACAGCCTAGAAAATCAAGTGTTCGACAAAATGCCACAACCACTAATTCATAACCATATTAAAAAATTAAATAAAACTGCCAACGACCTTACACAACCAACAATTTTTGCAAATATTGATAAATTTGCCTAGATTACACCTCCCAAATCAACTAGCCACCCCCCTATTGAAGCCTCTGATGCCACCCTTGATATTATCTTCACACCGGCCACACCCTCAATAGACCCGTCAAAGAAATCCCAAAATTCTATCAAGCCACCACTTTCCACTATCACTTACTTATATGCGACCAAGATGAGAGCCAAAATTGCAAAAGAAAGAATCCCATATTGAATTCACACCACCAATAATTACCACCAAACAAGGGAACCCAACAATTGTCTTTAAGAAGGAGGATTATATGATCAAACTGGCCAATAGATGCTATAATACTGTGGTAGAAAAATTCTCTAACACAATGCCTAGGATTAAAGAAGAAGTTTCATCACTCAAATAGAACTAGTGGGAGGTGTGAAGATCGCACACTTCAACAATACGATTGTTTACACAGAAATTGATAATGAATATGATCATGCAACTGTAAGGAATAAGCAACATATGTATATTAAGGGGAAAACATTCCTGAACTCCCATGGCATTTTTATATAGAGATCCTAAACCCTCTCCTCTTTTCTATTGGCAAAGCTCTATTATTGGATCTAGCTTCCTTTCAAAAAATTAGATGAAGTATTACAAAGGTCAAGATGTAAATAGATCTCACTAAGGAAAGACCCTCACGTGTTTGGCTTGGATTTAATAAAGACCAAGATGTGAATGGGGATGGCAGATGGTTGGAAGTTTAATATGAAATTGTGCCAAGTTATTGCTTGTATTGTAAACATATGGGCCAATTGTTACATACATGCCCCACGAAAGTGCATGATAAGCAAACTAAGAAAAGGACTAGAGCATTGATGGTCTCCAAGGAAAAGAACTTAGAAGAAAAAAATGGATAATCTAATGGCCAGACAGCCCAAAAGCAGACAAAATAGACCAAACAACAACAAAAAACTAGGCAGAAAAACCACAAGAATGCCAACAATATCAGCAATGAGCAGACTGGAGAAATTCATCAAAATGTAGGGGTTTAACCCGCTAATAAAGACTGGGAAATCAAAATAAAAAGCACTTCAAAGGAATACAGAATCACACCAAGAAAGCATAGGTTATTTACATTCCCAAACAACAAAACAACCAACAAGCAGGAGTAGTTACATGTACAATCACCAATAGTGATGTTGTTACTCAGGAGAGGAGTGGTGAACCTATGACTTAGAATGATACAACCAATCATCTTACATGCTAGAGGCAATGAAGGAAACAAAAATGTTCAAAAGGTAGTACGGATTGAAAATGAAATGGATCAAATACCTTCTGCAACCAACACCTTATACTGAAAAGGCTGAAGTAATAGAGAGTTGTCAGGAGATTTCCATGATGAGAGTCCTAATGAATAAACAGCAATGGTAATTCTTGAGATAGATTCACAAGGAGAAAATGAGGCAGAAATCTGTGAGATCTCCACCCCCCGTGGAAGGGAACACAATTACAAAACAATGATAAAAGATGACAACAATATCAAGGAGCAATCCTGATCTAAAAAATAATACAAATGATGAAACAAAAGGGTGCTAATGCTCAATCTTCATCCAAAACTATTACTACTTTAATCCTAAAAGTTTAAATGAAGGTCCCCCCTGATATCAGGATGAAGGATTTAATACCCTCTTCTCATGTTCAAGAGACAACATATAATGCGCAAGCTCCCTCCACAACAGAAGGCAACACTCAAATAGTAGCTGCAATTCCACGCACTCAGTCTAATCTAAGGAATAATCGATATGGAAGAATGAATGAGGATGAATACAATCACATCCAATTTGAAGATGAAAAAAACATGGATGCAAAATCAAATGATGAACATAGTGATGATACGGAGGCAGAGGGTACATGTAACCAAATACTTAATTCTATCAATGGGGCTCCTAACATGGAAAACATGGTGGAATCTCAAGTAATGTTACCTAGAGGCAGCACCTCCTATTTGTATTGACTTGACCGGTAGTTTTGAGAAATTAAGCTCTGCTAAGCGGCATAAGATCTAGAACCGCTTCGTAATATGAGTAACGACTAGCGTTCTTGGTAGAATTCGTCTTGCGGATGGTTTAGAGTCAATTTTAGATAAGAAATCTTGTTTTGGAAGTTAGAACAGTAAAAATTCTACCGGAATTGGAATTTTTTGTAAACGACCCTGGAATGGGTCGTGGATGATCTCAACAGCTTTGGATGGTTAGGCACGCATCTGGATTCAGATTTGGAGGTGCGTAGAGTAAATTGAGGTATTTCGGCGAAACTTGAAGTTGGAAAAATGAAAAAGTTTGACCCACAGTTGACTTTTTGGGATATCTGGTTAAACTGACCAGTTTTAAACAGAGAATCACACAAACATGGGTAAAGGGGAAGGGAACAAATAAGTAAAGTGAACTACACAGAAAGCATATTGAAGAAAAGTAATCAGACATAGTTGCAAACAGGGGTTCAGTTCTTACTGCACCAAACCCCCAGTACAATCAACCTCAAGAAGAGGATTTTAGGCTAATCAAGTAGCCAAGCAGACCTGGATACATGGTATTAACACACAAGGAAAAGTAAACATCCTTTGAGACAAGGAATGGGGTAAGGGAAACATGATAAATAAATAAGTAGACTAGTAAGTGCATGCTAGTGATAACAAGAACAACAAAACTATAGATAAAAGCACACAAGGAACAAGATGAAGTGCAGGACTAACAAAAGCATATTGTTTTGGAGACTGTATATTAGATAAGTAACATACCAGTTTCAGGCAAATAGAATACAAAGAACAATAATGCACAAGAAGAGCATAGTGAGCAAAGGATGTGAGCAGTAGTGTGAGAACAACAAACCCAAATAAGCAATGCAGTAGAATCCCAATAGTGCACTAAAACAAAACCAAGTTTACTCAATCTTGGCTTTTAGCCGATTGAGTGTTCAAATAAGAGAATGAGAGAGTATGAAATAGTAGAGAAAGTAAAAGAGCATATTCAAAGAGTTTGAAATTGTGAGAGATATGCAGTGTGTGTTGGTGTCTTTCAAAGAGAATGGGGGGGATACTTATAGTACTATAAACGAGTACACAAACAAAGAAGCAATCTTTAATTAAGGAACTAGTATCAATCAAAATCCAATTAGTATCAGGATTCCCCTTTAACTAAGGACTTAAAGACAAATGGTAACAAGCATTGGTTTCAAAAGGAAAAGAATCAATTCACTACTGTGTTTACCCTAGTGAAAGTAGCAAAGAATATAATATGCAATAGGGGCTAGATATGGTAAATCAATTAAGGAAAATATACTGACGATTTTGAAAACCTGCTTATGCACAAATATGGTAAGGAAATACAAGCCAATTCTAACAATTAGTCAAAGAATCTCGGACAATACCAAAATCAGAGGAAATTATTTCTATGTAAGGAAAGCATACCCAAATAAGGAAGTAATTTCAAAAGAAACCAGTAAAACATCTAAGGAAAATCACATACAAATCAAAGATTCACAGAGATATACAAGACCAGTAGAATATTGCACAAACAATGAACATTTAGGCCTATAAAGCATAATAGACATGGAGTTTTTAGAACCCTAAACAAGTAAACATGGAAGCAACAAAGCGTCGAAACCCTAGCAAGAAAACTAAAGAACTAAAATTAACAAGGAAATCAAACAACTCGCAACACGGACACAAAAAAACACAACATACTCCAGAAAAGTAGAAGAAGCGATTTTGACGAAGAGGTCGAATACCTTAATTTTGAAAAGGAGAAAAATCATCGAAATACTTGAGATAATAAGAGATATTGAGTGAAACTTAGAGTAGAAAACAAAAAATCGAATTGAAAATCATTTTAAAAGCACAAAAACTAAAAGGATTTGAGTATTGCAGACGAGTTAAAGAAAGGAGGAACCTGGCCGTGAAACTCATCGATAATGACATAGAGAGCATTATCATGTAAAAACCACCAGAGAAAGGCTGGCACACACTCAGGCGATCATCAATCGACCGTCTTCCATGGCGGAAGCTTCTAGACTTCGAGTTTGAGAGAGTAATAGTGAGATAAAGTACCATGGTGAATGGTGGTCGAGAGGAATGAGGGTGGAGGTGGCCGGAATGACGATGAAACCAATCGGAGAAGAGAAAGAATCAGAAGATTCTAGAGAGAATTCAGAGACGAAGGGTTAGAGAGAGAGACCGGTCTCGGCAGAATAAGGGGAGGGGTTAGGGTAATTAGGTTTTAATTATGAAAATTAAATCTGGGCAATTGATCTCATTTGATCAACGACTCAGATCAAATCTAGGCTGGGTCGAGAAAATTGATGGGTATTAGGTTGGGTTCTGCAAACTGGGTCATCTAATTGGGTTCAAAAATGGGGCTGACATTGGGGTGGAATTTGGGCTACATTTTAAATAAAATCTTGCCATAATTTAAATAGCACATTCTTCCCAATTAATTTTATAAAATATCTACAATAGTTTAAAAAGCAAAATTAAAAGAATAAAACTAGTTAATAACATATAAATAGTAATCTAAAAATGTAAGAAATAATTTTATAAATGCGAAACGTAGTTAATTGCAAAATAGGCCATGATTGCAATTTTGTGCAATTAGCTTTAAAATTTTCAAATAAATGTGTAAAAAATGTGCAAAATTGCATAAATTATATTTTATTGTAAATATGAGAATTAGACACATTATTAACCAAAAATAATAATTTGAAAATAATTTTGGCCTTTATATTGTCAAAACTAGGCAGTAAATTGACTTTTAAAAATCTTAAAAATTAAGGAAAATACCAAAACTTCCAGGCATACTTATATATGCATACATATACTATTTTGAAAGTATTGTGGATGCAAAAATATATAGGGAAAAATTGGGTACCAACATGCACTGTTGTAGTGTGCTCATGCTACTCTTCTACACACTTTTGTTATATAGATACAGGTACCCCCATTCAGTTTTGTAAGCCTTGGAGGGTGGCGTATTGGTAGAGACTTCGAGGTATATCTGCTGCGCTTGCAAACCGAGAAGTCCCTTTCTAGCTTTCTGTGATAAGTATATCTCTTTCAGTATTTTCTCCTTGTATAGATATTCTTGAGTCAGGGCCTCTTATGTAACCCTTAGCTTTTGATTTGTGAGATTCCAGGTTTTTGGAACATTGGTTAGCTATCAGAGTTGTTATTGTAAGTGCCAGGCAGAACCTTGAACACTGATTTATTTCACCAGTTCAGTTTAATTATTATTTTTCACAAATTCGTTTATATTCCGCATTGTTAGGCTTACCTAGTCGTAGGGACTAGGTGCCGTCACGACATGTTCACAGAGGGCGAACTAGGGTCGTGACACTATTATCCTACTAGAAGAAAAAAGTACAGTTCTAAAATAAGACCAAAAACACCAATCCCCAAAAGGTTTTATGATTAGTACAATCATATAAAATGCAAGGCGTATCAGAACCAAAGGGCCATTTAAAACCTCAAAGTCTTGAAGAAACTTTATCCACTTTCCTTTATTACTATGTTGGACCATTTCTTGATAATACTCATATCAACCATTATATATTTCAGATATCCATACAAAATTCATCATCAAATATCAACAACAAAATCTTGGTATTTTGGGATCAAGAATTCACATGCCAACTTACTGACTGGGATGAACAATAGGTCACCATGGAACTGCAGCACACTGAAGCAGCAGAGCCATTCCAAATCACCGTGGTATATGCCAAATGTAAAATAGCTATGAGGAGATCTCTATGGGAAATTAGAAGACAGAAATCCATGGTATGAACAATCCCATAGTGTGTCATTGGACATTTAAATGTGATAACATCCATAGAAGAGAAAGTGGGAGGCTTTCCATACTAGTTGAGCAAGAGCCTAGATTTTCTAAGCATGATTGAGGGTTGTGGCTCGCTAAGGAGGCCTCGTCAACAAGATGATTTTGTGTGGTTGAAAGTTGTCAATCGGCTTATTCACTCAAGCAGCACTCAAATGAAAGAATAAGCAAGAGGAAGCGCCGCCTTCGGTCAACTCAAACAACAGGACAGGAAGGACAACTCCCGGATTTCATATTCATCATTTTTGAAAGTGAGGGTAAGGGATCTCTTTTCTGCAACAGAAAAAAACGGAGCAGATTTGACTCGGCACAACCTAATGATATATCCAATACCAATGATATGTGCCTATAATGCGTTGCTAGATCTCTGCTCTAGAATGCTATACAAGCCGGTGGACCATGGTTTCTATGGCAGCAGGTTCGCTTTGTCAAATACAATTGTTCAATGCTCAATAGTATGCAAAAGACTAGATAGAGGTCTGGCCAATGATAACTGGTTTATTTCCTATCCTCCTACTACTATCACCCATCTATCATAAGTAGTCTTAGATCATAACCCTTTGCTAATGGAAATGAATGTCAAACAAGACTCTGTAGAAGATACTTCAAGTTTCTCAACTGTTGGATTGAAAATGATAGCTTTATACCATTTGTCTTGGAAGTTTGGGATAAAGAAGTCAATGGAAGTGCTATATAGATACTTCATCAAAAACTCAAAATACTATCCAATGCTCTGAGTACACGGTCCACACAACAGTATGGGGACATTTTTCTGAAGTCAAAGGAGTATCAACACATCTTGAAATAGGCTGAAATGAACGGGGCTCAAACAAATGATGACTCTGATAGAGTGGCATACCATGAGCTTCAGGCACAATATGTGAGATACATAAAACTAGAAGGATCCATCCTAAAGCAAAAAATTCAGTTACAATGGTTTAGAGATAGAGATGCTTACTCCAAGTATTTCCACAGTCTAACCAGAGGCAGAAGAAGGAAGTTTTTCATTCATAAAATCAAAGATGATGACAGGGAATAAATTCAGGGTGATGATGCTATTGCTATAATAGCTTGCAACTACTTTCAAAATCTCTTCACTAACACACAAGATGCCATCAGAGAAGACCTAATATCTTGTATACCTTCCATGATAACTGAGGAAGATAGTAATCTCATGACTAAAATTTCCATACTGACAGAACTCAACGAAGTTGTGTTCTCCATAAATCCTAATAGTGTTGTCGGTCCAGATGGAATGAATGGAAAAAATTTCCAATCCTGATGGAATATCATTAAATCTGACTTGCAGAATATGGTACTGGCTTTATTCAGGGGTGCTTCCATGCCAAAGTACAAGACCATTGCTTGTCTTATCTTACTATCCACGGTGGAGTTTCCAAACACATTGAAAGAGTTCAAGACAATTAGTGTCTGAAACTACATCAACAAAATCATCTCCAAAGTCGTAAGTCCTATAATAGCCCCTATCCTTTCTAGAATCATTTCTAGCAATCAAACATGCTTTGTCAAAGTTAGAAGCATCTCAAAATATAATGTTGGCTCGGAAGATTGTCCATGGAATAAAAAAACTAACATACTCGAATGTATCATCAAGCTTGACGTGATTAAAGCTTATGATACAGTTTCTTGGGTATTTACTTGCATAATGCTGAGAAGGATGGGCTTAAATAAGATAATGTGGAGAACTATGTCCAATAATTGGTACTCAGTCATCATTAATGGTAGCAGATGGGGCTTCTTCCATTCAACAATGGGCCCGAAGAAATGAGACCCCCTGGCACCTCATTGTATATCATTGGTGTAGAACTCCTATCCACATTGCTCAATAATCTAACTCATAATCAATTATTCAATAGTTTCTCAATGGAAAGAAGAGGCCCTCGGATTAATCATTTATGCTTTGCTGATTACATTATAATATTTACCTCTGGGGCGAGAGCTTCACTATAAAAAGTCATGAAGCTTCACAGGAACTATGAAGACACCTCAGACCAACAAATCAACAAGCATAAGAGCCACTTCATGATTTCCCCCTCTTGTTTCAATAGCACAATGAGGAGAATACAATTGGTAATTAGACTAACCAAGAAAATATCCCCTCTCACATACCTGGGATGCCCTTTGTACACAGGTAGGATGATGTGCACTTTAATTACATGGTGGCCAAAATAGTCAACAGAATCAGCTGTTGGCAGAGTAGGATTCTTGATATGGAGGCAAGGGTACCTTGATAAAACATGTGTTACATTCAATTCCCGCACACCACTTATCAGCCTTTTCTCCTCCCCAACTATTTTGAATCAAATACGAACGATGGTTGCTACCTTTTTTCAAGGGAATGGAGAATGACAAAGCCAAATATCACTGGTCCTCATGGAATAATCTTCTTTCCCAGCGAATGAAGGAGGTGTTGGATATAAAACAATGGAGGATGTTTGTCGATCCATGGAATATAAATAGTGGTTGTTATTCATACTAAGAAATCATCATGGGCCAACTTCCTAAAGGCTAAAAGCTGCCAAAGATTGAATCTGATATCCAAAAAATAGGATACTAGATAGTCTCATACATGGAAAAAAATGATGAACAACCAAGAAGAGGCTGAGAAATGCATTCACTGTAGATGACACTCTGGTAGTTACATCTTATGATGGTAAAACTGGCTGAGGAGTAGTGCTTTTGCTACATATATAACTGAAAGGAGCAGACCTGGAAACATAATTGTGGTTCAATTCATGGAAAATGGCCAATAGAATCTACAAGAATTGAACAGAATGTTCCCATTGCATATGATTCAAGACATCATGTAGATTCCCATCTACTAGTGGCCACATGATCAAGATCAACCCTTATGGATTCCCACAACATCTAGAACCTTTATATGTGTTTGTGCATGGAAGGTTTCAAAGAAGAAGAAGCAGCCCAACTTTACGAATAAAATGACATGGCATAAAATGATCCCCTTTAAATTATCCTCTTGTATTTAGAGAGCCCTCAGGAAAAACTTCCCATTGATGATAGGATTACATTCTTTGGAAAAATTACTACATCGAGATGTGTATGTTGTACCATACCTGATGACGAAACAACTAACTACATCGTCAACAAGGAGCTCTTGGTTATATTGTGTAGGAGAAGTTCAGAGACCCTACTGGCATCAAAATTGGCAACATGCCCCTCAGATTGATCTTGATGACCATGTGGCGGCAGAAGAGTCATAATAAAGTACAAATTCTCATTCTAGCCACCCTTCCCTGTATCATATGCTGGAACCTGTTGAATAACAGATGCAATTCTAAGTATTGATCAAAGACCTCTTCCATAGCAATGGAAACTTTTTCTATCAATTATGATGTACATTTGTTGCTACACATCAACTTTCCAGATATTAACCAAGCTAATAGAATAGTGAATCTATACTCAGACATTGAGAATATCAACCATCATATCTACCCAGATGGTTAGATGGAATAGACTATCAACTGAGTTTGTAAAAGTTAACAGCGATGGGAGTGTCTTGATCAACCTTGGGAAATTGGTGGTTGTGTTGTGATTAGGAATCACTCGAGAGAACTCATTCAAGTAATTGCATCCCATTGGGTGAAGACACCAATAACCTGGCAGATTCTGAAATCCTTCCGTCGTCTGTGTGTTGAGATCACATACTCTCATGTGAATAGAGAGGCTGATGTCCCTACTGATTCCCTATCCAAAATCAATCATAGCATCAATATAATAACACACTTCCCCAACATTCCTGATATTTTAGATTTCAATACCATAGAAGAAGGGGGGTGATTTGTGTGGTACTCAATTTTTACGTAACTGAATTATAGAAGGACACCGTTCTTCTATATGTTCCAACTAGTACTTTTTGTGGAATAATAAGTAAGGAAAACAAAGAACACATAGATTTTTACACGGAAAACACCTGATTCAAAAAATATAAAAATCACTACCTACTACTCAGTAGGTTTTTTCCAAACATTCACTAAAATCACTTAGGCAAAATAGCATTTACAAAAATCTTTATAAACGTAAGGATTAATTCTAATCCCATTATGGCACACAACCCGAACTATTGCGGCTTGAAGTTAACTCTAACTTGAACACTCCAGTTACTTAATACAATTGCTTTTATGAAATCTGAAAGGTACAATGTAAAATTACCTACTACAATTGAACTAGAATAAATGATAGACACTTGGAACTGGTTCTTCTATCTTGTTCAGGTAGCTTCAGGATTGCACGTTTGAATATACGTAAATTTCTTTCAAACTCATCTTTCGTTTTTGTTCACAATTTAATTTTAACTTCTGCTTATGTGCATTACCTGTAAAAGAGAGTAATGCTGATATTGAATGGGTTACTAATGAGAGATTGATTAGGATTCAGATACCACTCTTCTATCGTAGAAGAGTTCAAGTTGATATCAAACTTTACACTATATTCTTCCTAAACAGTGTTCTCTTCATGTAAGGAGTCTTTCTCTCCTTGTACAATATGCAACCTTTTCGATCAGCTCAGGAGATAATACTTCTTGATAAGTTAGATTTATCTCCCCCACGTGCATATCACATGTTTGGGTTGATTATGACTGTGCTTCACTAGATGGACCTGGTCCATATCTGAGTTCATTTGTTAGTCTTAAAATCTTCACCTTTTCTTGGGCCAACAATTCCTAAATTACCTCCCCACATTAGAGGTCAACTTCAACAAGCTTTCCTGGAAAACCCTGCCTTCAGGCGTAGGAAAACCCAAAGAGTCATTATTCCATCATACTTGGCCTCTACCACGTCTTATGGTTGATAGAAGCAATCTAAGGGGAGCATCCCTGGGAATCCAAATGATCATCATGTTTTGCTACTATGACCACAAAAACATGAACGGTAGTCCAGATGACAAGGCCATAATAAGAGCAATGCAAAGGCAATAACAATGGATAGTTTGTTTTACACTAACTTGTTTGTTACTTTGTGCAGATACAAAGGACATACTCAAAGGATTGATAGACCTTCAAGGAGTGGTAATGACACCTGAAATGCTTAGTCTTTTGGAGGTGTACCAATACCATATAGAGTGCTGGCCTATGAAGCACTCATATAAAGTTAACAACCAATGTAGACAACAAAAAGCCCCTTACCACCACCCAACAACCTCCAGCAACACCATCTAACATTGATAATCCATTTCAACATTACCACAAACCCACTAAGGTACCCAACCCCACAGTAAACACCCCAAATCCTGTACCAAATCTCATACCCCTTCTCAAAAACCCAAAGACACCATACCAAAGCTTACACAACCAGCACACATAAAGATTTCAAAACCCACAAGAACCTGAGATCAGGCCTTCGCATAAACTTCAGAATTCACAAGAACCTGAGAGAGGCCCACATAAGAAGATCTGACTTTTCACCAACATAATGTTCTTTTTTCAGGTAATTATCTATATGTCATGCTCAGCCAATTGGTCAGCCTTCAAATTTGTGGTATTAGTACATATTGTACTCACTCTACTGAGAGCATATCAAAGATTTAAAGAATGTTCAAGGTTGACCACCTCAAATAGACAGCCACTAATCATATGCTCCACACCTTACCATCAATTAACTAGCCTTCCATGTTCTTTACTGTCACAAGAAGAAAACAACATGGCAACTAGAGCTGGAATTACTCAAATTAGTCTTCACAGCATGAAATCAAACATGAAGAACTCTGCATTTCACCGTTTCAACACCAACACATGCTGCAACTACTAGGAATTTAGTGTCCACCAATTGGAGTCTCAACACATCTGCAACAATTTCAAAATCAAATCAATAGCAATAGATATCAGCATCAACATGTCCCTTTAGTGCTCACTAGTTTGTTTCATTTTACAAGTACTCTGATAAGTGATATGTCCTTACCATTGAGATGCTTTCAGAGTTTGGTATTAGCACCATTGGTGCTCAATCTAGTGAGAGCATGTCATAGGTTCAAGGCATGCCAACTCCTGATGTGCATGTATCTAAAGGACACATTGCAGGACACACCTAAGGGTTTAAACCTAGATATCTTGTCATATTTTTTCCTTGACCCCCAGATACAGATGCTTAAATACCGTAGCAACTTTCTATTGAGAGATTTTGTGTGTGGTATCACCTATGTCATTTCCTAGAAGCCACCACTTCAACCTGCATGTTGAATTTTTGGATGCAAGCAGCTGACCAATGCTTAGTCTCTTATGTCAAAAACATCATGCATATGCAGCAAGCTCACCCATCTATATAGGTTCTATTGATAATTATCTTCAATTTGGCTTCTATTGATAATTATCTTCAATTTGGCTTTCTTCGGACACATTGTCAACACATACCACACATAGATTCAAGCCAAATGGACTTTGAACTTCCAATTTCGATCCAAGGCTATATTGTGAGACGGGGGGAGCCAAGGCTCCGACAGGACCTGGAGCCCGAATAAATCTTCCGATGAGGAGTTTGAAGTGCCCGGAAGAGGAAGTCCTTGCCCTCCCCCCACACTCAAAACCAAAACAAAAGAGAAAAGATCATCCAAAAGAACATCTAACCGAGGGACTCCCGGATCACTATGGCCGACTTTCGTCTCTGTTCGACCAGTCGGTCTCACAGGCGGAAACTCACTAGCTCTGTTCGAGAGGAAGCACTGGCTCTTATCGAAATTGACCTTTTGGCCATTACAACATTACAATCAGCTTCTTACTTCTTTCCAGAAAGATTTTTCTGCTTTCACAATGGACTTACTGCAACTTCCGAAATTGGAATCCAACCCCGATATTAAAAAGTCCACTTCCGGTCAAACTTTCCCAATAATTCAACTTTCGCCATTTCAAGCCTAATTCCACTACGGACCTCCAAATCACAATCTCGATATACTCTCAAGTCCAGAATCAACCAACGGAGCTAACAGAACCATCAAAACTTCCTTCCTGAGTCGTTTACATATAAGTCAACATCCGATCATCTATTCCATTATGAGGCTAGGTGTGTCAATTCGTTCCAAAATCATTCCGAATCCGAACCAACTAACCCGGTAGGTCATATAATAACTGTAAAGCACAAAATAAATAGTAAATGGGGGAACGAGGCTATAGCTCTCGAAACGACTGGCATGGTTGTAATAGTAGGTCATCATTTTTACTCCTTGAGTATATAAGTTTTCCATGTAGAATTGTTTGTGTACTTTAATATTCGTACTTTAATTTTTAGTTTTGTGTTAGAATAGTTAAGTCAAAGAATCAGATTCTTTGACATGCAAAAATTAAGTAAGACACAGTTTATTCCGTCTTGTATCAAGGTGCATCCTTATAAGAGTATTTGTGGGTGCAATAGCGTTAGACATAAGTATTAGATCAGTGGCATAAACAACTGCCAAACTTTGACTAATACTACGATTTTTGGAGACATTGACGTGGTTCTTAATTATGCTGTTTTGATCACGTAATTGCATCAACTTAAGTAATCCCCCATTTTCCGTTCAGGCATTATTTCCAAGGAAATCTATTCTCTTAGCATTTTCATTTTATTTTCTTTTGTCGTGTTATTATCATCTAGTACTACAGCTGACACTGGTATTCTGCTTGGTGCATTTTTAGCATTATAACTAACTGGGAGAAAAACTATATCTCAATACTCGTCGTATTTTGCTAATTTTATTTGATCAATGTGATGAGTAGAAAGAAATATTGATATAATTACATTGTTGGCCTCATTAAACTAGTACATATGGAGCACCCAGGGATAAAAATAATTTGTAAAGGGTAAGTAATATCTAAAAGCTGTTGATTCAAATGTTTCAAATGTATAAAAATAAACTCTCTACAGGTAAGCGAGTTAATTACTACGACATCAGTTAACAATTCGACACGTCGCATTTAGAGTACCCGTTTACACATCAGCCCTAGATTTCCTACTTACCGAACACCCACCACCAAATCATTTCTTCATCTGAAAACTAAATAAAATCATGAGTGCAACATTTTGTCTAGATGTACATGAAAAATATTTTTTTTTTTAAAATGCTAAAAAGATTTACTCAGATTAAAATCTTTAATTAATCAGAAACTTGCTGAACTTACCGTGTAGGGTCTCAGAGCATATTCCTGGAAGAAAGAAGTATTCAGACACACAGAAGAAAAAGGAGGTGTTTCTATTTTCTTTTTCGGGTTTTTGTTGCAGTGCCATTAGAATTGTATGGCTGGTGGAAGTTTTTTGATCAAAATAACAATGTAAAAGCAAACCTTAACTGACGCTAAATGACACATATATATATATATATAATAATTTAACTTTATTCGATCACTTAAATTATATCTATGGGCAGAAATGAACAATCCAAAATCAAAAGGGAGTACAAAAACACCAGAACAATAATCTCATAAAATTAGAATCACGGGAGTAGCTATCTCATAAATTTTCTCCCTTAACAAAAATGGGTTAAATAAAAAAGGTTTGTCCAATGCACGAAGCATCTCACGGTTATATAAGATCCGTAAAAAGGGCTACACTTCGAGGATATGTAATGTAGGCAATTTACTTTAATGCAAACATTAAATTAGACGTATGATGTGGGTTGATTTCACGATTCGAACCCGTCACATATATTAGGTCATAACTTTGCTGTTGCTCCAAAGATTCCCTTCATATTTTCTCCCTACATAAAACATGGTAATTGATCCCTAATCTTATATTTTACCTCGAAATTTTTTAGCATATTCCAATGTACAACTTTGTTCACACGTGTAATAACAAGGACAGGGATATTTTGTGTATTAACTGTTATGTAAGAAAAATGTACGAGTAGTGTTGTGCTTAGTATGGTTATGTCTATATATACATAATAGATATGTATCTATTATTGCATGTATGTATAAAAAGATAGATACAAAGAAAGGTGTGAGAAACAAAAAAGGGGTTTTGTGCTTTTGTGAGTTTGAGTTGTTGGGGGAGAGAAGAAAAAAAAATGGGAAGGGGTAGGGTTGAGCTTAAGAGAATAGAGAACAAGATCAACAGGCAAGTGACCTTCGCTAAGAGAAGAAATGGACTTTTGAAAAAAGCTTATGAGCTTTCTGTTCTTTGTGATGCTGAGGTTGCTCTCATCATCTTCTCCAATAGGGGAAAACTGTACGAGTTCTGCAGTAGCTCTAGGTATATATTTTTACAAGAAAATTAAAATAAATATATTACGTATAGCTATCTGTATCTATGTTAGTCCTTTTTTCTCTTTGTGTTGTTGTTTTGAGATCTAATTAAGTGTAGGAGATTTTGTGATAAAAGTATTTCTCTTTATTTTCTTTGTGTAGAGTGTATTTACCATTTTTGTGAATGTTTTGGAGTGTATAGGACTTTGTGCTTGTGGATGTTGTTAGATCTGCAAGAGGAAACCATGAAAAGAAGATAAAATTTCTATATCTATGTTGATTTTCTTCCTAGCTAGTCTCCTCCATTTTGTGTTCTTTCTACTCATTTTGATTGCCTTTTTTATGACCTCATAAACCAAATTACATAGTGCTTTTTTGTAGCGAAAATTGTCTGATCTATTGCCTGTTAATAATATCTATAAAGCTCTTGAGCTATTTACATTTTCTTCAGATAGATCTTTTACCATTTTCTTTACCTTCAAATTAAAGAACCATTTCTTGAAACTTATTCTGCTAAAAGCTTAAGTTTTATTCCACATCTCTAATTCATTCGGCTGTTTCTTTGAAAATATTCCTCTAATAAATTTAAGGTTCATTTTTAAATGCATCAATATAGCTTTTGGATCGTGTTGGTCACAAAGTTTGTATCTTTGGGGTTTTTTTCAACCCTAATTTTTTCTTTTATCTGAACTTGTTTCTAGTTTTTGTTCTAATCATTTACTATTGATGGAACATCTTCAAGCTTTGATTCTCTTCTTCTTCTTCTTCTTTATGCTTTTTAGTTTTTTCTTTAAGCCATTTGGTTCGCTGGTTACTCTGGAGCTCTTTGATGGACAGCCCTTCAAAGATTATGATATTGGAAAATCTCTCTCTCTCTCTCTCTCTCTGATCTCTCGTCATAATTAAGAGAATTTGACTTGATGTTCATTATCAGCTTAATTAGTGATCTAGATTGTCGATCTCTAAGTCTTCATTTCTTTTGGCTAGGATGAAACAATCTTATATCCAGTCCCACTAGAAGTCTTTTGGTTTATTTCCTAATCTTTCAGAAAATCTTTCAAACTTGATTTTACATTTCTAGGATATAGAGTGGGAAAGGAAAAGTGACGGCTACTTCAAAAACAAGTCAGATGAAAAGAAGTATTTGGTTGTGCTTAAATCTGTGTAAGAATGCAAAAAAAAAATAAAAATAAAGATTTTTAAAAAGATGAAAAAATATAGATCTATTAGTAACTTCATGATGAAAACATATATATATATATTTGCTTTGGGATTATCTAATTGTGTTGCGAACTGAAGCTTCATAAATATGAAACAGCATGCTCAAGACATTAGAGAGGTACCAGAAGTGCAACTACGGAGCACCAGAGACCAATATATCCACACGAGAAGCACTGGTAAATGTTTATTTTCCAACTATTTCTTCTTTAGTTAGTGACTATTATTGATATTAGGACATAATTACGGTTCTTCATTTCAAGAAAGTTTCCATCTCTATTTGTTGAGCAGCAATTATTATCGAGGCAATCCAAAGTTATGATAACTTCCTTACCCTCGATTGCTATATACTTTTGTTTATATTTTTGCAAAGGTTACTGAATAGTTCAAGAACAGAAAGACCTTGTAATGTGAAGATTATGAAAATTGGGTATCTATCAAAGTTTTCATTATTTTTAAACCAAACATAGGTTTTAAAATAACGAAGCGATAAAGAAAAGATTTGTTCCATCCAAGTCAAGAAAAAGGTGCTACCTGTTTAAGGATATATTCATATCCATTGTGTGTTTTGTTGAGTCCCCCATCAATAATGAAGGGGATGGATGGCCTCTTTATGCGGATTTGGGTAATCCTTACCTTTTGAGCTAGCTTTTGAGTTGAGTTAGACCCAATGTCCATTTAACATGGTAGCTTTTGGGTTGAGTTAGACCCAATATCCATTTAACATGGTGTAATAGCAGGACCCATCCCGATTTTCTGATGTTGGGCCCCCATAATTATCCGCGCTCCAAATGTCCAGTCTTGGGCATGAAAGGAGGTGTTGAGTCGCACATCTAAAACGAAAAGGGTGAGTGGTCTCCTTGTATAGACTTGAGCAATCCTCGCCTATTATGTTAAGGATTGAGTTCCGCCCAATTGTCCATTTAACATGTTTTCCAAAGAAGTGTCCCAAAATCCCAATGATCTTGCTTCTTCGCGGTGATTTCAACTCGTAAATATTGAATCCTCGAACATGTTACATTTACTTAGATATCTTTTTAACGAAGCGATAAAGAAAAGATTTGTTCCATCCAAGTGAAGAAAAAGTGCTAGCTATATTCATATTCATTGCCTGCTTTGTTGAGTCCCACATCGACAATGGAGGGGATGAATAGTCTCCTTATATGGACTTGGGCAATATTCACCTTTTAAGCTAACTTTTGGAGTTGAGTTAGACTCAATGTCCAATTAATATGGTATCACATCAAGACCCATTGTTGGTCATCCATAATTGTCCAAGCTCCAGATGTCCAGCCTTGGGCGTGAGAGGGGGTGTTGGGTCCCACGTCGACAATGAAAGGGATGAGTTCCTTATATAGACTTGGACAATCCTAACTAAATACTAAGTTTAAAAAAATCAAAAGATATAATTTAGAGATTTGTAGTCTAAAAATTAGTCCTTAAACCTTTCTGTAATTATACATCATTCATTAAGAATAAAATGAATTTTTTTTTATTCGAACTGTCATTTTCATTGATTTGAAAAAAAATATGTACAATACATTCCTATGGTAGTAGTATGGACTTCTACTACTCATTTACATTTAGTTCTAACTACGCAATCTCATATAGACAATTCTAACATGTAGCTATTTTATCTAAGGATAGCAGTTAAGTTTATGTAGCCCTTCCTGCCACCTTTTACATTTCCTACTTCTTGTATGTATCAACACTGCCACTCTTTACATAATTGATCTTCAGCAAAAGACTTGTTCTCAAATCTAATAGAGTTCCTATTTCTCCATATCAATGCAACAGTAGTGACAAAAGCAGTAGCAGTAATTGTCTGATGCCAGTTTCTACTTCTAGCCTTACTGCATATCCACTGTAGCTCATCCTCCCAAGTGTTAACTGCTCGCCGGTAACCTATCCAATTGCAGATTCTGAGCCATAATCTGTTTGTGACTGGGCATGCAAAGAATATGTGTTCAAATCTTTCATCTTGTTGTTTGCAGAAAGCATATTTAGTAGGTATATCAACTCCAATTTTTGTGGAGTCTATCAATGGTAGGTAGTTTGTGGTGGGCTGCTAACCACACTGTAAACTTGTGTCTTGGTTGTACATTTGCAGTCAGCATCACATTCCTCCAATCAACCTTACTATAATTAGGAAGCATAGCAAGGTAACTTGTGAATTTGACACAAAAAAAAAATGAAATTTTTATGAAATCAAATTATTTCTAAACATAAAAAGGTGACATCCGTTGTAATATACTAAAAGAAAAATCTTACACTTAAATTGAGATAAAGGGAGCAACAAAAATAAGGTAACACATTGGAGCCCTTAGACTCCAAGGGAACAAATCAACAAGTTTTTAATTTGTGACGTCATTCGAATAGACAACAATCAACCTTTTTATACTGAAAAACTGCTGCCTGAGCATTTGAGATTTTGATTAGCGTAAATTTTTTTAAAGAGGAAGATAAGGATAGATGATAAATTTAACACATATTATAACTACAATATATCCTATCTTCCTATATAAATCATTGTAATCCTAGCTGCTCACTTGTAAATGTATACAACAACAACAATCCAATATAATCCTACTTAGTGGAGTTTGGGGAGAGTAGTATGTTCGCAGATCTTACCCCTACCCTTGGGTATAGAGACTGTTTCCAAATAAACTCCCAGCATCCTTCCTCCAAGAACTTTGCATCTTGCTCTTGTAAAGTGGGGGTTGCTTACCATCAGAGCAACCTTTGCTCACTTGTAAATGTATATTAAGAGAAATATAGCCTAAGTTAGAAGTATATTTTCTCATGTTCTTATCAGTTGTATTACAGTATCGAAGCCATTGTCTTCCTCTTCCCCTTCACCAAGCATGCATGTCAAAGCACACGAAGAAATCATCTCCGCGTATTCCTTCCTTGTTACCCTAATTCCTTTTATCATTCGGACTTCTTTTCATTTCGCTCACCACTTTATTTTTATAAAACTAACATCTACCAATTTTTTCTTTTGGAAAGCTCTGCTAGTACCACTCTTAAGAGGCCAGATTTTTTGTTTATGTCATATGAGATTTGCCTTGCCCAATTCCCCTCCCTCTCACGTCGAAATTGATGGAAGTGATGAATTTCAACCTAACCCCGAGTATGATCATCACTCCATCAAACAACAACAACAACAAGCCAATATAATCCCACTTAGTGGGGTATGGGGAAGGTAGTATGTACGCAGACCTTACCCCTGCCCTTGATTAGAGAGGTTGTTTCCAAATAGACCCCCGGCATCCTTCCCTCCAACAACTTCCCACCTTGCTCTTGGCGAGACTCAAACTCACAACCTCTTGGTTGGAAGTGGGGTTAGCTTACAATCAGAGCAACCCTCTTGTCCATCACTCCATCAATCAAGACCAAATAATCATGAGTCTCTTCATTACCTAAACAAGTCCTACCTTTTTTAAAGGGAATAATTAGAAGAAATATCCCAAGTATCATAGCATGAGTAATCTAGTGACGTTAATTTTGTAGGTGCTAGCTAGTCGCTAGAGAGTGTGTTCGATCGAGAAACATTGTTGGAATTCTTCAACAATTTTTAAAACTAGGAATTACAAAACACACAGAAATTGGCAAAAACAAGGTAAAGAAAATCTCACAGGTGATAAATAATTAACATAACTAGTAGCATTTAAAAAAGTTGACTTGCAGTTTATATATAAGCCAATAAATAAATAAACAAAGTTAAAGTATTTTCTTTTCTGGATTGCACGATGTGAAATTAGTGTCCTTATACGGTCTTGGGCACCCTTACCTAATGGCTAATGAGGAGCCAAGGTCCATTTTATCCGTTGAATTCTTGTGGCGATAGTATTTCAATCTAGTAGACCAATTTATTTTTGCCAGTGGTTACAGGAAATAAGTAGCCAACAAGAGTACTTGAAGCTTAAAGCAAGTTACGAAGCATTACAGCGATCACAGAGGTATATATATATATATATATAACAATAGTATTGAGAAGAAAGCTTCATCTCATGTGTTTTAGCTAAAAGAACGTTTTCTGATGTTGTGCCAATAGGAATCTTCTTGGTGAAGATCTTGGCCCTTTGAATAGCAAGGAACTTGAATCACTTGAGAGGCAGCTTGATATGTCACTGAAACAGATTCGATCAACTCGGGTAAATTTGACATATAGCTAATCAATAATTTTAGTATTTAAAAATTACTGCATGGTCATTAACTCATAAATACTTGCACTGACCAATAGTCTCAAATTTTCCAGACTCAGTTATTGTTGGATGAACTTACAGATCTTCAGAGAAAGGTACATATATAAGTTTATTTTGACTATTCCTAACTGGTAAAAAGAATCATTGAGTTTTCGTAGCTATTTAAAATCATCGTTATATGGCAACGAACTTCCATTTGGCAGGATCATGCATTAAACGAAGCAAACAGAACTTTGAAACAAAGGGTAAGTGCAATTTCCCTTCTTTTCCCCCTTTCTTTTGGTAGCGCAATTTCTACTGAATTCGTGTGAGTGCATGTCGTCTGTGTTGGAGGCAAACGACGAGAAAGTAATAGTTTAATTTCTATATATACACTAATAGATGATGAATAATCTAAATAACTAAAGTAGGTTACCTGTTGCATGTTAAATACACTAGTAGTGTAAAAGCATTATATCAATGTATGTAAATTAAATTCAAGAATTAATTGCGACGTCTTAATTACTTATTGATCCCGTCACTCAAACTCTCATTGGAAGTAACGGTTTCACCAACAGAACCAATAATTAACTTCTCTTCTGTTAGTCATAGTTGTTTCATGAGAATATTATATATGCAGTTGTGTGTATATATATAGATGCACTTGTCATATTAGGGTTGGAAATGGTTTAATTTGCAGTTGATGGAAGGAAGCCAACTAAATCTGCAGTGGCAGCAAAATGCACAAGATGTGGGCTACGGCCGGCAAACAACTCAAACTCAGGGCGATGGCTTTTTTCATCCTTTGGAATGTGAACCCACTTTGCAAATTGGGTACGTTCTGATTAATATTTTGGATGATTTATTTCTTTTTTAGCTTGCTTTTTCAAAGCATTCATGGGGCTGTTTGACTACCATAAAAACTGATCAAGTAAATATTCAATATTTTCTTGATCGGTGAGAAAAAAAGTACTTCCTCTCTGTTTCAATTTAAGTGAATCTGTTTTACTGAGCACATAATTTTAGAAATAAAATAAATTTATGAAATTTGGAATGCTAAATAAGTTAAAAAAGGGTCCAGAATATTTTATGCTAGTTGTTAGAGCACTTTATACTAGGCGTATGAAGTTTAATAACGAAATACAAGTTAAAACATGTCAGTTAAATTAAACTGAGGGGCTTGCTACCCGAGCTTCGGACTGATCGATGAAAGGCCTCAAGGTCGATACGCGGCTCGGGCTCGAGCTATCGGGGTTTACCGGGAAGGGAATAACAGTTAAGATATAATTAAAGAAGACTCTTTATGGCCAGTATCAAGCAATAATATTACGAACAAGTATGAAAGCAATAAATGGAAAGAGTAACCTTGAGCGAGTAAGTTAGAGAGAAAAAAGAGAGATACTATTGATCTTGTCTGGAATGGTTGGAGTAACAGCATCACTTTATAAAGTGGTAAGGATCCCCTTTATATAGGAGGGGGAATACAACATAGTACATAATGCATTAAATGTAAAGACATGGGGATGAGACGGCTAGACATGATATCAAACTCTACTGACGCCATTTGCTTGCCTCGGGGATTCACCACCCTCGGGGACATTGTTGGGTCGAAAGTGAATGAACTACAAGGGGGAGAACTCGGCAGCAATCCCGCAGCCTCGAAATATTGATATGACTCCCCAAATATACCTTAGTGGCGAGAAATCGGACCTGCCGATTTTATTGTAAATACAAATTTAAAATGTATTATTCTTTTTGAAACAGATAAAAAAAATAAATTGACATAAACTGAAACAAAGGAAGCATATAGTAAAATTGTGTTATATTCAGTTGAAAAGTTGACCTCACAGAGGGTAGTTATGTTCGCTATGTATGCTATGCAATCTATCATATGTGTGAATACTTCATCCAAATTCTTCAAATTATATCAAAAAATAATTACTATTGTACAAAATATTCCACTCATATTTGAGGACATGTAACATATATAGAGTGATTGTTTCGTTTATTTGGCAGCATCTAAAACTGATTTAAAGTAAATGAAAATTCGTTACTTGACCTTAGTTGTCCATTGGGATACTTACATTTATTTTTTCAAATATTGGCAGGTATCAGAATGATCCAATGACAGTAGGAGGAGCAGGGCCCAGTGTGAATAACTACATGGCTGGCTGGTTGCCTTGAAATTAAGCTCCTTTCTGATAAGATTGATTATATAAACATATGCTCAATGTTTTTCCTATCATAAACACTCTCTTAATTTGTGCTATATGTTGTTTGCCGAATTCTGGACTAATTTGGGATCCATAAGACAGACCCATTGTTAGTTAATCATAAACTAGATTTCCCATGAGTGCTTAATCACTAAAGGTTATTACTTTCCTCAAGCTCAGTCTGCATAGTTTCATTTTAATATTACATCTTATTGTCTTGGCTCCCGTGCCCCTTTTCATGAGTCTCTCCAAAACTGGATATGAGTGCTTTCTGTAGGGAAATTTCCACTCATTAATTCCTCTAATATCCTTTCTTTAACGCACTATAGAGGTTTAAAGGAGGGCTTAGAAACACTTAGCTCTATCACTAATTTCTATTTTTGACACTTATATTACGTACACTTTTATTGAGTCTTTAAATTGTTAGAAACCCTTGATGCCTGATAAAATATGGAGCTTTGCATACTTAGAAGCTTATGAACATGATCGTTATTGATTATAATTGTGATTATTAGTATTACCATCTTACTTAAAATGGTATGTTCTAAAGTCTAAACTATATTAGGAAACAAGCGTACATGCAGTACATGGGCCCTTTTTTAATTTCATATCATGCTTTGGGCATATTAGTAAACGGAAGTTAGCTGTGATGCAGTACATTCTTGTTGTGAAAGAAGTCAGCTAGTGAAAATTTTCACAGCTCTGGGGCTCCAGATAAAGCAATTTTTCGTTTTAATACTGAATTACAATTTTTTCTTTAGTTGTGCATGACACAATTTTTGGACCTAGTTCGGAGTAAGTTGGTCTTCTTTGGCAATTATCCGATGTTATTAAATTAACGTTTCCATCATGAGGGCTATATTCATTGGCGAGAGATCGACGCAGATCATTTTATGTTTGATTCAAAGTCCATGCTAGAAAGTTTGGGCTTTTTAAAAATCTTAACAAATTTGGGGCATTTGTATTTATGCCCGTTTTTTTTGTTCACGTTTTAACTCGTGTCCGTTTTGAAAAACAAATTGCAATCGTATCCACTTTTTCGTGTAACTTCATCATACTAGGCCGAAGTAGCAAAGGAAATCGCAAAAACTTCAGCATTCTAGTAGACGGACCTGAAGTAGCAACAATTATTGGACCAAGTATGCTGAAGTATTTGTTTGTAATTGTTGAACTTAAGCATAGTAGTTGAAGTTTTGTTCTCTATTTGCTGAAGTTTTTATTTCTACTTGCTGAACTTAGGCCTAGTGGCTGAAGTTTTCTTCTCTATTTACTGAAGTTTTTGTCTGTCTTGTTTGTAATTGTTGAACTTAATCATAGTAGCTGAAGATTTGTTCTCTATTTGCTGAAGTTTTTGTTTGTAATTGCACTAAATAAGCTGAAGACTTTTTTTGTCCTGGATTCATTAATTTTGTCATTAAGATTTTTCAAAAATATTAGCAGAAGATGCTGAAGTTATTGAGTTCATTAAAAGCTTCAGCCCTTGATAAGCTGAATTTTTTATCCTGGATTCATTAGTTTTGTCGTAAAGCTTTCTAAAAAAATTCAACATAGATGCTTAAGTTATTTAGTTCATTTATAAAAACTTCAGCACTAAATAAGTTGAAGTTTTTTGTCCTGGATTTATTAGTTTTGTCATAATACTTTTTCAAAAACTTCAGCAGAAGATGCTGAAGTTATTTAGTTCATTTGTAAAAACTTCAGCATTATATAAGCTGCATTTTTGAAAAAGCTTTCTAACATACTACAGAAATAATCAGATTGGCAATTGTATCTAAATCATAAATTTTGGAAATAATAAATGTGAAAAGAACAAAATTATCATAAAAAGAATCCCTAAGTGTGACCTTAAGCTTTCCGTACGTGGAAATATAATTTATTTTCAAATAATCCGATAAATATACTTATAGCTATCATACATGAACTGAAACTTCATAGCAGTATCAATAAAGAAGGAGGAGGAGGAGGATGAATGGGGTTGAAGTTGATTAAAAAGTGGGTACAAGTTTAAACTTTTTATAAAACGGGTATAGGTTAAAGGATGACAGCCAAATAAGGCACCTCTTGCAATTCGAACAACAAAATTTTATTGGAAAAAAAAACAACCCAATACTCTTTACAACTTTTCTTAGCCCTAAAAATTAGTTTACAAAAAATAACTCGAAAATAATATAGAAATACCAATTAGGATCAAATAAAAATCCATGTATAATAGAAAATAGGGCGAAATATTTGCTCCCTAGAGTTACTACATATACACAAATAACGACTCGGCTGGTCATTTTGGGTATTTGAGCCTCGTTCCCCAATTTGATGTTTCCCGTATGTGTATTATTTTCTGACTTGCTAGGTTGGTTGGTTTATCTTCTTGAAGGTTCAGGAGTGAATTGGAATACTTAGAATCATTTTGGAAATGGGTAAGATATTTTAACACATTGGATTTCCTAGCGAGTACAATGTTAGGATCCATCACTATCCCGACGGTGGAAAATATGGGTCGTGACAAGTTGGTATCAGAGCTCTAATTTGCTTTGGTCTCACAATTCAGGGACAAGCTTGACAGAGTCTGAGGGATTGGTATGGAGACGTATGTGCTTATCCACTAGAGGAAATAGAGTTAGGAACAATTTTACTTCTATTAATCTCTGTCGTGCCGTTTGATCTCTCAATGCTAATTGAACACTCTATTCTCTACTTTCGCAGATGGTGAGAACGTGTACTACTTCATCAGCTGATCAGCAGTCCGATCCCTTAGTGCCAGCTCCTACGAGGGGCAGAGGCTGAGGCCACACTAGGTGTTGAGATAGGGGCAGAGCTCAGCCCAGAGCTCGAGCAGCAGCACCAGTAGCGGAGCATAAGGTGCAGTTGAATGATGAGGTTCCGGCCCAGACTGTTCTAGCACGGCCATCTCAGGTACCAGAGCGGCTCATAGCTACCCCGATACTTCAGGATTCTTTGGTCTGCCTAGTGGGCCTTGTGGAAAGTGTTACTCAGGTTGGCATACTACTTGTAGAACCAATCGTCGCTCGGACTAGGGGAGGAGCATATACACCCGCTGGTCACACTTTGGAGCAGACGATTCCCTAGTTTTAGATTCCAGCAGCTCAGCCAGTTAGGTTGGTTCTGCCGGGTGTTGTAGCACATACTGGTGATAGATCAACTATGTCTTCAGATGCTTTGTAGAGGTTGGACAGGTTCACTAAGCATTTTACTACTACCAATGGCGATACATCTTTAGAGGATCCCTAAGACTATTTGGACAGTTTCCGTGAGGTTCTATGGAACTTAGGGATAGTAGAGACCAATGGGACCGACTTTATTGCTTTTCGCTTATCAGGTTATGCCAGGAAATGGTGGAGGGATTCTTCTTTTGCTAGACCAGCCGGTCACCTGCTTTGACTTGGGATCAGTTTTCTCAGCTATTGTTGGAGAAGCTTAACCCTATCACTAAAAGAGAGGACAATGGGGGGCAGTTTGAGCGCCTTCAACATGGTTCTATGACCGTCACTCAGTACGAGACCAAATTTATTGACTTAGGTCGTCATGCTCTTCTTATACTTCCCACCGAGAGAAGAAGGAGAGAGACATAGAGAGAGAAAGATAGAGAGAGAGAGAGAGAGAGAGTGATGAGGTTTATTAAGGGACTTGCTCAGCCTATCATATTGCAGAAGGATAAGGAGGCAGGGAGCAAGATTTCTTTCTAGGATGCGACCAATGTGGCCCGACAAGTTGAGGCAGTTCTATCTCCGGGGAGTGGTCATGGGTCTGACAAGATGCCTCATTATTCGTGTAGGTTCAGTGGTGCCTCGTCTGGAGGCAGGGATTCTTTTCGTATAGGCTATCATCCCACGGTGTTTCACGCAACACTTTAGGTATCTCATGGAGCTTCAGGGCGTCGTGATCCTTATGTGCCTCCTTCAAGACAACCAGCTTATAATGCACTATCAACTCCTACCAGAGTACTCATCTTCAGAGCTATTATCACAGTCAGTCGGCCCGCTAGGGTTATTCTCAATTTCCTCAGCCGCAGTATTCAGAATGATGCTTTGGGTGTGGTAAGTATGGTAATATTTGGAGGGCTTGTCCGAGATTAGTAGGTGTCCGGTCGTAGCAGCAAAGTTCTCGTGCCGTGATGCCGGAACCGCCTGCCCGTCCAGCTAGAGGTCGGGGTTAGGGAGCCAGAGGTAGGGGTCAGCCCGCTAGAGGTAGAGGTCGGGCTTTTAGAGGTGGAGGCCAGCTAGCAGGAGGTCGTCCTAGAGATATTGTTCAGGGTGGTGGGGACCGGCCCCAATGTTATGCTTTCCCAGCCAGGCCTAAGGCTAAGTCCTCCGATGCTCTTATTGTAGGTACCGTTTCAGTTTGTAGTTGAGGTGCTTTAGTTCTACTTGATCAGGGCTACATACTCCTATGTGTCTTCTTATTTTGCTTCATATTTGGATGCGCCTTGTGGTTCTTAGATTTCTCCCATATATGTTTCCACGCCAATGTGTAATTATATTGTAGTAGATCTTGTCTATCATTCGTGTGTGATTATTATTGGGGGTCTTTGGAATAGTGTAGACCTCCTACTTCTCGACATGGTAGATTTTGATATTTTTTGGGTATGGATTCGTAGTCGCCTTATCGTGCCATATTGCATTGCCACACAAAGACCATGACCTTAGCCTTGCCGGGTTGCCTTAATTGGGGTAGAGAGGGACTCCTAGTCATTCTACCAGCAAGGTTATCTCGTATATGAAGGCTTGATGTTTGGTCGAGAAGGGATGTTTGGATTATTTGGCTAATGTTCATGATTCTAGTGTTGAGGCTCCTTTTATGGGTTTTGTGTATGTTTTTCGGGAGTTTCCAGAGGTATTTCTTGTAGACCTGCCGGTGATGCCGCTTGACAAGGATATTGAATTTCTTATTGATTTGGCTCTGGGCACTTAGCCCATTTCTATTCCGTCGTATCTTACGGCCCTACCACAGTTGAAAGAATTGAAGGGGCAACTGCAAGATTTTTTTTGTAAGGGCTTCATCATACCTAGTGTCACGCATTGAGGTTCGCCGGTGTTGCTTGTTAAGAAAAAGGTTTGATCGATGAGGATGTGCATAGATTATTGGCATTTGAATAAAGTCACCATCAAGAACAAGCATCCGCTTCTGAGGATTGACAATTTATTTGACCAGCTTCAGGGTGCCTAGGTATATTTTAAGATTGATTTGAGATCTGGCTACCATCATTTGAGGATTAGGGAATCCAATGTTCCTAATGCAGCATTTTGGACTCGATATAGGCATTATGAATTCTTAGTGATGTCATTTGGGTTTACAAATGCCCCAGTAACATTCATAGATTTGATGAACCGAGTGTTCAAGCCCTATTTGGATTCCTTCATGATTGTCTTCATTTATGATACTTTGATCTACTCCCGCAGCTGAGAGGAACATCAGCAGGATCTCCGAGTCGTTCTTCAGACTCAAAGAGACAGTCAGTTGTATGCAAACTTTTTGAAATGTGAGTTTTGGTTGGGTTTAGTTGCATTCCAGTGTCACATTATATCAGCATAGGGTATTCAGATGGATCCTTAGAAGATTAAGGTAGTCTAGGACTGGCCTAGACCCGCATCGGCTACAAAGACCCAGAGTTTATTGCGTTTAGCGAGTTATTATTGTCGGTTTATGGAGGGGTTTTCATCTATTGCAACCCGATGACTAGGTTGACCCTGAAAGGTGCATGGTTCAAGCAGTCGAACAAGAATGAGGCGAGCTTTCAGAAACTCAAGACAGCTTTGACTACGACACCAGTATTAGTGTTGCCCATATGTTCAAGGCCATATACAATTTATTGTGACGTATCTGGTATTGGACTATGTGCGGTGTTGATGCATAATGGAAAAGTTATTGCGTATGCTTCGCGGTTGTTGAAGATATACGAGAAGAATTACCAGTTCATGATTTGGAGCTAGTATCCACTGTTCACGCGTTGAAGATTTGCAGACTCTATTAATATGGCATGTCGTATGAGGTGTTCAAAAATCACAAGAGTTTACAGTATTTGTTCAAGAAAAAGGAGCTAAATTTGAAGCAGAGAAAGTGGTTGGAGCTATTGAAAGACTATGATATCATCATATTGTATCATCCCGGGAAGGCCAACATTATAGTCGATGCTTTGAGTAGGAAGTTATCCAATATAGACAGCCTTGCATATATTATGCTCGGTGAGAGACCTCTTGCTTTGGGTGTTAAGGCTTTGCCAATCAGTTCATGAGGTTGGATATTTCTAAGCTAAGTCGTGTATTAGCTTGCACATTCGTTCCGTCTTTATTATTTGAGCCTATTAGATATCAGCAGTATGATAGGCTTCATGCAGTTCAGTCCAGGAAAAAGAGTTATGCCGACCATAAGGTTTGGAGAATTGGGAAGAAGGGCAAGCTAAGCCTTAGGTTCATCAACCATTTTGAGATCCTTGATCGTGTGGAAGAGATGGCTTATAGACTTGCATTTCCGTCGGGTTTATCAATTGTGCATCCAGTGTTTCATGTGTCCATGCTTCAAAAGCATCACGGCAATCTGCCCCACGTGTTAGATTTCAGCACCGTCCATTTGGACAAATATTTGACCTATGTGGAGGAGCCAGTAGCTATTCTAGACTGGCAGGTTTGTCATTTGAGATCAAAGAGTTATTCCTCGGTTCATGTGCAGTGGAGAGGTCAACCTATTGAGGCAGCTACCTGGGAGTCCGAATCCGATATGCGGAGCCGGTATCCCCATTTTTTCACCAAGTCAGGTACTTTTCTATGTCCATTCGAGGACGAACGGTTATTTTAGAAGTGGAGAATGTGGTGACCCAAACAATCATCTTCATTTATTTAAAATTCGGTTTCCGTGTTCTGAGGCCTTGAAAACCTCCTTTTATCTCTCCTCGATTTTCGTGCATAGTCCGGCGTGATACGAGAAAGCTTATGTCTGGAAATTTTGAAAAATATTGGTTTTATCTTTAAAAAGATGAATTTAGTTGATCTCGGTCAATATTTTAGGTAAACAGAGCCGGACCTGTGTTCCTATGGTTCTAGAGGGTCCGTAGTAAATAGAAGACTTGGGCATATGGTGGAACCGAATTCTGAGGTCCCTAGCCTGTTTTAAAATTATTTAACTGAAAATGTAATGGTTTTTAAAAATCAAAATAGGTTTGATCTTGTTGGTATCAGGCCCGTTATGGTATTTAGACCCTATATGTGAAATTTGGTGGAAAACGAAAGTAATTTGACGTGATTTGGACCATTTGTTGAGAAAATAAGAAGTTTAAAAGTATATTGAAAATTTCATGAGTTTTGGTGCTAAATTCGTTGTTTGTGATGTTATTTTTGCGATTTGATCGCACGAGCAAGTCCGTATGATGTTTTTAGACTTGTGTGCATGTTTGGCTTAGAGCCTCGAGGGCTAGGGTGAGTTTTGGATAGGACACGAAGTATATTGAGACTTAAAGAATTAGATGTTGTGTTGTAGATCTGTCTCCCAAATGCGAGCATCGGATTTGTAAAGTTTCACCGCATTTGCGATCAGAGGGCAGAGAGGGGTATCTTCGCATTTCTGAAGCTCATCGTCTCATATGCGACTCCAATAATCACCGCATTTGCAAAACGTAGTTCGCACTTGTGAAGGAGCAGCTCAGGGCATGCTTCACATTTGCGAGTTTCCATTTGCAAACCTATTATCGCAATGGAATATCTGCAACTGTTTAAATCATAAGTTAGACGTGATATTCACCATTTTTTCAATGCTCTCGAACCCTAAATCTCCCTAGGCAATTTTCCAAATACACAAACTTATCCAAATCATAGGAATTTTCATCGGAAATCGGATATTTTTCGGTTGAAATTTGGGGAATTAGACCTCAATTTGAGGTCGGATTCCAAATCCAATTGCATATTCAGGATCAGGGTGAATGGGTAATCGGGTTTTGGTAAAACTTCATGTTTTGACCAAGCGGGACCGTGGTCGATTTTTGACTTTTTAGGGAAAATGGTAGAAAATTCGAATTGAGTGTTTAGTGGTGGAATTGAGAGATAAAGCGGTGATTGAGTGTTGAACTACCCGTTTGGCGGAGGTAAGTGTTTGGTCTAACCTTGACTTGAGGAATAGGAATCCCTGATTTATTTGATATGTGAAATTTCATATGTGTGGCGTATAGGTGTAGTGACGAGTACCTATGCTCCACCTAATTAGCATCTTTAGTTTATTTCCTTCCTCGTTTCTCATTATACTATTCCTTATCTTAATTGCTACTTCCATATAACTATTTGTAGGTCTTAATTCCTACTTGCTCATAAATGTTTTCATGCCTAATTGCTTCATATTAAAGGTTGTTCTCATTATTAAAGTATCTAATTGTTTCATGGTTTCGCTTTATTACACCGTTGGCTTATATTGGCTTGTTTGCGCTTTCTCACACACATTGGTTGGTATCCTTAAGTAGTTTACACTGGCAAAGTTTCATAGTTTTAGTGATATTCTATTATGCGGTTGAGGAATAAGTATATTGGAGGATTTGAATTAATTTGTGAAACACTTGTCTTTAAATTTGTGATTGGTGTTGATTTATTTATTAGGATCAGGTTGTGCCCCGTAGTCGGAGGAATAAGGGTGAATGTGATTATCTGGTATTAACGGATCACATGCAGTAACAAGGAGTAATAAGGGAGGACATGTGGGATCGGGTTACACGCTGCAACATGAGGAATAAGGGTGATATGTGTTGATGAGTATTAAGGATGGACAAGTGGGATCGGGTTGTACACCGCAAAAAGGAGGAATGAAGGTGAATGTCGATAATGTTATTGTTTATATGATGGGATCAGGATGCACACTGCATCAGTTGTTGTTATGTGTTCATATCTGTTGATGTCAGTTATTGTGATGTTGAAGCACCCTTAAGGATTGGTTATAACTGAATACTAGTAGATTAGTTTGGTTCCAGATTATTTAATGCCAGTTATTGCTTTATAACATTCTATATTTCCTTTCTATTTAGAATAAACTGTTGTAGGTTGTAATTATTGTGTGCCCCGCCGTAGCCTCATCACTACTTCATCGAGCTTATGTTTGCTTGTTGGCGCTTTATGGTACACAATTGTTGGTCTCCTTAAGTAGTTTACACTAGCAAAGTTTCATAGTTGTAGTGATATCCCGTTACATATGTTAAGGTATAATTATATTGGAGGATTTGAATTAATTTGTGAAACACTTGCCTTTATATTTGTAATTGGTGTTGATTTATTTATTGAGATCTGGTTGTGTCTCGTAACTGAAGGAATAAGGGGGGATGTGATTGTCTGATATTATTGGATTGCATGCCATAACAAGGAGCAATAAGGGTGGACAGGTTGGATTGGGTTGCATGCTGCAACATGAGGAATAAGGGTGATATGTGTTAATGAGTATTAAGGATGGACGGGTGGGATCGGGTTGTAAACTGCGACAAGGAGGAATGAGGGTGAATATTATACTGTTATTGTTTATATGATGGGCTCGGGATGCATACCCTATCAGTTATTGTTATGTGTTCATATCTGTTGAGGTCAGTTATTATGATGTTGAAGCACCCTTAAGGATTGGTTATAGCTGAATACTAGTAGAACAATTAGGTTCCAGATTTATTTAATGCCAGTTATTGCTTTATTACATTCTATATTTCCCTTCTATTTTAGTATAAACTGTTGCAGGTTGTAATTATTGTATGCCCCGCCGTAGCCTCGTCACGACTTCATCGAAGTTATATTGGCTTTATGGTACACATTGGTTGGTCTCCATAAGTGGTTTACACTGGAAAGTTTCATAGTTGTAGTGATCTACCGTTATGTCGGTTGAGGTATAAGTATATTGGACGATTATAATTAATTTGTGAAACACTTGTCTTTATATTTGTGATTGGTGTTGATTTATTTATTAGGATCGGGTTGTGCCCCGTAACCAACGGAAAAAGGGGGAATGTGATTGTCTGATATTATCGTATTGCATGCCGTAACAAGCAACAATAAGGGTCGACAAGTGGGATCGAGTTGCACGCTGCAACATGAGGAATAAGGGTGATATGTATTAATGAGTATTAAGGATGGACGGGTGGGATCAGGTTGTACACCGCAACAAGGAGGAATGAGGGTGAATATTGATGCTGTTATTGTTTATATGATGGGATCGGGATGCACACCGTATCAGTTGCATTTATCTGTTCATATATGTTGAGGTTAATTATTGTGAGGATGAAGCACCCTTAAGGATTGGTTGTAGGCTAATACTAGTAGAACAGTTAGGTTCCAAATTTATTAAATTCCAGTTATTGCATTATTACAAACTATATTTCCTTTCTATTTGGTATAAACTGTTGCAGGTTGTAATTATTGTATGCCCCGCCGTAGCCTCACCACTACTTCATCGAGCTTATATTGGCTTGTTGGCGCTTTATGGTACACATTGGTTGGTCTCCTTATGTAGTTTACACTGGAGAAGTTTCATAGTTATAGTGATGTCGCGTTATTTCGGTTGAGGTATAAGTATATTGGAGGATTTCAATTAATTTGTGAAACACTTGTCTTTATATTTGTGATTGGTGTTGATTTATCTATTGGGATTGGGTTGTGCCCCGTAACCGGAGGAATAAGGGGGAATGTGATTGCATGATATTATCGGATTGCCTGCCGTAACAAGGAGTAATAAGGGTGGACATGTGGGATTGGGTTGCTCGCTGTACGATTAGGAATAATGGTGATATGTGTTGATGAGTATTAAGGATGGACGGGTGGGATCGGGTTGTACACCGCAACAAAGAGGAATGAGGTTGAATATTGATACTGTTATTGTTTATATGATGGGATCGGGATGTGCACCGTATCAGTTGTATTTATCTGTTCATATCTGTTGAGGTCAATTATTGTGAGGTTGAAGCACCATTAAGGATTGGTTGTAGCTGAATACCAGTAGAACAGCTAGGTTCTAGATTTATTTATTTCCAGTTATATTACAGTCTATATTTCCTTTCTATTTAGTATAAACTGTTGGGGGTTGTAATTATTGTACGCCTTTCCGTAGCCTCGTCTCTAGTTAATCGAGCTTATATTGGCTTGTTGGCGCTTTGTGGTACACACTGATTGGTCTCCTTAAGTAGTTTACACTGGCGAAGTTTCATAGTTGTAGTGATATCCCGTTATGCCGGTTGAGGTATAAGTATATTGGAGGATTTGAATTATTTCTTGAAACTCTTTTCTTTATATTTGTGATTGGTGTTGATTTATTTATTGGGATCGGGTTGTCCCCCGTAACCGGAGGAATAAGGTGGAATGTGATTGTCTGATATTATCGAATTGCACACCGCAACAAAGAGGAATGAGGGTGGATGTTGATACTGTTATTGTTTATATGATGGGATCAGGATGCATACCACATCAGTTGTTGTTATGTGTTCATATCTGTTGAGGTCAATTATTGTGATGTTCAAGCACCCTTAAGGTTTGGTTATACCTGAATACAATTAGAACAGTTAGGTTGCAGATTTATTTAGTGCCAATTATTGCTTTATTACATTCTATATTTCCTTTCTATTTAGTACAAACTGTTGCAGGTTGTAATTATTGTATGCCCCGCCGTAGCCTCATCACTACTTCATTGAGCTTATATTGGATTGTTGGCGCTTTATGGTACACACTGGTTGGTCTCATTATGTAGTTTACACAGGCGAAGTTTCATAGTTGTCTTTATATTTCTAATTGGTGTTGATTTATTTATTAGGATCGGGTTGTGGCCCGTAACCGGATGAATAAGAGGGAATGTGATTGTATGATATTATCGGATTGCTCCGTAAACAAGAGTAATAAGGGTGGACAGGTGGGATCGGGTGGCACGCTGCAACATGAGGAATAATGGTGATATGTTTTAATGAGAATTAAGGATAGACAGGTGGGATCGCATTGTACACCGCAACAAGGAGGAATGATGGTGAATATTTATACTGTTATTGTTAATATGATGGGATCAGGATGCACACCGCATCAGTTATTGTTATGTGTTCATATCTGTTGAGGTCAATTATTGTGATGTTGAAGCACCCTTAAGGATTGGTTATTGCTGAATACTAGTAGAACACTTAGGTTCCACATTTATTTAATGCGAGTAATTTATTTATTACATTCTATATTTCCTTTCTATTTAGTACAAGCAGGTTTAGGTTGTAATTTTTGTATGCCCCTCCGTAGCCTCACCACTACTTCATCAATCTTATATTGGTTTGTTGGCGATTTGTGGTATACATTGGTTGGTCTCGTTATGTAGTTTACACTGGAATATTTCGGTTGAGGTATAAGTATATTGGAGGATTTGAATTGATTTGTGAAACACTTGTCTTTATATTTGTGATTGGTATTGATTTATTTATTGGGATCGGGTTGTGCCCCGTAACCGGAGGAATAAGGGGGAATGTGATTGTCTGATATTATCGGAATGCCTGCCGTAACAAGGAGTAATAAGGGTGGACATGTGGGATTGGGTTGCTCACTGTAAGATGAGGAATAAGGGTATGTGTTAATGAGTATTAAGGATAGACGGGTGGGATCAGGTTGTACACCGCCACAAGGAGGAATGAGGGTGAATATTGATGCTGTTATTGTGTATATGATGGGATCGGGATGCGTACTGTATCAGTTCTATTTATCTGTTCATATCTGTTGAGGTTTATTATTGTGAGGTTGAAGCACCCTTAAGGATTGGTTGTAGCTGAATACTAGTAGAACATTTAGGTTCCAGATTTATTAAATTCCAGTTATTGCATTATTACAAACTATATTTCCCTTGTATTTAGTATAAAATGTTGCAGGTTATAATTATTGTATGCCCTGCCGTAGCCTCACCACTACTTCATCGAGCTTATATTGGCTTTTTGGCGCTTTATGGTACACACTGAATTGTCTCCTTAAGTTGTTTACACTGGCGAAGTTTCGTAGTTGTAGTGATATCGTATTATATCAGTTAAGGTATATGTATATTGGAGGATTTGAATTAATTCTTGAAACAGTTGTCTTTATATTTGTAACAGGTTTTGATTTATTTATTAGGATCGGGTTGTGCCCCGTAACCGAAGGTATAAGAGGGAATGTGATTGTTTTGATATTATCGGATTGCGTGCTGTAAAAAAGAGTAAGGGTGGACAAGTGGAATCAGGTTGCACGTTGCAACATGAGGAATAATGGTGATATGTTTTAATGAGTATTAAGGATGGACAGGTGGGATCGGGTTGTACACCGCAACAAGGAGGAATTATGGTGAATATTTATACGGTTATTGTTTATATGATGGGATCGGGATGCACACCGAATCAGTTGTTGTTATGTGTTCATATCTGTTGAGGTCAAATATTATGATGTTGAAGCACCCATAAGGATTGGTTATAGCTCAATACTAGTAGAACAGTTAGGTTCCAGATTTATTTAATGCCAGTTATTTCTTTATTACATTCTATATTTCCTTTCTACTTAGTATAAACTAGTTTAGCTTGTAATTATTGTATGCCCCTTCGTAGCCTGATCAATACTTCATCGAGTTTTATAGGCTTGTTGGCGATTTATGGTACACATTGGTTGGTCTCCTTAAGTAGATTACACTAGCATAGTTTCATTGTTGTAATCATATCCCCTTATGTCGGTTGAGGTATAAGTATATTGGAGGATTTGAATTAATTTGTGAAACACATGTCTTTACATTTGTTATTGGTGTTGATTTATTTATTGGGATCGGGTTGTGCCCAGTAACTGGAGGAATAAGGGGGAATGTGATTGTTTGATATTATCGGATTGCATGTCGTAACAAGGAGTAATAAGGGTGTACAGGTAGGATTGTGTTGCACGCTTCTACATGAGGAATAAGGGTGATATTTGTTAATGAGAATTAAGGATGGACAGGTGGGATCGGGTTGTACACCGCAACAAGGATGAATGATGGTGAATATTTATATTGTTATTGTTCATATGATTTGATCGGGATGCCTACCGCATCAAATGTTGTTATGTGCTCATATTTGTTGAGGTCAATTATTGCGATGTTGAAGCACCCTTAAGGATTGGTTATATTTGAATACTAGTAAAGCAGTTAGGTTCCAGATTTAGTAAATTCTAGTTATTGCTTTATTACATTCTATATTTCTTTTCTATTTAGTATAAACTATTGTAGGTTGTAATTACTATATGCCCCTCCGTAGCCTCATCACTACTTCATCGAGTTTTATTGGCTTGTTGGAGCTTTATGGTACAGATTGGTTGGTCTCCTTAAGTAGTTTACACTAGCAAAGTTTCATAGTTGTAGTCATATCCCGTTATGTCGGTTGAGGTATAAGTATATTGGAGGATTTGAATTTATTTGTGAAACACTTGTATTTATATTTGTTATTGGTGTTGATTTATTTATCGGGATCACGTTGTGCCCCGTAACCAGAGGAATAAGGGGGAATGTAATTGTTTGATATTATCGGATTGCGTGTCGTTACAAGGAGTAATAAGGGTGGACAAGTAGGATCGGGTTGCACGCTGCCACATGATTAATAAGGGTGATATGTGTTAATGAGCATAAAGGATGGACAGGTGGGATCGGCTTGTACACCGCAACAAGGAGGAATGAGGGAAAATAGTTATGCTGTTATTTTTTATATGATGGGCTCGGGATGCACACCGCATCAGTTGTTGTTATGTGTTCATATTTGTTGAGGTCAATTATTGTGATGTTGAACCACCCTGAAGGATTGGTTATATTTGAATACTAGTAGAACAATTAGGTTCCAGATTTATTTAATGCCAGTTATTGCTTTATTACATTATATATTTCCTTTCTATTTAGTATAAACAGTTGCAGGTTGTAATTATTGTATGCCACGCCGTAGTCTCATCAATACTTCATCGAGCTAATATTGGCTTGTTGGCGCTTTATGGTACACATTGATTGGTCTTCTTAAGTAGTTTACACAGGCGATGTTTCATAGTTGTAGTGATATCTCGTTATGTCGGTTGAGGAATAAGTATATTGGAGGACTTGGATTAATTTGTGAAAAACTTGTCTTTGTATTTGTGATTGGTGTTGATTTATTTATTAGGATTGGGTTGTGCCCCGTAATCGGAGGAATAAGGGGGAACGTGATTATCTGATATTATCGGATTGCGTGTCATAACAAGGAGTAAAAAAGTTGGACAGGTAGGATCGGGTTGCACGCTGCAACATGATGAAAAAGGGTGATATGGTTTAATGTGTATTAAGGATAGACATGAGAGGGTGAATATTGATATTGTTATTATTTACATGATGGAATCGGGATGCACATCGCATAAGTTGTTGTTTTGTGTTCATATCCGTTAGGTCAATTATTGTGATGTTGAAGCACTCTTATGGAATATAGCTGAATACTAGTAGAACAGTTAGGTTCCTGATTTATTTAATGCCAGTTATTGCTTTATTACATTCTATATTTCCTTTATATTTAGTATAAACAGTTGCAGGTTGTAATTATTATATGCCACGCCGTAGCCTAATCAATACTTCATCGAGCTTATATTGGCTTGTTGGGACTTTATGCTACACATTGATTGGTCTCCTTAATTAGTTTACACAGGCGATGTTTCATAGTTGTAGTGATATCCCGTTATGTTGGTTGAGGTTTAAGTAAATTGGAGGATTAGGATTAATTTGTGAAACACTTGTCGTTGTATTTGTGATTGGTGTTGATTTATTTATTAGGATTGGGTTGTGCAACGTAACCGGAGGAATAAGGGGGAACGTGACTATCTGATATTATCGGATTGCGTACTGTAACAAAAAGTAAAAAAGTTGGACAGGTAGGATCGGGTTGCACGCTGCAACATGATGAGTAAGGTGTTAGATAATACGCTTAACGCTAGAGGGGGGGGGTGAATAGCGTTATGATAAAAATTAGCGTAAACTTGCGGAATTTAAAAATTGCAGGAAATAAATAAGTGCGATAAGTAAATAAATTAGAACAAACGCACCGATGTATCCTGGTTCACCACAACCCGTGGCTAGTCCAGTCCCCGAGAGACTCTCTCGAGATTTCCACTAACTTGTTAAGCTTACGGGTGCTCAACAAACCGTTACAACTTGAGGACACAAGCCTCAACAACCTTTGCTCGGAGATACAACACTCCAAGACTTCAACCAAGGAAACACAAGTTTCTTCTTACAACACAAGGGACTAACACTTCCCTTCAAGTGTACAAAAACACTTAGCACTCAAACAAGACACTCCTTTAAGAGTAGATATGAGTAAAAGGAATACGCTCAAGATCGCAACAACTTTCGACAAGAATTTGGCTCTCAAAAGCTTATATAGTGAATATAAAATGATAAGCAATAAAGTATGCAAGCTTTAGCAATTGTACGATCAGTTGTTGTGTTTAAAAGACTGAATTGAAGCTGTATTAATAGTTGAAAAACCTTGTATTACCGTTGCCTAATTGCCAATTAAGAATTGCTGATTTTACTCTGTGACAATCGATTGTCAAATTACCACAATCGATTGTTGGCCAGATCTTCCAAAAATCAATCCCAGATTTTACGCATAACAATCGATTATCTAAGATCAATAATCGATTACTGGCAACGTTCAGAAAATCATTTCCAGATTTTACTTAAAACAATCGATTGTCAGAAATCTACAATCGATTACTCAGCAACGTTCAAAAAATCCTTTCCAGATTTTAATTAAAACAATCGATTATAAGAAATCAATAATCGATTACCTGACGGTATTTGAAAATATTTATGCAACGGTCAGTTATACAATCGATTATACTAAGTTAACAATCGATTATATATCAGTCTTGAAAAATCAATTTAGACACTGCCTCTTGACAATCGATTGTTATAGGTTCACAATCGATTATTTAAAAACTTTGAAAAAGTCTGGAAGACACTGCCTCAACACAATCGATTGTCATAAGTTCACAATCGATTACTTTGTGACTTTGAAAAATCTGATGGACACTGTCTCTTTACAATCGATTGTCATTAGCTTCACAATCGATTATTTTGAGCTTTGAAAAACTTTGATGGACACTGCCTCATCACAATCGATTGTCATAAGGTTCACAATCGATTGTCATGCAGATTTGAAAAATCTGATGCTCACTGCCTTAACACAATCGATTGTCATAAGTTCACAATCGATTGTCAAGCAGCTGACTTAAACATAATCGATTATCATAAGTACATAATCGATTATCTTAGTCCAGATTTTAGAGGCATGTTTAAAAATCATTTTGACTAAAGTAAATATGCATTATTTAAAATCATTTATCTCTAAATTAAATATGCATGATTTGTTAAAAATATTTTTACGAGAGAAGCCAAGTCTTGAGTTTAAGTTGTCGGATCAAGATCACAATTAAATACCGACTCATATAAAACTTAATCTCGATCTTTGTCTTGTGCTTGAATCTCGTTATATATCAATTTTGCGCTTGTGCTTGGACCTCGTCATGTGTCAATTTGCGCATAGTTTGTCATTCATCAAAACCTACAAATATGAACACACGTTTAGTATAATGCCTTGAGAACGTGTTTCCAATAATTTCCCCCTTTTTGATAATGGCAAACTTTAAGCGGGATATGCATACGATTCAAGACAAGTAAAGATATGCAACAAGTATATAGATATGCAATTTGTTCCCCCTCAATATATGAATTCCCCCTCAATTTATGCCGATAAGTATTGAGAGTGCATACCCGTTATCTTCCCCCTTTTGCCATTCGCAAAAACAATATAGAATAATAAAAAACTTGTTTATTTATTAAATTTGCAATTTCAGACATAATAACGCAAATAATGTCAAGATAATCGATTATTGATACTGGATAATCGATTATATAAAAGAGAAATCGATTGTTCTGTGCGTCAAGCTTTATAATTCCCCCTGCCTGTAGGGCGATACCTGCAAAAATATGTTAGACGTCTCCGACGCTCAAGTTAGAAAACATGTGAAAGGGAAAATGCAATGCATGACTTAGATCAACATGGAGTCAGGGATCCCGAGTTCACTACGAATTCGGAAGAAGGACTCTTTCTCTAAGGGCTTTGTAAAGATGTCGGCCAATTGATCTTTGGTTTCAACAAATTCAATTTCGACATCGCCCTTGAGAACGTGATCTCTTATAAAATGATGTCTAATTTCAATGTGTTTTGTTCGCGAATGAAGAACGGGGTTCTTCGTCAAGCATATGGCACTAGTATTATCACATCTAAGAGGGATATGATCAAGACTTAGGCCATAGTCCAAGAGTTGTTGTTTCATCCAAAGGATTTGAGCGCAACAACTCCCCGCGGCTACATATTCAGCCTCGGTTGTGGACAACGCAACACTTACTTGTTTCTTGCTAAACCAAGAAACGAGAGAGCTACCGAGCAAATGGCAAGTGCCACTAGTGCTCTTGCGGTCCAATTTGCATCCAGCAAAATCGGAATCGGAATAGCCAACAAGTTGGCATGAAGAACCTTTAAGGTACCACAGACCCACATTTACAGTACCAACAAGATACTTCAATATCTGTTTCACCGCAGTTAGGTGAGACTCCTTCGGACACGATTGATAACGAGCGCATAAGCACACGCTAAACATGATGTCTGGACGACTAGCAGTAAGATAAAGGAGAGAGCCAATCATACCTCGATACTTTTTGATGTTGACTTCCTTACCTTTCTCATCTTTGTCTAGATGATCGGATGTGCTCATGGGGGTTGCCATTGCTTTTGCATTGGTCATTTCAAGTCATTTCAGCAATTGTTTGCAATATTTCGCTTGGCAAATGAACGTACTTCTTTCATTTGCTTTACTTGTAATCCCAAAAAGAATGTTAACTCACCCATCATAGACATCTCAAATTCGCTTGTCATTAAATCGGAAAATTCCTTGCACAAAACATTGTTAGTAGCACCAAATATAATATCATCCACATAGATTTGAACTAATAAAATATCATTGTTTTTATGCTTAGCAAAAATAGTGGTGTCAACTTTCCCCCTAATGAAATCATTTTCCAATAGAAATTTACTCAATCTTTCATACCAAGCTCGGGGAGCTTGTTTTAAACCATAAAGAGCCTTTTTGAGTTTGAAAACATGATCGGGAGATTTAAAATCTTCAAAACCGGGGGGTTGTTCAACATAAACTTCTTCTTGAATAACACCATTTAGAAAAGCACTTTTCACATCCATTTGATATAAATTGAAATTCATAGAAGAGGCAAAAGCAAGCAATAAACGAATAGCTTCTAATCTAGCTACGGGAGCATATGTTTCTTCATAGTAAATACCCTCTTCTTGATTATAGCCTTTTGCTACAAGCCTAGCTTTGTTTCTAGTGATTACACCATTTTCATCTAGTTTTTTTCAAAAAACCCATTTCGTACCAATTATGGTATGATTTTCGGGTCTTGGCACCACATCCCAAACGTCATTCCGTTTGAATTGTTAAGCTCCTCTTGCATTGCCAAGGTCCAAAATTCATCCCCAATTGCTTCGGAGATGGTTGTTGGTTCAATTTGAGAAACAAAAGCAGTATGTCCTAAGGTGTTCTTAAGGGAGTTTCGGGTACTTACCTTTTCTCCGACGTCGCCAATTACCTGTTCGAGAGGGTGAACTTTGATTGTCCTCCACTCGTTAGGCATTTTCGTTTCTTTCTCCAATTGTGGCGTTTCCTCCGTTGATTGTTCCAAGATTTCATCTTGAATTTCCTTAGGAGTTTCCTCTTGTACTTTGTTTTGAGGACTTAATGAGTTCAAAATACCTGCAAGATCAGAACAAGAATCCTTTCTCGCCAAGCTAGCATTATTTTCGGAAAACACAATATGAGGGGATTCCTCCACAGTTTGGGTTCTATTATTAAATACCCTATATGCTTTGCTACGTGAAGAATACCCAATAAAAATTCCTTCATCGGATTTGGCATCAAATTTTCCCAATTGATCTTTTCCATTGTTATGAATAAAAACTTTACAACCGAATACTCTAAAGTGGGAGATATTTGGTTTCCTTCCCTTGTAGAGTTCATAAGGGGTTTTCATGAGTATTGGCCTTATGACTACTCTATTTAAAAGTTTTGCATGCGGTACTCACGGCATCCGCCCAAAAATGTTTGGGAATCTTAGCCTCTTCGAGCATGGTTCTAGCCATCTCTTCGAGACACCTATTTTTCCTTTCCACCACCCCATTTTGTTGTGGTGTTCCTGGAGCGGAAAAGGTATGCTCGATACCGAGTTCGTCACAAAAGTCCGCAAAGAGATTGTGATCAAACTCTTCCCCATGATCACTTCTAATTGAAGTGACGGTTGTTTCCTTTTCGTTTTGAACACGTTTAAGAAAATATTTAAAATTCTGAAAAGCATCACTTTTATGGGCAAGAAATAAAGTCCAAGTAAATCTGGAATAATCATCAACAATAACAAAAGCATAACGATTTCTACCAAGACTTTCAATGCGAGATGGTCCAAAAATCTGGTCTAGTAGTTGAAACAATAATTTTCGATTATGCTTTTGTTTGCTTTCCTTTTTGACAAAAATCACAAATAGAGTCATTTTCAAATTTCAAATTTGGAAGACCAACAACTAAATTTTGTGAAACCAATTTGTTCAAAAGATGCATGTTGATGTGAGCTACTCTACGATGCCATAACCAAGAATCATCCTCTTTGCTCATTAAACAATTCACATATTCGAGTGAAGAATTTGCAAGATCAACCATATAAATGTTATCCATTCTAAAACCACGAAGGATAATTTTAAAGTCGCTACGTCTAAAAACTAAGCATTCATCCGAATCAAATAAAACAAGATTTCCCTTGTCACATAATTGACTTATGCTCAAGAGATTATGTTTTAAACCTTTCACAAGTAATATATGCTTAATGGAAGAAATTTCATCCTTACCGACCGATCCGATGCCGATAATCTTTCCTTTGTTGTTATCACCAAAAATAACACTTCCCCCTTCCTTGTATTCTAGTTGAAGGAATTTGGATTCGTCTCCCGTCATGTGCTTGGAGCATCTACTATCAAGGTACCGTACTACACTTGATCCCTTCAAACATACCTACAAAATAGATTAATGAGTTTTAGGTACCCATGCCATTTTGGGTCCTTGGGGTTTAGGCAAATCATGGTGATGTGATTGAGTGTTATGTCTATGTCGTGTAAAACAAGCAGGAGCAATATGTCCAATTCGTCTACAATAATGACAAGTCACGTTAGGATTATGCATCCTTCTAGGTTGATAGTAATTGGACGGACGAAATTCATTTACTCTATTCTTGACAATATGACTGTTGCGCAAATCATGAAAATCATTTCTCCTACCATTTGTTCTAGGATATGCATCATTTCTAGAATAGTTGTTTCTAGGTTGGAAGTCATTTCTAGGTGTTCTAAAAGGTTCAAAAATCCTTCTAGTGTTTGGCCTAGAATGTGCATTATTTCTAGCATGATTATTTCTAGGTTGCGATTGATGAAAACCATTTCTAGGTTTGTTGTATCTAGGATGAACATTTGTTTTATTTATCCTAGGTTGAGCCTTAGGTGGTTGGGGGTTGGCTTCAACTTTCTCTTTATGCTCGTTTCTAAAACCTATGCCATGCTTGGTCGTCTTCAAATTAACAAGCACTTCATTCAAATTTTTATGAGAGGAATTAAACTTATCTAAGGTGCCCTTAAGCCTTTCTACTTCATTTTTGAGATGCATGCAAGAAGTACAATTTCTAAAACTCTCGGGCTTGTCGGCGCTTCTCTTGCCAAAAATTTGTTTTAATCTTTCAACTTCTCATTTTCTAAAATCAGTTTTTCCAATTCCTTTTCTTTAAAAGAGAGTTGTTTTTGAAAATCTTTTTCTTTTAAAGAAGCATTTTCTTTTATACTCTTAACAGTTTTTGAAGCTTTAATAAATTCGCTATACAACTCATCAAAAGCATTTTGCATTTCTTCAAGGGAGAAGAAATTTTTGGAAGAAATTTGACATACCTCTTCTTTGTTGTCTTCTTGGGCCATAAGACAAAGATTTGCGGCTTCGTCTTCTTCTTCCTCACTTGACTCGTCACCGGAGTCGCCTCCCCAAGATATGTATGCTCGTTGCTTCTTGAAGGGTTTCTTCTACTTTAGCATTTGGGCAATTTGATTTAATGTGCCCGGTTTCTCCGCACTCATAGCACTTTATTTGATCTCCTTGCTTTTTGCCCTTTCGTTCATACTGTTTTCACATGAACTTTTGAAATCTCTTGATAACGAGTCCGAACTCGTTGTCTCCGTCCTCATCATTTTGAGGTTGGCTTGTGCTTGCCTTGAGAGCGATTCTTTGCTTCCTTTGATCATCAACAAGAGGGTTAAGTATAGTAGATTCATAAGTTTTAAGATTACCTCTTAATGCGTCGAGGGTGACATTTGAAATGCCAATGGATTCTTGAATCGCGTTGGCCTTGGATCGCCATTCTGGAGTGAGACTTCGGAGAATTTTTCGGACAAGTTCCTTATCCGTGAAGGTCTTCTTAAGAGCATGTAAATCATTTACAATTTTTGAAAATCGCTCAAACATCTCATCGACCTTTTCGCCTTCCTTCATGTGAAACAATTCATATGCATGGGTTAGGAAATCAATTTTGGCTTCCCTTACCTGGTCCGTACCTTCGTACGTAATTTCCAGCTTGTCCCACATTTGCTTCGCCGTTGTGCAACAAGATATCTTCCTGTAATCATCAGCATTTACAGCACAATATAATAAATTAATAGCTTTAGCATTATTTTGCACCTTTCGGATATCATCCGCATTGTATTCATCTTCGGACTTTGGGACCCATTCATTTTCAACCTTCTTGGTTGGAATTTGTTCTCCATTCATTATGACCTTCCAAAGATGAAAACTATTTGATTGTACAAATATTCTCATCCTCTCCTTCCAGTATGTATAATTTCTACCATCGAATAGCGGTGGTCGGGTGGAGCATTGTCCTTCACCTATTCCTGCAAAAGAATCACGAGTAGAAGCCATGGATGTTTCTCTCAAACGGTTAAGTCTTCAGAGAGTTGGGCTCTGATACCAATTGTTAGATAATACGCTTAACACTAGAGGGGGGGGGTGAATAGCGTTATAATAAAAATTAGCGTAAACTTGCGGAATTTAAAAATTGCAGGAAATAAATAAGTGCGATAAGTAAATAAATTAGAACAAACGCACCGATGTATCCTGGTTCACCACAACCCGTGGCTAGTCCAGTCCCCGAGAGACTCTCTCGAGATTTCCACTAACTTGTTAAGCTTACGGGTGCTCAACAAACCGTTACAACTTGAGGACACAAGCCTCAACAACCTTTGCTCGGAGATACTACACTCCAAGACTTCAACCAAGGAAACACAAGTTCCTTCTTACAACACAAGGGACTAACACTTCCCTTCAAGTGTACAAAAACACTTAGCACTCAAACAAGACACTCCTTTAAGAGTAGATATGAGTAAAAGGAATACGCTCAAGATCGCAACAACTTTCGACAAGAATTTGGCTCTCAAAAGCTTATGTAATGAATATAAAATGATAAGCAATAAAAAATGCAAGCATTAGCAATTGTATGATCAGTTGTTGTGTTTAGAAGACTGAATTGAAGCTGTATTTATAGTTGAAAAACCTTGTATTACCGTTGCCTAATTGCCAATTAAGAATTGCTGATTTTACTCTGTGACAATCGATTGTCAAATTACCACAATCGATTGTTGGCCAGATCTTCCAAAAATCAATCCCAGATTTTACGCATAACAATCAATTATCTAAGATCAATAATCGATTACTAGCAACGTTCAGAAAATCATTTCCAGATTTTACTTAAAACAATCGATTGTCAGAAATCTACAATCGATTACTCAGCAACGTTCAAAAAATCCTTTCAAGATTTTAATTAAAACAGTCGATTATAAGAAATCAATAATCGATTACCTGACGGTATTTGAAAACATTTTGGCAACGGTCAGTTATACAATCGATTATACTAAGTTAACAATCGATTATATATCAGCCTTGAAAAATCAATTTAGACACTGCCTCTTGACAATCGATTGTTATAGGTTCACAATCGATTATTTAATAACTTCGAATAAGTATGGAAGACACTGCCTCAACACAATCGATGGTCATAAGTTCACAATCGATTACTTTGTGACTTCGAAAAATCTGATGGAAACTGTCTCTTCACAAACGATTGTCATTAGCTTCACAATCAATTATTTTGAGCTTTGAAAAACTTTGATGGACACTGCCTCATCACAATCGATTGTCATAAGGTTCACAATCGATTGTCATGCAGATTTGAAAAATCTGATGCTCACTGCCTTAACACAATCGATTGTCATAAGTTCACAATTGATTGTCAAGCAGCTAACTTAAACATAATCGATTATCATAAGTACATAATCAATTATCTTAGTCCTGATTTTAGAGGCATGTTTAAAAATCATTTTGACTAAAGTAAATATGCATTATTTAAAATCATTTTGCTCTAATTTAAATATGCATGATTTGTTAAAAATATTTTTACTAGAGAAGCCAAGTCTTGAGTTTAAGTTGTCGGATCAAGATCACAATTAATTACCGACTCATATAAAACTTAATCTCGATTTTTGTCTTGTGCTTGAATCTCGTTATATATCAATTTTGCGCTTGTGCTTGGACCTCGTCATGTGTCAATTTGCGCATAGTTTGTCATTCATCAAAACCTACAAATATGAACACACGTTTAGTATAATGCCTTGAGAACGTGTTTCCAACATAAGGGTGATATGTGTTAATGTGCATTAAGGATAGACAGGTGGGATTGGGTATTACACCGCAACAAGGAGGAATGAGGGTGAATTTTGATACTGTTATTGTTTACATGATGGAATCGGTATGCACACCGCATCAATTGTTGTTTTGTGTTCATATCTGTTGAGGTCAATTATTGTGATGTTGAAGCACCCTTAAGGATTGGTTATATCTGAATACTAGTAGAACAATTAGGTTCCAGATTTATTTAATGCCAGTTATTGCTTTATTACATTCTATTTTTCCTTTCTATTTAGTATAAACAGTTGTAGGTTGTAATTATTGTACGCCCTGCCGTAGCTTATCAGTACTTCATCGAGCTTATATTGGCTTGTTGGCGCTTTATGATACACACTGATTGGTCTCCTTATGTATTTTACAATGGCAAAGTTTCATAGTCTTAGTCTTGTTATGTCGGTTGAGGTATAAGTGTAATGGAGGATCTGAATTAATTTTTGAAACACTTTTCTTTATATTTGTGATTGGTGTTGATTTATTTATTGGGATCGGGTTGTGCCCCGTAACCTGAGGAATAAGGGGGAATGTGATTGTCTGATATAATCGAATTGCGTGCCGTAACAAAGAGTAATAAGGGGGGACAGGTGGGATCGGGTTGCAAGCTACAACCTGAGGAATAAGGGTGATATGCGTTAGTGAGTATTAAGGATGGACGGGTGGGATCGGGTTGTACACCACAACAACGAGGAATGAGGGTTAATGTTGATACTGTTATTGTTTATATGATGGGATTAGGATGCATACCACGATAGTTGTTGCTATGTGTTTATATCTGATGAGGTCAGTTATTGTGATGTTCAAGCACCCTTAAGGTTTGGTTATAGCTGAATACTAGTAGAACAGTTAGGTTCCAGATTTATTTAGTGCCAATTATTGCTTTATTACATTCTATTTTTCCTTTCTATTTAGTATAAATTGTTGCAGGTTGTAATTATTGTATGCCCCGTCGTAGCCTCATCACTACTTCATCGAGCTTATATTGGATTGTTGGCGCTTTATGGTACACATTGGTTGGTCTCCTTAAGTAGTTTACACTGGCGAAGTTTCATAGTTGTAGTGATATCCCGCTATATCGGTTGAGGTATAAGTATATTGGAGGATTCGAATTAATTTGTGAAACACTTGTCTTTATATTTGTAATTGGTGTTGAATTATTTATTAGGATCTGGTTGTGCCCCGTAACTGGAGGAATAAGAGGGAATGTGATTGTCTGATATTATCGAATTGCGTGCCGTAAAAAAGAGTAATAAGGGTGGATAGGTGGGATCGGGTTGCACGCTGCAACATAAGGAATAATGGTGATATGTTTTAATGAGTATTAAGGATGGACAGGTGGGATCAGGTTGTTCACCGCAACCAGGAGGAATGATGGTGAATATTTATACGGTTATTGTTTATATGATAGGATCGGGATTCACACCTCATGAGTTGTTGTAATGTGTTAATATCTGTTGAGGTCAATTATTGTGATGTTGAAGCACCCATAAGGGTTGGTTATAACTAAATACTAGTAGAACAGCCAGGTTCCAGATTTATTTAATGCCAGTTATTTCTTTATTACATTCTATATTCTCTTTCTATTTAGTATAAACTGGTTTAGGTTGTAATTATTGTATGACTCTCCGTAGCCTCATCACTACATAATCGAGTTTTATAGGCTTGTTGGTGCTTTATGGTACATATTGGTTGGTCTCCTTAAGTAGTTTACTCTAGTAAAGTTTCATAGTTGTAATCATATCCCGCTATGTCGGTTGAGGTATAAGTATATTGGAGGATTTGAATTAATTTGTGAAACACTTGTCTTTAAATTTGTGATTGGTGTTGATTTATTTATTGGGATCGGGTTGTGCCACGTAACTGGAGGATTAAGGGGGAATGTGATTGTTTGATATTATCGGGTTGCATGTCGTTACAAGGAGTAATAAGGGTGGACAGGTAGGATTATGTTGCACGCTGCTACATGAGGAATAAGGGTGATATTTGTTAATGAGTATTAAGGATGGACAGGTGGGATCGGGTTGTACACCGGAACAAGGATGAAGGAGGGTGAATATTGATATTGTTATTGTTCATATGATGTGATCGGGAGCCTACGGCATCAGTTGTTGTTATGTGTTCATATTTGTTGAGGTCAATTATTCTGATGTTGAAGCACCCTTAAGGTATTGTTATACCTGAATACTAGTAGAACAGTTAGGTTCCAGATTTATTTAATGCCACTTATTTCTTTATTACATTCTATATTTCCTTTCTATTTAGTATAAACTCTTCTAGGTTGTAATTATTGTATGCCCCTCCGTAGCCTCATCACTACTTCATCGAGTTTTATTGGCTTCTTGGAACTTTATGGTACACATTGGTTGGTCTCCTTAAGTAGTTTACACAAGCAAAGTTTCATAATTGTAGTCATACGTCGTTATGGCGGTTGAGGTATAAGTATATTGGAGGACATGAATTATATTGTGAAACACTTATCTGTATATTTGTGATTGGTGTTGATTTATTTATTGGGATCGGGTTGTGCCCCATAACCGAAGGAATAAGGGGGAATGTGGTTGTTTGATAATATCGGATTGCGTGTCGTAACTAGGAGTAATAAGGGTGGACATGTAGGATGGGGTTGCATGCTGCTACGTGAGGAATAAGGGTGATATGTGTTAATGAGTATTAATGATGGACATTCGGCTTGTACACCGCAACAAGGAGGAATGAGGGTAAATATTCATACTGTTATTGTTTATATGATGGGCTCGGGATGCACACCGCATCAAATGTTGTTATGTGCTCATATTAGTTGAGGTTAATTATTGTGATGTTGAAGCACCCTTAAGGATTGGTTATATTTTAATACTAGTAAAACAATTAGGTTCCAAATTTATTTAATGCCAGTTATTGTTTTATTACATTATATATTTCCTTTCTATTTAGTATAAACTTTTACAGGTTGAAATTATTGTATGCCACACCGTAGCCTCATCAATACTTCATCGAGCTTATATTGGCTTGTTGGCGCTTTATGGTACACATTGATTTGTCTCCTTAAGTAGTTTACACTGCCGATGTTTGATAGTTGTCATGATATCACGTTATGTCGATTGAGGTATAACTATATTGGAGGATTTGAGTTAATTTGTGAAACACTTGTCTTTGTATTTGTTATTGGTGTTGATTTATTTATTCGGATCGGATTATGCCCAGTAACCGGAGGAATAAGGGGAATGTGAGTGTCTAGTATTATCGGATTGCGTGCTGTAACAAAGAGTAATAACGGTTGATATGTGGGATCGGGTTGCACGCTGCAACATGAGTAATAATGGTGATATGTGTTAATGAGTATAAAGGATGGACAAGTGGGATCAGGTTGTACGCCGCAACAAGGAGGAATGAGGGTGAATATTGATACTGTCATTGTTGATATGATGGGATTGGGATACACACCGCATCATTTGTTGTTATGTGTTCATATCTGTTGAGGTCAATTATTGTGATGTTGAAGCACCCTTAAGGATTGGTTATAGCTAAATACTAGTAGAACAGTTAGGTTCCAGATTTATTTAATGCCAGTTATTGCTTTTTTTATTCTATATTTCCTTTCTATTTAGTATAAACTGCTGCAGGTTGTAATTATTGTATGCCCCACCGTAGCCTCATCACTAATTTATCAAACTTATACTGGCTTGTTGGCGCTTTATGGTACACATTGGTTGGTCTTCTTAAGTAGTTTACACTTGCGAGGTTTCATAGTTGTAGTGATATCCCGTTATTTCGGTTGAGGTATAAGCATATTGGTGGATTTGAATTAATTTGTGAAACACTTGTCTTTATATTTGTGATTGGTGTTGATTTATTTAGTGGGATCGGGTTGTGCCCCGTAACCAGAGGAATAAGGGGGAATGTGATTATCTGATATTATCGGACTGCGTGCTGTAACAAGGTGTAATAAGGGTTGACAAGTAGGATCTGGTTGCTCGCTGCAACATGAGGAATAAGGGTGATATGTGTTAATGTGTATTTAGGATGGACAGGTGGGATTGGGTTGTACACCGCAACAAGGAGGAATGAGGGCGACTATTGATACTGTTATTGTTTATATGATGGGATTGGGATGCACACCGCATCAGTTGTTGTTATGTGTTCATATCCATTGAGGTCAATTATTGTGAAGTTGAAGAACCCTTAAGGATTGGTTATAACTGAATACTAGTAATAACAGTTAGGTTCCATATTTATTTAATGCTAGTTATTGCTTTATTAAATTCTTTATATTTTCTTTCTAATCAGTATAAACTATTGCAGGTTGTAATTATTGTATGCCCCACCATAGCCTCATCACTACTTCGTCGAGGTTAGACTCGAAAGTTAGTAGTACATTGTGTTGATTGTATTGATACTGCACTCTGCACATTTTGTGCAGATTTTGGAGCTAGTGGCTGATCGTGAGGTTGGTTGCTATCACTGCGTACCAGAGACTTAAGTAGTCCCGCAGGCATCCACAGGGCTAGACGTCCCCTTTTATTCCATTTTGTTTTCTGTTTTATCTGCTTTCAAGATAGATGTAGACTTTTCATTCAGACCTTTATTTGTGGTAATCTTAGTCAGTTCATAAGTTGTGAAACCAACTTTGGGTGGATTTTATTTCTATTTTTTATTGCATAAAGTTAAGCTTTTAAAATTGTTTCTTCTGCATTTATTTCCGTTGATTTACTTTGATAAGTCTTAATTATTTGAAAGATAAAGGAAAAAAGTCAGATATTCTGAAATGTTGACTTTCCTAGCCAGTACAATGTTAGGCACCATCACGGTCGCGATTGCTGGAAAATTCGGGTCATGACAGTTACTCGAGCGAAGGTTATGCCCACTGTTATAGATTTCCAGGTAGACCCGAGGCAAAGGCCTCTGATGCGGTTATCATAGGTATTTTTTCGATCTGTTCGAGATGCATTAGTTCTATTTGATCATGGTTCTACATATTCCTATGAGTCCTCATTCTTTTTATCATATTTGCATTTGCTCCGCAGTTCTCTTGTATTACTGTTCAAGTATCTACACTTATGAATGACTCTATTTGGGTGGATCATGTGCATCGATATTGTCTGGTCACTGATGGTAGGCTATAGTATCATATTTTAGTCGATTATAATACTCTAATTTACTGCACTTCAATCCTCCTTGAATCCCTCATCAATTTCTCCCAAAGAGCTCTCAAGATACTCAACAATGGAGGAAAAATGGCTAAGACTCGCGGATGAAATGTTTAAAAACCTTCTGCCCAGGTCCTTGAACTTCTTCTTCGCAAACGCAGTCAAACTTACACGTTCGCGATGCACAATTTTTCTTTGACCAAAAATGACCCTTCGCAAATGTGGAACCCCACCCGTGAACGCGATGTCTTAGGCCTTTGAACCTACACGAACACAGACACACTCCCGCGAACGTGAAGAGCATTAGTTCCTGGACCTCCATGCTCTGAACTTCCACTATGCGAATGCGATCCCTAACACACAATTGCGACCCCTAACATGCGAATGCAAAGTACAAGGACCCTCCGCGAATGCGAGACCGCCAGACACGAATGCAAAGCACAGACTCAGGGTTACCCGAACTCTTTCTACGTGAACGCGAGGGCCTGCTCGCAATCACAAAGATCAAAATCTGCATGCATATGTTGCTGCATTTTCTCCAATTCTCCCTGTTGGCCCAAGTAAAGGTTAAGTTTTGATGATTTACAAAAGAACTTAGGATGAACCAGGTCCATTCGAGTGGTCCATCCCGCAGGTTACAAAAATTGGCATATTCAAGCATGCGAGTTTCACGTGAATGAGATAAGCTTAACTTGGTGTACTTAATATCTCCTGATCGAAAAGGTTACATAATTGATAAGGAGAAGGAATCCTTAATCAAAGAGAATACTATCCAAGATAGGGAAGGAGTTAGAAGTTGAAATCAACTAGAACTCTTTCCTCAAGGAAGAGTTGCATCAGAACTCTAGTTATTTCTCCATCTACTAACTCTATAAATTATAGGATGTTCTCACATTAAAAGTGTTGCACAAAAATGCAGAAGTAAAACATGAATTGGGAGCAAAATAGCAAGGCTGTTTGCAAGCAATTCTTGTGTAATTCAAGAGTGCCAACCAGAGTTACATGAATCACATTGAAGAACAAGTTCCATAAAGAGTTGTATGTGTCTTTATTTATTTCTAGTTCAATTGCAGTAGGTGTTTTCATATTGTACCTTTCAACTTTCGTAGAAGCACTTGTAATAGGTATTTGAGTATTCAAGTTAGAGTTAACTTGAAAGTGTTGCAACAGTTGAGGCTGTGTGCCACATTGGGATTAGAGTTAATCCTTATGTTTACAAAGAGTTTTGTAAATGTTGTTCTGGCTCAGTGATTTTAGTGGAAGTTTGGTAAAATCCTACTGAGTAGTAGGTCGTGGTTTTTCACTTTTTGAGCCAGGTGTTTTCCACGTAAAATCTTTGTGTTCTTTATTTTCTACATTTATTATTTCGCAACAGCAGTAGTTTGAATACATAGAAGAACCAGGTCCTTCATAAGCAGTTTAAGCGAAAATTTAGGTACCACACAAATCACCCCCTCTCTTGTGTAGTATTGACATTTTAACTTCAATTGGTATAAGAGCAGGTTATCCTTGAAGAGGCTAACACCTTAGAAAAAGATCTAGATGAATGAACCACCTGGAAACTGGGATGGGCAATCCATTGATAGACCTCCACTCTTTAATGGCCACCACTACTCTTGGTGGAAAAATAGAATGAGAGATCACATCATCGGAGAAGACTATGAGCTATGGGACATTATCACTGATGGTCCCCTAGCTACCATGAAGAAGAATGCTTAATGAGTAGATGTGCCAAAAACAAGAGCTAACTGCAATGCTGAGGACTTGAGAAAATGGGAAAAGAATGATAAGGCCAAAAAATGGCTTGTGTGTTGACTTGGTCCAAACGAGTACACTAGAATTCAAAGTTGTACCACTGCCAAGGAATATGGGATACCTTACAAGTGGCTCATGAAGGAACTCCTCAAGTAAAGAGATTAAGAGGAACATTTCTATATTCTCAATATGAGAATTTCACAATGGCGGAAGGGGAAACCATCTAGGAGATGTATACAAGGTTCACAAAACTGACAAATGAACTTAAGTCTCTTGGAAGGGTTATTCTTGAAGAGGACAAAGTTGAGAAAATTTTGACAAGGGTTCTACCAGTCACTTGGGAAAGCAAAATCACTGCCATTCAGGAATCAAAGAACGTTGCCTCTCTTAAGTTGGACGAGCTAAGAGGAGGATGAACTAACCATGCTCACAAAGGAATTCAAGAAGTACTTAATGAGAGGAAATGGTCCTTAAAGAAGTGGACGATACAGGAAACCAAGGGTTCCTAATAAACAAACCTATGGGGGGTGTTACACATGTGGGTAAACTGATCACCATATTAGAAACTTCCCTCAATGGGAAATTGAATGGAAGAAGGAAAGAGCTAAACGAAGGAACAAGAAGAAGGAACAGAGGGTGAAGCTGCCAGGGGAGAAAGCTCAAATGAGGACTCAGAGGGTGAAGATGGAGATGAAGAAGCACTTATGGAAATTGGAGAATCTGATGAGAAATTCGAGGTAGGTATAAATCATCTCAAAGATAAGATTAAGTTTTTGTCTAAAGAAAGGCTATCTGAGTTACTCCTGGATTTCATTGATGAATATGAGGATATAAATGATAAGGAACAACTATATAAGGAGTGTGTGATTCTGAAAGCTAAGTGCAAAAACCTTGCAACTTAGGGCCAGTGAAAGTGATAGTAAAAATGATGAGTTGAAGAACCAGGTTCATGAACTTGACACCACATTCCTAGAGCTCAAATCTAAAAATCTAAAATCAAAATTAGGAACTGATAAAAAGGAATCTGATCACACACAACTCACTTTAGAAGAAAATGTAGGAAAAATAAAAGATGAGTTGTACAAAAGATATGAGCATATAAGAGTCCTTAAGGAGGATCTAAACAAGGTTAAGCACGAGCTAGAAAGAACCTGTAAATGGAATAGGTCCTCTGATGCACTTTCATGGCTATATGAACACCATAGTAGCAATAAGAGAGGACTTGGCTACGGGACCCCTGCACCTATGTGGGATCCTAAAAGCAAGTACCCCACACTCCCTGAGAACATAATTTGCACACACTTTTGTAAAACTGGTCATTATAAATCTGAATGTATTACAAAAGAAAAGGCTAGTCAAAAGAATAAAGAATTTGTTCAAGGAAAAAATAGGCTGCCACGTTGGGCTACAAAGAATCTGATTCACCCTTTTGCCTATAGAAAGGGAACCAAACTAGTTTGGGTTCCTAAGACTAACCCCTAATGTCCTTTTGCGGGTCCAACTGAAGGGTAGCAGCCAAATATGGTACATGGATAGTGGCTGCTCAAAGCATATGACAGGCAGTAAGAACCAGTTGCTTTCACTTGAGGACCTCAAAGGAGGTAATGTCTCCTTTGGAAATGGGAAGAAAGTTGAGATAATTGGGGTTGGAAAGGTAGGTAAGGCTGATTCTCACTCTATTGAGAATGTCTACCTGATAGATGGCCTAAAATGCTGCCAAATAAGACAATCACAATTGTGTGATAGAGGCAAGTTGGTAGCATTCACCTCTACAAAATTCTTTGTGATTAATCTTACCACCAACAATATTGTTTTGCAGGGAAAAAAAGTAAACAATATATACATTGTAGATTTGTCCACACTTTCAGAAAATGCACTCACTTACTTAAGTGTATTGGACAATGATCCCCTCCTTTGGCACAAGATACTTGGACATGTCAGTATAAGTCAACTCAACAAACTAGTCTCCAAGGATTTGGTGATAGGACTGCCTAACATTAAGTTCAAGGAAGATAAAATTTGTGAGGATTGTGCAAGGGGGAAGCAGGTAAGATCCTCTTTCAAAAGCAAGAAAATAGTAAGCACCACCAGAATGATGAAACTGGTCCATATGGATCTCTGTGGTCCAATGAGAACATTAAGTGGATGTGGTAAAATATTTGTGATAGCGCTTGTTGATGATTACTCTAGGTTTAGTTGGACATCGTTTTTAACATCTAAAGATGAAGCATTTGGCATGTTTACTTCTTTTGTTAGAAAAACTCAGAAACATCTAGGTAATTAACTTGCATCAATTAGGTCTGATCATGGAACTGAATTTTAAAATGCTAAGTTTGCTGGATTTTTGCATGCTACATAATAAATAGTTGCATGACTAGACCTCTTGTTAAGAAGATTCCCTATGATTCACTTAAAGGGATAAAGGTAAATATATCTCATCATAGGGTATTTAGATGCAAGTGCGTTTTGCATAATAATAGCAAAGTCTCCCTAGGTAAGTATGATCCTAGAAGTGATGAGGGAGTATTCTTGAGATAATCTTCACATAGTAAAGCTTGTGTGTAGAAAAAATATATATGTTATTTTATTGAAAAACTAACATTCTTTCTGAGAGGAAAGAGCAAGATAATGAAGAGATTGGGCTGATAAGAAATTCAAATGGTGAAACCACAGTCCAGCTGAATATGCATCACAAGAAAGAACATGTGATAAAACAGGTCCTTCCACCTGGGCAACATGACAGGGGGAACTGACTAGAGAGTAACTAATCCTCAAACCTCGAGGGAACCTGTCCATGAACCTATTCCTTAGTAACAAAACCAGGAAAGAACATCCAAAGAAATTGACTTTCCTATTGCAACATCCGCAAAATTGTATATAGATGAACCTGGTTCATCTGTTGATCAGAAGTTGTATAGGAAAATGATTGGTTCTCTTTTATATCTCACTACTAGAAGACCTGACATTGTGTGCAGTGCAGGTATTTGTGCTCGATTTCAGGCAAATCTAAACGAGTCCCATTTGACTAATGTAAAGAGAATATTGAGATACTTGAAAGGCACCACTGACCTTTGCCTTTGGTATCCAAAAGTTAGTAACTTTAACATAGTGGGATATGCAGACACTGATTATGCAGGTTTCCTAGTGGATGGGAAGAGAACTTCAGCAGTTGATGGATTTTGGTATTAAGTTGGTTGCATCCCTATTTTCTGTGATAACACTAGTGCTATTAGTATGACTAAGAATATGGTTCATCATAAGAGAACTAAGCACATAAATGTTAGACACCATTTTTTGAGGGATAACTATTAAAAAGGCTTGATTACTGTGGAGTTTTGTGTGTATGAAAAGCGATTTGGTGACATCATCACAAAAGGTTTAAGTAAAGATCACTCTAGGAGGAACAAGTTGGAATTAGGGATGATTAAGATCACCTAAAAGGACAAGTTCAAGGATAAACCAAAAAAAATGAAAAAAAAAATCTGGCTAGAAAGTCTGTAAATTGTGTGTAGTTAGATTAAATCTTGCTCAGTCTCATACTTTACATAGTATACTCTTGTTCCATGTATTAAAATGACTCATTAATCACTAATGATATTTTCTCTATTTTGGCAAATTTAGACTTACACAAGAGAATTTGCAGTGAAGAACCTGGTTCATCAAGATAACACGATATGTTTTCTACACTCTCCATAATTTGAAATAACTATATTTGGATCATGATCAGAGTCCTACCAAATACTAAACTCCTTTTGGACTTATCCATTATAAGTGAACCAGTCCCGTTTAAAAGAGTCCCAATCGAATGGAAGTACCTATATTTTCGGGATACACTCCAACGTCTCTTCAAAACTGAATTTCAGTTTGACTAAACTTCTAAGAGGCAGAAAATCTATAGTTACCCCATCAATTATTCCTCTGTATATTGATCAGCTTTAGTGTATTTCTTACTTCATCTTTCTCAAGCCGTCAAAAACTTTCATTCTTCTTTCATCTTCCAAACACAATCTAATTCTCTTCTTCTCCATACCCTAGCCTAGATTGTCAAACACCATTGAAGGAGGGGAGATCAAGAAAATATACAAGCAACTGAAAGCGGGTAGGGAATAAGAATCCTAAGATTCATATAAGTTTGCTACTATAGCAAGATGGTATGGTCTGTCGAAACCGATAAGGTATCTTCTGACTATAAAGGTTCTCTTGAGACAATTTCTAAAGTTGTTGTAAATTTTGAGAATAGATTTGTAAGATGTATAGCAGGTGTTGAGACTATATAATCTGGAGAAGTTGGTGGTAAAAATGAAAAAAAGGGAAGAAAAGAGAGCAAGGGTGCTAGGAGTACTGTGAGGGGAAAGGCTACAAGAGTGGTTGATTCTTTACCTACTCATGTTGGTCTAACAAAAGAAACTGGTGCAATGGTTGTTTGGGATATGAATTTAGAGAAATAGAAGAGTGTGTGACCAAAATAGGGGGAAGTGGGTCTGGCGAAGATGCTGAGTGGTTGGTTCAACTTGGCAAAAATATAGATGAACCTGGTCCATCTGAACATGAAACCCTCGTGGACCTACTGATAGAGTTATCAATATCACCAAAACTCATGTCATTCCCTATGGTTTCATTCTCAAAATTGTGCTACACATTTCAAGGTACCTAAGAATAAGTGGGGTTAATACTTTGCTTGCTTGCAATTATGAAGTCAACGTCATTCTTAATGAACCGGGTTTATCCAAAAAGGCACCTATCAATAGCAAAGTCACAGTGTTGGTACAAGAGAGTAAGGCAAAGTATATTGAGATAGCAAGGAATAAGACTGTCGATGCCCTTTTTCCGACTACTAAAAAGAAGCGAAATCGGGTTTACAATATTATGGACAAAACAACTCCTATTCCCATTTGGGAATTGGGTATTGGAAGTTGAAGAGTCGCCACCTAATGATTATAGTGCATTAGGATACTTTTAATAAGAAGAGCGTATTTTGAAAAGAAAACCAGAGTTCGGGTAAGGGCATGAATTATCTCGAGAGGAAGGTGTTAGTCACCCCTCAAGATCCACTAGTATGGTTTCCAGCCGTGCTAATTGTGACTTTAATGTGAAATAAGGCAAATAAACAAATAAGGATCACATATAAAGCATTCAAGAAACTTGAGAATTTTAAAAAGGGGAAAGGCATAATTTAAATAAAACCAGAAAGGAGAAAAACATTACTTTAGGAAAACATGTTTAAATAAAGCAAGCAAAAGAGGAAGAGGTCCTAAGTTTAACTATGATATGGATCATTCGATATAATATTCAGCACATATTCCCAAAGAGGGGTCGCTTTATGATATTATCGCATCGTCATCATCTCCATATTCTATCCTTCCCACCCCATTAAGGTACGTAAACGCATTTGGTCTACTTATTGCATTCTAGTACCCGTCCTAACCTATTAGTCCTGGGGTATTAGGACTTATAAACGTAAGAGGAGGAGAGAAAGATATGGCATATATGGAGTTTTTCAAAGGCAAAAATACTAAGCGTCAATCAAAACAGATAGCATATAGAAGTATGCAAATCAGAAACTCAAGTCTCATATAAATCCCGTAAACCATAATAGAAAATAGTCTAGCACGACTTACAAATACTGATTTTGTCTTAATATTAAAGCTGATCGCGAATGGATTAGTTAAACACGTAAAACTTGATAGAAAATCTGCTTCGAGCTCCCCGGGCATGTTATCAGGAATTGTTGCATTTGAGGAGACAGGAAGTTTTAAAAGGTAGCAGAGGAATTTTGAAAAGCAGCGGATAGTTTGAGTAAACTGTGCACAAAAAAAAGTTTCAGAAAGACAAGAAGATTTGAGAAGAAAACGAGTTGTACTTCTGTTTCGAAATCGTTGAGGCAGAATGGTTTTATGCAGAAAAACAAAAGCATTTGAGCAGGCAGATTATTTTAGAATGCTTTGGGTAGAACTTTATTTTAAAGACTGTTTCAAAGAGTGAAAATCATTTGGCCAGAGCTTATTTTGAAAGGCAGAAAACACAGACTTGAGACGTCAACAGGCATACATAGCTAACAGTTTGCAAAAAAAAATGTTATTTTGAGAAAGACATTAAAGCTCAGATGACTGACTATTATTGACTAAGCGAATAGAGTGAGTTTGACAGTCAATCCTATAGGCATGATGTCTATGCTTCTGATTTTAAAAGTTGTTACTGAATTAATGAATAATTTAGCGTTTAACCTTACCGCTTGCCCATCGCGTGAAAGTCCTATAGGCAGGATTTCTATATGCATTTTTGATTGCAAGAGTATGCAAGTCCTATGGGCAGGATTTCTACATGCATTTGATTATAAAAGTATGCAAGTCCTATTGGCAGGATTTCTATATCCATTTGATTACAAAATATGCAAGTCTTATAGGCATGCTTTTTAAGTGATTTTAACATAAAACCCTATAAACATGGCTTCTACCCTTTGACTTCTACAGAAATAATAAAGCCCTTCCCAAACCCTTTCACTAATATCCCCAAGTCTTTTATAAAATTATTACAAAAACTTGAAATAAAGGACTAAAGAAAGAAATAAGATAAATACATCAGAACTACAATGGGCCCGGGGAGTCTCGAAGCAACCTTAATGTCCAACCCATGCATTTTACCAAATCCAGATTCCAGATTCCAAGGCCTTCTCATACTCAAGGTATTTTCAGATTTCCAAGGAATCATAGGATTCCCGGCAGTGCTTAACACCCTGAATAGCTTTGAGTAACAGAATAGTGCAGTGTGCAAGTACCAACCCTAAGGCATCCGAGATCAGAGGGAGCTTAAGGGTCCCAAGGCATGGATTACCAAAGGGGGGGCAGAACTTAGGAGAGACTAAGAATGAGTGTGAAGGTGAAGGAGATTTGAGGGAAAAGGCCAAGTAACGGATGGTCATACCCAGCCATGGGTAAGACTGGCACACCCCTGACCCTTTACTAGCTCAAAAACATAGAGAACAGACTTGAGAAAGTCAGACTCAGGTATGGATGGTCATTAGGGCACCACCAGGCCTGGGTCAGGCTCAACACATAAATGGGGGGTTAAGGGAGTGGGATTACTTTGAGTATAGGTTGAGAAAAACCTAGTTCTAAACTAGAGGTGGCAATAGGGTACCACTCTAGTCCAAAACAACACTCACATACAAAAAGGGTCGGGGAAAGGGGTCAAATATGAAAAGATTTGCATAAAAACGGAACATAGTTAAACAGAAAGGGGTTTGGGAAAGGGATGTGCAGGAAGATACTTATAACAAACATAACAGAATTAAACACATGGGGATATGGGGTAGGGATGTAACATGCTGAAGTTCAATTGCGTGATGTAAGGAAATATAGCATAAACATATATATGAAAAGTATAAGTAAACACATAGTTTGGAGGTGGTATTTAAATCACGGAACCTACCAGTTGCAAGTTTCAGACAGTAATACAAACAGACGAGTAGGATCATATAGTTAGCCTTAGCTTTCAGCCGGCTAAGACAAGCAGCACACTTAGTAACAGCGAAGAGCAGAGAAGAAAAGAGAGAGTGTATAGTATGAACTTATGAAAATTGTTCGTGTCTGAAGTGAAGAGAGGTGGGGGGTTTTATAGCTTGAAAGTAAGTAGTAAAAAAGGCAGGAAAATAAATTAGTATCAATCAAAATCAGTTAAGGAAAGAATTCCATTTAATTAAGGGATTCGGACTTAGGGTAAAAAAAAATAGAGTTCCAAGTATGGAAAGAAAATCAAGAATGGGTTGTAAAATAGAGGGTAAATACATATAGGTTTTTTTAAATACACGTGGTTTAACGAATAACGAAAACTGAATCATCAATTACATAGGGAATCAAGGGAACAGGTATTCGAATACAATCCGAAAACAAGTCTAGGTAAGAAAATCAAATAAGTTTGTAAAAAATTAAAACCCCAAAAGTTAGAGTTATTTGAAAGGAAAATATGACTATAAAGAGATGCACAAATTCAAGCAGGCGAGGCTACGATTGACAGAGTAGTCAGATAATCAGAAAGAACACAAGCATAGGCATGAAATGGATTAGAGTTCTTGCAAAGCTTAGCAAGAACTCAGAAGCATGAAAGAAACTCAAATACATTAGGGTCTTAGAATTAGATAAGCAACACACATAAAGTCGAAAATCCCAAAGTCTAGGGTTTCCAAACATTTCACAGTGTAAAGAAGAAAGTGAAAGAATACTCAGGTAACCCAACTTAGAGAGAACACAAATACTTGCAGAAAGTAAAATACAGTAGAGAGTTACCGGAAACCCTAGGTAAAGGAAAACATTCAAAAGTAATAGCAAGAAATAAAGAAATCCCAGCAGAGAAGTAAAAAAAAATCGGAGAAACCCTAGGCAAAAACAAAATTACATGGAATCACAGGTAAAACATCCAAAAGTCATAGCAAAGCAAAGAAATCACAGTAGAGTAGTTAAAAAAAGAAAAATTGGAGAAACCCTAGTTTTAGGAAGACAAATAGTTTTGAAAGATATAATCGGCAAAACTGGAAAAAAAACACTTAGCATTCACGGATCCAGAGAATATCTTAAAGAAAATAAGAAGAAAAACCTTGAAACCCTAGAAAAATGAGAAAGGCCTGAAACAGACTGGCTTTGAGTCGGAAACGGACTCACAAAGCTAGAGATTGCCTGAAGGAGGCCAAAAATAGCCATAAAACACGAATCGGAGGTCCTATGAATTGGAGACTTTCAAGGTCTGGTTTTTATCCTTGAACGGAGGAGCCATGTAAGGGAATTGGGGGTGAGCATAGGTTGTACAAGGCTTGGGAAACCATATTTTCCTGTGAGATAAGCCGGCAAATTGCCGGATTGAGAGCATTTGGGGACGAAGGGGATACAAGGGCGATAGATATGAGAGAATGGGAATAGGGTTAGGGTGGTCTTGGGCTAAAAAAGGAAAAGGATGTTGTGGGCCGTTGATTTAAATGATCAACGGCCACGATTTAAAGAGGGGTCCGAGCGGGTTAGTATAAATGGGTCTGGGTCGGGTAATGTAGTAATTGGGTCGGGGAATGGGCTTAAATTTGGGGATTATATTAGGGGTGAATTTGGGTTAAAATTGAAAGATAAATGGGCTATAATTGAAATAAAAGAGGCTACAATTTAAATAGCCATTTTCCCCAATTTGAATTTTATAAAATAGTAAATGATACTGTAAAAATCAAATTAAAATAATGGGTTAATAAATAATGTATAAGTATTAATTTAAAAATGTTAAGAACGATTTTGTAATCAAAATACTTATTAAATCGAGAAATAGGCTAAAATTACTATTTCATGCAATTTTAGTTTAGAAATACCTAATGAGCTTGTAAAATTGGATAAAAAAATCATGTAAATTACATTTTGTGTAAATGAGAGGATAAAATACATTGTTCACAAAAAATAACAAGTTTTGGGACAAAATATCGGATTTTGTAGTGCAAAAATAAGTCATAAATTGATTTAAAAAATCTTTAAAAATATATAAAAATGCCAAAACCTTTGTGGATGCTTATATATGCACCTACATACTATTTTGAGTAAAGCAATATACGGGAAAAATTGGGTACCAACAAAGACATGATTGGTTAAGGTAGAATCTGAGAGAGATTTTCTCAGAATTGAACTTCCAAGAGAAAAGGAGAAGAATGATGATATTCTTCAAGACATGTTGAAACTTCTCCAAGAAAATAACTCAGCCCTACCTCTTCCAAGCCTTAAGACTCCTAACCTAGTGTAGATCAACTAGTGACCCAGTTCGAGATGTTTTGTTTCTTTTGCTCATGTTTTCAGTATTTTTATTTCTTCTTATGCTTTGTGGTAGAATTTTATCAATCATCAATGAAATTTCTATTTTTGCTCAAACTGTTTGTTCATATTTCTTTGATGATTAAAATTCTTAGCTTGATCTATGATGATTAATCCATGATTGCATTTGAAGTAGCCCTAGTGGCCATGAGTAAGTTTTAAAATCTGGTTATCTCACGTTTTTTATGCAACTTCCGATGATGCCAAAAGGGGGAAATAAGGTTGTTCTTTACACTTTGAATAGTGATGTTTATAACCTAATGTACATGGTCCTTGATGATAAGTGATAAAAAGGAAAAATATTTCTAACATTGTGTTGATGTTGAGTTAAGTTGAAACAGGGCCTAAGCTTATGAAAACATAGAGTTTGTCATCATCAAAAAGGGGGAATGTGTTGGCCCAAGTAAAAGTTAAGTATTGATGATTGACAAAAGAACTCAGGATGAACCAGGTCCATCCCGGTGGTCCATCCCTCAGGTTCATAAAATGGGCAGATTCAAGCATGTGGGTTTCACGTGAAGGAGATAAGCTTAGCTTGTTGTATTTAATATCTCCTGATCCGAAAGGTTGCATAATTGATAAGGAGAAGGAGTCCTTAATCAAAGAGAAAACTATCCAAGATAGGGAAGAAGTTAGAGGTTGAAATCAACTAGAACTCTTCCACCAAGGAAGAGTTGCATCAGAACTCTAGTTATTTCTTCATCTAATAACTATATAAATTGCAAGATGTTCTCACATTAAAACTGTTGAACAAAACGCAGAAGTTAAACGTGAATTGGGAGCAAAATAGTAAGGCTTTTTGCAAGCAATTCGTGTGTAATTCAAGAGTGCCAACCAGAATCTACATGAACCAAATTGAAGAACAAGTTCCATAGTTTTATGCGTCTTTCTTTATTTCTAGTTCAATTGTAGTAGGTGTTTTCATATTGTATCTTTCAGCTTTTGTAGAAGCAATTGTAATAGGTATTTAAGTATTCAAGTTAGAGTTAACTTGAAAGTGTCGCAATAGTTGAGGTTGTGTGCCACATTGGGATAAGAGTTAATCCTTAGGTTTACAAAGAGTTTTGTAAATGCTGTTTTGGCTCAGTAATTTTAGTGGAAGTTTGGGAAAATCCTACTAAGTAGTAGGTCGTGGTTTTTTCACCTTTTGAGCCAGGTGTTTTCCACGTAAAATCTCTGTGTTCTTTATTTCTATATTTATTATTCCGCAATAGCAGTAGTTGGAACACATAGAAGAACTAGGTCCTTCATAAGCAGTTTAAGCGAAAAATTGGGTACCACACAAATCACACCCCCCCCCCCTCTTGTGTGGTATTAATGTTTATAACATCACTCCCAAGTTCAAAACTTCCTGTTAGCCATCCAAAATAACCCTGAGGCCCCCGGGACCTCAACCAAAAGCACCAACACATCCAAAAATATCATCCAAACTTATTCCAATCATCAAAATACCTCAAACAACACAAAAATTATCAATTCACATCGAATTCAAGCCTAAGTTTTTCCAAAAACTTTTGAAACTTGTATTTGATCTAAAACTCAACCAAACCACCTCTGAATGACCTGAAATTTTGCACACACATCCCAAATCACATAAGGAAGCTACAACAACTCCCGAAATTTCATTCCGACCCTTGGATCAAATTCTCACCTATCAACCAAAATTCGCCAAATTACTAACTTCTCCAATTCAAGCCTAATTCTACAACGGACCTCCAAAACCACATACGATCACACTTCTAAGTCACAAATCACCTTCCGAAACTAACTGAACCCTCAGAACTCACATCCGGGCCCTCTAACTCATAAGTCAATATCTGGTTGACTTTTCCAACTCAAGCCTTCTTAAAAGAGACTAAATGTCTCATTTCTTACCAATTACACTCCAACACAAACCAAATCAACTCGAACACATAAGACACGAATAACAAAGCATAATGAAGCAAAAATGGAGGAAAGAAGAGTGGTAACTAATGAGACGACGAGTCGGGTCGTAACAGTTAGGGGTCAAGGGATTTTTTCCTTCCTATACCATATATGAAACTTTATTCCCAAATATGTGCATAGTTTCTAATTTACCTGTCATGTTCACACTTTTCCTAAAACTAGTGTTTGAACAAGTTCATTGCACATATATCCCATGCTCATTAGCCACAAATATTTTAAAAATATTATAGTAAATGTTCAATGAGTTATATAAAAATTGATGAAAAAAATATTGTCACGACCCCAATCCCGATGGTCATGGCGCCCAACACAACTGCTAGTCAAGCCCGACCATTTAGTCTCTCAGCCCGAGCATCAAGCTCAAAAACAATTAACTGAAAATCATTATCAACAATAAAGCTAAAATCTTAACTGATAGATGGAAACCAAACTGGATAATCTCTCAAGCCGATTCATGTACGCACGATAAGAATTCCAAGAAAGTGAAGTTTACCTAAAGGTTCTGCAACCTCTCGAGGATATATACAGACGTCTCTGTACCGATCCGCGAGACTCTACTAACACGCGCATGACTCATGAGCCCTAGTAACCTAGGCTCTGATACCAACTTGTCACGACCCCAACCCCAATCGTGATGGATCCCAACAAAACTGCTAGGAAAGCTCGACCATTTACACTCTCAACTCGAGCATGAAGCTCAAAATCAATTAATTGAAAATCATTATCGACAATATAGCTAAAATCTTAACTGATAGATGGAAACCAAACTGGAGGTCATGAGTCTAGAGCCTATAACAAATACAGAGTAACAAGACTCCAATAATACAGTTGTTCAAAATTGCGAAAATAATAATAAAGGACTAGGGAAAGAGTCGGGTCCTGCGAACGTCAGACAGCTACCTCAACAACTCCAATAAAACTCTGAAGCCGCAATTATCTAAGCTAAACTTCCAAAATACCTGAATCTGCATACATGGTGTAGGGAGTAAAGTGAGTACTTCCAACTCTGTGGTAATAGGAGAGAATAATATCTGAGTGATAAGAAAACACGTATGGGCACACCAAAATGCAATAAAAGATAGTACAACCCTTTGAGAAAAACCGAAATGCTGTGAAAATCCTTTAGAAAATCTCAAGATTAGTTCAAAATCTCTTTTACAAAGTTTCAATTACAAATATCTTTTTTTTTCTTCTTTTTCAATAGCCAAGCATATGAATACTATATCAGATAGAACAATTTGGCTCATAAGTCTTCCCATTGGGCACATCACTCCTTAACATATAACACAAGGGTATCTGGTCAACAAGGCAAGTAATAGTATGTATGCCAAAGATATATGAATGCTAAATATTGTGCCACGTAGTACAAATAGGAGTGAATGCGTGAATGAAATGCAATGCACATGACCGCTACGGTGCGCAGCCCGATCCATTTAGGTACCCTGCGCTCACTGGGTGTGTGTACAGACTCCATAGGGGCTCCTACAGCTCAAGCGCTATATTACTGTGGCATGCAGTCCGATCTGTATAATATACTACTGCAACGTGCAATCCGATCCATATAATATACTACCGCGGGGTGCAGTCCGATCCATGCATGTATATGTATATACTGTTTCGGCGTGCGACCCGATCCATGCTCAGTCCAGTAGTGCACATAAGCCCCTTGGGAAATAGTAAAATAGCAGTTCTCAGCTCAAAACATCAGTAAAATATCATTTACGTTTTCAAATCTTAGAACAAATGGCTGAGTTTGCAAAACAGTAGTTAGAACCTTGGACTGAGATTAAATAATATGCAACGTAATGCAAAAATAGCGACATCAATTCCTGAAGGATTCAAATAATTGGCACGAAGCCCAAAACGTGGCAATCGGCCCAAATCATGATAGCAGCAAGTAGTTTTCAGTGAATCACGCAATAAAATCAACAACCTGGACGGACTAAGTCACAATCCCCCAACGGTGCTCTACCCCACGCTCATACATGGCGTGCGAGTTATCACAATACATCATTATGGTGTGCCAATCTGGGGTTTCAAACCCTTTGGATATCATTCACAAGTACAACCCTCCTCGAACCGGCGAAATCTCAAGCATGCGACGCATTTTCCCCTCTAATCGGCCTCCACGCGTGTCAAATCTAGCAAAAAATAGAGCGAATACATCGTAATATACAAATGGAACAATACCCAATCGAAAAATATCAAATTGTATCAAGAACCTCGAAACTAGCAAAACCTGAGCCTCGGCCCTGCTTCTCGAAAAATTATGCAACTTATATTACCAGATTCTCGTCTCGCCACGAGTCCGTGCATACCAAGAGCTCCAAAATCTAAGCTCAAATGACCTATCAAATTCCAATTTGAAATATAAAAATCAAGCCCTAGCTTTACCCCTTTTGATGAATTTCAACCAATTTCCATGTTAAATCTAACAAAATCTCATGTATTTAGGCTAAGGAACTTAACTTCAATCAATCCTCATTGAATCCCTCTTCAATTAGCTCTCTCAAGATCTAAAGTCTCTCAACAATGGAGGAAAAATAACGTACGCTCGCGGATGAAATATCAATTAAAACCCTTCTGCTCGGGTGCAAATTTACCCTACGCGAACGCGGTCCAGGACCCACGCGTTCGCGATGACCAAATTATGTTGACCCCAATTAACCTTACGCGAACGCGGCTACCAAACCGCTAACGCGAAGTTCCAATGTCTCCACCTACGCGAACGCACTCCTCTGGTCGCGATTGCGATGAGTAATTACTCATGGCCTTACATCCCTTCTACGCGAATGCGCTATATGCACCGCGAACGCGATGAATATTTTCCAGGCCTCTCAAATTTACTCTACGCGTTTGCGACACTCTCCACGCGAACGCGATGAACAAAACTTCTGCAATAAAACAGCTGAAAAACCTGCAACACTATAAGTCTAAAAATTGTCTGTTCGACCACCCGAAAACATCCCGATGCCCCCGGGACCTCAACCAAAAGCACCAACGCGATCCATTTCCCTTATTTAAACTTGCTCGAATCATCAAAACGCCATCGTTAACATCAAAATCCTCAATTTTCATCAATTCAAAGCCTAAGTTTTCTTTAAACTTTGAAACTCACATTCGATCAAAAGCCCAACCAAACGACGTTCGAATGACCTGAAATGGTGCAAACATATCCAAAATTACCTAATGAACCTACTGAAACTCTCGGAATTCCATTCCGACCCACTGATCAAAATCTTGCCTATTAGCAGGAATTCGCCAAAATTCCAATTTCGCCAATTCAAGCCTAATTCTACATCGGACCTCCAAATTCCATTTCGATCGCACTCCTAAGTCAAAAATCATCCCCTAAAGCTAACCGAACCACCGGAATTCACATCCAAGCCTTTTAACAACATAGTCAACTTCCTGTTGACTTTTCTGTAACAAGCTTTCTTCTAAGAGGCTATGTTCCTCATTTTCAACCAAAACCAATTCAATTACACCCGATCGAATTTAATTCTTATATTGAATTGTGAATCAAAACAACAAGGGGGAAACGGCAGGAACTCACGTGATGGCGGGCCGGGTCGTCACATCCTCCCAACTTAAACAAACGCTCGTCCTCGAGTGTACCTAGAGTTGTTCTAGAATCCAACCAATAGCTGAATAACTTTACTATGCATATAAACCGGGGTGATATCACGTCACCCGATCTCATATAGGTCCATAAACCATAGATCTACATTTATGCCCCGTTCCCCCATTAACTGCTTCCTCTAAGTTCATTTCTGCTTTTTTGGTTTGCCGGGATGTTCGGTAATAAATTCGGAGTGCTTTGGGATACTTAGTCCCTAAATGAGAGCTTAAGTGTTGGAAATGATCCGCAATAAGAACAGTGTCAAGACGACCTCGGAATGGAAAACCGATGATTCTGTTAGCTCCGTTAGGTGATTTCGGGATATGGAGTGTGTTCGGAATATATTTTGGATGTCTGTAGCTCATTTAGGCTATAAATGCCGAAGTTAGAATTTTGAAATTTCCTGTCCGATAGTTAATTTTTTATCCGAGGGTCAGAACGGATTCTGGAAGTTGTTGTTGAACCGTCATGTCATTTGGGATGTGCGTGCGAAATTTCAGGTCAATTCAAGTGTTTTTTGGTTAAGTTTTGAAGTTTTTAAGTTCAAATCATTAATTAGTTCGAGTTTACAGCATTGTTTTAGGTGGTTTAAGGATTGGTACAAGTTGAATTATGTTATGGGATATGTTCATAGGTTTGGTTGAGGTCCCGGGGGCCTCGAGTGTGTTTCAGATGCCCAACGGGGCATTTTGTGTTGAAGAATAGTTGCAAATTTGCTGCTATATCTGTTGCAGAAATTTCTTCTATGCGATCGCAGCCCACCCATGCGATAACATAGTGAAGTTAGTGAGGGACCTATTTTCCTTCAATGCAATCGCAAGTCATTGTATGTGATCGCATAGTGTTCCTTTCTCCTTCTCCACGATCACACTACTCTTCATGCGTTCGCATAGTAGAAATTAGGAGCTGGACCTCAGAGCCAAAATCCTTCTATGCGATCGCATAACCCAGTCCGCGATCGCATAGCTTCACCTCCCCATTCTCTGTGATTGCATGACCCCCTCTGCGTTCGCATAAGTCATTTTCCAGGCCTTCAATTTTTACTCTACGCAATCGCATCACTCCTTATGCGGTCGCATTGAACAAATGCCTGGGCAGTTAAGGGTTCTTCCATTTTTATCAAACTCAAGCTAGAGAGCTCGGTTTTGGGAGATTTTTTGAGGGATTTTCAGAGGAAAACATTGGGTAACGATTCCTCACTCCCTTACGATTATTACCCGCTAATCTAATCTTGAATTCAAGCTTTTATTTCGGATTTTGAATGCAAATTGGGGAAAAGTTCTTAGACCTAACTTTGGTGATTTGAAGGGGTGTTTGACCTTTGATTTGGGAGACTTTTTTATGGTTAGACTCGTGAGAGTACGAGGTTTCTGAAAAAACAAAATTTATTCGATTCCGAGATGTTGGCTTGAGGGGTATTTTGGTCATTTCACCTATTTTTGCGCCTTAACTAAAATTTTAATAGTGTAATTAGTTATGTGATGTTATTGGCAATATGTAATTGGTTTGAATAGATTTGGGCCACTTGGAGTCAGATACTCGTGGCAAGGGAATTGTTTCTTAGCAGTTTTGTACTAATTTGAGGTAAGTGGCTTGTCTAACCTTGTGTGGGGGATCTCTCCCCTTTAGGATATCTTTGTCATTGTTTAAAAGCCTTGTGCGCAATGTGACGGGCATGTACTTGTGCTAGTTGTTTGAAATTCACCTTACTTGGCTTATTTAGATTATGTTTTCTTCCCATATTTAATTGTTAAAAATGAAACTTCACTTGTTTTGACTTAGGAAAGCATGTTAGTAACTTATTTGCTCTATTTGACTAAATTGAAATATCTGTATTCCCTTGGAAAGCATGCTAGTATTTATTTGCTCTATTTGACTAAATTGTCATATTTGTCTTTCCTGTGAAGCATGTTAGATTCTCGACATTACTTGTTGCTCGCATTTGGCTTCCTTTCGTTAAATATTGATTTGTTGTGGTGTATTTACTTTTGGGACAACGAGTTCAATTCTCGGGAGATCCTCTGTTATTGGTATGCTGGACTTCGGGTTCAATTCCTGGGAGATCCTATGTTATTGGTATGCTGGACTACGGTTTCAATTCCCAGGAGATCCTCTGATACTGACATGATGGACTACGGATTCAATTCCCGCAAGATCCTCTGATATTGACATGATGGACTAAGGGTTCAATTCCCAGGATATTGATATGACGGACTGAGGGTTCAATTCCTGGATATCCTCTGTTATTGGTATGAAGGACTGCGGGTTCAATTCCCGGAGATCATCTGTTATTGATATGATGGACTACGGGTTCGATTCCTGGGAGACCCTCCGATATTGGTATAAATGGACTGCGAGTTCAATTCCTGAGCTCCATGTGGAATCCTGACTTTTGAGTGATTTTTCTTGTGTTCGTAGCCTGTACTTGCAGCCGTTCTATTTTAATTACTATTTTGGTAGATATTTGGGATTTACTTCATTATCTACTGTTTATTTATTCTTACATTATTTCTTATGTCCGTCTTAGTAGGGCCTCGACCTTCCTCGCACTACTCCATCGAGGTTAGGCTTGGCACTTACTGAGTACCATTGTGGTGTACTCATACTACTCTTCTGCACACTTTTGTTGTGCAAATCCAGGTACTTCTAGTCAGGCGCGCTATTAGTGATCTCGCAGCTACACTTGGATATTTGAGGTATGCATATGTCCCGTCCGCAGAGCCGAAGAGTATCCTTTTATTCTACCTTTAGCTAGTAGTTTCATTCATGTACTCACTTGTTGTAGAAACTCCTGGATGTTAGAGCCGTATGTTATATTTTACTCTTAGCATGTGTTGCCCGTGGGTTTTCGGGTCTTGGAGGTTGTACATTATTTTGAGTTGAAAAGTATGTGCCAGGCGGCACCCTATACATTTTCTTATGCTATTCATGTTTTGTTTATCGTTTTCCGTAAGGATTGTTGAATTTTCGTAAAGTGTCAGGATTACCTGGTTGTGAAGACTGGGTGCCGTCATGACAGGTTCACGATTGGTGAACTAGGGTCGTGACAACATAATGTATTTGTTTGGTTCTCATCTCGACTCTAATTTGTCGGGAAGAGGAACTATGAGTAGTCTCTGCAATTGCATGTGGATATTTGCCTTGCTTTTTGGGTGATTTTGGTGATAACACGCCCAAATCAATGAGGTGTCAGCTACTACTATTTTTTAGGACTTTGTTTCGAATCTTTGTTGTTCTTCATTTCTGAACTTCAACTGAAGTAAAATGGGGAACCAACTTTGTTGAATGGGTTCTTCATATTTCTGTGAATTTAGAGGGAGAATTTAGTTTCAGAAGATGGAAAATGGTAAAAAGAACGTGGGTATGGGTAAAACGTAGGTGGGGCTGAGGGGTTAGAATAGAAAAATGTGGTATGGGTGGGGATACTAGGATATACATATTCCTTTAATTAAGGAGTAAAAATATATAGTTAATCATACCCTTAATTAATTATAATATAGAATTGGTAATTTGGTATACTAAGTGTAACTAAATCAAACCTTAAACATTGAGGGTAATAAGGTTTCTTATGTGGCATAGGAATGTAAAAATTCCTATAGTCAATCGCCTTCCGCACAACGAACGGTCTAACTAGAAAGAGAAAGTCTCACTTTAACCTAGCCCAAACTATTTACTACTCCTACCCATGGGACCCAAATTATTTACTCGATTATTTTATTCCTCACACCAACGTTTCCTCAATTTTTCATTATTATTATTATTACTATTATTTCTCACACTAGTATTCTTCAAGTTGTTTATGTCTTCAATATTTGCAGCTTTATGTTCTTTCTTTATCGATCCATTTCTATCAGTCCCTGTGTTCAAGATTACCCCAAATACCCATTTAACCGTTCATTATCCGCCATTTCTTTCCTTTCCTTTCCTTTGTTGATTGTTTGCTTCAAAATATATATATGCAAGAACTTGAAAAGAGGTATTAATGCTTAAAAACAACAAGTGTTAAATAATAGACCAATTGAGTTGTGGAGTTAAAAGCTTGGAAATTAGATGTGCTTTATAAAGAACAAGAGGGAGAAGAATACAATAGAGATGGTTTCAGGGACTTAGTTGTTTTGAAGTTCTTGAATTTAAAAACTTTTATTTTTAAAGATTTCTTGTTTGATTCAAAGTGGGTGCCATTAAATACTACTTATAGTAACTTCTGGAAGTTCATATTGAAATTGATAGCATTTGGAGCTGATTTGAGGTGATTGAGATTGAATATTTCAGTTGAAAATCGAAGAAGAACACAGCTACAATATACAGCTACAATATACAATATGTTATAGGAGTATATAGGTATATTGCGACAGTATACTATTATAGTTTATAAAACAGTATACCGCTACAGTATACTAATATACTATAGGAAAATATAGCTATATGCAATAGTATACTATTATAATATACGATATATTGTTATGGTATACTGTAATAATATGCAAGATATTGTAACAATATATTGTAATAGTATACAATATACTATAATAGTATACTTATTACTCGTAAATTCACTTGCATTTTCCTTTTAATTTGTTTTAAGCTTTTACCCAGTGTGAGAGGCAGAATGAAAATGCAAAAAAGCAAGTAAAAACTATAGTATGCTATATGATGTAATGGTATACTATTCAATTATATCCTTTTAGAATTTTTTAAATTTTTTATTATCAGCTGATATTATTTCAGTTTAATAATTGAATTAAAATTATTTAACTCTTTGCATACAATTGTATACCTTGTTGGTATAGCTATATACTATATTGAGATCATATGTTAGTCACTATTTTTTGGTTATATTAGCTACATTTAATTGGTAATCAATTTAATTTTTCTTTAGTAATAATATAAAAGAAAATAATAATAAAAAAATTAAAATGGTAAATAAAATTAGATTATGATGAGAAAAAGAATATAAAAAGCTTAAATAAAATTAGAAAAGGAAAAAGAAAAAAAGAAAAAAAAGAAGAAAAGGAGAAAAAAGAAAAGGAGAAAAGGAAAAAAAAAGAAAAAGAAAAGAAAGAAGCATAGAAATAAAAAAGAATTGGAGTATAAAGAAAAAATTCCCCACAAAACCTACTATGGGTAGGAAATGTAATTAGTTTATGGGTAGAAAAAACAGATGTACAGACAAGGATAAATAGTTTTATTTTTGTAAGTAATTGTGTCAAAACCGTAACTAGAAATGCTTCTATTGGTATATTTAAAGGGATTTTTACCTTCCTATACCACATATGAAACCTTATTACCTACAATGTTTAAGATTTGAGTTAATTACATTTCAGTATACCAAATTACCATTTATATACCATAATTTAAATCAGGGATATAATTAATGGTGCACTTATATTAGGCATAATTATAGGACCGTATCTTCCCACTTCCCCCCCCCCCCAACATTTTACCTTTACCCTTCACTCTCCCACGTTTAGCGTCTGTTTTGAATTCCACCATTCCAACATTGACCCCAATTACAAAGCTTTGAATTCAAATGTGAGTTTTCAAAAATCATTATTTGTTTTGATTGGGTATTGTTGTAAACAACTAGGAATATGTTTAGGACTTTATATCTCAATTTTGAGGAATTTTGTTGAAGATTTAGACATGATTTTAGCTGAATTTCAGGTTGAAACTCGAAGAACAAGAAGAAGAAGACATATTTCCAGAAATTATAGAAATATTGTAGACTGTTTTTTGCAGAAGATTTTTGTCACGACCCAAACCCCGGTCGTGATGGCGCCCAACACCTTGTTAGGAAAGCCCGACCATTCGAACATTTCCATCCAAATCATTAACTTAAAATACCAAGTTCACATAAAATTCTCAGTTTGATTAATAGGAACAGTACGGAAACCAAAACCAAAAATAACAACAACCCAAAAGATCTGGCGTCACAAGTCAGAGCCTCTAGATACAACTGATCAATATCCTATAAAAAGGAAATCTAGATGCGGAAGTAAAAGATAGAAATGAGGAGTAATCGGGTCCTGCGAATGCCGGCAGCTACCTCGATAACTCCGGTACTGAACTGGACAGCAGCAGATAATCATAGCTAAGCCTCCAGGATCCCTGTATCTGCACACAGGTTGCATGGAGTAGAGTGAGTACTCCAACTCAGTGAGTAATAGCAATAAATAACAAGTGAATATAAGAAATCCGGTAATAACACTACACAGTTCTAAAATCAGCAGTGAAGGCAGTAAATATGTTCTAAGTAGGGAAAAAGAAACTGGTAAAGCTCCTCTATTTGTCCGACAATTTACTAACACTGCTGCGGCGCGCAGCCTGGTCCAATATAATGCATAATACTGCGGCGCGCTGCCCGATCCAATATAATATATATAATACTGTAGCGCGCAGCCCCATCCAATAGATATAGTCGACTGCGCTCACTGGTGGTGTGTGAAAACTCTGGAGGGGCTCCTTCAGCCCAAGCGCTATAATACCGGGGCATGCAGTCCGATCCATATAATATATCACTGCGGCGTGCAGTCCGATCCAATACATGTATATATATATATATACTGTTGCGGCGTGCATCCTGATCCGGTATATATCAAATACCATCACTATGGGGTCCTTGACCCCTCTCAGTCAATATTGACTTGGCCTCTCGGTCCCACTCAGCTATGACAGGGTATTCAACCCTATGTATTACTCATTTAGGGTTCAAATTACTAAGTCCAATTTATTACATGATTCATAGTTAAGGACAGGACTAGGAGTATGTGCTCAATAGGTAAAGTGAAGTCAATCGGTTCAACATGCTCCCTAAGGGTTCTACAGATCGGCACAAGGCCCCAAACATGGCAACTAGCCCAAAATATACAGATATAAGCTCAGTCTCAGTCAAAAATTACAGTAAGTCATCAATCGGGATGGACCAAGTCTAAATCCCCAGCAGTAACATCACCACGCTCATCACAAGGTGCATGTTTCATCTCAACATAGCACCGCATAGTGCAAATACGGGGTTTCAAACTCTTAGTATATCATTTATAACCATTACTCACCTCAAACAGGTCAAAATCCTAGCTTGCCTTGTGCTTTCCTCGCAAATCGACCTCCTCGAGTGCAGAATTTGACCAAAACCACAAGGAATAGGTTATAATAAGCTAATGGAATTTAACCCAATTGAAAGAACTCGAAAAACACCCAAAAACACGAAGTTGGCAAAAACCCGAGCCCCGGGCCAACTTCTCGAAAAATTACTTAAGTCACATCACCGGACTCCTCATCTCGCCCCGAGACCGTACATATAAAAGTTACCAAAATCGGAGCTCATATGGGCCATCAAATCCCAATTTAGAATTCAAAAACTCAAGACCTAGTTCTTCAAGTTTTTCCCAAATTTTCCATGAATTTGAGGTTGATTCTTAACAAAAAATGATGTTTCTAAGTCACGAGACTTACCCCAATCAATTCCCGCTGAAACCCTCTTCAAGCTCTACCAAAAAGATTCCAAGTTAGTTAAAAATGGAAGAAGTTATGAATGAACTCGCGGAATGAATTAAATGTTTTTAACCTTCAGCAATTTCTGCTTCTGCGGTCCCGTAACCGCCTTTGCGGTACCGCTTCTGTGCCCTTACGACCGCTTCTGCAGTTTTTCCTTTAAGTCACGCCTCCGCTTTTGCGACCACCAACCTGCTTCTGCGGATTCCCTTTTTCCTCTTCTGCAGCTTCCTTTTCGCTTCTGCGGACCCGCAAAAGCGACTCCCAGTCCGCTTTTGTGGTAGCCTCTCCGGTACCTCAAGGCCGCTTTTGCGATTACTCTAGCCGCTTCTGCGGAACCTCTTTTGCAGATGCAGAAATACCAGAAGCCAAATATTCATCTTCATGCAACAACTCCAAAAAACCCCCGTTTAACCACCCGAAATCACCTCGAGGCCCCCGGGACCTCAACCAAAAGCACACACCAGTCCTAATACTTCATCCAAACTCGCTCGAATCATCAAAACGCGAATGTTAACATCAAATTCGTCAATAATGATCAAATCAAAGCCTAAATTTCTTAATAACTTCCGATTTGCATATTCGATCAAAAACCCGACCTAAACACTTCTGAATGACCTGAAACTTTGCACGCATAGCAAAATCATCTAATGGAGCCACTAAAACTCACGGAATCCCATTCCGACCCTCGGATAAAATCTCACCTATCAACCGGAATTCACCAAAATTCAAACTTATCCAATTACCTAATTCTACTCCGGGCCTCCAAATTAAATTCCGATTTCACTCCTAAGTCAAAAATCATCCCTTGAAGCTAATCGAGTCATCAGAATTCACATCTGATCCCTCTAACCATATAGTCAATTTCCAGTTGACTTTTCCAAAATAAGCTCCCCTTAAGAGACTAAATATCTCATTTCCATCAAAATTCAATCCAAACCTACCCGATCAACTCAAATACCAGTATAGGAACATAAAGAAACATAATTTGAGGGAAATGGGGAGGTAACTCACGTAACGACGGGCCGGGTCATCACATCCTCCCCAACTAAAACAAACGTTGGTCCTCGAGCGAGTCAAGAAACATATCTGGAGTCTCAAACAAATGAGGATATCTGCTCTGTATCTCCTGCTTGGTCTCCCAAGTGGCCTCCTCCACGGGCCGACCTCTCCACTATATTGTCACGACCCAAACCCCGATCGTGATGGCGCCCAACACCTTGTTAGGCAAGCCCTACCATTTAGAAAATTCCCAGCAAAATAATTAACTTAAATTACCAAGTTTAGCATAACATTCTCAGTTTAATACTAATAAAACACTGCAAAATCCGTAACCAAAAATAACAACAGCCCAAAAGATCCGACGTCACAAGTCATAGCCTCTAAATACAATCGAACAGTATCCTATACAAAGGAAAATCTAGATGAGGGAGTAAAAGATAGATAAGAGGACAAATCAGGTCCTGCGGACGCCAGCAGCTAGCTCGATAACTCCGGTATTGAACTAGGCAACAACAGATAATCACAGTTAAGCCTTCCGGATCCCTGTATCTGCACACAATGTGTAGGGAGTACAGTGAGTACTCCAACTCAATGAGTAATAGCAATAAATAACAACTGAATGTACGAAATCCTATAAGAACACTATACAGTTCTAATATCAGCACTAAAGGCAGTAAATAAGTGCTAAGAAGGAAAAGGAAACTAATAAGTACTTCTCTGTTCCGTCCGGCAAGTTACTAACACTGCTGCGGCGCGCAGCCCGATCCAATATAATATATATAATGCTGCGGCACGCAGGCTGATACAATAAATATAGTCGATTGCGCTCACTAGGGGTGTGTGCAGACTCCGGAAGGACTCCTTCAGCCCAAGCGCTATAAGACTGCGGCATGCAGTCCGATCCATATAATATATCACTGCGGCGTGCAGTCCGATCCATATAATATACTACTGCGGCTTGCAGTCCGATCCATATAATATAATATGCGGCGTGCAGTTCGATCCAATACATGTATGTGTATATACAATTGCGGCGTGCAGCCCAATCCGGTATATATCAAATACCCTCACTACGGGGTCCTTGACCCCTCTCAGTCAATATAGACTTGGCCTCTCGGGCCCACTCAGCTAAGACAGGGTATTCAACCCTAGGTATTGCTCATTTAGGTGCAAGTTACTACGTCCAGTTTATTTCATGATTTACAGTAAAAGTCAGGAAAGAGGGTATGTGTTCAATAGGTAATGTGAGGTCAATCAGCTCAACATGCTCCCTAGGAGTTCTACAGATCGTCACAAGGCTCCAAACATGGCAAGTAGCCCAAAATATACAGGTACAAGCTCAGTATCAATCAAAAAGTACAGTATGTCATCAATCGGGATGGACCAAGTCCATCCCCAGCAGCAACATCACCACGCTCATCATACGGCGTGTGTTTCGTCTCAACATAGCACCGCATAGTGCAAATACGGTGTTTTAAACTCTCATTATATCATTCATGACCATTACTCACCTCATACGGGCCAAAATCCTAGCTCGCCTTGCGCTTTCCTCACAAATCGACCTCCTCGAGTGCATAATCTGACCAAAACCACAAGGAATATGTTATAATAGGCTAATGGGACATAACCCCATAGAAAGAACTCGAAAAACACCCAAAAACACGAAGTTGGCAAAACCCGAGCCCCGATTCTTGAAAAGTTATGAAATTCGCATCAACGGGTTCCTCATCTCGCCACGAGTCTGTACATATAAAGTTCATCAAAAATCAGAGTTCTAATGGGCCATCAAATCCCCAAGTTACATTTCAAAAACCAAGCCCTAGTTTTTTCAATTTATACAAAAATTTAAGAGAATCAAAGGATGAATATTCAATTAAATGGTGTCTCTAGGCCTTGAGACTTACGTCCAATCACTTCCCGTCGAAACCCCCTTCAAAATCTACCAACAAGCTCTCAAGGTAGTGCAAAAATGGAGAAAATAATGATGGGTTCGCGACAGAATATTTTCATTAAAAGCCTTCTGTCGAGGTGATTTTTCTTCTACGCGATCGCATACCGCCATACATGATCGCGATGATCAATTTTCCCATGCTACGCGATCGTGACCACCACGACTGCGAACGCGATGAACAAACTTTGCTGGGCCCCCAGATTCTTCTATGCGAACGCGACCTACTCCACGCGAACGTGTTGACCAACCCTGCCTTGCCTATGCGAACACAGCCAAAGCCACGCGAACGCGAAGAACAGTAACCTAGGCCTATGCGATCGCAACCCAAGTCATGCGATCGCGATGGCTAAATTCTTGTTGCACTGGTGCTGCAATTTTCTGCAGTAATTCTTACGTCCAACCTTCCCGAAAATCATCTGAAATCACCCCGAGGCCCCCCGGGACTCAACCAAGTACACCAACATTCCCTAAATCATCATACAAACTTGTTCCAATCATAAAAACACGACTAACCATACAAAAACTATCAATTCACGACGGATTCAAGCCTAAGTTAAACTAAAACTTCCGAAACTTGCACTCGATCAAAAACCCGACCAAACGGTGACCAAATGACCTGAAATTTTGCACACATATCCAAAATCATAGAAACTCTCGGAATTCCATTCCGACCTCCGGATCAAAATCTCACCTGTCAACCGGAATTCGTCGAAATTCAAACTTAGCCAATTCAAGGCTAATTCTACACCGAACGTCCAATTTCAGTTTCGATTTCACTCCCAAGTCATAAATCACCACCCAAAACTAGTCAAATCGTCGGAAATCCATTTGGAGTCCTATAACTCATTAGTTAACATCCGGTTTACTTTTCCAAATTAACTTTCTCTTAAAGAGACTATTTGTCAAATTTCAAACCAATCTCTGTCTGAATTACTTCAAACACTACAAACACCTATAATGAAACATATATAAGCATAAAACAGGGAAAACGGTTTGGTAACTCACGTGACGACGGGCGGGGTCGTCATATGTACCTTCACTGAAGCTATGTCCTTTGATCTCAACTTTCGAACTTGATGACCCAAAATAGCCACTGGCTCCACATCGTGGGTCAAGTCCTCATCCAAATGGATCATGCTAAAGTCTAATATATGAGCCAGGTCCCCAACATACTTCCTGAGCATAGAAACATGGAACACCGGGTGAACTCCCGACAAGCTGGGTGGCAAAGCAAGCATATAGGCCACTTCCCCAATCCTCCTAAGTATCTCAAAAGGTCCAATAAATCGCGGACTCAGCTTTCCTTTCTTCCTAAACCTCATAACGCCTTTCATAGGTGAAACATCAACAAGACTTTCTTGCCCACCATATAAGATACATCTCAAACCTTACAGTCTGCATAACTCTTCTAACGCGACTAAGCCATACGAAGTCTCTCCTGAATCACTTTCACCTTCTCTAAGGCACCCTGAACTAACTCCGTCCCTAATAGTCTAGCCTCGTCGGGCTCAAACCAGCCAATCGAAGATCTACATCGTCTCCCATATAAAGCCTCATATGGCGCCATCTGAATACTGGACCGATACTTGTTGTTATAAGAAAACTCTACAAGTGGAACAAACTCATCCCAAGAGCCTCCAAAATCAATAACACAAGTAAGCAACATGTCCTCCAATATCTGGATAGTATGTTCGGACTTTCTGTCCGTCTGAGGATAAAACGACGTGCTCATCTGTACCTGTGTGCCCAACTCCTGATGAAAGGTCCTCCAGAACTAGGAAGTAAACTGAGTTACCCTATCTGAGACAATAGAAACTGTAACCCCATTCAACTGCACAATCTCCCATATGAAAATCCCCGCTAACCGCTCCAAAGAATATGTAGTACACACCAGAATGAAGTGCGCGGACTTGGTCAGCCTATCCACAATCACCCAAATAGAATCAAAGTTCTTCGAGGTACGAGGGAGACCACTCACAAAGTCCATATAACTCTCTCCCATTTTCACTCCAAAATATCCATCTGCTAAAGTACAGTACCGGGTCTCTGATGTTCATACTTGACCTACTGACAGTTGAGACACCGAGCCACATAACTCACAATATCTTCTTTTATTCTCCTCCACCAATAATTATGTCTCATATCCTGGTACATTTTCACGGCACCCGGATGAATGGAATACCGCGAGCTGTGGGCCTCCTCTAATATCAACTCTCATAGCCCATCCACATTGGGAACGCAAATCCGGCCCTGCATCCGTAACACACTATCATCACCAATAATCACATCTCTCGCATCATCATGCTGGACCCTGACCTTCAGGACAAGCAAATGCGGGTCATCATATCGGCGCTCTCTAATGCGATCATACAAGGAAGATCGGGAAACCACAAAAGCAACCACCCAACTGGGCTCAGAAATATCTAACCTTACCATCCGATTAGCCAAGGCCTAAACATCAACTACAAGGGGCCTCTCCCTAACTAGAATGTACACCAAGCTACCCATACTAACCTCATTCCAACTCAAAGAATCGACCACTACATTGGCCTTCCCCGGATGATACAAAATGGTAATTTCATAATCCTTGAGTAACTCAAGCCCTCTCTATAGTCTCAAATTGAGATCCTTCTGCTGAAACAAGTGTTGAAGACTGCGATAGTCCGTGAACACCTTACAGGATATGCCATATAGGTAGTGCCTCCAAATCTTCAAAGCATGAAGTATAGCAGCCAACTCTAAGTCATGAACAGGGTAGTTCTTCTCATAGGGATTTAGCTGATGCGGAGCATATGCAAAACTCTACCTTTCTGCATCAATACACAACCGATCCCAACTCTCGAAGTATCACAATACACCGAGTAAGATCCTGAAGCTGATGGCAATACTAGTATCGGAGCTGTGGTCAAAGCTAACTTGAGCTTTTGGAAGCCCTCCTCACACTCATACGACCATGCAAATGGAGCATTCTTCTGCGTCAACTTCGTCAAAAGCAAAGCAATAGATGAAAAACCTTGAACAAACATGCGGTAATAAACTGCCAAACTGAGGAAACTCTTAACCTCAGTAGCTGAAGACGGCCTAAGCCAACTCTGCACGCATCGATCTTCTTTGGGTCAACCTAAATACCTTCACTAGATACCACGTATCAGAAAAGCCACGGAACTGAGCCAAAACTCACACTTGGAGAACTTGGCATAAAGCTTCTCCTCTCTCAACCTCTGCATTACCACCCTCAAGTGTTGCGCGTGCTCCTCCTGGCTACACGAGTACACCAGAATATCATCAATAAACATGGTCACAAAAGAATCCAGATACTGCCGAAATACATTGTTCATCAAGTGCATGAAAGCGACTGGGGCATTAGTCAACCCAAATGACATAACCAGAAACTCATAATGCCATATCTCGTCCTGAAAGTTGTCTTCATGATATCAGAATCCCTAATCTTCAACTGGTGATAGCCTGAACGGAGATCAATCTTATAGAATACCTTTTCCCCCTGAAGATGGTCAAACAAATCCTCATTACGGGGTAGTGGATACTTGTTCTTCACTGTCACTTTGTTCAACTGTCTGTAATCAATGCACATTCTCATTGTGCCATCCTTCTTCTTTACAAATAATACCGGTGCACCCCACGGTGACACACTCGGGCAAATGAACCCCTTATCTAGGAGTTCTTGCACCTGCTCCTTCAACTCCTTTAGCTCTGCTGGTGCCATACGATAAGGAGGAATAGAGATGGGCTGGATGCCCGGCACCATATCAATACTGTTAGAAAATACGCTTAACGCTAGAGGGGGGTGAATAGCGTTACAATAAAATTTAGCGTAAACTTGCGGAAATTAAAATTTGCAGGAAATAAATAAGTGCGTTAAATAAACAAAAAGGAAAGAACGCACCGATATATTCTGGTTCACCACAACACGTGGCTAGTCCAGTCCCCGAGAGACTCTCTCGAGATTTTCCACTAACTTGTTAAGCATACAGGTGCTCAACAAACCTTTACAACTTAAGGACACAAGCCTTAACACCTTTGCTCGGAGATACAACACTCCAAGACTTCAACCAAGGAAACACAAGTTCCTTACAACAAGAGAATCACAATTCTCTTACAAGTGTATAAAACACTAAACACTCAAACAAAATACTCCTTAATGAGTAGATATGAGTAAAAGAAGTAAGATCTAGATCACAACAACTTTGGACAAGAATATGGCTCTCAAAAGCTTTATGAAATTGAATATAAAATGATAAACAAAAGTATGCAAGCTTATAGCAATGTAATGATCAGTTGTAGTATGTTGTTGTGTTTAAAACACTGAAATGAAGCTGTATTTATAGTTGAAAAACTTGGCATTACCGTTGCCTAATTGCCAATTAAGAGTTGCTGATTTTACTCACTGACAATCGATTGTCAAACCTCAACAATCGATTGTCTGCCAGTCAGATCAAAATTCAATCCCAGATTTTACGCTTGATAATCGATTACTTTAAATCCATAATCGATTACTGGCAACGTTCAAAAAATCCTTTCCAGATTTTACCACAAACAATCGATTGTCCAGAATCAACAATCGATTACTCAGCAACGTTCAAAAAATCTTTTCCGGATTTTAATCAAAACAATCGATTATACAGAATCAATAATCGATTACCCAATAACGTTCAAAAAATCTTTTCCGGATTTTAATCAAAACAATCGATTATATAGAATCAATAATCGATTACCTGACGGTATTTGAAAACTTTATGACAACGGTCAGCTTCACAATCGATTGCACAAAGTCAACAATCGATTACTTATCAGTTTTTGAAAAACATTTTAGACACTGTCTCTTGACAATCGATTGTCCAATGTAACAATCGATTATTTAATAAATTTGAAAATCACTGGAAGACACTGTCTCAACATAATCGATTACCATTAGTTCATAATCGATTATTCTGAGTTTTGAAAAACTTTCATGGACACTGCCTCAGTCACAATCGATTGTCATTAGTTCACAATCGATTGTCATGCAGGTTTGAAAAACCTGATGCTCACTGTCATACTCACAATCGATTGTCATTAGTTCACAATCGATTGTCATGTAGTCTTGGCTTAAAACAATCGATTATCATAAGTACATAATCGATTATCTTAATCCAGATTTTTAAGGCATGTCTAAAAATTATTTTGACTACTGTAAGTATGCATGATTTAAAATCATTTGACATTAAATTAAATATGCATGATTTTGGAAAATAGTTTTATGAGAGAAGCCATGTTACGAGTCAAGTTGTAGGATCAAGATCACAATTAAGAATGACTCAATTTAAACTATAAAACTTTGTCTTGAGCTTGAATCTCGTTGTATATCAATTGTGCGCTTGTTTCTTGAACTTCGTCATATATCAATTTTCGCTTCGTTTGTCATTCATCAAAGCCTATACAAAAGAACACACGTTTTAGTATATTGCATTGAGAACGTGTTTCCAATAATTTCCCCCTTTTTGATAATGGCAAACATTAAGCAGGATATGCAAGACAAGCAATTTATATTTGTTCCCCCTCAATTTGAGAATTCCCCCTCAATTTAAGCTTATAACTTGAGAGTGCATCATACCCGTTATCTTCCCCCTTTTGCCATTAGCAAAAACAATAATAAGATGCCAAAGATGAAATAAACCTTGTTTATTTATTGGAAAGATGGTGTGATTATTTAAAGAGAGTATAACAGCTCAAATGATAGCATTACAATCGATTATTGATACGAGATAATCGATTATTAGATGAGGGAAACAGATTTTTCTGGAGAAGACTCGATTCTTGCGCGTCATGCTTAATAATTCCCCCTACTTTTAGGGCGATACCTGCAAAAAAGAATTAGACGTCTCCGACGCTCAAGTTAGAAATCATGTAAAAAAAATGCAATGCATGACTTAGATCAATGTGGAGTCAAGGATCCCGAGTTCACTGCGAATTCGGAAGAAGGAATCTTTCTCTAAAGGCTTTGTAAAGATGTCTGCCAATTGGTTTTTGGTTTCAACAAATTCAATTTCGACATCGCCTTTGAGAACGTGATCTCTAATAAAATGATGTCTAATTTCAATGTGTTTCGTTCGCGGATGAAGAACGGGGTTCTTCGTCAAGCATATGGCACTAGTATTATCACATCTAAGAGGGATATGATTAAGACTTAGGCCATAGTCCAAGAGTTGTTGTTTCATCCATAGGATTTGAGCGCAACAACTCCCCGCGGCTACATATTCAGCCTCGGTTGTGGACAACGCAACACTTACTTGTTTCTTGCTAAACCAAGAAACGAGAGAGCTACCGAGAAAATGGCAAGTGCCACTAGTGCTCTTGCGGTCCAATTTGCATCCAGCAAAATCGGAATCGGAACAGCCAACAAGTTGGCATGAAGAGCCTTTGGGTACCATAGCCCCACATTTGTAGTACCAACAAGATACCTTAAAATCCGTTTTACCGCAGTAAGGTGAGACTCCTTCGGACACGATTGATAACGAGCGCATAAGCACACGCTAAACATGATGTCCGGACGACTAGCAGTAAGATAAAGAAGAGAGCCAATCATACCTCGATACTTTTTGGTGTCGACTTCCTTACCTTTCTCATCTTTGTCTAGATGATGGGATGTGCTCATGGGAGTTGCCATTTCTTTTGCATTGTTCATCTCAAATCGTTTCAGCAATTCTTTGCAATATTTGGTTTGACAAATGAATGTACCTTCTCTCATTTGCTTTACTTGTAATCCCAAAAAGAATGTTAACTCACCCATCATAGACATCTCAAATTTGCTTGTCATTAAATCGGAAAATTCTTTGCATAAAACATTGTTAGTAGCACCAAATATAATATCATCTACATATATTTGAACTAACAAAATATCATTGTTTTTATGCTTAACAAAGAGAGTTGTGTCAACTTTCCCCCTAATGAAATCATTTTCCAAAAGAAACTTACTCAATCTTTCATACCAAGCTCGGGGAGCTTGTTTTAAACCATAAAGAGCCTTTTTGAGTTTGAAAACATGATCGGGAGATTTAAAATCTTCAAAACCGGGGGGTTGTTCAACATAAACTTTTTCTTGAATAAAACCGTTTAGAAAAGCACTTTTCACATCCATTTGATATAAATTGAAATTCATAGAAGAGGCAAATGCAAGCAATAAGCGAATAGCTTCTAATCTAGCTACGGGAGCATATGTTTCCTCATAGTCAATACCCTCTTCTTGATTATAGCCTTTTGCTACAAGCCTAGCTTTGTTTCTAGTGATTATACCATTTTCATCTAGTTTATTGCGAAAAACCCATTTCGTACCAATTATGGTATGACCTTCGGGTCTTGGCACCAAATCCCAAACGTCATTGCGTTCGAATTGGTTAAGCTCCTCTTGCATTGCCAAGGTCCAAAATTCATCCCCAATTGCTTCTGAGATGGTTTTGGGTTCAATTTGAGAAACAAAAGCAGTATGTTCTAAGGTATTTTTGAGAGAGTTTCGGGTACTTACCTTGTCTCCAACGTTGCCAATTACCTGTTCAAGAGGGTGATCTTTGATCGTCCTCCACTCATTTGGCACTTTTGTTTCTTTTTCCAATTGCGGCGCTTCTTCCGTTGGTTGTTCCTCAGTTTCATCTTTATTTTCCTTGGGTGGTTCCTCCTGTATTTTGTCTTTCAAGCTATCTAAGATACCTGCAAGATCAAAACCGGAATCCTTTCTCGCCAAGCGAGCATTATTTTCAGAAAATACAACATGAGGGGATTCCTCCACAATTTGGATTCTTTTATTAAAGACCCTATATGCTTTACTACGTGAGGAATATCCAATGAAAATACCTTCATCCGACTTAGCATCAAATTTACCCAATTGGTCTTTGCCATTGTTATGAACAAAACATTTGCAACCAAAAACTCTAAAATGAGAAATATTTGGTTTTCTACCCTTATAAAGTTCATAGGGGGTTTTCATGAGTATCAGCCGAATTACTACTCTATTTAGAACATAGCAAGCGGTACTCACGGCGTCCGCCCAAAAATGTTTGGGTATCTTAGCTTCGTCGAGCATGGTTCTAGCCATCTCTTCGAGACACCTATTTTTCCTTTCCACCACCCCATTTTGTTGTGGTGTACGTGGAGCGGAAAAGGTATGCTCGATTCCGAGTTCGTCACAGAAGTCCGCAAAGAGATTGTGATCAAACTCTCCCCCATGATCACTTCTAATTGAAGTGACGGTTGTTTCTTTCTCATTTTGAACACGCTTAAGAAAATATTTAAAATTTTGAAAAGCATCACTTTTATTGGCAAGAAATAAAGTCCAAGTAAATCTCGAGTAATCATCAACAATCACAAAAGCATATTTATTTCTTCCTAGACTTTCAATGCGAGAGGGACCAAATAAATCCATATGAAGTAATTGCAATGGTCTAGAAGTTGAAACAATGTTTTTAGATTTGAAAGATGCTTTTGTTTGCTTCCCCTTTTGACACGAGTCACAAATAGAGTCATTTTCAAATTTTAAATGGGGAAGACCAACAACTAAGTTTTGAGAAATCAATTTGTTCAAAAGATGCATATTGATATGTGCTACTCTACGATGCCATAGCCAAGTATCATCCTTTTTACTCATTAGACAATCAACATAATCGGGTGAGGAATTAGCAAGATCAACCATATAAATATTATCCACTCTAAAACCACGGAGGATAATTTTGAAATCACTACGTCTGAACACTAAGCATTCATCCGAATCAAATAAAGCAAGATTTCCCTTGTCACACAATTGGCTTATGCTCAAGAGATTATGCTTTAATCCTTTAACAAGTAATATATGCTTAATAGAGGAATTTTCATCCTTACCGACCGAGCCTATGTCGATGATCTTTCCTTTATTGTTATCACCGAAGATAACACTTCCTCCTTCTTTGTGCTCTAATTGAAGGAATTTGGATTCATCTCCCGTCATATGCTTCAAGCACACCTACAAAACAAATTAATGTTCTTTAGGTACCCATGCCATCTTGGGTCCTTGGGGGTTAGGCATATTATAATGATGCGATTGAGTAATATGTCTATGACGTGTAAAGCATGCAGGAGCAATATGACCAATACGTCTACAATAATGACAAGTCATATTTGGGTTATGCATCCTTCTAGGTTCATAGTAACTAGACGGATGAAAATTTCTTACTCTATTTTGAACACTATGACTATTTCGCATTTCATGAGAATTATTTCTCCTACTATGAGCTCTAGGATGGGAAGCATTTCTAGAGTGATTGTTTCTCGGTTGAGGGCCATTTCTAGGTCTTCTCAAAGGTTCAACATTTGGCCTAAAATATGCATCATTTCTAGGGTAACTATTTCTAGGTGGTAAGTCATTTCTAGGTCTCCTAAAATGTTCAACATTTTGTCTAGCATGCATATTGGTTCTAGGATTGCTATTTCTAGGATAAGCATTTGTTTTATTAGTCCTAGGTTGAGCCTTAGGTGGTTGGGGTTTGGCTTCAACCTTTTTTTTAACCTCATTCTTAAATCCTATGCCATGCTTGGTTGATTTCAAATTAACAAGGACCTCATTCAAATTCTTGTGCGAAGAATTAAACTTATCTAAGGTACCTTTGAGTCTATCTACCTCATTTTTGAGATGCAAGCAAGAAGAACAATTTTTAGTAGAACTTTCGGGCTTATCGGCGCTTCTTTTTCCAAAAAACTTGTTTTCCTCTTTCAGCTTTTCATTTTCTAAAACTAGTTTTTCTAAATCCTTTTCTTTCAAAGAAAGCTGTTTCTGAAAAATCCTTTTCTTTTAATGAAGCATTTTCTTTTATGCCCTTAACAGTTTTTGAAGCCTTAATAAACTCAGCATATAATTCATCAAAAGCAGTTCGCATTTCTTCAAGAGTAAAGAAGTTTTTAGACGAAATTTGACATACCTCATCTTTGTTGTCTTCATGTGCCATAAGGCAAAGATTTGCTGCTTCGTCTTCTTCTCCTTCGCTTGACTCATCTCCGGAGTCGCCTCCCCAAGAAATGTATGCACGTTGCTTTTTAAAAGGTTTCTTCTCCTTTTTGATGTTTGGGCAATTTGATTTGATGTGCCCAGTTTCACCACATTCATAGCACTTGATTTGTTCGCCTTGCTTTTTGTCCTTGCGTTCATACTCCTTGCGCATGAACTTTTGAAATCTTTTGATAACGAGTCCAAACTCGTTGTCTCCTTCCTCATCAATTTGCGGTTGGCTTGTGCTCGCCTTTAGAGCTATTCTTTGCCTCCTTTGATCATCAACAAAAGGGTTAAGAATAGTAGATTCATAGGTCTTAAGGTTACCTCTTAGTGCGTCGATGGTGACGTTTGAAACGCCAATGGATTCTTGAATTGCATCAGCCTTTGATCTCCATGACGGTGTGAGACTTCTAAGAATTTTTCGCACGAGCTCTCTATCCGTGAATGTTTTCTTGAGAGCATGTAGGTCATTTACGATTATTGAAAATCGCTCAAACATTTCGTCCACCTTTTCACCTTCCTTCATGTGAAATAATTCATAAGAATGGGTTAGGAAATCAATTTTTGCTTCCCTTACCTGGTCCGTACCTTCGTACGTAACTTCTAGCTTGTCCCACATCTCCTTTGCCGTTGTGCAACACGATATTTTCCTGTAATCGTCAGCATTAACAGCACAATATAATAAATTAATTGCTTTAGCATTATTTTGAACCTTTCGGATGTCATCCGCGTCATACTCATCCTCGAACTTGGGAACCCATTCGTTTTCCACCTTCTTTGTTGGAATTTGGTTTCCATTAATTATCACCTTCCAAAGGTGAAAGCTGTTGGACTGAATGAAGATCTTCATCCTCTCCTTCCAGTACGTGTAATTTGTACCGTTGAATAGAGGTGGTCGTGTGGAGCACTGTCCTTCATCAATTCCTGCAAAGGAATCACGAGTAGAAGCCATGGATGGTTCTCTCAAACTGTTAAGTTTTCAGAGAGTTGGGCTCTGATACCAATTGTTAGAAAATACGCTTAACGCTAGAGGGGGGGTGAATAGCGTTATAATAAAATTTAGCGTAAACTTGTGGAAATTACAATTTGCAGGAAATAAATAAGTGCGTTCAATAAACAAAAAGGAAAGAACGCACCGATATATTCTGGTTCACCACAACACGTGGCTAGTCCAGTCCCCGAGAGACTCTCTCGAGTTCCACTAACTTGTTAAGATTACGGGTGCTCAACAAACCTTTACAACTTAAGGACACAAGCCTTAACACCTTTGCTCGGAGATACAACACTCCAAGACTTCAACCAAGGAAACACAAGTTCCTTACAACAAGAGAATCACAATTCTCTTACAAGTGTATAAAACACTAAACACTCAAACAAAATACTCCTTAATGAGTAGATATGAGTAAAAGAAGTAAGCTCTAGATCACAACAACTTTGGACAAGAATATGGCTCTCAAAAGCTTTATGAAATTGAATATAAAATGATAAACAAAAGTATGCAAGCTTATAGCAATGTAATGATCAGTTGTAGTATGTTGTTGTGATTAAAACACTGAAATGAAGCTGTATTTATAGTTGAAAAACTTGGCATTACCGTTGCCTAATTGCCAATTAAGAGTTGCTGATTTTACTCACTGACAATCGATTGTCAAACCTCAACAATCGATTGTCTGCCAGTCAGATCAAAATTCAATCCCAGATTTTACGCTTGATAATCGATTACTTTCAATCCATAATCGATTACTGGCAACGTTCAAAAAATCCTTTCCAGATTTTACCACAAACAATCAATTGTCCAGAATCAACAATCGATTACTCAGCAATGTTCAAAAAATCTTTTTCGGATTTTAATCAAAACAATCGATTATACAGAATCAATAATCGATTACCCAATAACGTTCAAAAAATCTTTTCCGGATTTTAATTAAAACAATCGATTATATAGAATCAATAATCGATTACCTGACGGTATTTGAAAACTTTACGACAACGGTCAGCTTCACAATCGATTGCACAAAGTCAACAATCGATTACTTATCAGTTTTTGAAAAACATTTTAGACACTGTCTCTTGACAATCGATTGTCCAATGTAACAATCGATTATTTAATAAATTTGAAAATCACTGGAAGACACTGTCTCAACATAATCGATTACCATTAGTTCATAATCAATTATTCTGAGTTTTGAAAAACTTTCATGGACACTGCCTCAGTCACAATTGATTGTCATTAGTTCACAATCGATTGTCATGCAGGTTTGAAAAACTTGATGCTCATTGTCTTACTCACAATCGATTGTCATTAGTTCACAATCGATTGTCATGCAGTCTTGGCTTAAAACAATCGATTATCATAAGTACATAATCGATTATCTTAGTCCAGATTTTTAAGGCATGTCTAAAAATTATTTTGACTACTGTAAATATGCATGATTTAAAATCATTTGACATTAAATTAAATATACATGATTTTGGAAAATAGTTTTATGAGAGAAGCCATGTTACGAGTCAAGTTGTAGGATCAAGATCACAATTAAGAATGACTCAATTTAAACAATAAAACTTTGTCTTGAGCTTGAATCTCGTTGTATATCAATTGTGCGCTTGTTTCTTGAACTTCGTCATATATCAATTTTCGCTTCGTTTGTCATTCATCAAAACCTATACAAAAGAACACACGTTTTATTATATTGCATTGAGAACGTGTTTCCAACAAATACTGAATACAATATCCCTGTCGGCGGCATGCCTGGAAGGTCTGCTGTAAACATATCAGGAAATTCCCTCACCACGGGAACTGAATCAAGACTAGGAGCCTCAACTCCAACATCCCTCACAAATGCTCAAAATGATAAAATTCCCTTCCCAACCATTCGCTGGGACTTTAATAAAGAGATTACCCTGTTGGATACATAATCAATCATACCACGCCATTCGATCCTCGGAATACCCAAAATAGCCAATGTAACTGTCTTGGCATGACAGTCCAGAATAGCATGGCATGGTGATAGCCAATCCACACCCAGAATAACATCAAAATATACCATGCTGAATTGCAGCAAGTCAACTCGGGTCTCCAGACCCCAAGTAGTAACAAGACAGGACCTATACACATGGTCCACAATAATAGTATCACCCATCAGGGTAGATACGTGCACAGGTAACGCAAGACACCCTCGGGTCATACCCAAATTATGAGCGAAGTAAGAAGATACATAGGAATAAGTGGATCTGTTATCAAATAAGACTGAGGCATCCCTGTGGCATACCGAAATAATACATGTGATAACAGCATCCGAAGCAACAACATCTGACCTGCTCTGAAGAGCGTAGAAATGAGCCCGACCACAACCAGATTGGCCTCCCCATCTGGGGCGACCCTTAGCTTCCTGTCCCTCACCTCTAGTTGGATGGGCGGGTGTTGACGACGCTGGGCCAGAAGATGAGGGTTGGCCCCTATGCTGAGATGAACTAGATGCACGACGAGGACACTCCCTCCGCATATTCCCAAACTCGCCACACTCATAGCAACTCCCTAGCGGTGAGGGCTAGGACTGAAGGGAACCCCTCGCACTAGAGTGGCTAGCTGAAGAACTCGACCGGGATGAACCCTGAAAAGATGGGGCATGAGACGAACTTTGCATTGGAAGTGCACTCACAGATGGCTGACCCTGGTGAGAGACCTGATAACCCCAACTAGGAGATGAACCACGCTACTCTAAGTGAGCTGGCTATGGAGGCTTGAAAGAAAGGCCCCTGCTCTGCTGAAACTAGCCCCTAGACGGAGCACCACTAGAGCTACCTGATCCTCGAGGCCTCTTGGCCTCCCTCTCCTATCTCTCTTGACGGCGAGCCATCTCAATATCACGAGCAATATCCACTGACTTTCAAAGGTATGGCTCAGGACCCTCTCTCGAGTCATCAGAATACAGATGGGATAACTGAGTCCGTCCACAAATTGTTTGATCCTCTCCTGATCTGTCAGGACCATCCACAGAGCATAACAAGATAACTCTTAGAATCTCACATCATACTATGTCACAAACATATCTCCTTGACGAAGCCACTCAAACTACCTGCGCAACTCCTCCCTCTGCGATCGTGGTACCCACTTTTCTAGAAAGATAATGGAGAACTCCTGCCAAGACAACGGCACTACACCTGCCGGCCTACGCCGCTCATATGCCTCCTACCAGGTGAAGGCTACTCCTGAGAATTGAAAAGGTAAAAGATACCCCGCTCGTCTCTAAGATCCCTGCGGTCTGAAGCATGCATCAACACTTTTCGAGAAACCCCTGGGCATCCTCGACGGACTACCGCTGAAAGTAGGAGGTGAAAGCATGTTGAACCTCTCAAGACGATGCTGCTCGTCATCTGGCATCACTGGCACCCTCCCATCACCCTGAAACGGAACAACTGGCTGAACTGGGGAAACTGGTTGAACTGGTGGTGCCTCCGGTGTCTTCAAACCCTGTACACCCTACTCAGGAGTGCGAGCTGTAGGGGTCTGATGACCACCCTCGATCTGAGATGTAGCTGCGGCAGTAATGGCCGAGACTCCCTGAGCCAGACCAATGCAAACCGATAAAATCAAAGCCAGGTCCTCCTGAAGACCAGGAATCACAATAGGCACGGGTGGTGCCTGGGCAGGTGCTGCTGGAACCTCTACAGCTGGAGGATGATCCTGAGTGGGGGCAACTGGTGGGTCAACCGACGCCGCCCTTGCTACTCTTCCTCGACCAAGACCACAGCCGCATCCTCGGCCTCTAATGGGTGGCAATGGTGGTCATCTGGCACGTCCAGTTGTGCGCGTTCTCGCCATCTGCGAGAGAATAGAATACAAAAGTTTAGTTCTCGGATCAACAAAGTCGCACGACAAGAATTTCAACAGTATGAAGTTTTTTCTAAAGGCTCCGCAGCCTCTCGAAGATAAGTACAGACGTCTCTGTACCGTTCCGCGAGACACTACTAAATCGGCTCATGACTCGCGAGGCCTGGTAACCTAGGCTCTGATACCAACTTGTCACGACCCAAACCCCGATCGTGATAGTACCCAACACCTTATTAGGCAAGCCCGACCATTCAAACATTTCCAGCCAAATCATTAACTTAAAATACCAAGTTCATATAAAATTCTTAGTTTGATATTAATAGGAACATAGCGGAAACAATAACCAAAAGTAATAACAGCCCAAAAGATCCGGCGTCACAAGTCAGAGCCTCTAGATACAACTGATCAATATCCTATACAAAGGAAATCTAGATGTAAAAGTAAAAGATAGATACAGGAGTAATCAGGTCCTGCAGACGCTGGAAGCTACCTCGATAACTCCGGTACTGAACTGGAAAACAGCAGATAATCACAACTAAGCCTCGGGGATCCCTGTATCTGCACACAGGGTGCAGGGAATAGAGTGAGTACTCCAACTCAGTGAGTAATAGAAATAAATAACAACAAAATATAATAAATACGGTAAGAACACTACACAATTCTAAAATCAGCAGTGAAGGCAGTAAATATGTTCTAAGCAGGGAAAAACAAAACTGATAAAACTCCTCTATCTGTCCGACAATTTACTAAGTTGTGGTGCATAGCCCGATCCAATATAATGTATAATATTGTGGCGCGCAGCCCAATCCAATATAATATATATAATACAGCGGTGCGCCGCCCGATCCAATAGATATAGTCAACTGCGCTCGCTGGGGTGTGTGCAGACTCCGGAGGGGCTCCTTCGGCCCAAGCACTATAAACTCTCGGGCCCACTAAGCTGTGACAGGGTATTCAACCCTAGGTATTACTCCTTTAGGGTGCAAATTACTAAGTATGATTTATTACATGATTCACAGTTAAGAACAGGACTGAGATTATGTGCTCAATAGGTAAAGTGAGGTCAGTCGGTTCAACATGCTCCCTAAGGGTTCTACAGAACGGCACAAGGCCCCAAACATGGCAACTAGCCCAAAATATATAGATATAAGCTCAGTATCAGTCAAAAATTATAGTAAGTCATCAATCGGGATGGACCAAGTCCAAATCCCAGCAGTAACATCGCCACGCTCATCACACGATGCGTGTTTCATCTCAACATAACACCGCATAGTGCAAATACGGGGTTTCAAACCGTCAGTATATCATTTATAACCATTACTCAACTCAATCCGACCAAAATACTAGCTCTCCTTGCACTTTCCTCGCAAATCAACCTCCTCGAGTGCAGAATCTCACCAAAACCACAAGGAATAGGTTATAATAAGCTAATAAGATTTAACCCAATTGAAAGAACTCGAAAAACACCCAAAAACACGAAGTTGGAAAACCTGAGCCCCGGGCCCACTCCTCGAAAAAATTATGAAAGTCACATCACCGGACTCCTTGTCTCTCCACGAGTCCGTACATATAAAGTTTACCAAAATCGGAGCTCATATGGGCCATCAAATCATAATTTAGAATTCAAAAACTCAAGACCTAGTTCTTCTTTTTCCCAAATTTTCCATGAATTTGAGGTTGATTCTTAACAAAAATGATGTTTCTAAGTCACGAGACATACCCCCAATAAATTCCCACTGAAACCATCTTCAATCTCTACCAAAATATCCCAAGTTGGTCAAAAATAGCGGAAGTTATTAATGAACTCGCGGAATGAATTAAATGTTTTAAACCCTCAGCAATTTTCGCTTTTGCGGTCCCGTAACCGCCTTTGCGGGACCGCTTCTGCGCCCTTACGACCGCTTCTGTGGTTTTTCTTTTGAGTCACGCCTTCCGCTTTTGCGACCACCAACTCGCTTTTGCGGATCCCCTTTTCCACTTCTGCGGCTTCCTTTCCGCTTCTACGGACCCGCAGAAGCGACTCCCATTCCGCTTTTGCGGTAACCTCTCCGGTCCCTCAAGGCCACTTTTGCGATTATTCTAGACGCATATGCGAAACCGCTTTTTCGTCTCCTCTTCTGCAGATGCGGAAATACTAGAAGCCAAAAATTCAATTTCATGCAACAACTCCAAAAACCCCCGTTCAATCACCCGAAATCACCTCGAGGCCCCCGGGACCTCAATCAAATGCATAGACCAGTCCTAATACTTCATCCAAACTCACTCGAATCATCAAAATGCAAACATTAACATCAATTCCTCAATAATGATCAAATCAAAGCCTAAATTTCTTAGTAACTTCCGATTTGCATATTCGATCAAAAATTCGACCTAAACACATCCGAATGACCTGAAACTTTGCACGCATATACAAAATTACCTAATAAAGCCGATAAAACTCTCGGAATCCTATTCCGACCCTCGGATCAAAATCTCACCTATCAACCGGAATCCGCCAAAATTCAAACTTAGCCAATAAAAGCCTAATTCTACTCCGGACCTCCAAATTAAATTCCGATTTCACTCCTACATCACAAATCATCCCCCGAAGCTAACCAAGTCATAGGAATTCACATCTGAGCCCTATTACCAAATAGTCAACTTCTAGTTGACTTTTCTAAAATAAGCTTCCCTTTAAGAGACTAAATGTCACATTTCCATCAAAAAGCAATCCAAACCTCCCCGATTAACTCAAATACTGATATAGGAACATAAAGAAACATAATTAGCGGGAAACGTGGCGGTAACTCACGTGATGACGGGCCGGGTCGTCACAATTTTGTAGAATCTTTAGTCATTTTGGATTTGTGAAAATAGAAAATAATACATCTACAATCAAAATACAAATAATCTACAGTTTATCTACAAGATATCTACAAACTGGATACATTGAATTTTAATATCCCAATTCCCATTTCAATTGTAGCATAATTGGTATTTCCGACATAATTGTGTTTTTTATGAAGATTTGTAGAAGTTTTAGTCATTTTTTATATGAGAAAACAGAAAACAAAGCACCTACAATTAGAATACAAATAATATACAATTTATCTACAAACTAGGTACATTGAATTTTATATCCCAATTCCCATTCAACTGTAGCATAATTGTGATTTCGACATAAATGTATTTTTTCAGAAGATTTGTAGAAGTTTTAGCTATTTTTTATTTGTGAAAATAAAAAATAAGGTATCTACAATCTGATGATAAATTATCTACAATTTATCTACAATTTCTGAAAATATGTCTTCTTCTTCGAGTTTCAATCTGAAATTCAGTCAAAACCAAGTCTAATCTTCACCAAAATCCCTCAAAATTGAGATATAAATTCCAAACCATATTCCCGATTATTTTCAATAACACCCAATCCAAATAAATGATGATTTTTCAAAACCCAAATTTAAATTCAAAAATTTCAAGCTTTTTATTGGCTATCAATGGTGAAAAATATATGGAAGAACATATGAAGATGAAGAACAGAAATCTCCTTTCCGTTTCAAAATAATGTAGCTCCGAGATCTCATTTCCGTTTCAAATTTTGAATTTAAAGTAGAATAAATCAATCTTAGATTCTCTACTTTCGCGTGCTAATAATGGAAGATTCATCCGTAATAAATGAATGGTATATAAATTATAGGAAAATTGTGGATTGGGCGGGTAATATACATACTATGCACATATTTTGTAATAATGTTTCATATATGGTATAGTTAGGAACAAATCGGGCGAACGATACAAATAGTCACTAAAACAGCTGCTTTTATTTTAAAGCCAATGTTTTCAATGTATTTAGACTTTAGCCACTCCTTTAAAAAACTTATACCTAACTGGACGAAAATACCCTTCTTGTTTAAGTTATAACTACGCGATCAAAACAAGCAGCAGTTACACAGAAACAGAATGAGCAGCAGCAGCACGCAGAAGCGGCGATCAACACAGGACGAACCAGCATTTCTCTCCCGATTTCAAAATTCAGCATTTTAATCCAAAAAATGACATAGATAAACAGTAAGTTGTACTTTCATGTGTTTCTATCGATTTTTATTTCGCTATTGTTATACTTTTTTCGATATGTATTCATTTGATTATATAGTAGATAAGAATTTGATTTTGTATTTGAATTTCTGGATTTATAAAGTTAAGGACATCGCCTCCTATGATAATTCTGTATTATGACCATAGTTTTTTCATTTTGGAAATCTAATTCAAAAATTAAGAACACAATGTCCTTAACTTCGATTCTACTAGACTCATTTTGCAAATTGAATTAAAAAAACTTAAGGACACAATGTCACTTTGTTGATGTTCTTCTTTATACATAGTTCTAAAGTTTCAGTTTCAAATTGAAAAAGTTAAGGACATTAAGTCCTTAAGTTTGGATTACAGATTGAAAAGTTAAGGACAGAAAATCCTTAAGTTTTGACATGAAGGCTAAAAAGATTAGGACTGGCAGTTCTTATCTTTTAATCTATGTTTAAATGTTAAGGACAAGCACTCCTTAACTTTTAATTCCATGTTTAAATGTCAAGGACAGACAGTCCTTAAGTTTTAATTTCTAGTTCAAAAGCTAAGGACCGGCAGTCCTTAACTTTTAATTCCATATTTAAATGTTAAGGACAGGCAGTCCTTAGCTTTTAGTTCCATGTTTAAATGTTAAGGACAGACATCCCTTGAGTTTTAATTTCTGGTTCAAAAGTTAAGGACTGACAGTCTTTAACTTTTAATTCCATGTTTAAATGTTAAGGACTGGCAGTCCTTAAATTTTAATTCAATGTTTATATGTTAAGGACGTGCAGTTTTTAGCATTTAATTCCAAGTTAAAATTTTAAGGACAGGCAGTATTTACCTTGTTTTTGCACTTACAATATACATGTTCTTAATTATACAAGGATTGCTTTATAACGTATATCCTCTGTTTCCCATTCTCTTAACTTGCAGGATGGAAACAATATGCATTATAGTTGCTTTTAATGGTAGATGGACTAAAGACTATAAATATCTTGATCAACAAACAAAGCTTTTTCTAGCACCTGAGTCAATTCGGTTTGAAGATTTCATTAAATAGATCTTTGATCTTATTAAATTGGATAGAGAAAAGTTTGAACAGTGATATGGTTTGATATCAACCTTGGAAATACCAAAGGAATGCTTGTATCCAAAGATTTAGATCTTCCAACATGTATAGAGTTTCTAAAAATTCATTCACTCTTCAAGGGTTGTCGTTTCATAGTTGATATTTCGTAAAGAGTGTTTGCATCAACAAGCAATGAACATGTCAACCCAGAAACTCAACATGACAATCAAGACCAATACCAACAGATAATTGAAATAGATATGGTTGAAGCTCAATCATTAAATGAAGAGGTGCTTCAAACATTTGATTCTATTCAAGTAGAAGGACAAAGCATTATAGAAATTGAAAACAAACAAGCTTTGGGTATTCAAGTCTTAGAGAGTGCGCTGGTAATCGAAGAAGTTGATGAAAAAACCTGTGCTCAAATAACTAGACGAAGATCAAATTTAAAACAAAAAGAATCCCAAACTACGATATGAAGAGAAAATTCTTCATTGGATGAAATAAAAGTCGGATCAGTATTTGACAAGAAGAAAAGTATAATTAACTATTTTTCCAATATAGCAATCAAAGGACATTTTGAGTTCAAGGTTGTTAGATCAAGCTCAACAAGATATTTGTTGACATGCAATGATGATAGGTGTTGTTGGTGTGTGCGTGCTTTCAGAATTAAAGATTCAACATTGTTCGAGATAGTAAAGATTGAGAAAAAGCATGACTACTCTGTTAACAGTAGCAAAGCAGATTAAAGGCATGCTATTTCAAAGTTGATTAGTGGTTACATTATCGACAATCTTCGGGACCCAAGGTTTGAAGTTACACCAGCTTTTGTCATGGTAGAGATGCAAAAATTTCATGAACTAGACATTGGATATCACAAGGCGCGGCATGCTATTCAACATGCATCCGCTTTAATAGGAGGAAGTCTCGAAGAGAATTATGAATTATTGTCGTCATACTTGTATATGATGACAAGTAAAAACCCAAAAACTAATACTAACATAAAGATCGACGACAACAACAAGTAAACAATGTAGGACATGTTCTCTTTAACCTTGTTAACTTTTGAGGTGTAACAAGAAGTTGAGGACTGCTATCTTTAAGTTTTGAACTTGTAATTCAAAATTAAGGATTTCCAGTCCTTAAGTTTTGAACTTTGAAAATCAAAGTTAAGGACAGAATGTCCTTAACTTATAACTTGTAATTGTAAGTTAACTTCAGATATTTTAACCTTATTTTATATTGTATTTTCAGGTTTCTTTATATGTTTTATGCATATAGATCATCAATAGCTGGTTAGAATCGTTGCAGACCAGTGATTGATGTTGATGCTGTTAGCACGTGATTTTTGCCCTATATATAGGTAATTCCCAAAAATTCAAACAAAAAAAGATTTTTTCTTTATTTTTACAATTTTTGCGAATTTTGTGTTAATTGTTTGTATTTTATTTGTGCATGATAATTCATATGAAACTACAAAAAATACACATTTGCATTTAGGAATTAATATCATATTGTAGTGTTAATTAGAGGTCAGTTTGTTTTAGCACAAAATATGACAATCCCACAAATTAGTCCATTTTTGCATTTTTACATTTTTATTTGGATTTTGTCATGAAAATAGATTTTACACTAATTTTAGGAATTATGTGGTTTAGTTTAAATATATTAGGATTTTAGTGTAGTTGCAATTTTATAAAATTAGAGAAAAAATAAAGAAATGAGAGAAGTTATAAATTAAAAAACACAAAAACTGTATAAAAGAATTCATTGGAAAAAAAGGCAATTGAATAAGAGGGCTACCCAATTTGGGCCGGTACGCTGAATTAATTGAGCCCAATTCGATTTGAACCCAGTCCCACGCCCCAATATAGCCCAATATCCACTCCTCAGACCCGGTCTGCCCCACGCCTAACCCAAACAACGCCGTATCGCGCTCTTGAATCCCAGCCGTCGAGGTTCAGATGATCGACGGATGGGAACTGCCCCTAACCCGATATAAATATGTCAGACCACACCCCCCACCCCCCACCCCCATCTCGTCTCCCTCCACTCCTCAAACTTAGAGAAATCACCATGAACCCTAATCCAAGCTGCCACCAAACCCCACGCCTAAGGGTGGCGGCGTCACCTCCAATCCCGCCCAAAATCACACCCCTAGATCTCCTCGACTCCCTCAGCCAAATCTGCAACCATTGGCCATCGAATATCAACCAAAAGTCTCGAATTTTAGATCAAAATTCTGGGCCAAACACACACTCACCCAAATCCGACCAAATTAACACCAAATCATATTCTCTCTTCCTTCATCTCAAATTTCCACGTGGTTTCCGTCAAATATCACCAGAACTCGTTGAATCGTGAATCAAGGGATGTTGAAATTCAAGTCTGTTTGAAGGTTCGTTTGCTCGATTGACTTCGTGCTAATGTTACATGTTTATTTTAGACGAAACGAACACGCAACATTAACTCGAAGTCGAGTTCGAGGCCAGTCAAGCCATGGGGTGTCGAATTCAGTGAGTTTTCTTTTTTTGTGTGTAATTCTCTTTTGTTTGCTTCGATTCTGATACTTGCTAGTGTCCAGTTTTAATTGCCATGTTTAGTTTTGTCAACCCTGTTTTTGATTTCATGTTCTGATTCGTTGCTCATTTTTTTCATATTTGCTTCTGATTGTGATTTTAGTTAGTATATTGGAATTTACTCCGTTTTGGTTCAATAAGTTAGTTTAGGTTTTGATTAATTTAGCTTTGATCACTGTAAGTTTGATTTAGTATCCCATATGTTATTATGAGAAATTGATTAATTAGTGTGGGTGATTTGAAGTTCAGTAACTGGTTTAGCTTTAAAGGATTGGTTATAGTTGTTAGCTTAACTAGTGTTGAGGGGATTGGGATCAATTAATCTCAGTCTGTAATTTTCAGACTGTTGGAAGGGCACTTTAGGCATAGAAAAGGGTAGTTTCCTTAGGAATAGTTAATTCAAAGTAGGGGTAAGGGTAGTATGGGTATTTTGAGGCTAAAAGAGCTTCCTAGAGGCTTCTAGAATAGGGTACAAGTGTGCATTTTAGCATAATAGAGGAACTTACTTGAGTAGCAAGTTAGAAATAGGAGGGCTAATATGAAAATAAACTAGGGATTGAATTTGAAATCAGAAAATTGAGGGTTGCCCTCATCTTTGCCTATATAAGAGGAATTCCCTTTACTTCATGGACAAGTTTGGTAGCCCAAAATCCCCCCTCACAAGGTATTCTTAAGACTTCCAGATCTGGAATTAATATTTCAGGTCTGAAATCCCTTTAAATCTCAACTTCTTCAAAAACAAAAGGCAAAAAATAGCAAAAACTTCAAAAATTAAAAAAAAACAAAATAGGCACTGTTTCATTGGAAACGCAAGGAAATTTGAGTTTCCATACTTATGCACTTGAGTCTAAGGCACTTCTGGTTTTCATTCAAAGTATGTTGGATGTTTTTTAGCTGCTGAGTTTCTTCCCTGAGGTTTACTAATCATTTCTGGTCTTCTTTGGTTTCATTCGATTTCAATTTGAATTGGTTTTGGGTATACTTGAGTGTTTTTTGGTTGAACTCCTGTTAGAACTGAATTATTCAGTTAAGTCTGAGTCTGTCTGCTGGTGTTTTACTGCTGGGATTCTGGATTTACTGCTATTGGCCACTGGTTCTCCTTCTTCTTCTATTTTTGCAATAATTCCAGGTACACATTTCAAATCTGGCCCTTGTAGCTTTGGAAAGAGAAATGAAATAAAAGTTTGCTCATTTTGCTCTAGGTATTGTATCTGTTTGGATTAGTTGAATAGGCATCACATGTGTTCGTTAAAAATAATTTGAATTCTAGCTTGTTTGAACATAAACCATGACTGTATAAGTAAGGACTGTTTGAGCTTATTAAATCTGTGGTATTCATTCAATAGTGGTTTAGACTAGATTAGTGTCCTATTCAAATTAGATATTATTTTGTTGTTGTCAAGAGCATGGAAATTGACTTAGTTTGGATTTGTTTTGGCTTACTTTAGCCCAATATGGACTATTTCGAAATTTAGCAAGTTCAATTTGTTTGGATGTTTATTTGAGTTCAATCCATATTTTGTATCGTTTCGTTATGCAAATTGTAATTGTGAGTTTGTTTGGTTGAAGTGCAGTAATATGATTGATTAATTCATCCCATGCGTATTAGATCCATTCTTTTCACGTATTAAACATCCAAGCTCATTCAAGTCTAGCTTGAGGTGTAATACTTCGATTTTAGGGCATTATGAATAAATTTGAGATTGTTTCTATCTTTGATTGAGTTTAGGAGTTGCATCTATCGCTATCAGAATCTGGGATGTATAGTTAGTCTTATTGGTTAGTTTGTTATCTCTGTATAGCTATCTCTTTGAAGTTAGAAAATAATAGAAATTTGAACTTTCAAAAGTGGAAATTGCCTGAGCATTAGTTGGATTCATTAATTCTGGAAAAGTGAAACGATTTAAACTGTGGCTAGCATTTAGCTTTGTTGATTATAGATTACCAAGCCTGATGTCTCAATCCCCTTAGCTGAGATTCGATGTCTTGTCCAATTGGACGGTCGTCAGTTGGGCCCCACATGAAGAGCCCATTTGTTGAAGCTGAAATACAGACAATGATTTGGGCGTCCGGTTTGGATCACACGTTGGGCCCAAATAGGGCTCATTTAATTGTGCCCAGAGGAGTTCGAACTCCTTATCATCCATTCGCCTCAGCTTTGATTGGAGTCTTTGGGCCAGCCATTTGGGCCTTGTTTAGGACTCCCTTTCATTGGTTAATTAATAAGAATTCGGGTTTCGAGTTACGTAGCTGTTTTTAAACTAAAAGGTTCGTCCTTTTGTTTGGATCCGGATTTGAAATTGAAGCCCAAGCATTAATAATAATTTAATTAGGACCTTTTCTTTTCTTTTCTTTTAGAGAAAAAAACACAAAAATAAAAAAAATCATAGTCACTTTTTAGGCTTGCCTTTTAAAATAAAATGAGACGAGCCTTGCCCAATCAAATTCAAACTTGCGGGGCCCTCAATAAAGGTTTTTACATATATTAGAAATCGGGAAGGGCCGCTTAGCGAATTTCACGGACCTCCCAAAAGATTACAACGTGTTAGAATCTATTAGGCGCAGCTTTAGTAAATTACATTCCTAACAACGGGTGGGCATTTTATGCGGCCCAAATCCAAATCGTAAAATGTTGGATAGAGTGTGCTTAGGATTGCAGGTTCATTTGATGCGGCGCAATCCGAAAACACACTTTAAATGACGTTCACTGTCTCTTAAATAAATATTATATTAGATAAAGTGGTTAAGCATAAAATTGGCACATAGGCTCTTCATGTAATAAAATCAGACAAAAGCTAAATGCAACAGTTGAGCGACCGTGCTAGAACCACGGAACCCGGGAATGCCTAACACCTTCTCCCGGTTTAACAGAATTCCTTATCTGAATTTCTGGTTCGCAGACTGTGAACGGAGTCATCTTTTTCCTCGATTCGGGATTCAACTGATGACTTGGGACACCATTAATCTCCCTAGAGGCGACTCTGAATAATGAATAATTAAATCCCTTTCCGATTGTCCTTTAATTGGAAAATATCCCTTACGCCCTTCCGCGGGGTGTATAGTGAAAAAGGAGGTGTGACAGCTCTGACGACTCTGCTGGGGAGCAAGAACCCAGAATGTTTTGTTCAGGGTTCAGAATTCGAGATTAGAATAATTATTGTGTTTAGATTTATCTGATATTGTTACATGATACGTGCTTAATGTTCTAATTAATTGGTTTTACCGCTTTGATCTTACGTGAACTGTATATAAACTGTGCCGAAACCCATCTCCCCTCTGAGTCTTCTGAATTGTGAAGACGGGTGTACGGTGTACGACTTCTTTTCTGTCTAGTTTCAAATCCCATTTAGAACGAGGTTTGGATAAGTCGCAAAGCCGGCGAAGCTTCTGTATTCCTGGATTGCCACCTCCTCCTCGGCTCGAGCTGTCCGCTCGGGTAAGCCAGGTCTAGAACAAACACCCAGGTTTTGAACCTAGAATAACTCAGCCTCATGCGAGATCCCTAGTAGAAACGCTTTTGCATCATGTGTATTTTGACTTAAGGGACTCAACACAGGGGTTGGGTCCGTCTAGGGCTAGCAACCTGAAATGAAAAGACCACCCTGATGCATCCTACTTACTTTCTGTGCATTTATTTGCTCGGGCTTGCATGTTGACCGGCTTCTGAATCTCGAGAATGTTAGAAAATTAAAAAAAAAAGAGAAAAAAAACTGAAAGAGAAAAGAGAAAATAGAAAAATAGCAATTGGATAGTTAATTGATTGTTTTAGAAAAATCGATGTCGAGTACTGTCGGAACCCTGCCGAAATTTTGAGAAAATATAAAATGTTCTATTTTTAAATAGTTGTTTTATTCAAAAAGAGTCCGTCGTTTTTAGTTTGTCTTGTTTGCAAAAATAGAAAATGAAAAATAGTTTGTTTTGCCATGAGAAAAGAAAAAAAAAGTCTTGATTTTTGTTCTTCTTGTCTCAAAATAGTTTATTTGCCAATGGAAATAGGGTATTTTATTGAAAAAGAAAAAAAATCTTTAATTTTATTTCAAAAATGGGTTGTGAAAAAAAAAGTCTTTATTTTTTATTGGGAAAAATAGGTTGTTTGTTGAAAATGAAAAGAAAAAAAGAGAGTCATTACTTTGTCTTGTTTTCAAAAATAGAGAAGGAAAATAGTTTGTTTTGCCAAAGAAAACGAAAAAGAGTCTTTTATTTTTAGGCCATTTTAATGTTTGTTGAAAAAAAAAAGAACAAAAAAGGAGTCTTGTGTTTTTAAAGGTAGTTTTTTTATTTTACTTGAAATTCCAAAAATGAAAATGAAAAGAGTCTTGTTTGAAAATAGTTCGGTTAATTTTGCCCGAACTACGCCAGTTTGATTCTCACAAGGCCTGAGATACGTAGGCAATCCTCAACGGGTCCAACCTCCCCTTTACAAAAATAGCCCAGAAAATGTCAAAATTTTAATTTTTGCCACAAATAAGTCAAGTAAGGCCGCTTTGTCAAAATAGCTAAATGTTCCCAAATGGGATGCCAGAAGGCTGAATTTGCGTAAACGGGCGTTTTGGGCCAATTGTGATTTTTTACTGGTTGACTACACAACCTTAAAATCTTAATTTTCGGAGTACTGAAAGGCCGTGTTTGAAAATCAACTCTTCTATTTTCCAATTTGAAAACACACAAAACAACATATAAACAGTTTTATCTTCATTAGAGTCAAATCAATTTTTTTTCTTTTGCTTAATTGCCTTAATAAATGTGCAGGATGAGCACAAATCAAATTGAACCGCTCTCATTCTTTGTCGAGGTCCCTCTACTGCTCCACATGTGGTGGAATGACCTGGGAAATGATAGTAAAAAGACAGTGGAAAGAATATTGGGGGGTCTCGTCAGTCTGTTTGATATCAAGCCAAGGGCAAACGCCATCGAAGCTTTAATACCGTTCTGGGATCCAACCCGTAATGTATTCCACTTCACAGACTTTGAGCTTACACCAACACTAGAGGACGTTGCGGGTTATGCAGGTTTGGACGGGAAGTTGAGGGGGCAATATTTGCTTTCACCTAGACCAGTGTACATGGGTATTTGAATTTGCTACACATTAATAGAAAGGTTCAAGATGACGATCTGTCGAAAGGTTGTTGTACTCTCCAATTCTTATATCGACGGTATGGTACTCCTCGAGGTTTTGAAGAACCGAATCTCAGACTAACTCATCATAGGGACAGAAACAAGTGGGAGTCAAGAAGTCCTTTAGCTTTTCTGACGGCCTTCCTGGGAATCGTGGTTTGTCCACACAAAGATAAGAAAATAGAGATAGGCCTTGTAGGGATGGCCGATGTTACGATCAAAAGGCCTAACAGTAATGTGGTCCCTTTAGTATTATCTGAAATCTACCGAGCCTTAACTGTGTGTCGAGAGGGAGGCGATTTATTCCAGGGTTGAAATCTGTTACTCCAGCTATGGATACAAGAACATCTCTATCATCGGGTAGGATACATGAATCATGGGATGACTCGAAAGAACTGCATCAGTGGTTTTGAGAAACGGGTAGCGGGCATTGAATTCCCTGAAGGTGTCGAAGCATGGTTTACACAATTGAGGTCATTGACAGCTAATCAAGTTGAATGGGCGTTTGGATGGTTGCCTGATACCGAGGTAATGTCGACGCCCCCTTTTTCAAAGAGCAAAACCGGATTTTACGAAATTATGGGCAAAACAACTCTATTTCCCATTTGGGAATTGGGTAACGTAATTTGGAAGAGTCGCCACCTAATGAATATAGTGCATTCGGACACTTTAAGAGAGTGCTTTTGAGAAAGAAACCAGAGATGGGTAAGGGATTGAAATTATCTCGAGGGGAAGGTGTTAGGCACCCCTCAAGATCCACAAATGTTGTTCCCGACCACGTCAATTGTGACTTTAAAAAGAAGATGAAGCAAGTAGACAAATGAAGTGCACATATTCACATAATTTGAAAACTTTAAAGAAAGAGACATAAGTTTAAAATAGGAGAGAGGATTAGTTTGAAAAGCATCGGGAAAAACATTTAAATAAAGCACGTAAGAGAAAGAAGGGTCCTAGGTTTAACTATGAAATGGATCATTCGATGTAATATCTAGCTCATATTCCCAAATAGGGTTGCTTCATGATATTATCGCATCGTCATCATCTCCATATTCTACCCTCCCACCCCGTTAAGGTATTAAAGCGCGATGGTATCGTTTACCTATTGCATGCTAATACCCGCCCAAACCTATTAGTCCCGGGGTATTAGGACTTCTAGTCCTAAAAGGGGAAAAGGGAGTAGGATACGTATATGGAGTATTCAAAGGTAAAAATGCTAGAGCGACAATCAAAAACAAGCAGTAAATAAGGGGGATGCGACTAAACCACTAATGGCTCAAGTAAACCCCGTAACATGCAACAAGTAGTTTAGCATGACTGCAATTACTGATTTGGTCTTTAAAAGAGGTTAGGAGAGCGGACGGATTAGTTTAACACATAAGAGTTGGATAGAAAATCAGCTTCGAGCTCCCCATGCCCATTTCAGAAAATGACAGACTTCAGAAGGTCACTAAGACTTTAAAGAAGAGGTGCCAATTGCAGACATGAATTTTGTTTAAAATATTCAGAGTTGCAGACAAGTTTTAGAAAAGAAAAACACGAGCTTCACACGGAAGACTGTTAAAATATTAAAATTGCAAACGAATTTTTTGAGAAAAAGGGCTGTAAATAAATCGAGTAAGAAGGAGAGTTCTTAAAGACCTTGGAGAAGTTTTAAGATCTTAAAGCACCGGGTCTAAGCAATTGCAAACTTAACGTAGAAAATAACTGACAGTTACAAAAGAGCGTACCTAGGCTGGACCTGTTTTAAATTAATCCAGGTTAGGACAAGTTTGAAGAAACAGAGACGTTTGAAAGCGTTAACGGTCTGAACTCATGACTTGTCGTTACCCTTTAGTTGTTGCTATTATACCATTATACTTCCTACTGTTTGCCTAGCGTTTATATAATTCCTATAGGCATACTCGCTAGGTGAGTCTATAAGATGCAAACCTAATAGCATGGTCTTTATGTGAAGTTGGTGCAGTATGAAAGAACCTATAGACATGGCATCTACATGATATGGAACAATGTAAAAATAGGCATAGTAGCAGTTCGCATGGATAAAGTAAAGGTCCTAAGGCATGGTTTCTACTGATGCAAAGATGAATAAGCATATAGTCATGGTTTCTATATGACATTGGTACAATGAGGTAAACTCCTATAGGTATGTTATCTATATGGTGATGCAGCAGTGGTAAGATTATATTCATGGTAACTATATAGAAACGGATGCAATGAAGTAAAGTGACCCTATAGGCATGATCTCTGATGCAAGTGAGAAATTAAATCCCCCTTTCACTATACCCCGAGTTTTACATTACACATTATTACAAAACTGGGCAGAAAAGTAAAGACATTAATAGAGACAAGAATTTTAAAAATACATCAGCAGCTATAACAGGCCCGAGGGGTCTCGAAGCAACTTTAATGTCCAACATATGCCTTCTACCAAATCTGAGCTCCCAATATACGAGGCTTTTCTCATTTTTAGAGTGTTACAAAGTTCCAAAGGCCTTCAAAAGAGACCCAGGCATCGCTTACACCTTAGTTGGAATAGTGCAAGTGTGGAATTACCAACCCTAAAGCATCCAAGTTCAGAGGAGACTCCAAAGTCCCTAAGCATGGCTTACTAAAGGGGGGTAAGAACTTAAAAGGGACTAAGAACAAGTGCAAAGTGAGGATTAAAGGGAAACCAGTGTATGAAGTGGTCATACTCAGCCTATTGATTGAGACTGGCACACCACATACTCCTTACAAAGGTTACAAACAGGAGCAGATTTGCAAACAAGTCAGATAAGGGCCTGGAAGGTGATTAAGACGCCAACATGCCTTTGTCCATGCTCAAACACATAAGAGGGGAAAACAGAGTGGGATCATTCTGAGTATAGGCAATTAAGCCTTGGTCCTAGATTAGAAGTGGCAATGAGATGCCATTCTCATCCAAAACAAACTCATAAGCAAACAGGGGTAAAAGAGGGAGGGGAAAACACATAGGATTTAACAGACAAAATTAAGTTGAAAAGACTAGGAGGAAATAAAACATAGTGATGGACAACACACAAGAAGAAGAAAGGAATTTAACATGCTGAAATACTAAATATAAACAACCAAAGGGACCGTGAAAGGACTAACATGTTGAAATTTAACACAAACAGGTGAAGGATAAAGGGAAAGGGGGTTTAACATAACTGAAATCTACAGCATAAACAAGGGGACAAGGGATAGGGACTTAAACATACCAAAAACTCATATGAAATAAAATAATCACACAAGGGAATAAAGGGAAGGGGATTGAGCATGCTGGAACTTTAAACTGAAAACATGACAGCCTAGGGAAAGGGAGAGGGAGTTTAAACATGCTAGAACTCAAGTAAAGATTGAAAGAAACAAACAAGGGGAAAAGGAAAGGGATTACACGATGAAGTTAAAATGTAAGCATATCAGGCAAAGACAGGGTGAAAGTAAAAAGTAGTTGAAAGATAGTAATTGAGATTAGAACCTACCAGTTGCACTTGAATAACAAAAGAAAAGAAAAATTCTATAACTAGCCTTGGCTTTACGCGGCTAGCCTTTAACAGAGAGAGAAAGTAGCAAGAAGAGAGAAGCAGAGAGTTTTAGTGAGTGATAATAGAGAAAACTTGAGAATGAGTGTATGTGTGTATGTGTGTATTGAACTGAAGTTGTTTCCTTGTTTTTTTTTGAAAATGAAAGGTTTGGGGTATTTATAGTTCGAAAATAGGCAAGCAAATAAGGCAAGAATAATTCAGTACCAATTAGAATCAATCAAAAGAAGGGAACTCCTTTAATTAAGGAGTTCGAATTTGAATAGGAGAGGATAGGGTTGTATTTAAGGGAAGAAAATCAATAACACATGGTGCGATCAAGGGTAAATACATGAGAGAAGCTTATAAAAACTACACGGTTAGGTAAATAATGTAAAGGCTAAATCAATTATCACCTAGTAAATCAGGAATTCAAAGATTCGTACTTAATAATGAACTAAGTCAAGAATAGGTCCAGATCAAATGAGAGAAGAATCAAATAAGGTTACGTAGAAAATCAATCCCCAAGAATTAGGGTTATTTTGAAAGGAATGGCCTGACTATAAAGAGATGCACAGATTTAAGCATGCGAGGCTAAAAATAAACAGAGTAGAATAGCACAGTCACGAGATCCATAGGTCTTGCAAAGCTTAGCAAGAATCAAAGAATTTAGAGAATTAGGGTTTCGAAATCAAACAGGCAGCAAACAATCGCATACAAATGGTGTGAAACCCCCAGAATCTAGGGTTTCTACCACAAGTCGAGTCTAAAACGCGAAAGCGTAGCGAATCAATCAAAGAGTAAACTCAAAAAGTCCAAAGAACACAAACATTCAGGGAAACTTAATGAAAGAAGAACAGTAAAGAAACTACTCGAAAACCCTAAAAACTATAGTGAGGAGAATACATAGAAAGCAGAAATAAACACTTAGGAATTACAGCAAAGTAAAATAATAGAAGAAATCACAGTGAAACTAATAAAAATATATAGAAACCCTATGTTTTGAAAAGACGAACATCCTTTTTTTGAAAACACGACTAGGTGGAGAAAAGGCGATAGATACTAAAAAACCTTAGAAAACAAACAAACTGAGAGAATCGTAAAGTAATGCAGAGAAACAGGAGAAACAACCTCGAATCAATTAGGATTTTAAGAGGAACTTTCAGAAATGGCGAGAAAAGCCTGAACGGCTAATCGGAGCTTGGCAAAGATCTAAGGCTTCGAAGACTTGCCGGAGAACAGCCGTGAAGCTTCATTGAAGAACCTCTGGTCCAGTTAACCTTGAAACAAAATCCCAATCTTCGAACTGCGAGTTTCAGGCCCTGAATGGCCATTGACGCCGGTGAAGAGGACTGGAGAAGACTAAGGTTCTCAGAGACCCTAGAGAGCATTTTGGAGTGAAAGGCGGGTCGTTTGGGTGTAACTGATTAGGGTTAGGGGTTGTGGGGGTTTAACTAGGGCAAGTGGATTAAGGGTCGTTGATCTTAGAGATCAATGGCCAGGATTAAGAGAAGAATGGGGCGGGTTAGTTTAGGTGGGTTTTGGGTCGGGTAGTTTTAAGATTGGGTTAGGTAATTGGGGGGGTGAAATGTGGCTATAATTGAAAGATCAAAGGGGTACCATTTAAATGACCAATTTTCCCAAATTTAACTTTAAAAAATAGTAAACCATTTTATAAAAATCCAATAAAATTATTTTGATAATAGAATATGTCTAGGAATTAATTAGAAATACTAGGAACGATTTTATACTTGAAATACTCGTTAAATTGATAAATAGGCTAAAATTGTAATTTAATACAAATGAGAGATTAAAATAATTTTTTTATTAAAATAACAAGATTTGACACTAAATAAAAGATTATACAGTACGAAAGTAAGTTATAAATTGGTTTTAAAATGTTTGAAAAATTACAGAAAAATAAGCATTCACAAGCTATTTTGAAAGTATTTTGGGTACAAAGATACATGGAAAAAATTGGGTATCAACAGCTGCCTCTCTTTCCCCAAGGAGGATGAAAGAGTTGTCGGGTAAAGACAAGATGGCCAATTTTGACCGAAAGTGACAATTGTTCGAGAATTTCGACTGCGCTATGGCTTTTGAGCTGCCTACATATACCTGGTTTTACAGGAATCCGGCCGTATGTAGTTCAGGAGCCATTGGCGGAATGTGCCAATGAAAATTTGAAGCGGTGAACGCAACGGGGTTCGAGATTTGGTGAGGGTTCAAGGATCGAATGAGTTGCGGATAATCGGAGCGGAGAACTGGAGAGGGAATGCTCCCGCATGATACAGCCGTTCCTGCCGGCACACCTGCAAATGAATGATGTGCAGATATTTTACATAATTTAAATGTGATGCAAATTCTCATTGGACCATGAATGCGGTCTTTGGACGATTAAGTTGGTGTCCTTAGACAATGATGTCCGGGCTATGAAAAGCATAAAAGTAAAGATTCACAGACCATGAAATGTTGTTCTCGGGCCATGTGGATGATGCCTCTGAACTATGACGCCTTTGAATAAGTTGGCGATATTTTAGCCCATGAGAAGGTGGCAATATTTTAGCTGAATGAATGTAGAGGGTGGCAATCTTTCAGCCGAGCGGGAATTTAAAATGCGGGGCGGCGATATTTCAGCCAATATGCAAAATAAAGAAGGTAGAACTTTACCTCGAAAGGCGGAAGATAGCCCTATGCACGGATGCAATATGGAGAAAGAGCTTAGTCTCGAAAGGCAGAAAATATCTTTATTCAATGATGGAGGCAGAGCTTAGCCTCGAAAGACAGAGAGTAGCCTTGTGCAGTGCAAAAATGAGGATGGAGACAGAGCTTAGTCTTGAATGGCAGGAAATAGCCTTGTGCAATGATGGAAGCAGAGCTTAGCCTTGGAAGGCAGAGATAGCCTTATGCAAGGATAGAAGATGGAGACAGATATTAGTCTCGAAAGGCAGAAAATAGCCTTATGCAATGATGGAGGCAGAGCTGAGCCTCGAAAGGTAGAGAGTAGCCTCGTGCAGCGCAAAAATGTGGATGGAGACAGAGCTTAGTCTCGAAAGGCAGAAAATAGCCTTATGAAATGAAAAATGCAGATTGAGACAGAGCTTAGTCTCGAAAGACAGAAGATAGCCTTATGCAGGATGGAGGTAGCGCTTAACCTCTAAAGGCAAATAATAGCCTTATGCAATGCAGGATGGAGGCAGAGCTTAGCCTAGGAACGCAGAGAGTAGCCTTATGCAATGCAGGATGGAGGTAGAGCTTAGCCTCAAAAAACATAGAAATATAAAGGAGAGGACAATGGTGATTCCTTAGCTGGTAGATAATCGTGCTATCGACGACAGCTGGGGAAGCGTTGAATGTAGATAGTAAGCCTTTGTCAGGTAGGTAATGGCTTTGGGAACTTTGGTTTTGTAAGGCTCCTGCATCGCCTATTTGCACCCTGAATTCCTGCATCCAAAGAAAAATTGTGAGTTCTGTAAGGCGGAGGTTAGTTCGCATCCTTCGACCCGTGGTGTTCTGTACCATTTGGGGCAGCGTTGCTGAACGATAGCGATCCAAATGATTTTATGCAAGATTTGACAAATATGATGCAAATGTATATACATAGAAAAAAAGCAAAAGATCGTTATTGTTTTATGATGAACCACAACTGCAACGTGGTTCAAGGCACGACAACCTCGCTGGCTACGGAATTTTCAGGGTCCTCCTCAAAATTCTGCCCCAGTTTACTGGGCTGGTGCTGTTAACGCTGGTGCTGCATGACTAAAAGCGGATTGATCTTATAATTTTGAGGGTCCTCCTCAAAATTCTGCCCCAGTTTACTTGGTCGATGCTGATACGAAAGTTGGCAAACTAACTTAGGAATTTTGAGGGTCCTCCTAAAAATTCTGCCCCTAGTTCCAAATGCAGGGGGAAATGGAATTTTATTAATGATGTGACCTAGCCCATAGGGCTGCCTATGTATCCCCTCTTAAACGGGAATCGGGTCAGATGTAGTTCAAATTACATCATAAAGAAAGCATATTGATTAAATGTAATATCTCTTCACTGCATCTGAGTTGATTGGTTTTGGCCAAATTTCTCCATCCATCTTTGCAAGAATAAGGGCCCCTCCAGTTAGGACCTGGTGAACTATGTACGGACCCTGCCAGTTGGGAGAGAACTTCCCTTTGGCCTCGTCTTGATGTGGAAATATATTCTTCAACACCAATTACCCCGGTGTACAATTTCTCGGTCGAACTCTCTTGTTGAATGCTCTAGACATCCTATTTTTATATAATTGTCCGTGGAAGACGTCGTTCATTCTTTTCCCATCTATAAGGTCTAAGTGCTCGTATCAGACCTTGACCCATTCTGCGTCATCTAACTCAGTTTCTTCTATGATTCTCAAGGATGGAATCTCTTCCTCAACAGGAATCACTGCCTCTGTACCGTAAACCAACATGTAGGGTGTTGCCCCAGTTGATTTGCGAACTGTAGTACGATAACCCAGAAAAGCGAATGACAACTTCTCATGCCACTGCGTATGCCTTTTGATCATTTTCCTTAGTATTTTCTTGATGTTCTTGTTAGCTGCTTCCACGGCTCCATTCATCTGAGGTCTATAGGCTGTAGAGTTTTTGTGTCTGATCTTGAAAGTTTCACACATTTCTTTCATCAGATCGCTGTTTAGATTGGAGCCATTATCAGTGATGATTGACTCTGGAACACCGAATTGAAAAACAACCTGATATCGGATAAAATATGCCACGACTTTCTTGGTAACCGCTTTGTATGAAGCTGCTTCAACCCATTTAGTGAAGTAGTCAATCGCCACTAGAATGAACCTGTGTTCATTTGATGTGGCATGCTCGATGGGTCCAATAACATCCATTCCCCAGGTAGCGAACGTCCATGGTGAACTTGTTGCGGTGAGCTCGTTTTGGGGTACCTTTATCATATCTGCATGTATCTGGCAGCGGTGACACCTTCGGACATACTGAATGCAATCTATTTCCATGGTCATCCAAAAGTATCTTGTTCTGATTATCTTTTTTGCTAGAACAAAACCGTTCATGTGCGGTTCACAAGTCCCTGAGTGCACTTCTTCTAATAATTTGGTTGCTTCTGTCGTATTGACAAACCTTAATAGTCCTAAATTGGGAGTCCTCCGATACAAGATTCCTTCGCTGTGAAAGAAATTGTTGGACAGCCTTCGGAGTGTGCACTTCTGAGTAGCATTGGCAAGATCTGGATATTCTTCTGTTGTTAGGTACCTTTTGATGTCGTGGAACTAGGGTTTTCCGTCGGCTTCTTCTTCAACAAGGACATAATAATCCGGTTGATCCTGAATTCTGACCTGGATAGGGTCGATGAAATTTGCATCTGGATGCTGAATCATGGATGATAAAGTGGCTAAGGCGTCAGAGAACTCATTCTGTATTCTCGGAACATGCTGGAATTCCATTTTTCTGAACATTTTTCTCAACTCCTGTATGTGATGCAAATAAGGGAGTATCTTGGAATTCTTGGTTGCCCACTCTTCTCGGACCTGGTGTATGAGTAGGTCTGAATCGCCAATCACTAGCAGCTCCTGAATGTTCATATCAATGGCCAGTTTAAGCCCTAAGATGCAAGCTTCATACTCGACCATATTATTGGTGCATGGGAACCTGAGCTTGGCGGATACCGAATAATGCTGACCGGTTTCTGATACCAGGACCGCTCCAATACAAACTCCTTTGAAATTCACGGCTCCGTCGAAAAACATCCTCCAACTGTCATAGGATTCTGCAATATCTTCTCCTATGAAAGCTATTTCCCCATCGGGAAAATATGTCTTCAATGGTTCATACTCCCCTTCCACGGGTTTTTTTGCGAGATGATCTGCCAAAGACTGTCCTTTAACTGCCTTTTGGGTGACGTAGACAATGTCGAATTACTCAACAAAATTTGCCACTTGGAAAGCTTGCCAGTGGGCATGGGCTTCTGAAAGATGTATTTTAGTGGGTCCATTCTTGATATAAGGTAGGTTGTGTAAGCGCAAAAATAGTGCCTCAACTTTTGAGCTATCCAAGTTAAAGCACAATAGGTTCCAGTAAGGAGTACTGAGCCTCGTACGGGGTAAATTTCTTGCTGAGGTAGTAAATAGCTTGCTCCTTCCTCCCCATTTCATCGTGTTGTCCCAAGACACAACCCAATGCTCCATCCAAAACTGCGAGATAGAGCAATAAAGGCCTCCCATGCTTAGGTGGGACCGGGACTGGAGGCGTAGACAAATATTCCTTGATCATGTTGAAAGCCTTTTGAAATTCCTCGGTCCACTTGGTGGCGGCATCCTTCTTCAGCATCTTGAAGATAGGTTTGCAGATGACGGTAGACTGAGCAATGAACCGGCTGATATAGTTAAGTCTCCCCAGGAAACTCATTACCTCTTTCTTGCTTTTCGGCGGTGGCAACTCCTGAATAGATTTGACCTTTGATGGATCCAGCTCTATTCCTCGGTGACTTACGATGAAACCCAACAACTTTCCCGTAGGGACCCCGAATGCACATTTGGCGGGATTCAGTTACAAGTTATACCTCCTTAATATGTTGAAAAACTTTCGAAGAACTTCCATCTGATTTGTAGCCTTCATGATTTAATGATGACATCGTCCACATATACCTCAATCTCTTTATGTATCATTTCGTGAAAGAGGGTAGTCATGGACCTCATGTAAGTAGCCCCCGCATTCTTCAGCCCAAATGGCATCATTCTGTAGCAATACATTCCCCAAGGCGTGATGAATGCCATTTTCTCTACATCCTCTTCATCCATCCATATCTGATGATACCCCGCGAAGCAATCGACGAATGAGTGCAACTCATGCTTGGCGCAGTTGTCGATCAGGATGTGTATGTTTGGCAAGGGGAAATCGTCTTTGGGACTGGCTCGATTGAGATCTTGATAGCCGACACAGACTCTAACTTTCCCATCATTATTTGGTATTGGCACAATGTTAGCTAACCAAGTTGTATATTCTACCACTTGAAGAACTCTGGATTTGACCTGCTTGGTAACATCCTCTTTGATCTTTAGGCTTATATCTGGCTTGAATTTTCTGAGCGTTTGTTTCACCGGTGGACATGCAGGATCTGTAGGTAGTTGTTGAGCGACTGTAGACGTGCTGAGACCGGTCATATTGTCATCAGACCAGCAAAGATATCCTCATATTCCTCAAGAACTCTACATATTTCTCTTTCTCTGTCTGAGACAAGTGCACACTGATGTGCGTTTCTTTGACATCCTCTGTATCTCCTAAATTGACGACTTCAGTTTCATCCAAGTTGGACTTAGGTCTATTCTCAAAATTTTCAACCTCTCTAACAACCTCTTCCGGTATATCATCTTCCTCTAAGTCTATGTCCATTTGTTGCATAGCCTCGTTGCAAGTTACAGTTGTTGGTTCATCATCAAGACGCGTAATAGTAATGTTGTGCGAAAATAAAGTAAATAGCAGAGAAAAGTAATGAATAGCGAGATATTTGATAAAACTAAAAATGCTTTTGATTGAATTCATAAATGTTCAAAACATCATAGCTCTTTTGGAAAGTAAAGACAAATGTGGAAAATAAAGAAAACAACTAAAACAAAGATGCATGATGCTTGTTCAGCCTTGCTACCCCAAAGGTTTTCGGGCGATGGTGGTCCTGATTGACCAGTTGGTGATGCGCTCCCCTCGATTCACAGTCTGAATGGAAAGGCCTTCCTCCCCTTCATCTTCAAAAATCACACAACAGTCCATGTCATCCAGAAACAGGATCTTTATTGCCGCAAGAGCCCCTTCTTCCTCTGAGCCGTAGAGAGTGTTGGCTGGCTGAAATGTCTACTCCAACTGAGGTATTGGGTATTCCAATGGGCAATATGGGTCATGCCATGGTGGTGACCTTCTGAATTCTTGCCAAGTGTACTCGTACCCTAGTCTGAAGGTAGTACCATGTTTCTTCAACTGGATAGGTTCAGTGATGCCTTGAAGATTCTTACCGAGTCCTTTCCCCGGTTCATACCTACTCCAATTAAGAATGCTTTCAACCTTGTTACTCCATCATTTGTCCTTATCCACAGCGTTGACTCGCACAATATGATGATATGTCTCCCCGCCTATTCTTCTTCTACCTCTGATCATTGGAATGGTCTGGCAACTGTATATGGGGTTGCTACCGTTGCCATGGATGATTACCTCCTATTGGTTCCATTCGAACTTCACGGCTTGATGTAAAGTTGATGCCACAGCCACAGCCACAGCGGCATGGATCCAGGGTCGTCCCAGTAATAAGTTGTAAGAGGCTGGTATGTCGATGACTTGGAACTCAACATCAAACCAAGTGGGTCCCATTTGCAGACACAGGCTAATCTCCCCGAGAGTGGACCTCTGAGAACCGTCAAAAGCTTTAACATTAATAGCCCCATCTTTTATCTCGTGCAACCCCTTGCCCAACTTCTTGAGGGTGATCAGTGGAAAAATGTTGAGACTAGAACCTCCAGCAACTAGGATTCTGGTGATGAAATACTCCTAACATTGCACGGTGATGTGCAGTGCTTTGTTATGACTGAGCCCTTCGGGTGGCAATTCATCTTCACGGAAAGTGATTTTGTGACTTTCCAATATCTGCCCTATCATGTTTGCCATCTCTCCTCTCGTTATGTTGCTCGGGACATAAGCCTCGCTCAATATCTTCATCAAGGCATTTTTATGCTCCTCGCAACTCTGCAGCAATGCCAAAATGGAAATCTGTGCCGGAGTTTTGTTTAGCTGTTCAACAATTGAGTACTCCTTAGCATGTATCTTTCTCCAGAGATCATCAGGTCCGGTTTCCATAGGATGTCTAGAGGCTTGCTTGCTGGACTCAGCTAGGTGCTCTGGTGTTTACACCCTGCCTGTTCTAGTCGTACCTTGCGCGTAAATTGCTTCACCCGTGCGTGCTTTTCCTTTCCTTCTCGTCACGGCTGTGTAGTCCCAGGGTATAGCTTTGGACTAAAATGGGATTACGTCTGACGTGGCGACCGAAATAGACACCTATGGAGGCAACATAGTAACTTCAATTGGTGTGGGCACCTTTGGAGTCCCAAATTCCACCTCAATCGGCTTTGGCACCTTTGTCAGGAAGCGTCTCGAACTCAAATTGCACAGCTATATTCACCACATTATCCTCAGATGGTTGGACTTGTACAACAATAAAATTAAGGGTGACAGCCGGTTTCTTGGGCTCATCCCCTTCAAATATCAAACCAGTCGACACTTCGGGGTCCCAATCGTCGTCTACCTCAATCATGTGGATTCTCCCACCTTTATGGTCTGGCAGGGGGTTGTTACGAACATTAGGAGCAGGTTCCTTGGCTACGATGACCTTGATGTCAATTAAGGTCTGAATTTTATCCTTTAACGAGCGGCACTCGTCAATGGTATGGCCTTTCACCCCCAAATGGTATGCGTAGGTTTTATTTGGTTTAATCCATTCGGAAGGGTTCTCTGGGGTTATGGCTGGGATGGATGTAACATATCCGGCGGCTTTGAGCTTCTCATAGAGTTGTTCAATGGGTTCAGCAATAGCAGTGTACTGTCTGGGTGGTTTGTGGTCAAAATTTTGTCTTGGTCGAGGGAAGTTTTGACGAGTAGGTAGTGATGGGTAGTGAGGAGGTTGGAGTGTGTAGGCTTGGTATACTGGTGCAGGTTGGAATATACTGGCGAGGTGGGCTGATATGTTGGTGGTGGAGATGACTGGTAGCCGGGTGATAGATTTTGGTAAGCGAGGGAAGGGGCTTTGTAATTTAGAGAAGGTTGGTACATGAGTGGAGTTGTAGCGTAGGGTTGGTATTTCATAGGACAATGATTTCTTTGCGCATCCATTACGGAGTTTACATCCTTTTTCTTTGATGAACCCCCACATTGCAAGGCTTTGTTGGTAGCTTGAAGCGCCTCAAGGTTGGTAACCATACCATTTTGATTCCCTCTTCAATCCTTTCTCCAGGTTGATGATGTCAGCGAACTTCTGCCCCTCTATCAGCATCAATCTCTCGTAATACTGTGGGTCCTACGCACGCACGAAAAATCTGTTCATTTGTTCTTCTTCTAAAGACGGCCTAACCTTGGCCGCTTCTGACCTCCAAAGAATAGCATACTCGCGAAAGGTTTCAGTAGGATTTTTCTTCAAATTCTGAATGTAGAACACGTTTGGCGCATTCTCAATGTTGAACCTGAACATACCATGAAATCGGACGCCATGTTTACCCAGTTTGTCCACTTCTTGGCATCTTGGCTGATGTACCAAGAAAAAGCATCTCCTTTCAAACTCCTCATAAATAGCTTCATGAGATCTTCTCATCCTTACCAACTCCCACTAATTGGTCACAATACATTCTGAGGTGAACCCTGGGATCACCCGTACCATCAAACATCTCGAACTTAGGATGTTCGTACCCCTCCGGGAGTTCGACATCACGTTGAACACAAAGGTCTTCATAATTCAGACTCTCTACACCCATATCACCTTCCACACCTTGGATCCTGTTAGTGAGTTTTCTTGTGTTCAGCAGCCAAGTTCTGAATGAGTGAATCTGATTCTGATATATCTGGTATGGTCCATGTATAGTAGGGTACAGTATCGACAAAGATAGGAGTATCCTGGTGGTTTGGAGAATTTTGAGGCTTAGGGACGAGCGGCGGAGCATTGTTACGAACTTGGGTTGGGGTCTTTTGCATAGGTGCAGGGACCTGATGGTTGACATCTGCAGCAGCAAAGGAGATGGACAGACTTGCCAAACCCCAGACCTGGTCCAATTATTCTCGAAACCTTAGCAAAGTTTGCTCCAAGTAAGCAGCAGTTTCCTTGGTGATTGGGGTACCCTGAAAAGTTCCTTCAATTTCCTTTCTTGCTTCATTATCTTTCATCTTTCCTTTGTTCATGCTTCTGGGAGGACTCGGAGGAGGAGGAGGACCCTTAGATCTTGTTGAATCTGCTGATGGTGACAGAATGCAGGAACTAACCTTTGGGGAGGGGAGTAAAAAAAAAAGAAACAAAAAAGGTAAAAAGTTAGTGCAGATTCTGAGGAAAAAGACATTGCGGTATGTAAACACATTGTTGCAAGAAATAAATCGTTTCCTATTTGGGTGCCTCGTTATGACCGAGGTAGGCCTAGGGACAAATATGACTTGGAGAACTCATAATACCGAATGCCTCATTTTATTGATAGAAAATAGAACGAGTCAAAACAAACTGGAATAAGGAAAAAATTGTCACTAATGACCAAAGGGCCTTATTACATCGAGAAAGCAGTAAAACCCTAACTACTTGGTCCCAGAGGGACCTTCCCCAAACTCGGTGTCTTTGCCTCCCTCATATAGCTTCATTAGCTCGTGCAGTCCCAGCAACAAATAAGCCTGAGCCAAGCGCCCACCTTCATTACCATCAGCTTTCTGACAGTCTTTGATCCTTTTCAGAAGCTTGCCTTCCAGCTCCACTATACCCTATTCCAAGTACCCTAAACGGTTGCTTGCTCGGACAACCATGGCTCCCCATTCATTGATTACCTTCTCTTGAGCCTCTAGTACTTCCCGATGTTCGCTCTCGCACTCTTGCATCCGTCTGCGTAGCTGATTGTACTCGACCTTTACTGCAGCCTCCTCATCAATAACTCTATGACCATGGACGAAACCTATTTTTCCCAAGCCAATATGATCATCTTCTAACCATCTTGGATAAATTGGCACATGCCCTGCCTGAAACCTGTCTGGTTCCATAGATTCCTTTTCTAGAATGATTTTGGAATGCCACATATGCTGAGCTCGGCACCTGTGTGGGCTATCATCATCTTGGAAATCAGATCTTTAATGACTCATCTTTTCCATTCTTGGTATAATCTGCTTCCTTTCGGCTTACCTCATGACTCGAAGAGGGACATAAGGGTAAGTTCCTCTCAAGCCGATGAGTACAAAAAATGGCGCATCCCTAGACCGAATGATGAACTCTCCAGTCGAAAACCACTCGTACATCCATTGCACCTGCTCCTCTCTCAGATTTCTTAATAATTCCACCCACCCACTGGCATCTTCCGGGTGAGCAAACATATCCGGTATGAAGTGCATCCACTTTGGATAATGGAAAGCAATGTGATCATCCCAATCCCGGCGTTTGATCTCCTGCCTATATTATCCCTTTTGAAGATGTTCAATGAGCCAGAGTTGTAGTAGTAAATTGCACCCTTCAAAGAGTGGTGCCCCTTGCTGACATTTCTCTAAGGCTCGGTACAGTTCTGCGAGGATCATGGGTGCTATGTTGAAAGTCTGCCCGTCAATACCCTCCATTACGGCTTTGGTTACCATGGCTAGTCTTGTTTGGATCATAGACTTCTTTATCGGGAAAATTATCATTCCCAAAAAAACAGAACATGAACACAAAAGCCCTCCTATGTATGTGCCCCAAAGAGGTGAGGGCGAATTCGTCCATGTGATTGCCGTATGATTTGCTATGTCCGAACCTTTCATACATGAAATTGAAGGATATGTAGGAGTCCTTCAAGCTGGTCATATTAGGGCTCTTTTTGAGCCCCGACATTTTCTAGAACCCTCTATTTTTGCGGTTTTTTGGCATGAGCAAACCCGGGCTATCCCAAGGAATTCTGGCTAAACCTCTGATTTCCTCCAACAGCGGCGTCATTTCAATATCTCCAAAGCAGAATACAGATCGTTCACTATCCCAAAACATAGTAGCAGCTTCCACAATCTTGTTAATTGGCCGAACTTCCAGAAGTGAAGGAAGATTTCCTAAGTGCTTGCGGACGACAACCCGATCACTACCATGAAAATCGTCCCACCAACTTAGCAACTTTGGATGAATGTTTGATATCATACGGAACCTGGGGATCTCGTGCCTCATTTCCTGTAAAACAGAGAGTTAGGCCCTTAACCCCACCAGACTCGACCATTTAAATCAATAATTAGCAAAAGGCATTTAGTTCTCCAAGTCAATGCACATAACGTGAATGTCCGTTTGGGTTTCGAGGTAACCCATTGGACTTTGGTTTAGGCTATCCTAATGAGTCATTATGCGGATGACATAACTGACTCGGCTAAGTTTGACCATGATGCATGAACAATTAAATGTAGTAAGGTTTCTACTTTTGAAATGCTATACAAGGTACCCCTGAGTGGACAACTCAAGAAGGAAAGGCGCGGAACCGTCGACTACACCGTTGATCGACTGGTTTTACCGCAAAGATGCCTTTGCCAAATTTAGGGGGTTTGTAAGTATTGGAAGGGCGCAACCACTCATTATAAGCGTTGCAATAGGATTTGTTTGGCACGAGTGGAAAATGATGTTGAAGGATGCAATTACAACAAGGAAATAAGTACATGTATTTTCATGTTCGTACAATAATTGTTACAATGAATTGCTCGAAATTAAAGACATAATTGAAATAAGGTAATTATAATAAGGTCGTAAAACAGTTAAAGAAAACAGAAAAACACGAAGAAACAAGCTAGTAATTGTGAAAAAATAATTGAATCAATAAATAAAGAAAGCAATAAAGTCACAAAAGCACGTAGTGGTAAAAGCCTAAAAGAACTCCCCTGCAGAGTCGCCATGCTGTCGACGCACCCTTTTCCAAAGAGCGAAATCGGGTTTTACGATATTATGGGCAAAACAACTCTATTTCCCATTTGGGAATTGGGTCATGGAATTTGGAAGAGTCGCCACCTAATGATTATACTGCATTAGGACACTTTAAGAGGGTGCTTTTGAGAAAGAAATCAGAGTTGGGTAAGGGCTTGAAATTATCTTGAAGGGAAGGTGTTAGGCACCCCTCCACAAATGTGGTTCCCGGGCGTATCAATTATGACTTTAAAAGGAAGATGAAGCAAGTAGACAAATGAAATGCACATATTCACATAATTTGAAAGCTTTAAAGGAAGAGACATAAGTTTGAAATAGGAGAGAGGATTAGTTTGAAAAGCACCAGGAAAAACATTTAAATAAAGCACATAAGAGAAAGAGGGGTCCTAGGTTTAACTATGATATGGATCATTCGACGCAATATCTAGCTCATATTCCCAAAGAGGGGTTGCTTCATGATATTATCGCATCGTCGTCATCTCCATATTCTACCCTCCCACCCCGTTAAGGTATTAAAGCGCGTTGGTATCGTTTACCTATTGCATGCTAATACCCGCCGAAACCTATTAGTCCCGGGGTATTAGGACATCTAGTCCTAAAAGGGGAAAAGGGAGTAGGATACATATATGGAGTATTCAAAGGTAAAAATTCTAGAGCGACAACCAAAAACAAGCAGTAAATATGGGGGTGCTCAAGTAAACCCCGTAACATGCAACAAGTAGTTTAGCATGAATGCAATTACTGATTTGGTCCTTAAAAGAGGTAAGGAGAGCGGGCGGATTAGTTCAAAACATAGGAATTGGGTAGAAAATTTGCTTCGAGCACCCCAGGCCCATTTTAGAAATTGACAAACATCAGAAGATCAGTAAGACATTAAAGAAGAGGTGCCAGTTGCAGGACAGGAATTCTGTTTAAAATATTCAGAGTTGCAGACAAATATTAGAAAAGAAAAACACGAGCTTCAGACGGAAGTCTGTTAAAATTTTAAAATTGCAGACGAATTTTTTGAGAAAAAGGGCTGTAAATAAATCGATTAAGAAGGAGAGTTTTAAAGACCTTGGAGAAGTTTTAAGATCTTAAAGCACTGGATCTAAGAAATTACAAACTTAACATAGAAAATAACTGACAGTTACAAAAGAGCAGACCTAGGCTGGACCCGTCTTAAAATAAGCCAGGTTAGGACAAGTTTGAAGAAACTGAGATGTTTGAAAGCGTTAACGGTCTGAACTCATGACTTGTTGTTACCCTTTAGTTGTTGCTTTTATACCATTATACGTCCTACTGTTTGCCTAGCATTTATATAATTCCTATAGGAATACTCTCTAGGTGAGTTTATAAGATGCAAACCTAATAGCATGGTCTCTATGTGAATTTGGTGTAGTATGAAAGAACCTATAAACATGGCATCTAGATGATATGCAACAATGTCAAAATAGGCATAGTAGCAGTTCGCATGGATAAAGTAAAGGTCCTAAGGCATGGTTTCTTCTGATGCAAAGATGAATAGGCCTATAGTCATGGTTTCTATATGACATTGGTGCAATGAGGTAAACTCCTATAGGCATGTTATCTATATGGTGATGCAGCAGCGGTAAGATTATATTCATGGTAACTATATAGAAATGGATGCAATGAAGTAAAGTGACCCTATTGGCATGATCTCTAATGCAATCGAGAAAGTAAATCCCCTATGTCCCATTCACTATACCTCGAGTTTTACATTACACATTATTATAAAACTTGGCAGAAAAGTAAAGACATTAAAAGATAAAAAATGTAAAAGTACATCAGCAGCTATAACAGGCCCGAGGGGTCTCGAAGCAACTTTAATGTCCGACATATGCCTTCTACCAAATCCGAGCTCCCAAGATCCGAGGCTTTTCTTATTTTTAGAGTGTTACAAAGTTCCAAAGGCCTTCAAAAGAGACCCAGGCATTGCTTATACTTTAGTTGGAATAGTGAAAGTGTGGAATTACCAGCCCTAAAGCATCCAAGTTCAGAGGAGACTCCAAGGTCCCTAAGCATGGCTTACTAAAGGGGGGCAGGAACTTAAAGGGGACTAAGAACAAGTGCAAAGTGAGGATTAAAGGGAACCAGTGTATGAAGTGGTCCAGCCTATAGATTGAGACTGGCACACCCCCAGACTCCTTACAAAAGTTACAAACAGGAGCAGACTTGCAAACAAGTCAGACAAGGGCATGGAAGGTCAGTAAGACACCAACAGGCCTTTGTCCAGGCTCAAACACATAAGAGGGGGAAAAGGGAGTGGGATCATTCTAAGTATAGGCAATTAAGCCTTGGTCCTAGATTAGAAGTGGAAATGAGATGCTATTCTCATCCAAAACAAACTCATAAGCAAACAGGGGTCAAAAAGGAAGGGGAAATCACATAGGATTTAACAGACAAAATTAAGTTGAAAAGACTGGGAGGAAATGAAACATAGTGATGGACAACACACAAGCAGAAGAAAGGAATTTAACATGCTGAAATACTGAATATAAACAACCAAAGGGAAAGTGAAAGGACTAACATGTTGAATTTAACACAAACATGTGAGGGATAAAGGGAAAAGGGGTTTAACATATCTGAAATCTACAGCATAAACAAGGGGACAATGGATAGGGACTTAAACATACCAAAAACTCATATGAAATAAAATAATCAGACAAGGGAATAAACGGAAGGGGATTGAGCATGCTAGAACTTTAAACTGAAAACATGACAGCCTAGGGAAAGGGAGAGGGAGTTTAAACATGCTAGAACTCAAGTAAAGTATTGAAAGAAACAAACAAGGGGAAAATGAAAGGGATTACATAATGAAATTAAACTGTAAGCATATCAGACAAAGACAGGGTGAAGTAAACAAGTAGTTGAAATATAGTAATTTAGATTAGAACCTACCAGTTGCACTTGAATGGAAAAAGCAAAGAGAAATTCTATAACTAGCCTTGGCTTTCAGCTGGCTAGCCTTTAACGGAGAGAGCAAGTAGCAAGAAGATAGAAGCAGAGAGTTTTAGTGAGTGATAATAGAGAAAACTCGAGAATGAGTGTGTGTGTGTGTGTGTGTGTGTTGAAATGAAGTTGTTTCCTTGTTTTTTTAAAAAAGAAAGGTTGCGGGTATTTATAGTTCAAAAACTGGCAAGCAAATAAGGCAAGAATAATTCAGTACCAATTAGAATCAATCCGAAGAAGAGAACTCCTTTAATTAAGGAGTTTGAATTTGAATAGGAGAGGACAGAGTTGTATTTAAGGGACGAAAATCAATAACACATGGTGCAATCAAGGGTAAAACATGAGAGAAGCTTTTAAAAACTACACGATTAGGTAAATAAGGTAAAGGGTAAATCAATTATCACCTAGTAAATCAGGAATTCAAAGATTTGAACTTAATAATGAAATAAGTCAAGAATAGGTCCAGATCAAATGAGAGAAGAATCAAATAAGGTTACATAGAAAATCAATCCCCAAGAATTAGGGTTATTTTGAAAGGAATGGCCTGACTATAAAGAGATGCACAGATTTAAGCATGCGAGGCTAAAAAATAAACAGAGTAGAAGAGCACAGTCACGAGATCCATAGGTCTTGCAAAGCTTAGCTAGAATCAAAGAGTTTAGAGAATTAGGGTTTCGAAATCAAACAGGCAGCAAACAATCGAATACAAATGGTGTGAAACCCCCAGAATCTAGGGTTTCTTCCACAAGCCGAGTCTAAAAGGCGAAAGCGTAGAGAATCAGTCAAAAAGTAAACTCAGAAAGTCCAAAGAACACAAACATTCAGAGAAACTTAATGAAAGAAGAACAGTAAAGAAATTACTCGAAAACCCTAAAAAAATATAGTAAGGAGAATACATAGAAAACACAAATAAACACTTAGGAATTACAGCGAAGTAAAATAATAGAAGAAATCACAGTGAAACAAGTAAACCACAGAAACCCTATGTTTTTGGAAGGCGAACAGTCTTTTTTATAAAACACGACTAGGTGGAGAAAAGGCGAGAGATACTAAAAAAACCCTTAGAAAACAAACAAACTGAGAGAATCGTAAAGTAATGCAGAGAAACAGGAGAAAGAACCTCGAATCGATTAGGGTTTTCAGAGGAACTTTCAGAAATGGAAGGAAAAGCCTGAACGGATCATCGGTGCTTGGCAAAGATCTAAGGCTTCTGAGACTTGCCGGAGAACAGCCATGAAGCTCTATTGAAGGACCTCTGGTCCAGTTAACCTCGAAAAAATAATCCCAATCTTCGAACCCAAAGGTCAGGAAAGGTGATAAATGGGCGAGCATGTGAGTTTCAGGCCCCGAATGTCCACTGACGCTGGTGAAGAGGACTGGAGAAGACTAGGGCTCTCAGAGACCCTAGAGAGCATTCGGGAGTGAAAGGCGGCTCGTTTGGGTGTAACTGATTAGGGTTAGGGGGTTGTGGGGGCTTAGTTAAGGCAAGTTGATTGAGGGCCGTTGATCTGTGCCACGATTAAGAGAAGAATGGGGTGGGTTCGTTTAGGTGGGTTTTGGGTCGGGTAGTTTTAAGATTGTGTTAGCTAATTGGGGGGTGAAATGTGGCTATAACAAAAAGATCAAAGGACTACCATTTAAATGACCAATTTCCCCAAATTTAATTTTAAAAATATTAAACCATTCTATAAAAATCCAATAAAATTATTGTGATAATAAAATACGTTTAGGAATTAATTAAAAATATTAGGAATGATTTTATACTTGAAATACTCATTAAATTGATAAATAGGCTAAAATTGTAATTTAATGCAATTTTAATTTAAAAATACCTAATGGCTTTGTAAAATCCTGTTAAAATTACATAAATTATATTTTTATGTAAATGAGAGATTAAAATAATCTGTTTATTAAAATAACAAGATTTAACACTAATTATTAGATTTTACAGTACAAAAGTAAGTTATAAATTGGTTTTAAAATGTTTGAAAAATTATAGAAAAATACCAAACCTCTTGTGGATGCCTATATATTCATTCACAAGATATTTTGAAAGTATTTTGGGTACAAAGATACATGGAAAAAATTGGGTATCAACAGGTAATACACATGGCAGCCGAAGAATGTCATATTATTTTGATGGGGGTTCGCAATATCCAACCCTATGCTCCTCATCGAGTATTGTGCCAGCTAGGAAGGTTTCAAACAATCCCCTTGGATGTGGATCTAAGCAAGCATGCCATTGATTTAAGTCCAGGAGCCTCATTTCCCGAAAAGGAAGTTCAAAAGCTATGGAACGAGTGTAGATTTCTTGAGTCAACAACCATGGTTCGGGAACAAGCTAAGGGAGAAGATGATCCGAAGTACAATGCTTGGTTCGGAAAAAGGTTCCAGATTTAGAGACCTGCTAAAAGAGACCATGTCCAACAATTTATGGATGAAACAATGGGGCTGGTTGGCAAAGAAAGAGAACTATTGTGCTGAAATTGGCAAATTCAAGCAACAGATTGCACGTTTGACTTTCGAGAACAGTGTGCAAGCTTCAGCGGATCAAAGAGAAAAGAATAGACTGGCTCGATAAAATGAGATGCTCAAAGCTCAAATACAGCAAATGAAGGTAACCGCCAATAATCAACAAAGAGTAGGTCGGATGAGAGACGCATAAAGGGTTTGGAAAAGAAGTCAATGGGTGTCGGGACGAGTTGGAAAGATCTAAGAACATCATGGAAAATTTCAAGGCACAATGGGCTACAAGGACAGAACAGACTCGCCAATTTTTGCACCAATTGAAACCGGATCACGAGAAAATTGTGGCCGGTTTGAAAGGAAATGTGGTTGCCCTCGAGGGAAAAATAGTCAAGCCGGCCAAAGACTTTGAAGTGGAAAGTGGGCATTGTTATGACCTATTGGCCCAAATGGAGGTGGAAGTGCAACAGTTGCATAATCAGTGCCTGCAAGACTCTCAGGCCCTAAAAACATGCAGCAATCAGATAAGACGTCTGCTCATAAAAAAGAAGCGAGCCAAAGCCAGGATCAGATCCATTGCTCATGCCATTTGAGAAGATGTCGGGCGTGTGAAGATATGACTTTTACTACCTTTGTCCCAGATGTAGTGATCTTTGTTAAACAAACTTTGCTTGAATTAGAGCAACTTGAACACGACTTGGAACCCAGGTCCACGTCGAGGCCAAATGACACCCCGCGGATGCCTAAGTTTGAGGCTTTAGAGTATGCTTAGTCCGAGTCTGTAGCTTTTCCATTTTGAAGTGTGTCATTGGATTGTCCTGTGTCTTTTTATGTCAAGTATGTAGTCTTTGCATCTGTAATCGTTCTAGTTTGTGTGTGTTCCCCAAAATTGTTAGTTCGTAATAAATTTTTTTAGTAATGAAAAATTGAATCCAAAATTTTATTTCCATCCTTTATTCTTGCATTTATTTTCACGAACTACGCTTGGTCTGATTCGTGTGGGGTTAAGATACGTAGGCAATCTCCATAGGATTCGACCTTAATCACAAAAGAAAAGAAATAGAGATTAGGAAAGAAAGAAAAGAACGGAAAAACAAAGGAAAAGAGGAATGAGAAAGAGAAAATATAAGGAGCGAAAATAACCAAACAAAGGAAAAAATAATAAAGCAAAAGAGAAAGAAAGAGAAAGAAAAGAGAGAATTGTGACGGAAGCAATAAAAAGCTGAGATGATGCACGCAGGCAAGCAAATGCATAATAGAAATGATTAACTATATAGGTGCATTCATGCCAACGTGAGGTTATCAAATATGTTAAGACCTAATCGTTAACGAAGTGGTTGTTTTAAATGTGTGAGTTCAGGCAGGTGGTTAATTGTTGGAAATTCTAGCAACTCACCAGTACAACACCCGGTCGAAGGATAAAGAAATGACTGGACAGGATTCAGATACTAGTATTGTGGACCCCACGAAAGAGGTCGAGGTGACCGATATGGGGGCTATGAAAGAAGAAATGAAGAAGTTGAAAGCCCAAATGGATGCCATGCACCGGACTTGGTCTCAGGGGCACCCAGCACCATTATACCCCGCCAAACCCTCTTATATCCCGCACTTAGTGCAGGCTCAGGAGCCTACCACTCTCGAAACATGCCACTACTTCATACGCTCCACCGGCTCCACAACCCAAACAAAATCCTCCTCCGCCCGTGGCTCCAATCTTTGTGGCTCCTCCTCCAGATCCATTACAAAGGTCCTCTAGTGAACCACTATTCCAAGCCCATGATGCCCAGTATTACTCGCTTGAGCCCACCTTTAAGGCTCCTGAGCCGTATTCATATACCTCTCACTTTGAGATACCGGAAGAAGTCCAGAAACCAGTTAAAAATGCATAGCATGAGGAAGTGATCAGAAAATTCAAAAGCCTGGAGCAACCCTTCAGGAACATGCACGGGTTGGGTAGCCATGTCAGTGTTGCCTATAAAGATTTATGCCCTTTCCCTAACGTCCAGTTGTCCGCAGGGTTCAAGATGCCTAAATTTGACCTGTACGAGGGACGCGGCGACCCGGTGGCTCACCTCCGAGGATTCTTCAGTAAGATGAGAGGTGCTGGGGGGGAAAGATGATAGGCTACTTTGGTCAAAGACTAAGCGGGTCTGCATTGGAGTGGTACACAAGACAAGACCCTAGCTGATGGTATATATGGGATGATCTGGAACAGGCGTTCATTGGCCATTTTCAATACAACCTTGAGATAGTCCCTGATAGTATGTCGTTATTGAAATTTGAGAAGAAGCTGGGAGAAAAATTTGGAGAATTTGGTTTCCGATGGAGGGAACAAGCAGCCATAGTGGATCCCCCAATGAGGGAAAGCGAGATGGTAGACTATTTCCTGCAAACATTGGAGCCGACATACTTTGGTCATCTAGTGACGTCCGTGGGGAAATCATTCAACAAAGTGGTGAAGATGGGTGCCATGATTTAAGATGGTTTAAAGTCTAATAAAATCTTGAGTTACTCAGCGGTGAAAGCAACCAAGCAGGCCATACAAAGCGGTACTGGTGGTGTGATGGGAAAGAAGAATAAGGAAGAAGTGGCCACAACGGAAGCTAGCACCTGGTCCAGGCCCAGCAATCCTCCACCCTACTATAGCCAACCCAGACCCCACCACCCATATACCCCATAAGGCCCACCACAACATTACCACCCACCACTAGAACCACACTTCTATGTCCACCATGCCTAGACATACACTCAGCCTCCGGCGCACCCGCAATGGCGTGAATCGTTTCCCCAAAATACATATACACCTCCAGAAAACACCCATCTACACCCCAGGGCTAACAGACCAGGACCCGGATTTCACCCGAACCAAAATTTTCGGAATGACAAGGCCCCAAACAGAAGAACTTTTACCCCATTGGGAGAATCTTACACTGCTTTATTCCATAGATTGAAGCAGTTGGGAATGCTAACCCCAATCGAGCCTAAAGTACCAAACCCACCTCCCAGAAACTTGGACCAATCTGTTAGCTATGAGTATTGCTCGGGAATGTCGGGGCATGAAACTGAAAAGTGTTGGAAGTTGAAGAGTGCAGTGCAGGAGCTTATTGACAATCGTCCTATCGAAGTACAGGCCCCAGAGGTGCCAAATATCAATCAAAACCCGCTACCAGCACATCACGAGACTAACATGATTGAGTTGGTGCACAAGGGTGGAGAGGTGAAGAAACCATCACAAACCATGAGATGATTCATGCTATTGAGACCAGTTCAAAAGAGAAGCTGACTGGGGGACAGGCAGGGGTGAGGTTGAAAGGTACAAGTGACAAGCCAGTGGTACTGATGGGGAAAGAATTATCTGTTGTTGCAAAGAAACCGAAACCAGTCAAGTTGGTGGTACCAAGGGCATCATCTGCGCCCGTGGTCTTTGCGAAAGGTGTTTACATAGAGCCACTGATCATCAAGCCGGTAGTCCAGTTACCCATGGTTCATAGCAAAGCCGTGCCATGGAAATA